>OZ038486.1:38204831-38327331 GCA_964036315.1 Acanthosepion esculentum | reverse complement strand
TGAGATGTAAGTGTTGTGGACCCGATAGCGGTGCAGATCTGACTTTCGAAAATAAGGCCTTGTGCCAGACGCCACACACTACTACCGAATCCACAAACAAAGTAAAAAAAAAAAGAAAATATATAAAGACGTGCTCTTTCCACCGTACAAACGTACAAAGTGAAAAGAAGTAGACAGGCAAAACAACAAAAGGTTAAGAACAAACATAAATTTTATTAGAGTTTAACAAGTAGTTTGTCTTCAGTGAAGACCTTCAGTAAATGTACTGAGAATATAGTTGAAGAAGAGGCCAAGTAGATTGTCTTCAGTAAGGTACTGGAAATATTATAGAGAATGAAATTTAATTGTCTTGAATGAAGACCTTCAGTAAGATACTGGAAATATGGTAGTTGACAAGATAAAATTCCGCGCCAAAATTCAAATCCAAGATTGCTATTAGCGGGAACGAGTTCTTCGAGAAGAAAGGTTCAGAAAGTCAGTTGTAATGCATAGTGAACATACGGCAAGGAAAAAATACTCACTGCGAGAGTTTATGATTGTGAGTGTATGTAATTCTTTTTTAAGTAACAGGTTCTGAAAGTATGAGTTCGAAGAATGTGAAAAATGCTCGTTCATCAGGTTGGAAGTTTTTTGAAAGTTCCTGGGAGTTGAGCGGCTCGGTAGATGTTAGCTTCTGTCATGAAGGTGACGACCGTGTCATATGTATTAAGATACCGAGACGAGCCATGAGGTCTAGGCAAGGCTTTTGCCGAATAAAATTCTCTGCCAGTATCTATGGGTTCACCAGCGAGAGGATAAGGTGAGCCAGCCCGTGCCGATGGTCAGACGACCACGGGGGCGACTGATTTTGAAAAGCCAAATTTGCCGTGACGTCAGCGCAAAAGCGCGCGAAAAATAAATTCTTCCTCATCTTCGGCTAAGACAACAGTTTACTACTATGACTGACCGAAAGTGAGAGGAAGGGGTGAAAATGTTGCGTGTGCGTCAAAATGAAGGTGGGGGTAGCGTGAATCCCACATAAGTTCCACTCAAGCAGCTTCTTCCCACAAATCAATGCTTTGTGGAACCAACTCCCAAGAGGATGCTTCCTGATCACTACTGTCTTAACCTGTTCAAGTCTATCTTCCCCATAAACTGTGCCACGTGAAAATTACCTTGAGTGGCTCTTGGGCTTTTTACAGATATGCAGAGGGAATTGGTCAAGTGCCCGATTTGTCACAGTGACCTTACAACCACACCCGATCACTGGACTGATGATAATGGTTGAGGGACTTGAAAGATTTTTAAAAAAAAAAAAATGAAGAGATCATATTTCAAAACCAGACTTTCATGTGTGAAGATGATGGTAGATAGACAAACATGAAATCAACCAGATTTGATTAATTGGCTTCGAAAAGTTACTTTTCAAGCTGATAGGATTAACTGATCACTAGATTAACAGTAAGGTGGCAGAACCATTTCTTATTGGATGGCTGTGTGTGTTTTTTTTTTCAAAATTAAAAAATTCCTGTTTCATCAATATTTGAATATTAATCAACACTTGTGCACAGAGACATGTTACAAAATATACTTGGTGCACAACCCATAAATAAATCTTCAATTGATGCTTTTGAAATGTAATAAACACCAAAAGATTTTGTTGCTAAATTGAATTTGTAAATGGAAAGTAATGCAAAGAAAGAAGGAATCTTTTCAAAGTTGTCTTCAAAAAGGTTAACATAAAAAAATAAAATATATATATATATATATATATATATATATATATGTATGTATGTATTCACAAATTTGATCAAAGATCTATGAAAAGATAATTTCATTATGACCACATTCAGCAAAAGATCATGGCAGTTCATTGGAAATCTTGTAATAGGAGTGAGAAAGAAAATACTAACACTCCTTTATGAAGGTTGGCTACTTATATTTCATCTAAAACTGTCTTTGGTATGTCATGTCATTTGAAGATGGAGGGAGGGGGGGGGGGGCAATCATTGCTCTCCATAACTTCCTAACCCACCTTTCCACCTTTTTCTTTATTCCTCTTTTATGCAAACTTGTCAAGTAGATTACTTACTGTTTACTTCTCTTGCCTTTAATATGTCCTGTGATTGTTCTAAAATCCTACCTAATTTAAGGTATCATCATTAAAAATCTATTAGAAACTTTAGTTTCATTTAGGGATAAGGGTTGTCTAGCAAGTCTATGTATAGGGTTACTAGATTAAGCTACACAGTAGTAACCTAGGCAAAACATAGTACTACTAAATAACTGCCTTATCATTAGTAGTCCTAGGTCATTTTGTAAAACGTGTAAGTAGCAAAATTTAATGTTGGGTTTTAAAAAAGTAGCTTAATATAGCAGTCTTGGCTTAGAATACTGTTATTAATGTATAATGAATGAGTTGTTGTAAACCCATTTTGTGACCTTGTGCCAGACTAAGTAAATAGTTAATATTAATTTAATGAGAAACTCTTCATAATGCAATGATTAGAAAGCTAACTTTACAGACTATTTACTATCATGTAGTGTGTTCCACTCTTGTTGCCTTATGTCAGACAATGTTTAGCTTAATAAGTATTTAAACTTAACTAATAACAGCTATAAAGTTGTACTTTTAGGAAAATGAACAAAAAAGTGGTTGTTTTACTCTACTCTATCAGATTTGATTGCAAATTTGGATTTAATTTTTTTTTAAGACATTAATTTATGAGGTAAATTTATTTGTTCTGCCTTAAAAGACATTGTATTATGTAAACTTATTTTAAATTGTTTAATCTGTATCAGAATATTTTTTTCTTTATAATCAGAAATTATTAGATATTAATGTGACTTTTGAATTATGTGAACCAAGATTTAAAAAAACAAAAAAAAACAACAATTCTTTCACTTCAAGCAAGATGATAAAGCCACTAAGATGCAAAGGGTTACTGAGAGTGAGAGAAACAGAGTGGAAAAAATAAAAAAAAATAGAACTCAAGGAGACAGAAGTTTATCCATCTTGGATAGGGATTGGGTGTATAAATTTGTAACACAGAAATAGCTTGCTATATGAGCATCCCAACATTAATTTTTTTGACATACAAGCCAGAGTTTGGTCTCGTTTGTTTTACCTTGAGATACAAGTGAGCTTCAGTTAAGCATCTGCAGCACATGTTCACCTCTGCTCTGGAAGGATATCTGTTCTGCTGTGTCATTTTTGCCATTATTTTGTAAAATTCCTTTAGCAGCATCATGGGTCCAAAGAAAGTAAGTGTAAAGATCAATGGTGAATTTTAGGGGCTTGGAACATATCGGAAATATTCCCATTAAATTCAATGGGGAAAATTGATTTGAGATATGAGCCTCTTGAGTTATGAGCTTGGTCTTGGAACGAATTAAACTCATATCTCAAGGCATTACTGTTTTCTCTGTCAATTTTTAGCTGAAATAGAATCATATATATATATATATATATATATATATATACACACACACAAAATGGAAATTCTTACTATAGCTTGTATTTTATCATTCTCTGGCTAGATATTTCATGATTCTCCATGAAACACAAATGTGTTCTTTTGACTAAATCTGCTGGCAGGTTACCAAATTTGAGTAAAAAGTGACAATTACTTCTAAAGGTTTGAAACATCTCCTTTTATAAGTGGCCATACTTTACATTTTATTTTATAAATCATGATTCTATTTTTCATCCTATAATAATCTTTGTTTGAGGTTGCATGTATTATGTACTTTTTTTTGTTTTCTTAGTTACTTTCTTTTAAATATACTAAACTATAAAAAACAAGAATCCACTCAATGGTCAGGATTATGAGAGTAAATATTTGTAGCAGAAAACCAAGTCTTTCCTCATAAAAGAATTTGCGCTGTCAAAAAAGTAAATCAGATTGGGTTGCCTTGAAATATAGTAATTGTTTGTGCTCCCTTACCAGTCTTGACCAAGCACAAGCTTTCTTATCCCAATAAAAGAACTATTTTGGACCACTTGAAGGCTTGTCTTGTCTTGGTTGAATAGGTATTTTCTAATGAACTTGCAAAACTGATTTTTGACCCTTGGAATTACAGCCTCAGACTTTTTTTTTTTTGATCTGAAATTTACCTATAAATTCTCATTTGAATATTACAGAGCATTTTATCAATTTTTGATATTTTTCTTGTTGCTTTTTATTGCTATATTTGTTTTACATTCTATGACAATGAGAGATAAAAAATGAAGTAGTTTCTGAAGATATTGTAACAAATTATGAAGCTAAATGAGCCTGATGCTTTGTGTCATTTGCATGTAGGCAGCCATTTGTAATGCAAAAAGTGTGCATATGCATAATACCATTGGCTGATGAGTATTCATGAGTTCAGCATGTATTTAAGGATACACTTGAAATAGCAAGCCGTCTACTGCCAGCAGCTTTTGAGAAAAGATTGCAATTGGCTAAGTTCTATGGCAAAACATGTGTTCCAAAATTTATGGTGTTGGAATGGGTTCCTTTCTTTCATTGGTAGTGACTCCATTTTGAAGTCACTTTGTTTCTCAGAATTGGTTCACTCACAAAAGCATTCTTCTTTTGGGTGTTTCTTTTCTTTATTATTTTAGTTTAGTCACTTTCATTTAAATGCTCCTATAATACATATATTACATACAATGGCATTTTGAGGATAAACATAAAAACTATAAATTTTCATTTGAATACATTTTTTATATTCTATAAGATAAATAAAAAAAATGAAGTAACCTCTGATCTGTTTGGCAGTTATAGCACCTTCAGTCATCAAAATTCAAGTTGAGTCATATATAGCTAGTTTTATTTTCTCAATCCCATTTTATTTGCTTACATCTAGTAGTAGTAGTAGTAGATGTAATAGTCTTGAATTGTCCTAATTTCTTAGATGAAGCATTTTCCTTATACTTTGTTTGAAAACTTTGCTGAACATTAATAGAATATAAAATCCAAGCATTATAATAAAAACAAGAAAAGCAATTTTAAATGACAAATAACCAAACATCACCTCTTGTTTCTTAAACTTAATGTTAATTACACATGGGCATGCATTTTTTATGTACACTGCTGGCCCAAATCTTAAAGCTAATGAAATATAAAGAAAAATATGCCTTTTACATTGTTAAACTGAAGCACTTATTGAAGTAGAGCTTCAAAAATTGAAAAGAAAAGTGAAAAGAAAAGCTCAAAACTTTTTTTTAGCATTTAACAAGGAAAATTTGAATACTAGCTGGTATAAAATTTGTTGCAGGATACTAGTATGTTTCAGTAAATATTAGTCCCTATTATGTTGTGGGAATCAACACTTTGGGTATTAATATTATGGGCTCCTGGAAAAATTATCCTGCAAACAATACTGGCAGACAATGTTAGTCATAGTAAAAATAAGAAACAAAACAATGAATATAAATGACTGACAATGCATGTTATTAAAAATAGGAATTACATGTGTAAACAATTGTAATGAAAGGAAAAGAAAAAAAATCATTGAAATTAGTAGTGTGTGTGTGTAACAAGCATGTGTGATAGACGTGTGTGATTCTACATGTGAGAGAGTTCAAAAGTCAAAATAGGAAGAAGGAACCGAACACACCTCAGTGGCAGCAATCATATCTATGTGCAATTACATCTAAAAGCTATAGCTAAAAAGAGAAAGTGCTAGAATATGATTGTATTTTTATATGCTTAAAGAGCGCCTCCTAGCAAGTGATATTGGCAAAGTGTGATAACCCACAAGTTTAAGACCATATTTAAATGAAGCTTTAATTAGTAAACACATAACAAAATTTAGTCATTTGTGTTCAAGCATTGGCTCAGTTAATATCTCCTGTGTTACATTAGGTAAAAACAGGATAAAAGCTAAAAGTTGACAGTTTGAATATGGCAGAATTATCAATTTCTCTCAATGTGTCATTGCTGGTGAGACTGGATGTAGTAAAACTGGTATTGCAAATTTCTCAAAATCCCTGAGGGATACAGAATGAGAATTTCAAGTGGTCGGCTCAAGAAAATTTTGTTAGTGTTGAGCAGGAAGATTCAACGAGTTTTCCAGCAAGACACCAGCTGATCATCAAACCTGATTAAGGGCCTTACAGATGCAGAATGCAGCTCAAGTACAATAAGATGGCATCTCTGAGAGAAAGGCTTTAAAACCATAAATGTCTTCAAAGTCCATGCTTTCTTCCACACCACAAAACAGCTCAGTTAAAGTTTGCAGAGAATCATCAAACATGGAACATAGAAAAGTGGAAGAAGGGTTTGTTCTCTGATAAGAAATAATTTAACCTGGATGGTCCAGATGGCTTCCAACATTACTAGCATGATAATGATATCTCACCAGGGAGACTTTTTACACAACAATGGAGGAGGTACCATCATGATCTGAACTGCTATAGACTTCCAAGGAGCAATGGAGCTTCAGGTTATACAGGGGTATTGAACAATGGCTGGTTACATTGGCATGTTGGAGAGAGCATTGTTATTGACTGAAAGCTCTTGATTTTGTGGAAATGACTAGATCTTTCAGAAAGACAAAACTGCAATTCGTAATGCTCACAGGACAAAGTACTTTTTCATGGCAAACGATATGATTCTTATGAACCATCCAGTGTGTTCACCTGACCTGAAGCTCATTGGAAATTTTTAGGTATGGATGGCTAGCAAGTCTATCGAACTGGACATCAATTCCAAACAGTGCATGATCTTCATCAAGCCATCTTCACCACTTGGAATAACATTCCAGCCAGTCCTCTACAAATGCTTATGTTGACCAAGCCAAAGCTAATTTTTTTGTAAGTTATTCACAATAATGGCTGTGTAACTCACTACCGAGATGTCTTGTTGGGTATTTCCTACTCTGTTTAGGTCTTCTATGGTCTGAAAGTTTTGACCAGCTCATATTTAGACTAATTTCCCAGTATTCAAATTTTTCCCTATTAAATGCTGAAGTTTATAAGTTTTATTTTTCCTTTTTTGAAGCTCTACTAAAATAAGTGGTCAAGTCTAACAATGCAAAATGTATATATTATCTTTATTTTCATTCGCTTTAAGATTTTGAGTGAGAGAGATAGAGATAGAGAGTGAGAGAGTGTGTGTATATATATATATATATATATATATATGAAGACAGTCTTAAAGTGTGCTATATTTATGGGATAAAGTGCTCAATATATATATATATATATATATATATATATATATATTATATATATATATATAAAAAGGTTATTTAAAGCCACAAAATATTTTTTATATGTTAAGAATTTTTTGAAGAGGAGGATTTACAGATGCAAGTCTTACTAATTAACTCATACCTAAGGGTTGGGAGATGGATTCATACCTTTCCCAAGAATATTTGCACATAAGTGAATATAATGAACCCAACTAGAATTGGAACTCAACTCACAACTTTCCAATTCTGAGCTGTTATATATTACCCCAACCTGTACACCCAAGCAGTCACCCATCTAGGTACTGACCAGACTTGATGTTGCTTAAATTTGGTGACTGTATGAGAACTGTACACAGCTTTGTAATCGTGAGAAAAATTTTGATACATATGTTGCATCTTTAATCAAAGAAAAGAAAATTAGCATAGATTATCCAATTTGGGGTAATTTATCTGAGTTTTGAAAAACACTTGTCTAGTCCCAAACCAGAAATGTTTGGTACTTAATGAGAATAGCAACGGTGCCCCAAAATGAATTTGCTAACCTTCACCTCATCGTAATGCACTAACCTAAGTTTAGCTTAATTTTTGCACAAGGCTACAGATTCAGGACTCTCAAGGAAGAGTGAATTTACTATATAATAATTAGTAATTATGTTCTGATAGACTAACTGATTGCGTTATTCTAGAGTGAGTAATTAACTTGTATTAGAAATTACTATTTGTTTAAATGAAGCCATTCTATTGATATTATAGCGCCAAATTTATTCATCTTTGACATGTATCTGTTTTGTTGACAAATTTCCACTGCAACTTGTAATGCTAAAAAGATAATTCTAAATATATAAAACCTAATCTAAATATCAATTTGCCTATTTTGGAAATTTCCTGACAAATAAGGTTTAAAGCTTTTACAGTTTAGATTGGCCTAGTGTGTTGCCTTTACTTTTGCATAAATACTTTTGGAAAAGGCATGGATCCATTTCTTTTTTGCTCTGCTATGGGTTAAATAATAGGGTAAACTGGGCACTCTAGCTTTGGGTGATAGCCAATCTAGAACAACTCTTGATTTGATACTGTTGAGAAAGTAACAGGCAACTACTATCTTTTCCAATAAGTCATGGCAATTCACATATTAAAGTAAAAGTTATGGAGTGCCATGATCATATATAGATAACTGAAGCAGAGAATTATTAATCTCTTCTGTAGCCTCTCATTCATTCTGGAAGATTGATTATCTTTTAATAATATTAGTATTCTGTCTATTGAAATTGATATGAGTATATTCCTAATTAGTTAACAATTAACAGGAGTAGAAAGGTTTACCTATCATCCAATTCACACTCCACCTGGGTTTTTTGAACAGGAGTAGAGGTTTATCCCTTGTTTCCTGTTTAGAATTGGGTTTCTGGTTCTTTCTACAGTCTTCTCATTCTCTTTCATTCCCAGTAGTCCTTTGCATCTTAGTATGGCATTATCAACTTGCTTGGAGTAAATTAATTAATTACTTCTAAAAATGTTTAATCTACCTGAGGTACTAAGTTATATATCATGAATACTGGAAAGAACTGGTCTACAGGGTTTGAATATGATGAGGGTGCTCCTTGTTTCCTTATTTATGCCCTTGGAGGATATGCATTAGTTGAGATTCCGCCCTCCTCACTATAAATTTTGACAAAAATTCTCTTCATTGTTATGTTTGGACAGATGACAAAAAGAGTAGATGAGGGAGCACTCCGGTAATATTCCACTCACCCACGATGACCTTGTCTAACTAAGCAACAGCAGCAAAATAGTCAATTTTGACAGGATCAATAAGAATTTTACTATTAACCACTGCTTTAAGGGAAAGTAATATGGACTGAAAATAGGTGCTTTGAACATGTATTCCTTATCCTTAGGGGGCTGTTTCAATTTTAAAGAAATTATATATAAATATACCTATATTCAGAGAACTTAAAATGATTACTTGGTTACTCATTTTATTGCATCATTTTACTTATAATTATGCCACATGATGCAAACAAATCAGTGAATTATTTCATAAATTAGCTATAGTTAATCAACAGTGCCTTTCATTGTAGGAATATTGTTATTAGTATAGATAAAAATAAAATAACAAAAATTATAAGTAAAATAAAATTTAAACCTCATTTAAAATAAATAAAAACAGAATTACTCCCAGCATGCAACAGGGACCATTCCTGCTGGAAATACGAACATCCCACCAAGAGACGTGAGATTCAATCTCTTTGCTTAAGGACTGTCCTGATGACAACACGTGTAACTTCCCTTTGTGACAGGACTTGTAATATTACAGAGTGACTTACTCCTTTTTATAACATGAATATTATCACAGCTGTAGCGTAAAATACACACACCAATACATACAAATACCTAAATAAAATTGCATGAAATTACCATACAATTTACCATGTTTTTCTTATTGTTATTGTGTACATTTATTTGTATTGTTTTTCCTCATGAACACAAGCCCAATTTTTATGACTATGTAGTGTGAGCAAATATACCTCCACACCATCCGTCACTAATGTTATTGCCAACTATGACTGTTTTTACATTTATATAACTAGTGAAGTAATTGTTCTAAGTAATGTGGATACTAGAAGTAAGTGCTGTATAATTTATTGCATAAAAAACCCCATCAGTAACAGGTTTAACTTGGTCAAAACTGATAAAATAAATAATGTATAAACTGGATATTCCCTTGTATGGCAATTTGTGAAACATTTAATTATAAAGATACTAAAAAATTTCATCAAGTACAATTCTTAACAATTCTGTATGCTACAATATTATACTTTATTCTTAGCATACTTATGTAGGCAAAGCAGCAAATAATTTGTGATTGTCTTTTTTGAAATACTATCAGGATATAGGCAATCATGGCTCTCCATGGATTTCATTTCTTTATTATTTTTGGTAAAGTACTCGAGGCTCTAATCAATGCCAAACTGGTTAAGCATCTTACTTTACAATGACCTCCTTTCAGACAAACAATATGGCCTGTGTTTTGCTGGGTCTACTGCCAATGTGTTAACATCTATCACTGAATTTGTTAATCAAGCTCTAGATAAGTATGGCAAAGGTGCTTGGCATGTTGGTCTTCTATGAAAGTTCAAGGGCTATGGTGTCATGGGATGAATATTTAGCTGAATCCAATCTTTTTTAACAAATGTAATGAAGGTCATATTGAATGAGTTCACCACAGATCATTTCATATTAACACAGAGATCCCCCAGGGCTCTATCCTGGGACCCATGCTCTTTATGATCTTCATTAATGATCTTCCCAAAGTCATTAGTTCCAAACTTGGTATTTATGCAGATGACACAACCATTTACTCCTGTCTTAGTAGCAACTTCAACAGATCTGATAAAGTAAACCTGGCAGCTGCTCTTGAAAAGTATCTTCAATCAGTGGTTAACTGGAGCAAGAAATGGTTTATAGATTTTAATGTCTCCAAAGCAAAAAAGCTTTCATTTAATCATAGAACTTTTTCTGCCTGCCATCAGAATGGTTGATGCTAAACTCTAGTAGAGCAACACTGTACGCCTTCTTGGTTTCATGTTTTCCATGGACATGAAGTAGAGTGACTATATTAAATCACTTGCTATGTCTACTGCAAGGAAAGTTGGTCCACCGTGTCATTGCAGAAAAGTTTTCTTAGCAGAAGCAATCTTGCACATTTATAAATCTACCATTCATCTGTGCATTGAATAATGCTGCTATATCTGGTCTGGTGCTTCTGCTGTACATCTTGAGATGATTGACAAAATCCAGAGAAGGGTCTGTAATGTAACTGATCCTGACCAGGCATCTCGACCAGTCACTGTCTCACTGATGTAACTTCCCTGTTTTTTCTACAAATATTTTCATGGAAACTACACTGATTAGCTTTTTTTCCTGGCACCTTGACTACATGAATTTAAATGTACTACTACTAGATTGGTAACTAGGTTTCACCATTTTACTATTGAATTCGCTAGATGCAACCACTACTTCTACTTTAACAGTTTCCCTTCTTGCATTTCACACATGTAGTACTCCAGATTTATTGCTTCATTGATAACTACAATCTTCAAAAATTTAAATGCAATACAGGGGTTACTGAGTGTGAAAGAATATACGAAAAACATTAAGTGAGAGCAATAAAAGAACAGGCATTAAGAAGACAGAAAATAATGTTTGACATTGAATTGAAAGTTTTGAAGATCAAAGGTAACCGGAAAACATGAAGCCGAATGAGAGTTCCACAAGTAAGAAGTGCAAGAAAAGAAACACAGAAGCATAGAACTTATGGTTACATCTTGCCATTTCACCTATCAAATGATGAGACCTTGCCACCAATCTGGTACTGTGTTTAAATTCAAAATGTCTAGGTACCATAGAGGAAAGTTCATCTGAACAATTGCCATGAAAATATTTATAGAAAAGGCAGAAGGAGGCTACATTATGGTGGTGGGAAAGTGACTAATGCCAAGTCAGGATTAAAACAATTTAAGAAAATAGGTTTCTCAAGTCAACTGTCATCGTACTTTCCACTATAGGGGTTTCTTTCCTAACCTTTTGTTTGAAATAATATGGAACAGCAACATCTTATGTCATTTTCTTTGAGTTACATGTGCTACTCAATTTAGTTGTTGCTGTTGATAGTCTTCAAGTGATGTGATTTCTGTTATTTGGCAAAGCTCTTTGTAATTCTGTGGTGTCAGTTCACATGTTTTGAAGAACAACAGTTCTCTCCAAGACCTATACACTTCATTTACTCAAAGTCGAGGAAATGGTTGTATACAACTGATATCCAGCATTGAAATATATGCAAGTCAGGTACAAAAACCCATTAGTGAAACACTTATTAAGAATCAATTTCACTACATGATTTGAGAGCTAAACTTTCTAAACACTGTGGCACAATGGATACCTTGTATAGTATACATTAACTGTTTATAAAACCAGTGATAAAATGGGTAGAATTATTAAGATACATTAAAACTTCTATTAACTGATTGTAAATATAATAAAGTACTGGAAACATACTTAATTGTATGAAATTGTCATCTATAATTTCCACTCATCTAACATAATCATCTTTTTAAATCATCTAACAAAACAAAAACTAAGTTATAACAAGCTGTTTGCTTCAAAGATATTTTTTATTGATTAGATGCAAATTTTGGCAGTAAAAGTAATGGAACAATAATAAATGTATTTGAACATGATGTATATTGGCAAGGTCTCAGTCATTCTTATTGCTGCCCAACGGCTTGACTTAACTCCTATGTTCACTGTATTTTGCTTAAAGTCATTTTCTGCATGAATGAACAAAATTCTTATTTTCATTAGAGGAGGGGGGGGGGAAAAATCCTAATTAAACACTATCTTGGAATCTAAAAAAAAAAAATTATTTGAGCAATTTATGTTATTCCATCTACAGGCTGTGTATTGAGAATTAAGGAAAAATATGTCAGTGGTTACTCACTCAGGTATGAAAGGTAAGCATATATATATATATATATATATATATATATATTTTCCAGGGCCAAAGGATTAGAAAGTTCAGCCATTTATCTTTACTTACACAGCTATTAATTATATGTGCAGACAAACAGCCAGTGTGTGTGTGTGTGTGTGTGTGTGTGTGTGTGTATATATATCTGGCAACTCGTATTCGAAGATACCCATCTACTAGGGTGGCTAGCCATTCCCTATTGCAGATGCTCACTCAGGCACATTTGCGTTTGCTCAAAAACCACAGTTTCTGGGAGAGTGTGTGTTATCTAGTGTGATCAACAATTTGAACAAGGCCAGCATGCTCAAGACATCAGCCATGATGATTTGTGGCTTCATGCTAGCACAGCTACCAACGGCCCACAAGAGATCCTTCTACCCAATTTCACAAGGTTTGCGTCAATCTGTGGTATGGTTTTCAGGCACTTTCCAAAAGTGCCGCATGCTGAGATCGACCTCGATCCAGTCTGATAACATCAGGAAGTCACCTTCATGACAAATCAACCATGGTGAGATTCGAACCTGGGCCTCATGGTCAGAAGGTGAATGTTTTAACCACTTGGCCACACACCCATAACAACCACCACCTGCACTAATGCATGCTCTTCAGTAAAATGAATTTGGAGCACTCTGAATGGCATTTGTTTACATTCGTAAAAACAATACACTGCTGAGTGAAGATAGCTCAACGGTAGAAACTCTAATTGACACCAAATTGATCGGGTTTCGGTCCTGGCTTGAGGCATATGGATGTCTAGTTGCACTGAGGAGCTGTGATACAGTGAAACAGTACTGTCTGCGAATGACACACACACAGAGTTACAGTGCAGCACTTAAATTTGTGAATTCAAGGTACCAAAGAGGAAAGCAAATCTGAACAATTGCAGTGAAAGTATTTATAGAAAATGCACAAGGAAGCTATGTTAGAGCTGGGGGTAAGTGGCAGAAGCTGAGATGCATAACATTGCAGATTCTTTTTTGGATTATGTCAAGAATCTATAGATATATAGCAGAAGCTCCAGACCATATGTGGCAACAATAATTGAGGCACAATTGTAGACTTATAAATATCCAAAACAGATTCTGCTAAGAAAAAAAAAAAGAAAAAAAAAAAGTAAAATTTTATATAAAGAAAACTAAATTATTTTGAAAAGTATGTTACTTTTCATTTGTATTTTTTCTACCAACATGATATTCTAAGCAAACATCTGATCCCCAATGCTGAGATGCTCAGCTATAGTTCCACATGACAAGAATCAGTTACAAAAAAATTCTACTAATTTACTATTTAGTTTAATCATTACATATATACACATGTCATAATACATGTTTAGTTACAGTCCAATAAAAGTTCCTTAAATATTTAAAGAAAATTTATTTCTTCACTATTTAAGCTTTTACAAAAGAGTACTGAACTATCATGCAATATCAGATCTCCTATATGGCAGTGAATGTTGTTCAACCTCCTCACAGATAAAGGGACTTGAAGCAACAGAAATGTGGTTCTACAAAAGGATTTTGAGAATATCATGGATTGAACATGTGAGCAATGACAAAGTTCTAGAGAAAATGGAAACAAAATATTGAAGGCAAGAGGAAAATAGCATATAACTTAAGGAGCTTGTGTAAATGCATGACCGAACAGGGATTAGGAGAGAGAGCCAAAAGACATAGTTTATTAAAAACTTCAAAGGACAGGAAAATGTGATGAGCCATGATCACCAATGTACTGAAAGATCTGACATAGAATTTAAAATATCAGTAAAATGAAGTTTTGAAAAATTTGAACTTTTTAATCAAACATTTATAAATGAAGAAGTGTTGCAAAAATACATTACATCATGCTTGTCTTTTTCTTTTTAAAACTTGCAAAATTTTATGAATGTTGTTAAAAGCTAAAAAAAATTGACAAAGCTATGACCTGAGATATGTGGGTGAAAATTTGTGTTTTATTTAGGAGAGGAAAAAGTCAGGTTTATTTTTATTTACATTGTTACAGTATGTTATGTCACCAAAGAATTTTTGAAAAGGCACTTAAATTGATTTTGTGATTATTGCTTCAAGTTTCTACTCTAATCCTCTTAGAGGCTGGGTTATATTCAAAGACATTAAGAATCCTATCAGATATTGGCACTTTCTATGCAAGAGCAATTTTTATCAAATATATTATGAAAGTCAAATTTATTTCTCAAGTCAATGAACTAATCTCTACAGAGATTTTACAACAAGCCAGTCTCTTTCTCTCTCATATTTTAGTGTCTATATAACCCATGATTTCATAGATAGGATTTATTAAGCAAATGTGTTAAAAACTTTCATTTAACCAATTAATCATACAGTAATTATAACCAATGTTTACATATAATTCCCTAATAAGAAAATTACTTTAGTCTGATGAAGTCCTGTTTACAGAATAAAATGTGTGATACAGAATTTTTCCATTCAATTATTTCATATAGTAACACAGCAAATTCTGGTGGGTGAGGGGAAAATTGGAAAAATAATCTTGGTTGTATTTTAGCATCTTTTATGTGCAGTGTCCATTCAAGATGTAGGTGATCATTGCCCTCCACATCTTCCTGTTCCTTGTGAGTTTTGTCTTGCTATTTCTCCCAAACAGTGTTCTCCCATCAAGTATGTTACGTGCTACTTTCTACTGCCCCTCTTTCTCTCAATCTGTCCTGTGGGTATCAGATTTTCCAAGCTCTCCTTCCTCATTACATGCCTCAGAAATTTTAACTCTTCCTGATGTTAATTATAGTTTCCTTTTTGTTTTCATTCTTTCTAAAACCACATTGTTGCTCACATGTTCAGCCCATTGTATCCTCAGCATCTTTCTGTAGAACCACATTTCTCTTACTTCAAGTCTCTTCATCATCTTTGAGCAGATTGTCCTGCATTCGCTGTTATACAGGGTACATATCAGGTAACAGTTCCGTACTCTGTTTTGTTTCTAACAAAATTTGTCTGTTTCTTAATACTCTGCTTAGCTTTTGGAATGCATCTCGTGTCCTGGTGTCTTTGATGAACCTACACTGTTCTTGTCCTATCTCTGGCCTGATTCTGCTGTGAGCACTATTCATCAGAAATCAGATGAGTTTTATTATGTGGCTTATTAGGCTGACTGGTGGAGTTTGCATTTTTTTGCCCCGGTTTCTTAGGCAGTGTTATGAAAAGAAATCTGCTTCGGTCTTTCGATGTGTCACCACTGTTGTAGATTTCATTTAGTATATCTGATCTTGTCTATGCCGAAATCCTCTAAGCCTGTCAGTGTCTCAATTACAATTCTGTTTAACCCTGCCACTTTCATTGTGTTCAATTTTACCAGTGCAGCTTCCACTTCAGTTTTTAATATTTCTGGTCCGTCAATATTTCTGTGCATTGCTGGGTGTTCTTTCATTATGGAAGAGTTCTCCAATATATTCATTCCATCTCTGAAGTATTTTTTCTTTCTCTAATATCAGTGTTCCGTCCTTGGATTTTATGCATCCTGTTGATGTGCATGTCATGTCCTGTTAGTTCTCTTATTTTTTTTTATGCACATCTGCTTAATCTGTGATACTCATTCTATTTCTGCACATTTTTTTTGTTGAGCCATTCTTCTTTAGCCTGTCTGCATTTGTTCCTTATTTCTTTGTGTCGTTTTCTGCATTCCGTTCAGTGTCTTGGCATTGTTTACTATCAGCTTTGCATCATGTTGAGAATCATTTGTCATTCATAGGTTTTTTCTTCTTCATCCATTTTCCATTCAGATGATCTTTGCCAATGTCACTAAAGCTTCTCAGTGTGTTCCACTTCAAGTTTTCATTTTGTCCCTCATATCTTTTAACACTTAGTATGCATCTGTGTACAGTTAATTATATGAAAAGTATGTTTAGTCATTAGTTGGAAATATAATAGATTAAAATTTTGTATGTGTACAAATATTAGTTTCCTCCCACTGTATATCTGTGTGATTTAAGTTTGAGAAATCCATTATTTGATAAATGAGAATTGATTCAAGAGGGAATAACCATAATTGGAGAAAGGAAATAAGTTAGATAACTCTATGAAATAATATTATTAGGATCTAAATCAAAGAACTAGAACAGCCCTTTTCCAAGAATGTTAAATGCCTTACACCTCACCAGGTTCTATTACTTTCTTTTTCTCCATCTTTGTAGTTAAATGCTAAAACATTGATATATCATAACAGGAAAGGCTTCAATTCAAATTTACATGGTTAAAAGAAAGTGAGACATGATTCATTTTATTAGAAATTTTATGACAAAAAGAAAAAAGTATTTTATGATTAAATTTTGTTCTCATTAAAATATCCTCCTTTAGCCTTGATTACTGCAGCACAAACTTTTGGCATTCATTGCAAAAGTTTCTCAAAGTATACGTTTGAAAATTGATTCCATTTTTCTTTCAATAACCCTAGGAGCACTTTTTCATTTTCTTTTTTCACTCTTCTGTCAAGTTCATCCAATACTAATTGTGAGGATAGCTTCAAACTTTTGAACTCTAGTGTATGAGCGTGCATAAATATATATAAACTTTTAGTAGCTTCCACAACAAATGTTCCATTTAATGATCAAGGTAATATTTATACTCAGACCAATGGTGTTGCTATGATCAACTCTTTAGGTTCCTTACATTCTACCTTCTATCTGGCTCATCGTAAAAACAAAATATTTAATCAATTAAATAAACCTACTATATTAAAATATAAATGACATAAACCTATTATATACTAAAGACATAGCCATCATAAAAGCTTTGGAAATTTTGTACAATTGCTGTTTATGTGAAAGATTATTAGCAATATGGAGAGGCTTATGGACAAACTCAATAAACACAATGTGGGAAAATGAAATAAAACCAATAAATAAAACCAATGAATAAAATAATAAAGAATAAAACAAAATAAATTCATGTTCTTATGATGCAAGTTATAAAGAAACCAGAAAAGGTTTCTGGTCACACGTGTTTTCAGCCGTCCTACTCATGGAGTAAAGATTTGGCCATCCCAACTCAGCATGAGGCTGACTTTAGCTTTATTATCTTTACCCATTCTTATCCTTACTTCCCATAAATTATTTCTGAACCAAAAAGGAAAATAGACATACTGAAGAGATATTTAACTTTGTTTCAATACAGTCAACACAAAAGAAATAAGCTTCTGTTGCAGAAACTCAAGATTTGTATGCTTCTTCTATCTAATTTGTTTATATGCATTGGACATGCACCTTCACCTAAACAAAAACAAACACACACAACCTTGTTAACATCCACACTATACTCTTTAACAGGACTTGTTTGAAGGAACAATTGCTGCACAATTACACACACACACACATCCAAAGAAAAGTGATACCTAATGTTTAAAATGAATTATGAAAAATCTATCTTGAAGATTTTAATTTCAAGCTAATAGATTAAATTTAATATTTCCAATAAGCAAAATACTTTGCCGTATTTCAAAACTAAATTGATTGGGTTGAGTTTGTTTTTTTTTTTAAATTACAAATCACTGATTTTATCCATCTATCAGCACAATGTAATTTTTCTTTAGTGAAAAAATCTTTCAAAAATAAAAAAATATTTTTCCAAAACTTTATTTGAGGAAAATCAGCCGATTTAAAGTTTAATTAATCTGATTTGAAACAAATATTAATTTTAGTTTAAAAAGTTGCAGAAAAGCATTTTTAACATGGGGGTGGGCATTTTCATGAGGTATAGACAACTATCTCAATAGACTTATGTTTGGAAATTTATTTTATGAGGGACATATCTCTAAAAATTACTTGACATATATTAGTGCCTTATTTATATAAATTTTTTTTAAATATCTTAAAAATTTACAAAAATATTCTAAATAATCTAATGTTTTATTGAATTTTAGGTATTTTGGCTTTAAATTTACTATAGTTACTGCTCTTTCTGATAATGTTGGACATCCATATTTACAAAAATATTTATTCACACACAAAAAAAACAAAAAAAAATTTCAAAATTCTTTTTAAAACATTGTGGGGGGGGGTGATGAATTGTAGTAAACTTTTCCATTTATGATTAGTAAATATAACTTTTACTTAACATTATCACTTACTGGTACAAATACAGAATTTTAAAAGAATTAAAATTTGATATATTCTAATTAAAATGAAAAAAAAAATGAAAAGAATTCTTGCAGAAATTCATTATTCATCAAAAAGAATTTTCTTATGACAATAGTGTGCATAATATATTTTATTCATAAAGGCAATTAAGTTTTTCTAATTAAATAATGTCAGTGTTATTGCATTTTTTTATTTTATGATTCAGAGTAGATTTTCTGTAAATGTGGATCCTGCTTTAGAAAAGAAAATTGATGATTTAAATTTTCCATGGACATGTGCTTATAATTAATATTAATTAACTTAAGCACTACAAAAATGAATTTTTTGAAATTTCATAAAAATTAAATGTGTGAGTAAGAGATGAAAGTAAAAAAATTCTTACCAAAATTTTCTTTAAAAAAATGTTTCTAAGAAAATTTCATTCATTTAGAAGTCCTGAAAGTTTCATTAAAATCTGGCATTTGATTTTTGCAAAAATTTCCAAATCAATGTGTTTTTCACCGGCAAAATATTCTAAAATTTCCTATACTAATTCATGGTTACTTGCTGATGTGAGAATAAAAAAAAATTTAACCAGATGTTTGAAGATTCTAACAGGGATTGAAACAATTTAATAATCAAAAAATCCTTTGGTCTTGTCTCTTAATAATAATGAGGATTTTGAAAATAAAATCTTTTATTAAGTTTGGGGCATTTTTCCATCATGTATATTTATTATTTAGCAAATCTTTGGAGGTACATATATACATGAAAGCTGAATTCTACACCAAATCTTTGCTAAAAAATAAAAAGGAAATAAGAAATTTCCATTTATTTTTTTTTTGCATTACATGCAGACTAATCTTGTAAACTGGAATAAAATGTTACTTACCCCAAAGATAGACTCCAAGACCAAGGTAAACCCAAAAGGAATTTGTAAACCAAAGAACAAGAAATGAACTCTGACACAAATGGCATCAGGTGAAGTCGATATAAGATGGAATCAAAACTGAAAGGAATTGGTGTCAAGCTCATTCCAGCTTGCAACAGCAGAACAGCCAGTGTAAAGTTTCTGGAAAAAAGAAAGATTATGAGTCACACCATTAAGTTATATAACATGGATACTTAAGAAAAAAAAATGGTTAAGCTTCTGGTATTCTCATTTATCTGCAGACATTAGGAAATACACCAAATGATGACAAAGCAAATCACACATTGTAATTCTATCTTGAGTTTGAGAATGTGTAAAAAATTGCATCAACTACACTTAAGTAAAATCATTTATGTCCTGTAAGCAAAACAAGAAAATATGCTGGGTAGCTGAATAAAGACTACTGTTGTGGGAAAATGAAATGAAATCAACAAATGAAATAATAATGAGTAATAAAAACAAAGAAATATATTTTCCCATGATGCTAAGAGTAAAGGAACCAGAAATATGATTACCCCACTTGTTTTTTTTTATCTAATGTCATTAGGTGACGCCGTTGAGCCTATAAAAAAGCAAACATTTCCTGCTTCACTCTTTCTCCTCCTTGCTCCAAGATGTAGTACCACGTGGTAATTACATTTCCGCTGAGGAATGTTAGTTTCCCCCAATCCACTGATGACTGAACTATCTTCCCACTTTCTGATGCATGTCACTCATACAGGTCTTCCAAAAACATCAACCTATGAAGTAGATCAAGCTTTCTCTCTGGTTGTTCCAAATCAGTGCAAGGCTGACTTGAGTGTGACCATGTTAAGGATGCTTGTACTGATTTACTCTAACATCTGGACCAAGAGAAAGAAAATGGACATTCCATAACTGTGTTTAACCTTCCAATGATAAAGCAAGTAGAAACTTTCCTTTGGTTATTCCAACTCTGCGCAAGCCTGACTTGAGCTTGACCATGAATACAATACTTATACTTACCTACCTTAACTTCTGGACCAGAAAGAGAATGGGCACAGCCAAGAGATATTGAGAACTTTGTTTCACTACAGTCACCAAAATACACAAACATGTAACCATTGTTAATTTCCATACTGTCACATATTGTAATATCACTTCCTGTCACTTTCATTTGGCTAAGCATTTAAATTGCTGGCAGTTAAATAACATCCATAGTGCTTCATTTGTTGAATTAAGTTGAATTTGTTTTGAGTGATACATAGAGGAAAATATGAATTCTAGTTCAAGCCATCATTTTTGTTAGATTTACATACCACTATAGAATAGGAGAAATTGAAGGTTAACCAATTTTTGTTGACACTGGTTGTTGTTGTTCTACCTCAAACAAATTCTAATTAACAACAGGAGGCTTATTGCAAATGCAGTTTAAAATGAGCTCAAGCCTGGCAGTCAATATAAACTCTCTAAATTCCTCAGTAAGAGCTATACAAGCTGCCTAGAGAACACTTGTCAGTCTGAACAAAAAATTGTTTCCCTCAATTTGTTTTCAATATTTAACAAGTTTTATGGTATCAATCTGATACAAATTTTTTATGAGATGATTTATCAATTTCATTTTTTTTTTTATCAACCCTTTGTGGGCTATTTAAAAAGGAAGCAATTCTGGATTGAAAGAATTTTTTTTGGGGGGGGGTCAAGTGAATATTGCATTAATTTTTTATGAATAATTTTTCCAAATCCAGATCTTACTATTTAACCCTTAGCTCAGAGGAAGAGATGGATTCATGCCTTTCCCTTGGGTATCTGTTCTCCAATTTTTCATCCCAAGCGGTTATCCAGTACACCACCTGCACATCTATGTTTATGTGTAATAAGTAGTGTTCAGTTCATGATGAGAACAATTCATTATAACTTATTACTCAACATGTCTAATAATTGACAAGTAAAAGACACATATATAACACAATTTTTAATTAAAGCCAGCAAAAGAGATAAATGCCATTGCATAATGGCAAAATATTTTAAATAGCAGCCCAAATCCATTAATAATTTGTGAGGTCAGATTATTTTAAGAGTTCTATTTATTTCCTTGACATGCATAGGAATAACATTCAATTAATTTACAGGATCAGCTCATTAACCTGTTCACACATTTCAGAAATGTGTTTTTTACCAATAGGTAACTCTGTATTTCTTTCATTTGAAATTGTTACTTTTTATTACAACTCTGAAATCCTTATTCTATAATAGTATGCATAGCAAATCAGAAATAATGAATAAGCACCCAACAAGACTCATAACCCTTATCTTTGGCGTTCTGCCTTTCCATGGCAGCTGTCTTACCAATTTAAGCTAGAGACATCAACTGGTTAGAGTCATCCAAATATAGCTGTTTCCTACCTTTCCAAATATTAACATGCTGTCCTATGTTTACACTGTAGATGTAATATTATTTGAATGTGTTTGATAAAATATTGTTTGCACTATTTACATTGTTTGGACTGTATCCATGGTCTTATTGAGTTTACATGGTCTAGTAACAGACATCTGTCTGGTGGGGCCAGAATATGAAGGTGTCATTTATGTACCTCAGCCATGGAGTTGTCTTTAATGATGTTAATCCTAATGCCATTTCCTTGAAGTATTCCATGTACACATTAGAGAATACTGTTGATAATGGTGAGCCCATCACCAAACCTTCATTCTATCAATATACTCCTGACCCCATTCCGAAATATGTTTGTGTACAGAAAGTCAGCATTGCCATCAAGTTATCTATTGGTATATTATGTTCTCTTAGAGATGAGTCTGAGACCAGTCTGTCCCTGACTATTAATAGTGCATCCTCCGTGGGTACCTTGGTGAACATGCACACCACATCCAGGCTCACCATCTGGTTGAATTGGATGGGAGTATTTTTTTTTTTTTTATTATTTCCACAAAGCAGGTAGAGTTTTGAACATTTGGTGACTTTCCTATTAATGGGTCAGCTATATACACAAGGAATCGAATCAGAGGGTGACACACAGAGCCTTGGCAGCTAACAATTGGTCATGAATATCACAACAGAGCTGAGGACAAGAGTCCAAACAATGTAAATAGTGTAAATAGTTACAATACTTCATCTCAGAATAAAGCAAAATATTGTTTTTTATTTTTTTTTTATTATTTGTTATTTTGGACCACCAGTCCTCTTAGTTGCTATATTCAATAATTTGGCCTTTGTACTTTCTGGCCTTGGAATTTTGAATTAAAGCCTTTATTCAATCCAGATATGTTGTCAAAGATGAGGGCAATAGTCCTCGTGTAATTAATGTAAATAATGGTCTCATTTAGGATTGATTGATTGATTGATTCAAATGGATCATCAACCCTTTGCAGGATATTTAAACCAAGAAATTATTTTTACATTGTAAGAGATAATGGTTTAGTGATACAAGTCTTACTAATTAACTCATAGCTGGTGAGAAAAGAGATGCATTCTTACCATTCCCAAGAATATTTGTGCATAAGTGCATAAAATAAACCCAATGGGAATTGAAACTTGGCTCACTTATTAACTATTCCCAAGTAGTCACCCATCTAGGTACTGACCAGGTTTGATGTTGCTTAAATTCAATGATCATATGAGAGATGGTCTCATTTAGGAGTAAGTATGAATAATAAATGAGCACAAAGAGACACCTAAGAACACAATTGCGTGCAACAACTGAAACATTGTAAGTACATCTACCAAGAGGAGTTCAAATAGCAAAACAGAAAATATTAATTCCTCATCTAAAATATTCCAACAAAAATTATTTTTTCAAGTTACAGTTCTAAGTATCTAGAAAGTGTTTTAACAGAGGAGGAAAAAAATGTGACAAAATCCAAATGTGCATTGGAATAGTGAAAGATGCCTCATTTCATTAGAAAATAAGAAAAAGTAGTGAACTGTTATGTAATACCAGTCCTCTTATATGGCTGTGAATGTTGGACAATTCTCTCACAGGTAAAGAGATGCGAAGCAAAAGAAATGTGGTTCTACAGAAAGATACTGAGAAAGCCATGGCCTGAACATGTGAGCAATTAAGTTTTAGTGAAAATTAAAAAAAGAAATATAGGACTTATAATTAATATCAGAAAAAGTTGAAATTTATGTTACATAATGGGGAAAGAGGGCTTAGAAAATTTGATACTCATAGGACATAAGACAAGAGGAACAGGAAAATAGTACATAACCTACCAAGCAACTTTGTGTAAATAGTTGGCAGAACAGGGATCTGGAGAGGTAGCTAAAAGACAAAATTTACTAGGACAGGAAATTGTGGAGAGCCATTATTGCCAATGTTCTGAAGGAACATGATACATGGAAGTAGTTTCAGATATAAAAGTATTAATATTTCTTGGGTAAATCATTGAATATTTCTTGTCTAGTATTTCTTAAATGTTATTTATTGTTGCTGCTTATCAAAATTACCCAATTATCATTCCACAATCATTAACATGCAGTACAGAATAACAAAAGCAAATAACATTAAGAATAAAGATTACAGCTGCTATTCACTGAACAAGCCTGACCTTTTATCAGCTCATTAACTTTAAGAGTAATCATAAAAGCATCATCATGTCATAAGATATAAAATAAAATAAAGATAAGTAAATATGACTAATTATGTGCCTGGAGGAAAATTTCAAATATGTTATCCCTTAAACACTGAAAAGAAGCAGTGGATAATGCTATTTGGTGATTTGACATTTTTGATTTTAGTGACAAAATATTTTTTTAAATTTTTTTTTCTTTGCTCATAAATGAGACTAGTTGAAGAGAGAGAAAGAAAAAAGTGACTGCATTGCCAGTTTAAGCTTTAATGCACTTTGAGAAAAAACATTTTTGTCATGCTGTCAAAAGTAATTTATAAAATGTGGTATTGCCTAAAATATTTCATGCCAAGTACTCACTGAACAAAATCATTTTTTAGCAGCAGCACGACATTAAAAAAAAATTACTTTTTTAAAAAAGTTTACTTACAGCAGTGCATCAAGTTTTTCACTATTTCGCAAATCATAAGGCTTAAAAAAAACAAAAAAAAAAACACTACACAGATTTGTATGGCTAAATTTCCATTAACACTTTACATGGACTAGCCTATTCTGGCCAGTCAAGCAGCTGAATTTGTTTATAACCAGATCTAAGGATATCTACTGGCAATAAAGGTGTACACAATCAAAACATCCCAAGCAACATGGCTGATTCCATTTCATGGTAGTGTCCTTTGAAATTAGCAATTTTGTGATTTTTCCTTGTGAGATGATTGAATTTTAACACAATTATAAACAGGCTTTCCAGTGGCGAGGAGGCTTTGAAGCCCTTCCTTGACTCTGATAATGAATTTAAACTTGGGCAGGGATTGGATAGATGAATTTAGTTTCAGTGATGATGTGGGTCACAACAGCACTGGCAATAAGACAAGTGCAAGAGAAAAGAACATGAAAGTTATATTTATGATGCATTTTGGAATTTTTTTTTAGCAATTTCCTTGTATTCCATTTCCATGTAAATGACATTCATGGATTAAAATGTATTTACCTTGTGGTCCAAGTACAATCTGATCAAAATATATTTATTGCAAAGTGATTAACTTTTGGAAATATTTTTGAAATTTAAAATTTGAGTTATGACGAAACTGGTAAAATTGTCGAGATCTTATCAATTTATAGCTGAGCTAGCTAGATGTATCTGTAAGTTCTATGCTAACAGTTTCATTTCTTGCACTTCTCACTTGTGGAACTCCCTTCTGGCTCCATGCTTTCCAGCCAACTTAAATCTGCAAAAATTTAAATGCAATGTCAATCACTATCTACTGTCCTCCCGATTACTCCTTTCTCTTCCCCCTGATTATTAATGTTTCTGTTCTTAATTCTTCCACACCCTATAACCTTCTGTGTCTTAGTGGCTTTACTGGCTTGCATTGGGTGATACAAATTTAAAAAAAAAAAAAAAATAATTTAGTCTGAATTTGCTAATAAAATATGTCACAAGCAGTTTCTTTGTCATTTTTTACTCTGACAATGAAACTGGACGATGATTCAAGACTTTTCATAGAAAATGAACATAGTTAACATAATGGTTGACCTGGATTAGTTAAGATTCTTTCATGAGATGATCTTACAAATATATCTCACTCTCGAGTGATAACAGTTTTAAAATAAAATGTTACATAATTTCCATTATTTATCCAAAATAATTACATGCAAGTATATATTAAACTTCTTTTATGTGTTGAGTTCCTTCAGGATGTGGGTGACCATGGCTCTCCACAATTTTTTTTATCCTTTGTAGCTCTTAGTAAAGTTTGTTTTGTTCTTTATACCTCCCATTTCCTATTCTGCATTCCATTTACACAAGCTTATTACATTGGCTATGCTGTTTACCTCTGTCCCTTTTGCCTTCAATGTCCTGTGAGTGTCAAATTCTCAAAGCCCTCTTTCCTTATATGCCCTAGAAATACTTAAAACTTCAAATAAAATCAGTGCTAGGAGAGGTTAAGTTGGTTGATTTTATGACACGTCAAACCTTTTCTGTCAGAATTTTTAAGATGAGTACATTGTTTACAGTCAGTTTAATACCTTCATTTTTGTTGTTGCTGCTATCAATACTTTAGCCTTTGTGATCTCCAGTTTTCTTCAGGTGTCTGTGTTGATCCAGGTAACCTTCAGAGAAGGTAACAGAACTCTCTATTCAATATACAGACAGTGGAATGAGAAAAATCTACTGTAGCTCTTAATAAGTTTTGTCTTTTTGTTATTTCTTCCAAACCTTGTTCTACCATCCATTTACTCAAGCTCATCAAGTATGTTACATGTTGCTTTCCTCTGTCCCTTTCCCTCAATCTGTCCTGTGAGTATCAGATTTTCCAAGCCCTCCTTCCTCCTCATGTAGCCAAGAAATTTCAACTGCCTCTTCCTGATGTTAATTATAATTTTCATTTTTGTTTCCATTCTCTCCAAAACCTTGTTGTTGCTCACATTCGGTCCATAGTATCCTCAACATATTTCTGTAGAACCACATTTCTCTTGCTTCAAGTCTCTTCTTCAGCTTTGAGAGATACATTTAACAGTTCAGTACTCTTTTCTTTGTTTCTAATGACATTTTTCTATCTCTTAATACTGTTTAGCTTTTGGAATGCATTTTTGGCCATCCCAATACATCTTCAGATCTTAATGTCACACTTTCTGTCCTCTGTTAGTTTATAGATTACCCGGATTGGCAGATACCTGTAAAAGGTCAGAGAGCACAATGGCTAAAACATTGTGATAAAGATTGTGTCTATATTTCTGAGATGAGGTATTATGTACGGTATTTACATTAGTCGGACTATTGTCCTCATCTTTGTCACCATATTTGTCACAACGTTTCGAAATAAAGGGTTCGGTTCGAAATTCCAACCACCTGAAGAAGGCCGGAGCGTACAACGGCCGAAACGTTGTGACAAATATGGCGACAAAGATGAGGACAATAGTCCGACTAATGTAAATACTGTATGAGGATATTAGTTCAATTGTAAATAATGCCAACCCTTGTTAGGTTATTAAATGTCAAATTTTGAATGGTGTCCTCAGTGAGAATTGAACTCCTTACTCTGTACTAATGGTCAACTGGATTAGTCATGTTAAACATTACTCCATACCAAAACAACTGCTATTTGGAGAGAGGGAGAGAGAGAGAGTTTCTGATTCAATTTTCTGCATAATATTTATCAATATCTTTGATATATCAGAACATTACATTTCCATTATTAAAAAAAATAAAAATATTGTTCTTGAATATTATTCAGAAATTTGCCTAGTCATCAAGAAAATAGACACTTTAATGTATCTACAATTTTTGTATTGAACCCAATTTCATAAAGAATTATATTTAATATGTTTAATATTAAAAAGGAAGTGTTTAAACAAAAACATGAATAAAAGTGGTTATGTTTTTCAGAAGCTATAATTTCTTTCCTCAGTAAGCAGTACAGACCATTCTAATGCCATTTAATAGACTCAGAAAGAATATAGCCAAAAGTAGATTCTAGTAAATTGGATCGTGATAAACTACTTCAATACTTTTTACTAGCAAATGCAATAGAAACAGAGGCAATTACGTTGTAAATCAAGATTGCATTGAAAGCTGATGAATACTCACAAAAGTCAACTCGGAAAATAAAATTGCAAAGATGATGAAAAGAGAATGTAATAAAAACTGAGAAGGGGGAAAAAAAAGAAAGGCTAACTTAAAACAAAAATATCTAAAAAGATCTGAAAGAAGATAAAAGAAATAAATGTTTATTCAACAAAAGCAAATAGAAAATAAAGGAGTTGATTAAAATAACTAAACATAAAAAGTTAAAATAATGAATTACAATTAAAACAAAATAAAAAATTTAAATGTAGCTAAAAGACTCACTCCCACTTAAAAATATAAAAGGGTTTATATAAAAGATAAAGAAAATTTAAGAAAACTCCAAGAATTGAATAAAAGAAAAGTATTTTTAAAAAAATATCAACCACCCAAATGATTAAAAGCAGTGAAAAGTAATCATTGTGCCGAGTGGCTGATATTTTCATTATACAACATCATACAAACATATTCCAATCTCAAGTGGTTAAATTTTACAAATAAAGTATTTCATATTTTCTAATGTTTATTATATATCTCAATTTCATACATACACCAGTTGAGTAAGAATTTAGATTAGAAAAATAAAGATAAAACAGAATAAAATGAAAAAATCTCTACATTAAGCAACCAAAAAGAGTTAATAAATTATATTGCTGTATTTCTTAAGTTGACATTTTCCCCAGATAAATTTTTCTACACAAGTTTCATCACTTCTGTTGAAACTTAATTCAAGCATCTGATAAATTTTAAGCAAATTTGATTCAACATAATTACTTTTTTTCTGCAGGATGATCATTAACTTCATCTTTAGCAAATGCTGTACACCTGTGTAACGATAATAAATCTAATAGTCAACTTCAGAATTATACTTAACACATTACCAAATTAATAGTACCATAAAGAAAAATCCTATAAGGCTAACACTTAAATTGCCATGAATAGCTTTACCAATCAGTAAAGCTGTAGTAGAAAAACACAATTTATATGTAGAGATAAAAAATTGAAGCCAAACTTATACAATTGTTAGAAAACATATCTCTAACTACACACCAAATTTTCATCTAGCTAAGTCACACACATGCCGCATTCTACTCAAAACAAATTTTAAAATAAACAAATCTACCAGAGAGCTGGCCATTATCGATGCAGTTGGCTTGCCACAGATGTCTACAATTACGTCCGTGTGTTTCCCTTATATAGGCTATAATTATATTACAGTCTTATTGACCTTAAAAGGTAATGATCGGCGGACAGCTCAACACCCCTATCTATGAAGAGTTCACCAACGAATACCCCTTCTACGGAAATCAGAGCAGCACTACCTTATGACATCATCTATAGAACATTGATAAAGGAATTCAGAGACATAATCAACCCGTGACGCCGAATAAAAATTCAAAACATAATTCAGTGCATCAGATAATCACCACTGGACAAGCAGTACATCAAGCACCACAACAGTTATCACCAAATAAATTTAAAATCGCCAAGGGGGAATTTAAACATGCTGGATTTAAATATAATCTGTCCATCCTGTAGTCCTTGGGCACCTCAGTTACACATGGTGCTAAAGAGAAATAATAGCCCACATCTACAGGATTTTACTTCCGCATTTCAGAAAACAGTATTCTCTAAAATAGATCTGATCTGGCTTACAACAAAATTCCTGTGGCTAAAGACATTGAAAAGACAGCCATAAAACCACCATTTGGACTTTTTGAGTTTTAAAAATGCCTTTAGGTTTCAAAAATACAGCACAAGCATTTCATAGACAGTTTTTTGTGGACAAGATTTTGTGTACATATACATAGATGAGGCTAGTTACAAATCATACCAAACAAACAAGATCATGCAAACATATCCATTGGTCCAACAGATTCAAGTCATACAAGACATATGATAAACAACCTTTTGCATTTCAACCACTCGGGTACTTTTAGCTGTTAACAGATATAACTGTAATGCTTTTCAAAGCATTATATCACCTCCAAGTAGCATGTTAGCTAGAAACCACAGTTCAAACATAACTCACTACTTTCAAAATGATTTTGAAGGCATGATTTTAATAATCCCTTTTGGACAATAAATGCTCTAGAATTTACTAATTTGGCTAACCACCAATACTACTTTCAATATTCTGTAACCAAATCAATTCATTTTTTTCCTTTCCCTGTACAATTTCTTGGTAATGTTATTTTGAGAAAATTCTCAACACATTTTCTCTGGTAAGAGAATATTTGTAGCAGAAAAACACAATTTAAACGGATAAATTAAAGCCAAATTTATACAATTATTAGAAAACATATCTCTAACTACACACCAGTTTCTGTCTAGCTAAGTCACACAGACGCCACACTCTACTTAAAACAAATTTTAAAATAAACAGAAATATACCAGAGAACTGGTCATTATAGACATGATTTGCTTGCCACATGTCTACAACTATGTTTGTGTGTTTCCCTTATATAGGCTATAAGAGAAACCAGAGATAGCAGAGAAAGTTCACACACTTGCTAACCATAGAGGCTACCCAAGAACATTAGGCCATGAAAATGACATCCTGTGAACACACAAAGTGAACAAACTTCACTATCAACACAAGCCCCAAACTGATAGCCAACAAGGAGTCAGCCGGTTTAAGCATACTGCTTTTTTCACATGCTCATACACCATACATTCAAACGTTACACTGTATAACTTACCAGACATTTTAATATCTTGTAAATTAAAATAAATCTTTGGTCATTTTTCCCAAACTAATGTCTAATTTTTTTTCTTTACTCCAATCAACTTCCACCTCTGATCAAAGGTAATAATCAGTTTTCTAACACCACATACAGCAGGTTTTAAAAACCCTCTATTGATATAAAACTACTCTAAGACAGGTAGTACCCATAATAATATCAGATATGGCAGGTAATATCCATTATATCAGACTAAATTTTTTTTTACAACATGCTGAAGTGTGTTAAAATCCTCACAGTATTATTGTTGAAGTTATCACTAACAATTTTTGTCAAGATTCACAAACTATGTATCATTCAATTTTGCAAACCAATCGATGAAATCTGAATAAGCTGATTTGTTTAGAAAAATACTTTGACAAAAACCCTACTTTGCAGTTTAATAATTTCATTTCATAGAACTTCATGGTAAACAATATTTTTTTAAGAAAACTTTTTTTTTTCCTTTTTAACAGTAAAGAATAAATTCTTAGGATTTCTTATTCTTGAGCATGCAAGATACAACTGGCCATTCATAAATATTTCTTTCTGGAGTCAAATTCCAATTTTTTTAAAGTCTTTTGATTAGTTTATAGTTCTCGGGAATGCAGGGCAAAATGGAAACTGGATTCCTGTATATATAAAATGTTAAAGATATACAAAATCAATATTGCATTTTTATTAAATAATTGTTATCTTAATCATTAAATTGTTTTTAAAATAGTGGGAGTATTTTGTATGTCAAATAATAAATTTAAAAATGAAAATTTGTATTCAGCTATTCAACCTCATAAAATCAACTATATATTTTTAAACCTCCCCACATATGTTTACCCTTCTCCAAAATATGGTTTTGACCGGTCAATGGTATGGCTGTTTTAGAGGGTTTGATGGATGAAAAGACTAACAGAAGTCGCAGAATTTGAATGATAGATAAACCAGTTAGCACCCATAATGTACAAAGTGTATTACAGGTTGCTTCTGTGTTATAAAGTTTAAATTTAATTCATTCTATAGTCAGCCTCTTACAATCAACTTTTAAACTGTTATGTTCATTGCACTTATTACACTGGGTTTAGTATTCTGGAGACTATTTTGAAGTAAAAGGTGTCTAGGTTTCAAGTCATTGAAACTATTTATAGTTAAAGATTGTCATTCAAAAGATTTATGGCTTCAAAAATGGAAATTAATGGCTTTTAAAAGGAAAAAAAGGAATATTGTAAATGAAGCCTACATAAAAATGATAATTAGATTAGCCCACGAACTGAAGCAAAAATTTCAGTCATTCACATTTGAGTTATAGAAATACAATGATGGAAATTGCCATTATAACCAGAGTTAATGGGAGAATAACAACTATTAAAATTAAGAAATATTGATATTATTTAATAACAGTATATCGACTATAAAATGATAGGCTCTAACTAATTCATAATATATTGTCTAAGGCTGCAGCAGGTCTCATTCAGGATTTTTAAAAATAATAAGCATGTATCAAGAAGTATCATTTCATTCTCATGAGTAAAATATTGAACAGGTCTCAATGGCAATAAAGAGAGGAAGATTGTTTAATAGCCACAAATCAATACATGACTCTCACTGAAGGTCATTCATATTTATATTTTTATTCTCCAAAAATTCATTATTATACAAAGTTGGACAAATCTTTTATAAAGAAATTTATAATTGTGATTTTTAACTTTATAGATAAAGAGAGTGTGTGTATGTGTGTGTGTGTGTATATACGTATGTATATGTGTATACTAATTCCTTATAATAAGAAAGTATGTATGTATAGAGAGGGAATATATGTATACATACATAAGCTGACAGGAACACACACAATACAAAAAATGGAAATAGATCTAAGAACACACAGGGGTCATTAAAAGATAATACAGATATCTTTCCTCACCCTTTCCCCAACCAATCTTAATTGTTTTATTACCCTTCACGCATAAGAACTTTCTCATTGCCAGTTCAAGGAAGACATTTGTGTCACTAACACATGAAAAAAGAGAATGTTTGACACTGAAAAACATAAGAAAAATTAATTCCTTTTAATAATGTGGAAATTTCCACTCTTTGCCTGATGAAGGTCATGAGACAGGAAACCCATGTAAGAAGTGGTTCAGCAGGCACACTTGCTTCTTGAGGTGGCTCTAGCATGATCTTCCCACCTTCATTGTCATCACACTCACTCGAGTGCTTAGAGTCAACATCAGTTGAATGGTCATCTTCAGCCTTTGTTACAGGTATGCACATCTCATCACCACTCGATGCAGAAGTTTCATCAGAATTGCTTACCATATGAGGAAAAGGGGTCACATGGTGTGACATTCCATCCATGTAAACCACTTGGGAACTCGCAAAACTGGCCACTATCCCCATCCTCCATTTACTTGTTCATCTGTTCGGCAGGCTCCTTACTAGTACAACGTCCCCTTGTACATACTCTGCTCATAGTGGAGGGACCTTGGCACCTTTCACTCTGACTTCATACTGGTACAAAGCATTAGCCGGAGCAGTTGCATCATGGACACCATCCTTTGGTGTAATATTGTACCAGTAAACTGCTTCCTAGACGGAGCATTGCTTTCTGGCAGCAATCTGCTTTATGGATCTGTGTGATCATCCAACAATGCTGTTTCCAGAAAGTGCATATGCACATCGGAAACACAAGCGGACACTCCACCTCTCAGCCATCATTTTAAAGCTCCTGCTGTTAAATGCTGTATCGTTATCTGTCAAGATCTCTTTAGGTGGGGCACTTCTCAAAAAAGATAAAGTTAAGACACTGGATCACAAGTAGCTGAATCTTTTTGTCACAGAGGTCACCAAATGGAAAAATGGGTAGGTCCACTCATTATCTTTGTAGCTGAATGGTACAGCATGTCAGGTCAAATGATGGTCTCTGTATAGGAATACAGGTTCAATTCCTGTCAGAGAATGCACATTATCTATGAAATTTCTAACATTCAGGCCAGTAAATGTAATTAATACTGTTTAATTAAAAACAGAGCATTTACTTAAATGTATTATTTATAAAAATAATGTATCAACAGAAACTATATTAAAAGATTGTCGGACTTTATTTTGTTTGTGTGTGTGCGTGTGTGTGTGTGTGTGTGTGTGTGTGCTGATGCTACACATTTCATAGGCAAAGGACCATTTGGATCCTAGGTAGAGAGCATAGGTACTCAGATCCTAAATGTAAATGCTAATCCATATGAACATAATCCCATTATTTTTTATGAGTACTATGCTAATATATAATGAACTGAATTTTCTAAGCTGTCATGCTAAAAGTAATATGTAAAATTAACAAGTGAATGCTGTCGATTTGAATGTAAACAGGTACATGACATTTATTAGGCCAAAATTCTGTTACTTTATAATCAAACTGACATTTCCATATAATATAAGCTTAGTAAATATCGAAAGTATCATAGTTCATAGGTAGGTTCTCCCTACTAAGATGAAGGACATCAGTCAATCTTACTATTTGCTCACTTTGACTCATCACTGGTGCCAACTTAATTTGCATTTTAAAACTCATCAGAAAAATGTTTTTTTAAGCAATTAATAAGTATTTTTAACCCAACAATATTTCTTAACGTTTCGGCCGTTGTACACACGGGCCTTCTTCAGGTGGTTGGAATTTCGAACTGAACCCTTTATTTCGATCACTGGGGTAGACTGTTCTAGTTCCACGAGCCATGTAAGGACACATGGTACGGTGGATAAAGGCGTTGGTTAGATCCAGTAACAGACCCAAAGAGAGTGAGTTCAATACCCGGTTCAGGCAGTGGAGAACTTTCAGAGGGAAAATTACCAGAAGATAACTGATAACTGACATCCATCAAACATGGCTCGTGGAACTAGAACAGTCTACCCCAGTGATCGAAATAAAGGGTTCGGTTCGAAATTCCAACCACCTGAAGAAGGCCGGAGCGTACAACGGCCGAAATGTTGTGACAAATATGGCGACAAAGATGAGGACAATAGTCCGAATAATGTAAATACTGTACATAATACCTCATCTCAGAAATATAGACAGAATATTTCTTAAATGTTATATTTAGTGAGTATACTTCAGATTATATTTTTTTTTAAATAGTGAAATTAATGTCTAGTGTCCTACTAGAGAAAATGTGTATTGCAACAGGAACTAAACCTGTATTCCCATTTTCTATCAGGGAAACAACTTTTAAACTAAGTTTGATTTACTATTAGGCCTTGGGAAGTCACAGCAGAAAAGCAAGACTCAATTACCCACTTTTTTTAAGAAATACACATCTCTCATTGGGACTTTTGGAAGTCTATATCTGCTAAATTAATTTTTATACCCAAAATGTAAACAGTAATTTTTTTTATACTAGTGTCCATCCAATACAAGGCTCAAGAGCCACTCAAAGTAAAAGGTTACTGAATAAGATGCATGTTATAAATGGAAAAGAACAATTAAATATTTTTTTAAATCCAACAATATTTCTTAAGATTATATTTAGTGAATACACATGTTTAAGTAGATTTTTTTTTGAACAGTGAAATTAATGCCTACTGACAGAGATTGAGAATTCTAAATAAATTAATTTCATTGTTTAAAATAAAGAATAAAGCAGAGATGTCAACCCATTAAATATAACAGTTATAGTAAAAATGGTTTAGATAAACTAAGATTGCACTAGTTAATTGGCCGACAATTGGTAAGTTCATTACTCTGAAACCCTAGTGGGGGGAATTAAAGAAAAGCCATCAGAATATTGTTTACATTCATTATATGTCTAAGATAATCAAAGATTCTTAAGTTAGGGCCCACTTTCTCCATCAAGTTATGAGTTAAGTAATGTCACTTATATCTGAAAAAAGAAAAAAAAAATCATTGTTGTTCTCAAAACATTGTTTCAATATTCACTTTCAAGATAAAATATATTCTTACAATTCAAAGCATGTTTCAGCTTTAAATAACCCAGAAAAGGTTAAATCAAAAAATTCTAAATCAGGAATGAAATTTTTATAAAGAAATAAAAAATAAATGATTATGAAAATGATTAATTAGAGAGAGCGAGAGAGAGGAAAAAAAAAAAAAAAGAGGCTGATGACCAATTAATGTGCAATTGCTGGTATGCCAATTACAGATTATCGGCCAATTAACTGAAGCGACCCTAATGCAAATACCTCTTTTTTTCTGTTTCCATTTGTAAAAATGTACAGGAAAGTCTCAAACTCACTTGGAAAGGGGGAAATACTGTAAGAACTGATGTCGGATTAAACAAGCCACTTTCTTTTTGGAAGATTAAATGCAATCAATGAGTTGACTTACCTGAGAGTGAATGACCAAAAGGGAAGAATATGTTGTGCAATATCCAGATGGGGGACATTTCGGAAAATCACACCAACAAAAAACATTCCTGAAATAAAAATAGTAACTTATGTAAATTTCTACTTGTTAGAGTAATAATATCAGTGGGCATATGCATAATCGATGACAGGAAAAATTATTTTTCTATAAATGTTTCTCACACATGATTTTAGAGGTGATTATTGAACATGAACGTTCCATCAGTCAAGACTTGATTAAACATTTAACCTATTTGTCCCATAAATGTGTTTACCAAGTAATCTCATTTAGTAAGATAGATACTGGTAATTAGTAAGTGTCCATTCTTTTGACAGACTGTACTCATACACACACACACTCATATATACGAAAGCATTTTTTTTTTTATACCTACTTGCCTACTATATGTGTATTGCTTTCTTCTGCCCTTCAAAACACTATTTTCAAGTAAGTTACAATTAAGGATACATAACCTTTCTAGTCCTGAGTATGACAAACCCAATCCAGCACCAAGGCCTCTGATTTGGATATTATAAGAGCTACAAAGGGTAGAAAGTTGTGGAGAGCCATGATTGTCCATGTACTGAAATAACATGGCACATTACTTTATGCAAAATTGTTGGGTAAGAATATAGCCATAATTTATAAGGATCAATAATATACTTCACTTAATGCTTCATTCCAAAACTGGAAAGATAAACAATGCGACATTCATGACAGTTATTAAAATATCTTTAAAAATTTCATAACATAGTTGAATTTAGTGCAGATGGGTGGTGTAAAAGAATCAAGTAACAGGTTTCAGGTGAGGAATTAGGGACACAGCTGAGAAAACTTAGAATACTAATCTTTCTACAAACTACACTTTACTTTTTTTGAGTCCGATAAACTTGGAAGAGAAGGATGATATTCTAAAATATAGCTTAAATTTTACATCATAACTTAGACATAAAAACTGATAGTTTTGGTTTGAGCAAGGGAAAGCTTGAGCTGTACAGCTGGGTAGATGTTGAATCAATAATGAGTAGCTAAGAAAAATGTCCTTGTGAAACACTAGTTTTATAGACTGGCAAATATGTCTACACAATGGATGCCATGTAAGCAGAATACATTAAGACCAGAAATTTTGGTATCTATAAATAGTTCCTTGTAAATGGATTTGCAGAACAAAATATGGCATTTTTTCTTCAGTTCTTGTACTATTGGTCCTACTATGATGATTGCATGTAACCAATGTTGCAGTTAACCAGAATCCACTGTTATCTCTTTCTATGCACAATTGCCTGTAATTTCTCTTCAAAAATCCATAAAATCATTATCCTTAAGCAAATTCACTGTAAGGGGCTTGACTCATCAGGCCTGTCAGTTCTCATCATGTAGATATATCACAAGGCCTAAAAGTGAGGGCAGGGAATTTAGCAACCTACAGAGAGAAAAAAAAAAATAAACCACACACACACACACATTATATATATATATATATATATATATATATATATATAGGAAATGGATTAAATCTGACAGTTATTTTTAATTTATTTAAACATTATTTTTGATGGATACTCATATTTGAGTAGAAGTTCTGTTTTTTTACTTAAACAGTATTTTTTATCCAACTACATCTACCAGCCTGAATATTCAAGAAATCTTGTCAGAAAAATATGCATCCTCTGGCAGGATTCAAACCTCCATCCCCTATGGGAAACTGTCATTGGATCTGACATTCATGACTGCTCGGTGACATAGGATTTCCAGTCAAACTTCTGGGATTTGTTTGACTGGAAGTCCTATGTTTCTTTTCATTATCTTTAATTTGGATGAGTATGAATTTTAGAGACTCATTTTAGAGACTCATTATAGCAATCCTGATTAATTCTCATTAATTTACTCTTTCAAAATATTTCCATTCCCAAATATTTAAAGGTGGACTTTGCTTCAGACTTCATTACAAATTTCTTTCTAATCCAATCAATTACTTTAACTTGAAAAAGTGCAGTCCCAGCCCAGCAAAAATCATCAACATGGGTGGAAATAATTCTGTGCAATTGTTTGCCAAAATGTCATGTAAACACCCATTGGTTATATTTTAGATACAGTAGCTCCCAATTCCAATAGAATGCCTCTGACAGTCAAATACCATGATCTGGTAGCATCATTAAAACCATAGATACATTCGCAGAGCTTCCAGAGACAATTACTGAGTACATTAGCTTCAGGAGGTGTGGGGGGGGGGGGGTAAACATTCCCTACAAATTCATTACTTTGTAATAAGACAGTTTTTATGTCTATGGAATCCTGAGGATCATATGATGGTTAAGACAATGTGCAAACCCTCCTTGGAACAAGTGGAGGAATCTGTACAAACAGTTTTGGCTTCTTTATCCTGAAAAACCAGTCTTGCCTAGATAAAAATGTCTTTTGATGTCTTTTTTTCACTAGATACCCATCTTGTAAATATTCTATCTGAAGTCGGGAACCTGTACAAAAACTCCATTGTTTCTCCAGCTCTGTATCTTTTCCTCCTTGGATTTATCTACATTTTGGTCACAGAGGACAACAGTGCAGGTTGCCCATATGAACAACGATCTTGCCATGCTTATGTTTTCCAGTGGATTTACCAGCTTTGCAAACTACTTTCAACTTCTTTCACTGATTCTTCTTCATCAACCAACTTATTCTCAATGTCATCTTCCTGGGTCAAAATGCAGCAACTTCCTCCTGTGGAAGACATCTGGACTGTTGAAATATTAGCCTCTTGTTCCTCTGGAAAAGGTTGAAGGATATCTTCATTATTATATTGCTCTGGAGGGTAAGAAGAGGGATGATAAGGAGTTGGCAGAGAATTATTTTGTTGTTCATTGTAATTTGAAATACCACTAGAGTCTGAACAGGAATCATGACTAGCATTTAGATCTTTAACCAAGTGACAAGTATGAACTCTGACGTATGTACCTCCATGATGAACTAACACTAGTTTCCCATCATGTCCAATCACAATACCTGGCCCATGTCATTCTTGGCTATCATTTCTTCTGTAAAATACTTGATCTCCATTTCTTAAATCTTTTATATTGTTATCCCAGATATTACTCCTTAGTGCTCTTTATATTCTTTCATTAGATTCAAACTTTACAAATTCCTGCCTAGCCAGGTGCAATGCATTCAAATTTTTCCTCAAAATAGTAGATGTAGTGACAGGTTCCAATGTGGGAAGATTATTATGGAAGATATCTGGAACAGCTGGATTAAAACCAACTGATTAGAGGAAAAACCAGAATTGTAGATGAGCGTGTTGCAAGCCAAAATAGATCACCCCAGAGCAACATCCAAATCACACTGAGTATCTGCAATAATTTTATTTACCATGTTACCAATAACATCATTAAAAGTCTCTTACATACACCACTGCACCAAAGATTTTCTACTGCTGTTGTCATCACTGTCATTCACACATTTCACTGTTGTTGAATTTGCACCCATTGTCAGATAGTATTTTTTTTGAGCACCAATAATGGTTATCCAACCAGAGAATAAACCCTTTAATAACAGTAGAAGCCATTTTTTTAAAAAAAATCATACTCACTGCACAAAAACAAGTTGCCAGATCCACAATTACAAAAAAGCCCCATTAATTTCAGATCCAAAGCCAGTTTCATTAAATTCAGAATGCTGACAATGGGTATGGGAGGATTTTTATTTTATTTTATTTTTTATTTGGTCAAACAGCCTATGTCCAAAATAGCACAACCCTTTGCATCGTTCAAGGATTGTAACCTTGTACTGTTAGTACGACCCACAAACAAGAACAGAACATTTTCTGATATACTCCTTTGCAGACCTTGAACACTGTTTTGATATACATGAAAGCATTCATGTGCCCAATGAAATTTTGAGTTGCATATGACATATTGCAACCTGTCCATTGCAACCCACAGAATTTAAGTGGTCAAAATCAATCAGAAAATCTTTTATTAAAGGCAACCAATTGCAATCTCCCTTTATAAGTCTTAGAGTCACAAAAAGAAATAGAAAAGAAAACTAACTTTAATTTTTGTTGCAGATAAGGTACTCTGCTACCATCACTTAATCTACAACGAATCAATTGCATCTGCAATAAGGTAATCCTCCTGTTAGTTTGAATCTTGACAACTGAACAATTGAAACATTTTCAATATGGCTGCCAACATTTTATAGAAGCCACCACTGGGTGGCACTAAATAACAACCAAAAGGCAAGGGCAATAACTACAACATTAACAGTCCAGTTGATGTATTTTTGGTAATCCATTAAGTGTGGGTGTTTTCAGGTGGTGTTTAATGAGTTTTAGCCAGAAATTGTCTTCATTTTTTAACAATTTCTTGGTTTTGTTCATGATCTTTTATTTATTTTTTCAGATATTATCATCATAGAGTAGGTGTTTCATTTTTTTGTAGATGAATATGTGTGTTCATAATTATAATTCCACTACCTTTGTTGGAGGGGGATAGGTGAATGTTTTTGTTGTTTGATATTTCTTTCAGTGCTTTTATATGTCTGCAGGGAAGTGTGGCTTCATTTGTTTGTTTTTTTGAGTGTGGTCATAATTAAATCCTGGATATATTCTTTGTCCTTTTACAGAGAATATAACTGAAATTTTTACATTTTATTTATATAGTGCAAATAAAATTAAACCACATTTCCTTACTGAGCTTTGGAAATATGCTATCAACAAGTCAGGGTGTTTGATAATAAAATTGAATTTATTTACAGAAATCAAATTTCTTAAAAGATGTTGCTCTTAAATATGATTTATATGATTTCTGTAATCAAATTCAATCTTATCAAAACCCCTGACAAGTCAGTGCCATATCTGTGAAAACAGAGGAGTTGAATTTTATTTGTTGCTATGAAAGTTATCTCTTGATATTGAGCACTTTAATTCCAAAGACTGCTTGCCTTAAAAGTGTTATCCTCTTCAAATACACTGATCAGTAATTTTCTTTTGGCAACATATATATATATATATATATATATATATATATATATTTTTTCAATGTTGTGTGAAAATGCAACAATTAAAAAATGATGAAACTGACATAGGAGAAAACAAAAATTCCTTCATAATTGATTATGAAATCCAAAAGTGCTAAGATATTTGACAATTTCTATTTAAATTCTTTCTGGATACCAAGAAAATGGTCCACACTGGAGAAAAAAAATGATCCTTAACAAAGAACATTTATTGTTCCTTAACCTTGTAAGATAATGCAAGGCAAAACAAAGCAACTATAAGACAGTAACAAAGTAAAAGTTCACAAAATAGAAACTGTTCATACTCAAAAGGGATACAGTCAAGTAGTTAAAGACTTTACTCCAAGACAAGAAAAAAAAATGGTGTGGATAGAATAGAGAATTGTCCCTTTTTATTGGCTAGGAAGGAATCCCAATAGGAGGATTTGGCTGTAAATTCAAGGAGGGGGCATTTTTAACAGTTATTCCCTGAAATTAAAAGCCACACATACATAATTACATGAACATTTATACGCAATATATATTACTCACATATGAAAGGTGGGTACTGAAAATTCCTCATTCTGACCCCTTCCTAAAATAAGGTTTTTTGATCAGACCAATTTTCAACTCTTCCACACACATATTTAAAGCATGTAGCATATACACAAGCACACTTTCTCTTATTTCACTGCTTGTTGTAGTTTTGATATGCTGTCTGCCAGCTGGCCTTTATCATAACTCAAATCTTTAATAGATTGAAGCAGCAAAAGCGGTGTCTGTTAGAACAGCATTCCTTTAATAAAGAGAATTAATGGAATAGCTGAAGATTACCTTGAGAAATTAGACACTGGTGTTCTCAGTACTCTGTGCAGTGTCTAGTGGCAGGCCTGCAAATGGAAAGTGACACTTCTGGTAGGAGTCTGAAATTCCAGCTTGTTAAACTGAATATGGTCATACAATAATATACTCTATTTCCCAGCATATATCCCTCGTCTATAATTTGGCAAGGAGTGCTTAGGTAAAAACTAATAAAATTCAACAAATTATTCATCTATACTTATAACATGCTAAAAAGTTACTTGTCCTAGCTCACTTTTTAAAATGCAACCAACCATTAAACCATTCTTGAGTAGGCCAAGAACATTTCAATACACCACTCGTGTGTGTGTGTGTGTGTGTGTGTGTGTGTGTGTGTGTGTGTGTGTGTGTAATAAATATAGTTTTAAGGTATGCAGTATTTATGGGTAAAAGTGTTCAATATCAGAGATAGAGCTTAGGTAAATATAAAAGTGGACACTACAGTCAACACCAAGTGGCAACAGTGTTTCATGCTTGAATGCAGAAGAGTTCCCCCCCCCCCCAAATAGCTTAAAGCAACATCAAATGGTGTTAAAAAAAATCGAATTTATTTCAGGTAACTGAATATTTCAGGGAATTTGAACAAAATCATCAACCTGTTCATACGTAAAGTTACCAATGCTTCTGTAGTTATGATGATGATCATAAAAGTCCTTGCGGGTAGTAAAAATTCTCACCAGTTGCAATTGGTGTTGCAGCAGCTTGTTTCATCAGAAATAACTATTTGCCTCAAAGTGAATACAATTTGCTTTCAGTGAAACTGATCAGATATTTTTCTCTGTAAGGAGATCAATCACTGCTCAGTCCAGGGAATCTGTATATATTATAACATCTATAGTCAAATACCAGTTCTACCACTTCTTATAAATAGTTGAATTTTAAAGTAAATGAATTGAACATTTTCAAAATAAATGAATGCTATACATGAAGGATTTTCATGTATATATTTTATATAAATAACAGCTCACAAAAGAGTTATATTTCAGAATATGCATTAGTAGACAATTTTGAAAAAGGAGAGAAAACATTTATGCAATTAGCCATAAACAGTACACCATGTGGTTGGGACTGAACTTATGCAGTTGGCCACCCAGTTAAAGTAATTTCCTGGGAAGTGATAACATTCATCTTGTACAGACTTCATTCTAGAGTGGAAACAGCACCAACTAGCAGTGACTTGACAGATAGGGAGGGGTTAATTCTCACATATCTATGGATTTCAAGGAAAAAATATATATGCTTGGTTTGTACAAGTGCACATGCTACATGGGAACACTTTTCCCATTGGCTGAGTTCACAAGTTTACCCACTTCATTTTTGCACATATCAAAATTTTTCAAAAGATCATCGCCAAGAAATAAAATTTTTTTCACTATTTTGAAGAAGTCATTTTGAGCTCCAAATTCCTCAAAGTTTTGAATATACATTATATATAAGATTGGCACTTTGAGAAAACTAACCTCTAAAATCTACCAAACTTGAGTTGCACCAATTCTATTATATGTTTTAAGTTTCATTTTTTTTTTTAAGGCTGATTCAGAAGCAAGTATCCAGTCTACATAATATTCCTTCCACAACCAGCAACCAAGCACTGAAAATCCACACACCTGCTCAACTTCATTATGGCCTTTTTGTAGATATTTACTGAAATTCAGCCAAGCCTGGAACTTGTCCATAACAGTGGGTATCACACTTTTACCTATCATTCTAAAGCATGAACCTATCCCTCTAACAATTTCCAGTACAAGTAACCCCTGTAGATTGCAATCAGGTAACACCACAAAGCTGCAACAGCAGTAGTAACACATGGCAATGTGGCACTAGGTTGCATCTTAGCATTAATTAATGCCTATTTGATCCAAAAATCAATAATCAGAGGGTGGGGCATCTCTGAACTAAAGGGAAGGTGAAGTAACATGATTATGAGCTATTCTCTTATAAATTAGGACTGGAATCAACCTATCAACAGTTCATTGACAGTAATTTTAGGAGTTGATTCAACTATTGACCTTATTTGTTTGTCACATTTCACCTGATCACTGAACCTTACTGAGATGCACAATTTGTATTGTAATTTGGAAGGTTCTTTTGTGAGGGGGAAGGAAAATTCTTTTTGTGAGGGGAAGTTAGGTTCTTTTTGTTAGAGAAGGAAGGTCTACCCATCCACCCTTCACGTTTACTAGTTTTACCATTAAAATAAAATTAAAACATAGCAAATATATTAATCAGTATAACACACTTTGCTGTTTGTAACAACAAAAATGAGGTATTAGTAGATAACAGCAAAGACATTAAAAAAAAACATTCCATACAATTTGCACACCTGAGGAAACCTACAGAGGTGTTCTAATAACTCTTGGAATATATTTTACCTTAGGCATTTTTTTTTTATTCAAATTGTTTTCATGTCTCAGTTATCATTTTTTTATCAGAGCACATTATAATTTGGTGTTTTTCACTAACACTCTGTATTACTGGTTCCCATATTGTATTCATGTCTATGATTGGCTGGTTTAAGAGAATTTTCTGGCCTAGCATGTGCAGATTCCTTAAGTTTTCAAACAGAGCATGGGTTCAAGACATCCGTATAGCACAATCCAACATTCACTGGACAATGCCTCAACTTCAACTCTCACTACCTATACAGTGTAAAGAAAGGGATTGTCTACTGCCTACAACATCGAGTAAAAGTCGTTAGTGACAACTCAGAGATATATAAACAAGAAATGGTCAGTATAAGCAGTACCCTACAATGTAACAACTACTCTGGGTACATCACAGAAGCTGCAAGAGACTGTGATAAAAGAGTGCAAGAGAATAACAACTCAGAAAGCAACCTCGGTCTGTCTACCCAATGTGAAGTGATTATCAGAAAAAATATAAAAGATCTGTGGTCCATGTAACATCATGACAACCTTCAAAAGTGGTTCAACACTTCAGACACCTCTTTCAAGTAAGACCTCCCATGGAGGTGGACATGACTAAGGACTGTGTGTACACTATCCCACGCAGCTGTGGTTAGAAATATAAAGGTGAAACAGGATACCTCCTTAAGGTAAAACTGCAGAACACAGTAAAGACATAACATGAGGGTAAATAGAAAAATCAGGCATGGCTGACCACATATAGAGGGAAAAGGGAGATCACTGCCCCTTGTGGGATGAGGTTGAAATAATAGACAGAGAACATCACTGGAAAATACGAAAACTTAACGAATCAGCATATATGCTGGGCCACAAAAATCTCCTAAGCCAGCTAAACATAGAAATAAATACAATATGGGAACCAGTAATACAGAGAGCTAAAGAAAAACAATAACACCAAATTGTAATATGAGCACTGGTAAAAAAAAAAATGTTACTGAGACATTAAGTTGAAAAGTCCCCAAAATTCAACAGTCAAAATAAAAATAATTATAATCATCTCAGAAATATAGACAAAGAAAATTAGATGAGAAATTGTTATGCTCAGCTTAGACATGAATACAATATGGGATAAAAATCAAATTAAAAATGACTAGAAATGTAATGTCAAATTTATTTTTAGCTGAAGCATTATCCATATTAATATTTTACTAGCTTTTATTTTTACTCTGAGTTTTCTGAAATTCTTAAATGGAGCATTGTCATTATTCATTTCTGTCAAATATTTTTCATTTTATATAAAACAGAAAAAAATTGTTTATTTCTATTCCTTAGTAGTTTTGTATATTATTATTTAAACTGAGCTTTTTTGCTTATCAAAATTTCGAAACCTGAAATTTTTTCATGTTAAAAAGTAAATCCTGTCAAATTGTCTCCCAAAGTGAACACCAAATGTTAAAACAAAAATTTATAAATTTTAAGCTTATAGAAAACTAGAAATTTGTTTTATTCCAATCATAAACATCTCATTTCTTGTATCTGATACTCATATTTATAAACTGTTTTGAAAATAATTATCAAGGTAAACATTTTGTAAATTGATTTTATTCAACCATTTCCCCACCACTTTCAAATGCTGCATCCAGGAACAATCCTACACATATCTGTGGATAGATCCATTTTGTGTGATTCAAGTCTAATATTAAATTAAGTAGACTGACAAGAAAAGAAATTATTGGAATTTCTTAGATGAATGAATCATCATTAACATCAACATAAAAAAAACACTGATACTTAGACCATCTTGGTTGTTATACCCGCAATGTCCAAGAAAGATACAGTTTAGTAGATTAATGCATTGGACAACACATATCAGGTTCCCTAGTTGGCATGAGCTCAATTCATGGGTTTTCTCTTTCTTAAAAGCCACATATTCTGGTTCCATGGAAGAAGCGGGTAAGCAACACAAAGTTGAACAAAACAGGTGAGTATTAAATGATATGAAATTACCCTGTAAGCACGGAAAGGTAAATGAGAACATACTCCCATAAATTAAATAAAGGGTTCAGTTAAGAAATTCCAAGGTAGTTACTAGATACAAAGAACTATAGCGAAGAAAACGGCGACTTACCTCGTCAAACCAAGTGACAGCGTGTCGCATGTATCCTATGAAGGAAAAGAAAATTACTTACCAAAAAAAACAAAAGGGCATGCATTCTGCATGAATGCTGAAGATGGAATATTTAGATTAAAAACAAGTCCGTCACAGGAGTCTCTACAAAAGTATTTTGATATGCAAAAATTTGGCATCCTCTCCCAGTTGTTGACGAATGAAAAAATGCTTGGCTGATAAAAGCAGTTGGTGTTCTTGAATCGAGAGGAAAAATTGATGTATTTTGGCTACTGCATTTGTTGAAGAGTGAGTTATTTTTCTGACTGGTTACATGCATTGGGATTTGTGAGATAGTACCTGCGAATCGAGTCTTCGGCATTTCTTTCTGCCCCCAATATTCGAGTCTGAACTTACAGTGATTTGTTCTTTGTGTTGTGGAATTAATCTGCGACAAACATTTCCTTTGCTTTCAGCTGGAATGTGAAACATTGTATAACAACCAAAATGAGTATATTGGTCCAAATAGCAAAGCCGTTAATAATGAAAGAGATTATGTTGAAAGTATTTTGTAAATGTTGTTCCCCCACTCCCCCAGTAAGCATTTATTTACCTACCTATACTACTGTGCAAAATTTTTTAAATTTGTTTGGTAAATTTTTTTAAGTTGGCTCAAAAATTAATTGTTTTGTATTTTGAATAAGAGAAAATTATTATACTTGATTTAAAAAAAGTGAGTCATGATTTTTTATTAGAAATTATGGAAAAAAAAAAAGCATTTTATGATTAAATTTTGCTCTCATCAAATTATCTTCCTTCAGCCTTCATTACTGCACCACAAATTTTGGGGCATTCATTGCAAAAGTTTCTCAAAGTATAAGTTTGATACCGTAACCATATAGTTGGCTCTAGAGATATAGATTCTAATGCTATTTCCTCAAAGTATTCCATGTATATATTCGCCATTGCTGGTGATAATAGCGAGCCCATTGCTAAGCCCTCATCCTGTCGATATATGTGTGATCCCATTCCGAAGTGTGTTGTTTATGTACAGAAGGTCAGATTATCTATTGGAATACTGGTCCATTCTTCTAGGGATGAGTCAGAGGTCAATCTGTCTGACTACTGAGAGTGCCTCCTCCGTGGATATCTTGGTGAACAAACTCACCACGTCCAAGCTCACCATCTGGTTGAATAGGATGGGAGCATCTTTGATTATTTCCACGAAGTGGGCTGAGTTTCGGACATATGAAGAAGACTTTCCGATCAATGGGTCAATTATATCTACAAGGAAGCGACTCAGAGGGTGGCACACAGAGCCTTGGCAACTAACAATCAGCCTGAGTGGAATCTTAGGGAGACATTAGAATCTATATCTCTAAAGCCAACTATATGGTTAAGGTACGTAGATAACACCTTCATACTCTGGCCACACCAGGAAGATGTTCAGGTTCTACTGGACCATGTGAACTCAATAAGACCTTCGATACAGTTCACAATGGAGAAAGAAAGTAACAACACACTCCCATTCCTGGATGTTCTAATATCTTGAACAGAGCATGGGTTCAAGACACCCGTATACTGTAAGCCGACATTCACCAGACAGTACCTCAATTTCAATTCCCACCATCCATACAGCATAAAGAAAGGGATCGTCCGCTGCTTACAACACCGAGCAAAAGTCATAAGTGGTGACACAGAGACATTAGATAAAGAATTGGTCAGTAGAAGTAGTACCCTACAACGTAACAATTACCCTGGGTACATGGCAGCAGCCCCCCAAAACTGAGATAGGCAGGTACAAGAGGACGACAACAACACTCAGAAAACAGTCTGCCTGCCTTATGTGAAGGGGTTATCAGAGAAAATACAAAGGATCTGTGGTCCATATAACATCAGGATATCTTTCCCGAGTAAGACCACCCCCATAGAGGAGAACATGACTAAAGACCGTGTGTACACTATCCCGTGAAGCTGCGGAAAGAAATATAAAGGAGAGACAGGCCGCCCCCTTAAGGTGAGGCTTCAAGAACACCAGAAAGCTGTAACACGAGGGGAAGTGGAAAAATCAGGCATGGCTGACCACATATGGAGAGAGAAGGGAGATCACTGCCCTCTGTGAGATCAGGTTGAGATCATAGACAAGGAACACTGGAAAATTCATAAACTTAAGGAATCAGCACATATGCTAGGCCACAAAAATCTCCTGAGCCAACCAAGCATACAAATGAATACAATATGGGAACCAGTAATAAGGAGTGCTAGAGAAAAGCGATAACAACAACAAAGTTGCAATATGAGCTCTGGTAAAAATGATTGCTGAAGAATTAGGTTTATAATACCCAGAAATTCATACACAGATGTCCTCAAGGACACATGGCACAGTGAATAAAGGCGTTGGTTAGATCCAGTGACAGGACCTAAAGAGTGTGAGTTCAATAAGGCAGTAGAGAACTTTCAGAGGGAAAAATTAACAGGAGATAACTGATAACTGACATGACGTGGAACTAGAACAGTCTACCCCAATGAGTGAAATAAAGGGTTCAGTTCAACATTCCAACCACCTGAAGAAGGCCAGAGCGTTGTAATAAATATGGCAACAAAGATGAGGACAATAGTTCGAATAATGTAAATATTGTTCACATTAGTATCTCAAACTCATTCTTATCAGCAACCCAAGCCATATCAATTTAAATATATTTGATAAATTTCAAAATCTCTCCCCCGACCAAGAATTTTTATTTCAGCCATAGAGATGGACCACCCTAATCATGACCTGTGGGTTCCTTTTGGAAATTTTATGCCTTTATTATTCCATATTTTATTCAAACTTAATAAGAAAATGAAGACAATGTTTCAGTTGATACACTATGGTCTTCTTCAGGGGAACATTTATCTGGTTTAGAAATTTGCTTCCTTTCAACCTCCTTCTCAATGGGAACATAAATCAAAAATTTATTTATGTTGGATCATCAAAATAAAGACAACACTCATTGTATACAATACTTTGTCAGTTAATAATAGCAGTCATCAAAAAAAAAGAACATTAGGACTCCAAGTTCTAGATTCAGGATTGTCCCACAGAACAATAGCCTGGTGGATTTAGGCATTGGTTTATGAATTTGGTGACAGTAATTGTGAATACTGTCCTTGGGCAGGGTAATGCAGATTTAGATAAGCAATAACCGAGAGGTACTAAATATCTGATATCCCTAGACATGGACAACAAAACAAGAACAATGTACTCCTGTAGGTTAAATATAGAATTCAGTTTGAAATTCTTTGAAGGTTATCTGGAATGACAAACACCTGAAGGCGGCTGGAGAACACAACAGCCAAAAAGGATGAGGACATCAATTGAAATGTAAATAATTTCTTGAAATGGCAACAATCATCCCAAAAGTGTCCAGTTTCCAGTAAAAAATACAAATTATTTGATGTGCTGTGCCTCTTTAGGATGTTGATCATAGCTCTTCACAATTTTCTGTTCTTTGTAGATCTTAGTAAATTTTGTCTTATCTCTTCCGAACCTTGTTCCGCCATTGATTTACTCAAGTTCACTAGGTATGTTATGTGTTGTTTTCCTCTGTCATTCTTGCCTTCAATCTGTCCTATGAGTATCAAATTTACCAAGCCTTCTTTCCTCATTACATGCCCTAGAAATTTAAACTATCTACCTGAAGTTAAGCATAAGTTGCATAAAGTCTTTCTTCATCTGTGAAGAGATTGTCCTGCATTCACTGACATAAGAGAACTTACATAACAGTTCAGTACTCAGCTTTTAACAATTTTTCTGTTTCTTAATACTTTGCTTAGGTTTTGGAAGGCATCTTTCACTATCCCAATGCACCTTCTGATTTCAGTGCCACTTTCAATCCTTTATTAAACCACTTGTTATATTTGTTTGATTTTGCTATATCCAATTGTAATTCGCCTGTTGGTCTGTTCCTTTTGCTAACAACCATGATTCTATCTTCTTGCAATTGAAGTTTAATTTGTTCTTCCAGCTTTCCCTCACTACCTTATGTAGAAGTTCTTGTAGTTTCCTTAATGTGTCTGCTATCAACACTGTGTCATCTTATGTTGAAGAAAATAATGATTTAATCTTGATTCAACAACTTACATTTATTCAGACTGACTTCTGCATCTTTGTTTTTCTCATGTTTCACAACCGTTCTGTCTGGAATGATATGAAGATTGAAAATCTTCACTCTCCACAGTTTTTTTTTATTTATTGTCTATAAATTGCCATGCATTCTAAGGGAAGATAGTGGAGTGGTTTTCTGTTTCTTTCTCAGCTGTTTGGAATTCAAAGTTTTCCTTCTATTAGACTAGTTGCCTTCTAAAACTAAAGATCCCAGTCTGCCCTGCTATTTAACCCCTAGATGGGTAGGAGAGGGATAAGAGATAGTAATTTTTCTAAGGACATTTGAATGAAAGTGAATGCAATAGAATAGTCCAAAATTGAACTTTGCTTGCCAAATCCACTTTCTGTGCAAATACCCTTCATACTTCTTACACACCCACTGAAACACTGGAAAAATAAAGATGAAGAAACTGGTCTGAATGAATCAATGTTAATCAAGAAATATTTCATCTCAAAAATTCAAATAAAGCTTGCATAAACTGGTAATTAAATAAACACAATGTTATTTTTCTACCTATGAGTGTAGAAGCATTACATACTCCAGCTGAAGAAATCATGAGTAACCTCATATAGTAAAAATCTGTTATCCTTTTAATAAACAAGAATTTTTTAAATCTATGAATATTATGGAAGACAGAGATATCAAAAGACATAGCTTTTCTATAGTTAATATATTAATCTTTTTAAGGTAACTCAAATTCAATCTTTAGCTATCTACTCAAGTTAATCCCTCTATAGTCTTGTTGATTTATGCTTAAACAATGGTCGCAGGTTTACTCATGAATATCTGGCATTGGTTATATTGGTGAAAAATGACAAATCTATTGTAAATACCATAAATGTATCGGCAGCACCTTCTTACCGGTTACATTTGGCCTTCTGCCAGTGCTGAGTCATCTTTTGAAGTATATTCATTTATTTCCCCACTTAAAACTTGACACCAGAGTCAAGAAAAAAAAAAAAAGTGGGTTATGAGGCCTTGTAGGCTTTTCAAGAGCTGATGCCTGATTGTCACAATATTGAAATCCAATAATCTAATGAAGAAGCCACCATCTCAGACAGACTGATTTTATAGAATTTACCTAACTGGTGATGGTATCATAATAAACAAACACGAGAACACACATATTTGGCTAATCAACTAGGACTAGTTTTTCTGAATATTACCCTACCACATCTAAACTTAGCTTTCTTTTTAACTCAACTAACAAACTATATATTTCTGTTATAAGGGAATGCTAAAATCTTCTCAGTCACCTAAAGAAGACTTAATAAAAAAACAATATATATATATATATAAAAAGAAAAAGTTTTGAAAAATCTTATTTCGTCATATATTGAGAAGTGGTTCCAAACAAGAAATCTGATGATTAATCATCAAATTTCACAAACTCTGCATGCAAATTCTTTTAGTTTATTTCTGCCTAAGACCTTCAAATTAAAAAAATAAAAGATTTTTAATAATCAGGAATTAATTCAAGAGTTACTGACAGAAGAGTGCTATTATATCTAAAATATTACAGATAACATAAAAGGCAGCTAATTTCACTGATCCTCATTAATTCACATTGAACACTGAGGACGTCTTTGTTGTAAGTATTGAATTAAAAGGATTGCCCTACAGCACAAGATGTGCATTTGGTTCACCAGTTTATCACCTTTCTTGCTGTACAAATGCAAGAAAAAGATGATTGCAGGAAACCAGATATGTTGCATAGGATTTGCCTTGGAGACAATATCACTAAAAGGTCATACAGAGGTTTTGTCAAATATAAGACAAGGTAGCAGCATGATGGATTAACAAAAGAAATCCAACTACGGATGCTGATCAATGGACTGAAATGTCAAAAGCTGGGTCAAATCTTGAACAATGAAGGAAAATATTTATCTTGGATCCACAGATATTTTTTCTTAACACTTTTTTAGGCAATGTCAAGCAAAATGTCTGAGGAAACATTTTGTAATCTGATAGGCATAAAGCAAAAATAAACAAAAGTTAATTTATATAGAGAAGCATTTTAAGCAGCATTATCAGGCACTGATAATGCTGCTTAAAATGCTTAAAAAAATAGTTTGTATGAGTTTTTTTCACTTTTTACTACAAAGTAAAAAATATAGAAAAAAAAAATGTTTATTTGATTCATGTTGCAAGATATTAATGCAGGGAAAATAAATTTGAGCATTCTCAAATGCAAAAAATAAGCTTGTATTATTTTTCCTTTTTTACTAGAATTAACAAGGATGTAATTATTGAAAAAAAAAGAAAAAAAAAAAGAGAAAAGAAAAGAAAAAAAAACTAATTCTGAAAGGACGTTGATCTACCACAGTTCTGCAGGATCTTTTAAACTGTATACAAGCCAAGGTGATCCTTATACAGACCATCTTGACACAAGCCCATCAGCTGAGTGCTTAAAGGGGCTTTAAGCTGTTGAGGAGTAAAAGCATTTTATGCTAATGCACTGATGGGAATTCTAACATTCAGTTTGAGATAACAGTGACTGGTTCACAGATTGGAAAAAACAAAAAAAAAACATTTTTTTCATTTTCTGATTTCTAATATGGATCTGCAGGTGTTGGAATGGCTAGCAGCTCAGAATGAGAAATGAGTCATCTCTGAATTCCAGCTGAGTTTGTTACATTCACTTTCATGCAAATACCCCTGGGAAAGAAGGTATGGATCCATCTCTTCTCTCTTCAGATATAGGTTAAATACTAAAACACATTGGGCTCTTTAAACTAGTCTGGCAACCAATCTAGAAGAGCAACTTTGAATTCAAAATAATATGTAGCCCTGATGTAGTCTGTACTACACAGTCATTGAATCCACAATAAGTACAATCTTGACTCTGGTCAACCTATAATTGCATTTACATATGATTTACAATAAGATTTTTTTTTTCTTGGTCAAAATGTATGATGGAAAGCGAAATAGTATCAAATGCTGAAAATGTGTTCAATGATTGCTTTACACTGTAAGAATTAGCACACAACAATTACTGTATTTGATGGCATATAAGATGCACGGTGTATAAGACGCACCCCAATTTCAGCAGGGCAAATCAAGAAAAATTTAGTAATTAGTAAAATTATTAGTAAATGGTACAGCCTACCCTATATTTATGAGGTATTATTTTGTTTAAAGCCACAACTACAATTAAATGAAAAATAATAGGAAAAAAGAACAAGCCTATAAAAACATAATTATATCCAAAGATAAGAAAAAATAAAAATTAAGCAATTATTACACTTGAGAAAAACAGTACAGTTACCATTAAAATTCAGTCAAAGATTTTCCTTTATATGATCTGTACAACCTGCATCTTGTAAACATCTTAGTGGAATAATTAGGATATAAAAATTCTGATTGTATTTATACCAATGCAACCAGGAGTTATTGCAAGAAAAATATTAATGAAACTATATTTTACAAATATATAATTTTAATTTATTGCATATAATTTTAATGAAACAAAGTACTAATATTAAATGTGATGAAATTAATATAATGAATATTATCAATAACACTTTTAATCTACATAATAGCCTTTTAAATAATGACAATATGTATATGAAAGTTACCATAAAATCTAAGCTGATAGGAGTGGCCATGTAGCTAATTTCAGCTATCACAAATTTTAAACCTACAAATGACATAAGTTGCAGGGGAATTTTAAAAGGTATTTTAAGTGAAAAAAGTGTGTCTTATATGCTGTCAAATACGGTAGATAGCATCATTAGATGGCAGTCAGTCCAAGAGAAGGAGAATGACAGTTTTGGATTTCAAACTAGATGGTTATGGAAAAACTACTATTTTTCCAAAGATGCCATGGCAATTCATTGAAAATAAAGAAAAATCTGAATTGTCATGATTGCTTGTCCTGAAGGGACATGGAATTTAATAAAATAAGATCTCTTCAAATATCACAAGACTGAATGATAAAGATCAGTGCAAAAAAATAATAAGTTTTTATTATGAGATACCAAAATTTACAGTTTATCTGCAAACACATTCAATTTTCTTATTTCACATGCATTTACAAAAAAGAAAATTACCTTGTTATGAATCCCAATATACCACAAATTCGCCTTTTTGCAAAGATACTTATTCTAATTTTGCCATTTCAAAACCTGCCCAAACTAAACATGATTCCAAATTGCCTACCAGTCAAGAAATCAGTTTTATATTTTCTTTTCAGCAATATCTGCATACATAAAAAAAAATAATGTCCTGAAGATAGATTATAAATATCTGAAATATTTTTTCATGTTACCATCACTGAGGGAATTAAATAAGCAAGAAAAGCCTACCCTATCCTGCTCAAACACACACATGCACATGTATAAAGTTATAGTTTAACCATATACCAATATGCCACAAAATATTGAATATATTAAGTTCTTACTATTATTAGTTTTTCACATGTGAATATATTTATCCTAATATTACTGTTGCATTTTGCACTTTCAGAACTGATCTTTCCTCTCCTGATTCCATGATCTTGAAACAGTTGGCAATCCACATGAATACAATGTCACTTGGCATTGCCTGAACAAGAGAAAGAACTCTAGTACAGCAAAATCATCTATATTGCAAACAAAGATATACAAATATGTAGCATATTATAGACAAAATAAACAACTAAATCATATCTATAATCATAAAAACAGGACATGATATACAAGTTTATATATCAGACTATATCAACACATGCAACTCAGAGAAAATAATAATCAAGATGTTGACCCTCCATGCTATTTCAAATGGCTAGGAATGAAACTGCCATCAATACTGCAAAAAGCAATAACAGCTAGAAGAGTTGAGAAATATTTTCCTGAAAAATTGTTTCAAGAGAAAGATTTTAGAAATTTCAAGCAATGAATGCTGAATGTTTCCTTATAAGGAAATATTTCCAGCAGTGGATAACAATGACAAAATTGAAACAAAAATCTAGTTACGCATTTCATCCTTCAAAAGGGATTTCTCCAAATTAAATGTTTTTATTTATACTATTTACATAGTTTGGACTGTTGTCCTTATCTTTATTGCCATATTTACAATGTTTCAACCATTGTATGCTCCAGCTTCTTCAGGTGATATACATTGGAATTTTGAACTGAAACGCAGGGTAGACACACAATGCCTTTTTAGGGGGATATCTCAGTATCAATAAATTCCCTTTAGTAACTCAACTTACCAAATTTTTGTTCCCTCTGTTGTGGCCAAGTATTGAACTCACAACTTTTTGGGTCAAGTCACATTTTGAATTAATCTATATGGCAATAAAGATGAGGACAACAGTCCAAATAATGTAAATAGTTATATGCCATCTCAGAAACAGATATTAAATGTTTTTAGCCATATGATCATTATATATATATATATATATATATATATATATATATATATATATATAAAAAGGAACAAAATACAAAAAATACTGGTTACAATTCTATATTGAGAAAGTCCTGAATATATTGATATTTAACTTTAAATTTTTGGTATAAAATATAACCTAGCTGACCTCATTCAGTTCTACCAATTTTGTTTTTACCACTATTATTTTTAAAAATCTCATTGTAATACCAGTAGTTTTACGAGGACCAAAGATATGTTGTATGATCCTGGACATAAATTTACCATGGGAGTTTCTGAAATTAGTGCACTTCATATATATGATAAATTACTTTTTAATTAGAAGGTCATAATCATGTATTATATACAGTTACCTAAACACATTTATATTTATATATTGTAAATACAAATTATTTAATAAATTTAAAATGCATGGAATTAAACATAAGATCTGATGAAAGTGTTATTATCCTGAAAGCCCTTTATATTTCAGCTCATCTAATCAACCTTTATGACCTATTCTGGAAAGAATTTAATCAAATAATTGGTTTTATTGAATTTTAATTATCTGCATTATTAAAAATTAGATAAGCAAAAATATTCACGTACACAATTTATACGAATATCTGCCCACCTACATTCAGTTTGATGCAAGGTTTTTATTTTGCATCTTCTTATAAATACTCATTACTTTTATTATCAAGCAAAAAACCATCAATTGTATTTCTTTCTGATTAAAAAAAGAAAAAAAAAACTATCTTCGAGGTTCTACATTTATTTGGGAAAAATAATCAACCTTTGCAAATACAGCATAGAAACAAAATTTAAATATTTTAAAGAAGAGAAAATTGTTGTTTCTTTTGCCAACTTCAAAAACATTTTACTTGCCATTTATATAACTTATCAATCCGTTAAGATCATAGCATCATTACATGTACTGCAGCAATAGTAAATCGAGGGCAAGAGAGCCTGACAGTGCCTGTCCACCTTCAATCTGGTTTTGAATTCAGTTTGCCTTCTAAATTAGTTGCCACTCCAAGAGAACCTACTTTGTCCTGCTATCTAATCCAGAGCATTTTTTTTTTAATCACTTCACCTCAGGTAAGGCAATAATGCCAATAAAACACACAAAGGTACAAGGAGTGGAGGAGAATGAAAAGACTTTAGAAGGAAAGGAACTGGAAACACAATCCTTAACATAAAACAATGGATAAACCCATACTTCTGTTCAAAAGATTAGGGAGGAGCATGAACAGGACAATAGGGAAACATATCTATTATTAAGCTACAGAAAAATGGATTCATGTCATTTTTCAAGGGCATTAGTGCAAAGTGAATGAAACCGAATTCACTGGGATTTGAACTTGGATCAACAATTTCACATTTTGACCACCTTATAGGTACGATTTATTAAACAAAAATATAAAGCTTTCATTCACAAATGACCATGTATACATTCTTTTGAGTGGGGAGGGGGGAAAAGAAGTCAGAAAAATTTCTTTTTACAAAGAAGCTTTAAGAGTAGGATTTGAGATCATTTGTAGTACAAGTTTTCACATTCATATAGTATGAGAAAAGAGAACAGAACGCATAGATATACTGAAAATAGGGCCTGTGATGAGCCACAATCTATATATTTAGGGATATTTAAATCTTGACAATACATCCAAGGCTTCTTTAAATTTTTTCACTTTTTGTTATACATACTGGTTTGCAACTGTACACAGGTTTATGTTAAGGTCAGTGCTTTGTATAGACAAATCTTGTAACACTGCAATGTCTTCATCAGTGCAAAACTTATTGCTTACAATATATGGTAAGATGCATTATCATTTTGTAATATTCCCTTTATTATACTTGATGATAGGTTGAACATTAGTAATGTATTCCTTGCTGTTCAGTTTTCTATTGATTGTTATCAACTTTCTTGTACCAATGCTAGTAACCCCTTACTAATTATTTTGGGAAAAACATTTTTATTTGTTTTTAATATAATAAGAAACTGAAGCACCTTGAAGTACCTAACTCCACTACCAAACATATAAGTTGATGATTGGACATGTTTCAAGCTAAAAAAGGGCAAAAAAGTAATCAAGATCCACGTATAGACAAAATCACATTTGCAGCTGATTTTTTAACATTGTTTTGGATGTGTTTATTCATCTGTGTCCGAAAAAGACACTTTCAGTAAAGACGTATATACATATCTATACCGGAGGAGGTTAATGTACCCCAAAACCATTGGAAACACACCACCAAATTCGAGACTTTGCTTTGGATTGCACCAACTGGTTATCAGACATACTGACTGGAATTAGAATGTAGCCCAACTTCGCTTTCATTCCAAAATATCATTGTAACCCAGTTTTTATGTTCTTTTGTCCAGTCTTTGCATCTTGTGAGATGTTTATTGGTTAGTGATTTTTCCCTGCAATGTATCCATTTAGATTACTTATACACAATTACCTTATTGTACAAACTAACCAACTGACTAGTAATGCTGCTTTCATCAATTACTTGACTAGTAATTAACTTTGGATTGGAAACTGGTAATCTAGCTTTCTTTGATCTCATCCGATTTCAAAAGATTTGGCAATTTTTTTATTCAAAAAATATTCACTTGATATCAGGATGCTTCTTCTGGATGACTTGGACAAAGTATGTAGATATTCTAAGTTATTTGGTGATTTCTGATATTTCAATCATCTTCAACGTCTTCAAATTAAGACTTCTCATTACTCTTTGATGTGGTCAGCTAACCTGAGAGTGCAGGGTCTTTGTCAGGGGATTCATTGATTGGTGCCGAAATTTAGTGAGTTGGCTATTTGTTGTTGAAGTCAGTTGTTGCAAAAATCTGCATCAGAACAGTTTGTTTATTGGACATGTAAAAGAAACCAGGAACTCACGACTGAAGTTACTTTGAAGTATATACTTCTTGCTGTTAAGCCATTATGGTTTTTTTCCTTTTTAGCCACTGACCAAATCACTAAAAGTAAAATCTCTCTTGTTTACTATAACAAACTTCTTCTGTCATTCCATTTACTTCTCTTTATCTTATTTCTTTTGTTGCATACATGACAAGTGTCATGTGATAAACGCTTGGGTGATCATGTCTCTTGATTCATGACTAAGCAGAATATTTTCCAGCAGTAGGCTACTTTCAGTGGTAGACTGGTTACAGTTTCTTGCTATTCAACCCATAGATGGGAGAGGAGAAGAGATGTATTCATACCTCTTCCAAGGTTAACTGCATGTAGCTGAATGTAAAAAACCGAACTGCATTTCAAACTCTGCCCAGAGTTCTCATTCTGAGCCATTATCCATTACACCCCACACATCCAAATAAGGAATAATAATCATGAAAAAAAAAATGGTGGTTTTTTATTTTTTACTACCAACTGTATTCAACGAAGTATATACCTAAGTGTGAAAAGTTTACTGTTAACAGTGAAGAAAGAGAAATAAGCAAGTTCAATTTCCAACTGAGAAAATCAATTTAGGAAAGGCATGAATCCATCATCTCCTTAGCTAACTGGGTCCTTCAGCATTGGTTTGCAACTACTATTGAAGGACAAAATCCTGGAAGAAAACATTTATCTTTTCTCAAGAACAATCATAATACTCTACCCACCAGCTCCTTTTTAATCTTTGGTCATTTCTTATACTAAACTCAATATTTTTGAGTTTGGTTTGTTTTACAGCATATCAACCACAATGGGTTATTTAATGCTGAAAAGATTTTGATTACTGGTATTTTTTTTTTTTCAAAAATGTATAGCTGGTAATGTGTTGCTGGTAATTATTTTTCTTCAAAAATTTATTGCTGGTAATTTTGTTTTTACAAAGTATTTCTGGTACTAAAACTTATTTTTACAGTTTCATAGTGATTTGACCCCAGTTTGGGGGTTAACTGTTTTACTCATGGCTCCTCAAAACCTCATGATCAGAGGCCTTGCTGTTGGATGCAGCTTATCGTCTTACCCAGACACAGATGTAGTTTATCGTCATACCCAGGACGGCAATATTTTTAGTATATAAAAGCTAAATGTATGACTAAGCACTTATTAAGAACCGAATTTAATAAATTTTACCTAAAATATGTTTGAGAAAGTTTCAATAATCTGTTATGGATCGAAAATCAGAAAGGCATAGTCAGTTGATCAGGAATTGGTGCAATTATTACTGGCTGAATAGAACTTGTGTGTGTGTGTATATATATATATATATATATATATATATATATATATATAGTTACATTCAAGCCAATGGCTTAAAGTACATGATAGAAATTACAATTCCTTATAGCTCATGCTTACAACACAAGCAAATACACATGCATATAATTAAGGCTACAACAATAACAAATATCAACTCTTTGTAAACATAAGCTACTTTGGTAAAAAGTTGACATCACTAAAACTTTTGCTAATGTATATTGTCCAACATGTAGCATTCTTTGATGATCAATGAATCATGCTCATTTTTCTGATCTGAGAATACACACACATACGTTTCATTAAAAATGTCTAACAAGGTACTGCAATAAAGTTTTTTTTTGTTTGTTTTTTAATTTTTTCTTTTCTGGACATAAATTATGTAGAAATTGCCCACCTTCAGTTAATATTTCAGTCATTATCAGGGATGATCTTATTTTTGCTTTTAACTGAAGGTATGTATTTTTTTTACGTATGTATCTAGAGTTATAAGAATGTTTTTATTTTCCAAACAAGGTCAGCACATTATGGATGTGTTCATAGTAGTTGTTATTGAGTGTTGGCTTTTCTTTTATCAATAATAATGATTCCATTATTTTAAGACCTTTTTTTTTTTTACATGTGGATGAAGCTATTACATTTGTAATGTCTATGAGCATGCTGCAGATGCAGTTTGATAGGTGTGTGTGTGTGTGTTTAAATGAGACCTAATTGAGCTATGGTCAGAGAGATGTAATGTAAGTCTTTTTGATAGGCATGTAATGGTATATCCAATTATTCATTAATTATAATGAATAATTATATTGGATATACCACTACAAACTATGAAAGACTATTGCTGCATGCACATATATATATATATATATATGCTGGTTAGCTCTGCAGTTACAAAAACACTATTTCAGGCAATCATCAATAATTAACAAATGAAAGTGATGGGTTTTGCCACCACAGACTTCGTAAAAAATAAAAAAAACCCAGAAAACTCAGTTTAAATAATTTAAGTCTTCTTTGAAATTAAATTTTGGTTTTATTTGAACAATAATGCTAATCCATATTAAGAGAAAAAAATTGCCCACATGTAAATAAAGTTTTTAGACATTTTAAAGACATTTGCATGTTTACTAATCACTCAATGAAAAAATGTAAACGAATTTAAAAAATCTCTTACGAATCCAATATTTGTTCTAGAGATGTGTTTCAAAGTAGATTTTACACTAATGTTCACCCAGTACAAAGCCCAAGAGTCACCCAAAGTAGAGTGTTACTGTGTGGTGGTGTATTAGCATAAGAGAACACAAGTGCAGTTCATGAGGTTACGTAGGAAAGATATTTAACCCTAGACTTGAAGAGGTCAAGATTGTAGTGATTGGGAAAACATCCTGCTGACAGTGTTCAACAAGTCAGCATTTTGAAGCTGTTTGAGTGGAACTTACTTCTTACTAATAGAATATGAAGGAAATGGGGATGATGCACCCTTGTGTACATGGTATGGTGGGTCCCAGCTGCAAACGCTTAGGCTGGTGGAATGAAGGTATGTAGTTCATCAGAACACTTGCTAGGGAAATAGTAATAGAGTAGCGAGAGGTTTTGTCTGGGAGAAGGGTTTTAGGATGAGTATAAGTCATCATTCACAAAGCTGCATGGATGCTTTTGAACTATCAAAAACAGGCAAGTGAGGACTTGGCTGTTCCAGCCCAAATATAGCAGAAATACTCCAATTTTGGTCTTGTCTGACTCTTGTAAAGGGATACTTAGTGGATCAGTGAAATGAAACAAACATTTTCCTAGTATCTTCAGCAATAGATTGTATATGAATGTTTCAAAGCAAGGAGCCTCTTTAGACAACACTCATCCATTATGGCAGGTCAAGGTTCAGACTTGTTTGGTTTTGGATGTATTGAATTTAAAAAATTAGTTCTCCCCCCATTGTGTCACCAGGGATAAATCAGAGGAGAGATCAGCTGCCAGGTTCTGGTTATCCAGATTTTTGGAGGTACACCTAATAAGTTTTGTGACCCACATAGTTATTCACTAAAGATTGGAGTATGTTCTTAGGCAAATCATTAATATAGAGCAGAAAGAGATTAGGGCCAAGGAGGGAACCCTGTGGAATGCTAGCATTGATCTTATGTGCTTCTGATGACTGGCCGTTAACAGCCGCCTTTCGATTTCTACTTGCTAGGAAGAATTTGATAATTGAGAAAGACCTCCCAGACATTCTACAGTTGGAGAGTTTATGTAGCAGACCCCAATGCCACACCTTGTCAAAGGCTGTTGATATATTTACATAAAATGTTAATTTGTAAAAATTACTAGGTAGTTAAAACTAAAAAAAAAAAAATGTGTTAACCTAGATTTCATAAATTTATGCCAATTCTGGTCATCCATACTAGCTGTCATCACCTCATAACTAATCAATATGTCAATAAAGATCAAAGAAAATCAGGACCCATAGTTAAGAAATGCTTGTATAATATTAATTTTTTATGCTAGAAGTAATATTTCAAATCAGATTAACTTAACTTTAAATTTGTTAATTTTACTCAAATAACATGTCAGAAATATATTTTATTTTTGGAAGATTTTTAAAACTGATTTTTTTTTTTTTTTTTACAAATTTCTTAAAATTGCCCCTTTAAAATTTTTTAAAAAAATTGAGCATATATTTGACATTCCAATCTATATAATTTCTATCTGAAATACATCAGGATATTTTACTTACTCGAAATAATAAAATTTAATTATTTAGCTTTCAATTAAAGCTAAAATGAAATCTTCAAGAATATTTTTTCATTTTTAAAAATTAATTTTAACCCTTAGGTATTGAAAATTCAGTAGAGTTACATACTAAAATGAAACAAAAATTTTAAATTTTAAAAAATACTTTACACTCTAAAATGGCATAACACATTCATTTAATAAAAAAGAACTTATTACGAACATCAACGGAATGAATTTCAAAATCGAACTGAGAAATTACAAGTATAAGTTCTTTAAAAATAAATATTCAGTGTAAAATGTCCAATTTGAAAGAAAATCTGTCTATATTTCTGAGATGAGGTATTATGTACAGTATTTACATTAGTCGGACTATTGTCCTCATCTTTGTCGCCATATTTGTCACAACGTTTCGGCCGTTGTACGCTACGGCCTTCTTCAAGTGGTTGGAAATTCGAACTGAACCCTTTACTTCGATCACTGGGGTTGACATGTTCTAGTTCCACGTGCCAGAGAAAAGCAATGATAACAAAGTTGCAATATGAGCTCTGGTAAAAACACGCAATGATAACAGCAAAATTGCAATATGAGCACTGGTAAAAAATGGTTGCTGAAACATTAGGTTTATAATACCCAGAAATTCATACTCAGATGTCCTCAAGGACACATGGCACAGTGGATAGATCCAGTGACAGACCCAAAGAGTGTGAGTTCAATACCCGGTTAAGGCAGTGGAGAACCTTCAGAGGGAAAATTAGCAGGAGATAACTGATAACTGACATCCATCAAACATGGCACGTGGAACTAGAACAGTCAACCCCAGTGATCGAAAGGGTTCAGTTCGAAATTCCAACCACCTGAAGAAGGCGACAAAGATGAGGACAATAGTTCGACTAATGCAAATATTGAAAGAAAATGTTTTAAATTATGCAAGCACCAACTTTGTCAAAAAAAAAAAAGAAAAAAAAAAAAAAGAAAAGTTCTTTTAGAAAAATTCAGGATGTTAGCACTTGCCTAATGTTTTTTACTGAAACATCTTCAGGGATTTTTCTTTAAAATCAAACATTCCCCAAATTATGAAGTACACTTACACATGAGATATCAGAGAGTATGTTTGAAATTGATCCCTGTAAAAATATTTCCACAAAGCTTTCTAATGACTTATTCATTATGCAATTCATGAAGGAATACGTACTGAAAATTTTATTTAAATCGGATAATTCTGATTTTTACCAGATTTCTAAAATCAAGGCCTAGCTATTTTTTTTACTTTTATTTCTGAAAAACGCATTCATTTTGTTTGATGGTACCTAAATTACACACGCAAGAAGAAAGAATTTCGAACGCTTCGTCTTGTAACATTAGCTATTAAAATTTGCCGTTTTTAAAAATTGCTTCAGTCATTTTACTTCTGGTCTTGGAAGAGTGAAGATGTCTGTTACATTATCTCAAAAAAATAGTAGCTTTCAGATGCAATTAAAAAAACGTTCAGTTATTCACAATTATGTAGGCCTTCTGAGGTTTCTCAAACTAAAGCATTATTTTAAATCGCTTCCGGTTTTTTGCTTTCCTGTCAACTACGATCTTCAAGCATTTTTAAATGTAAAGTCAATCAGCATCTGTCTCCTGTTCTTTATTTTAATTATTCTATCACTCCCTCTCCTTCGATAAAGTTTTCTCATTTTATTTCACTCTTGTTTCTTTAAGTGTTTTTTTTTTTTTAACTTAACTTGCTTGGGGTAAAATGACTTAAAAAAATCTAGATTAAAACACAATCTATTGCAGAATTCTTATCGTACAGGGATATGAAATATTTACAGTAAAAGATAAAATAAAAATGAGAAATTTGTTTTGAAGACTAATAGTGAAGAAAATTTATCCTTCTTGCTTGAGACAGTTCACACTTGCGCTATTGTTACTGTGATGATTGACTTACATTTTAAACATTGAAATATTGACACCAGACATCATTTATTTGTCAAAGAATTCATGAAACTCACCATATTCTTGCCTGCGTTCAATAGGTCCTGAATTTAAAGTTTACAGGATCAGAGCCCATTTTAAAGTAAAATTATCACCCGCTTTAATCCAATGCTATGAAACTAATTTTAAATATTTTTAATTTTAAAGATTTTACTTTTTAAAAGTTTATATCACAAAGAACTAAAGCATTTTAAGATCTTTTAATATTTCTATAGGAGTAGGAGAAAAATATTCGGCACTCTCCCTATTCATAATCTGACCAGATAACTTTTTTAAAATCCTTTCTTGCTCCCGTCGAGAACTTTAGCACCCCATCAAGTCTTTGGCATTCATTATCTTCAATTTTAACTTTTTAGTCACCAGAAAAGGTAAAACGTAAAACGAGCGAATTGTTTTTATAAAGTATCTTTTAAAATGTATCATTTTTTTATTTTAATTTACCAGAATTCATACCATTATGGATGCTAATTGCTCTGTATTTTTATTTTTTTTATAGATATATGTGGGTACTGGTTTTTTATTCTCTGAAATTGAAACTGCTACTTAATTATTAATGAGACCCTAAAACTTAGTGGTTTAGTAGATTCCTCGTAGTGAACAGGCTGTGTAGAATAATTTAATAACGACTGGTTCCTACAGCTTAAAGGCATATTACAAGAAGTAACCAAAAGTATTCGTTAGCAACGGTCGATATCTAACTGGATGATAGTGAACAATTTTAATAAGTTTATGTCATAAGCTGAGTTGCATAATTTTATTAATTATAGACAGAACAATACTCGTCCAACAAAATGTTATGAAACCTTTTTAAATTGTAATAGAAATTTGGTGCTCAATTTTTTTTTAAAAGTATTAAAAATGTCTAAACCCGAGAATTATTTTGTTTCAGTCACATTAAAAAAAAAAATCAAGTTCCGTTCTGCTTAAGAATTTCACATTAATAACGAAAAAAGTTAAAAACTGAACACAAAACTACGTCTTACAAAAAAAGAGTTTAAGTAATTATTGAATTAAAACACGAGGAAGAGAAATGACAAAGAAACATCTGATATAACTTTCTGATAACTACTTTTTGACAGAAATTCCGTAGTCAGGATTAAATAAAAATTGATATTTTTACATTCCATGTCACAGAAAGAAATATTGACTTGTTAAAAATACAGACTAAGTAATAAAATAAAAATAAATTATTCAATGAAGCTTTTTTAAACTTAATGACTCAAATCACAATATGCATTTGCAGCATTTGCTGACTAAACTTAGGAATAACGAGAGCAATTTTGTTTATATTGTTTTACTAAAAGATTTGTAATTAAGTTAAAAATTGAAATAGAAAACGAAATAACTTTGAGAATTAAATATTCACATATTAGCTGAAATGAGAAAAAAAAGTTTATTGGCAAAAATTCTTTCTTCAATAGAAATTACATATAATGCAGGTAATATTACTAAAAAACAAATGGGAAAATTTTCATAAAGTTTCATTTTTTTTTTCCTCTTTCAAACTCAATGGATTCGCTTACCTTGAAGAATCGTTGAGACTGAATTAATTATGCGCCATGTTGATTCAATAGGCAAAAGCAGAAAAAGCTTGACTTCACCATTTTATATTTTCGGTGACGTCACATTTTAGGCGGCAATTTTTTATTTTTTTTTTTGTATGGAAATTATAAAGGGAGATAATTTATTATATTTTTAATTGAGGGACAACAGCCATTGTTGTCTTCTTCTTCTTCTTCTTCTTCTTCTTCTTCTTCTTCTTCTTCTTCTTCTTCTTCTTCTTCTTTCTTTCTTTCTTTCTTTCTTTCTTTCTTTCTTTCTTAATATCGAACAGATAGAAAACTTGTTTTCGTTCATCGCCTCCCCACGCATTGCTTATCATCAAGAAATTTTTATATATAATTTTATACACAAGAATTTTTATGTCATGGGGTGTTTTGTAGGTTCCCTGTGCGTGTGCGGTATTGTGGTATATGTAGGATTGAATGATGATGGACGAGTTTTTGTGGTGGATGTGCAAAGTGTAATAAATGAATGGGTCATAAATCTGATTAGCTAGGTTTAGATTAGATAGTGAAGTCCAGCCTCAACCATTCTTCTTTTTTAGGCCTTGTGCCACAATTGGTGTATTTTTTATATTCAATAAATCTTGAACAGATAGAAAACTTAGCAGATTTGTATGCAGAAGGAAGATTCTAGATACTTCTACCGATAATGGCATCCAAGTTTTATCATATTCTAAGTTGCGAAATGATAGACGAAGAAAGTGATACCAACGTACAATAAATAAATTTATCTATGAAGGTAACTTTTAGAAAAATAACTAAATAAGAAAAATATAACAGTATATTTTTTAAGAATGTAATATTATAGTTTTGAATTCAGAGTTGTCCTCCTAGACTGGTTGTCTTTTCAGAGCTAGAAGGTCCAGTCTGCCCTACTATTTCACCCATAGCTGGTATGCGGTAGAGGGAATGAATTCACTACTTTCCCAAAGACAAAGTGCGAAATGAACGCAGCAGCTTCAAACAGAATTTGAACTCCAGCTGCTGATTACATTTCCCGCACCTATAACTGTTACGGTGCCTACATTTCCAAAATGACATTAGTTTTCTTGAAAGTAAAAAACCTATTTGACAAACAAAAATGTGAATAATAGCCATGTACGAGAAAATTCACGCCACAAATCGCAAAGAGTTCGATAAATAAGGACAAAAGCAAAAGTGTACGTAAATAAATTATCTGTAATATTAAGTAACGGTGGATAGCGGCTCGGACTGAGGAATCGGAGAGCCGAGTTCGAATTCCAGTCAGATCCTTTACATTCACTTACGTGAAAGGCATAAATCCTCTTCTTCTTCCCCCAGGACAAGCCTTGGATGGCAACTACCGTAGAAAGAAAAAAAAATCTGCCTCGTCAGTCATGTATCGAAAGATACATGATCGCCTAAGCGTGTATCACACATGGCACATAACTGGCTGAATATTAAGAATATTCTTAGATCTGTTTAGTAAGAAACCATTTTAAAACGCATTCCAGAAGCTAGGCAGAGTACTAAGAGACAGGAGGATTTCTTTAGTAACAATGAACTGCTACGTGACATCTGTCCTCCTTTACGGCAGCGAATGTTGGACGGTCTCCTCAAAGATGAAAAAGAGATTCAAGGCAACGGAGGTATGGTTCTGCAGAAAGATGCTAATGATATCGTGGACTGAGCGTGTGAGCAACGATGAGGTTTCGGAGAGGATGCAAACAAGGAGAAAGCTTACACTTAACACCAGGAAGAAGCAGCTGAAATTTCTGGGACATATAATGAGAAAGGCGGGCCTGGAGAATCTGATACTCAAAGAGAGACAAGAGAAAGCAACGCTTGATATACCTGGCGGACTTAAGCAAGTGGATAGCAAAACGTGGTACGGGGAAGGTGACAGAGGGACGAAACCTATTGATAGCTACAAGAGATAGGGGGAGGTGGAATGTCATGATCACTTACGTCCTGAAAGGGCACGGCGCATAAAAAGAAAAGATCTTCGAATTTGCTCTAAGTCAGGACGGAAAAGTAGATTGGTGAAACTGTCAAACCAAATATTTCCGAACCGGGGGCGGGGGAACCTGTGGACAATCGCTGTGCTATCAGGAGAGGTGATCAGCAGTTCCAGATTGTTGTGACAGCGGCGATCAGGGCATCAACCCAGCAGCCTTGGTCTGGTGTGTTGCATGCAACCAGTGGGAAAATAAATACAGCCATTCACAGCCGGGCTCTTTGTAGAGAACTATCTCATGATAGTGCGCTATCTGCCGTCGGCGGAGATAGCGAAACGTATGTTTTATCTATTATCTTAGTGTTTGTTTCTTTTTTTCCCCACAAGTCAGCTGGGAAGTTCGTGTGTGAAATTATGGTACACACCGATTCCAACTTGAAAAACTGTACCTTATCTACACGTATCCGCAAATTAAGTGTTGCTGAAAAATAGGAATACATCTTTACAAGCCTTATTATAAAATGTCAATAAGTCGTTTGGAAGTTTATATTGTATTGATTATTACATTTGCATTACTAATAATTATAAAAATCTATATCAATTAAATTTTGAGAAAACAGAATTTGTCTTCTTAAACTATAATAGATGCATCATCAAAACATATTTTATAAGTTGACCACCTTCAAACAAAATAAAACTCATTTTTATTAAATATTATTAATGAAACAAGATATTTCAACTAAGAAACGAACTTAAAGTAGAATTTAGTCAGCTTATAATTTACATAAAATTATTAAAAAATTGCACATCCTTTAAAACTTTTAAGAAATGATCATGTTGCAAATTTTGATCTTCGTAACTTATTCAAATTGTAATACATTTTAAGGAATGCACTTAGAAATTAAAATTATATCTACCCGCCAATTCATGTGTTTGTCTACATCCGCGCGAAATATATAGAAATTACACGCGACATAAGAAAGGAAGAAGAGAAAGATTAATTTTCTGGCTTTCAAAACGTTCATTACTGCGTATCCAAACAAATCAATTCGTTGGATTTTTAGTTATTGGCCAAAAAGATAAGTAACGTTTATTTCCGATTCAGTTACATTTTTTTTCTTTCCCTTTTGCAAAAAAATTATTTTCCGCTTAAATAAATTGGTGACACACACACACACACACACACACACACACACACACACACACACACACACACACACACACACACACACACACACACACATCAAGTACACGAAGAAATTACAATTATTTTTATTTTGTTAGCAATGATAAAAATGTTAAACTTTCTTGTAAAACTTCTGTATAAACAATTTAGGATATTTTACAAAATTTTGTTGTTCCTTCTTCAGTTTAAACAAAGTCTTGTTGAAAACCTAAAATCTACCAAAATATAATGTCTATACTTCATAAATTAGTTTTATTTCATTCGTATCTCGGATAGACTTTATGGTGCATATTAACAGCAATGAAAACTGCCAACACAGAAAACTTTGCACATGGTAAGTTAACTTTAATGAAAGATTTACTGAAAAGTTGTAATTGTTTATAATGGTTTGTCAGAGTTAGCCCCTCCTTAATTCCCTAATTGTCACTAAGGGGTGCCCTCCCTAAACTATAAATACTGGGCAACTTCTTGCCTCGTTCTCTTTTTCATTTCTTCATAGGGCTCTTAGGGTGTCCAAGTTTCCATTATATAGTTTATTTGGATCATAGGCTAGTCCGGGTCCGGGTAAACTTAGATAAGCCTAAGGTTAAGATGGCTAGTTACTGGAAATTGAACTGCTCATTATTTGGGGAGCAAGATTTCCGGGACCAGCTGCTACTAATGATACAAAGAGAGCTGACGGGGGCTGTGGTGGGAAATGCCTGGTGGGGTAATCTTAAATCCAAAATTAGAATGTTTGCTGCTGATTATAGTCGTCGGTTCAATCTAGATAGATTAGCGGCGCAAACGGTTTGTGAGCAAAAAGTAAATCCCGTGATAGTGGGGACGTAGCCTTAGCTAAGGCGGAGTTGGCCTCCTTGCTTATCAAGAAGGATCAAGCTCTGGTAGTTAGGGCTAGGTTAAAAAGAATGTCTCCTGAGGCATTGCCGGATAAGCGGACCGTGACCACAAACGAGGGCATATGTGAGGCTTTTCGTGAGTACTTTCAGGAACTTTTCACCAGGGAGCCCGGTCTGAGCTCTGCTCAGTTCGACGCCTATTTAGCTGACTTTCTCTGCCTTGAGGCAACTGAAGCAGCTAGGTGCGAGGATCCCATTACAGAGTCGGAAATCTGGGATGCGCTGAAACAGGTTAGCCTGGACAAATCGCCGGGTTTAGATGGTCTTCCGTACGAAGTGTACTTGAGACAGTCGCCCGTTTTTGTTCCCTTGCTGGCACTGATTTTCGACAACTGTATGAAGCAGGGGTCTATACCCCAACGCTTCACCAGGGGCGTAATCAAGTTGTTACGTAAGGATAAAGACGGTGGGGATGGATTAGATAACTTTCGCCCTTTAACTATGTTAAACACAGAGAAAGATTTTGGCCAAGGTCTTAGCGAACCGCTAGTCTGATTGGCTCCGAACAGACTTGTGCTGTGAAGGGCAGGACTATTCAGGGCAGCCTTCATATGGCACGCTTGATCATCGAGCAAGTCGACAGTGAAGCCGCGCTGATCAATTTAAATCAGTCCAAGGCTTTCGATAGGGTTGACCATCGGTTTTTGGAGGCTGTCCTTTCGGCAGCTGTCCTTTCGGCAGCTGTCCTTTCGGCGGCTGGTTTCGGGCCGTACTTTCGCACATGGATCAGACTTCTGTATGTGATCTCCGGTGCGCTGGTGGAAGTGAATGGAGTACGATCGGAGCCTTTCGTATTGTCTCGCTCCATTCGTCAAGGTTGTCCGCGTTCGCCTTTGCTGTACGTTCTACGCGGAATTTCCCTACCTGGCGCTACTAACGCGCCCAGGTATTCCGCCTATGCTGATGACATTTCGGTTCTTGTGCCGAGCAGGGCCGAGATTAACGAAGATAGCAAAGAAATCAGTGGTTATGAGATGGTGACAGGGGCCAAGATCAACCGCGATAAATCTGTTGGCTTGCGGTTGTGTGCGTGGAAGGCAGTTTCTCTTCCCGGACCTTTCCCCTGGACGGATGGGCCGGTCAAGATTCTCGGCGTCTGGTTCGGTCCTGATCTCCAGTTGGTTATGAATTGGTCGGAGGTGCAAGGGAAGGCCGAGATCGCAATTAATTTGTGGTCTCGGAGGAATCTTTCCTTAAAGCGGAGGGCGGAAGTATGTGTTTCACACATCTACCTGATTCTCCTTTACCGACTCTCTGTGCTTCCACTTCCGTCTGACACTTTACTGGCGTTAGTGAGGCTCTTGTTCTCCTTCTTGTGGGGAGGCAAGGCCGCCAGAGTCTCTCGGGAGATCTGTTGCCTTCATCAATCTGAAGGCGGTCTAGATATGCCTAGCATTGAGAGTCGTCAATATATGCTTCGCATCGGGTTCCTGGATCAAATGTATCGCGAAGCGGATGAGGTGGGCGCCTTCTGGAAGGAAGACGCCCGAATGAGTTTCCCATCCCTGAGAAGTGTGCACTCGGCCGAGGAGGAGGCTCACCGTTTACCCAAAGTCGAGTGCTCCTTCTACCGTGAATGCTGTCGTGCCCTGAAACTCCTCTTACGGGCGTTGGATGGGCTCTCCAAAGTCCAGACGTTGTCTCGTAAAGCATTATATCAGGTGTTAGTTAGCGTGGCCGTTCGTGATGATTTGATTGACGAGCTCGGTCTTACGAAGCAGGAGGCTTGCTCGATATGGCCTTGGGCCCCCTGGTTGAAATGTCTCAATAACATTGAGGTATCAATCACCTGGCTGGTGATGCGTGGGGCCCTCTGGGTCGCCAAAAGACTTTGCTTAGCGGGCTTGGAGAAATATTCAAACTGCCGCCGCTGTAGTGGGGAGGTCGAGGCCATTGGTCACGCCTTTTTCATTGCGCGGTTGTAGCACCGCTGTGCAAGTATGTTGAAGGCCTCATGGTTCGCATGCTGTCTGGAAAGTTCTTTGTCTTTGAGGCCGCTTCTGTTTGTAGCAATGTGGCTCCGCCGTTGACGAGGGCTGAACACTACTTGTTCTTATGCTTGCTAGGTGTTATGAAAGTCGTGATTTGGACGACACGTCAGAAGGGATTCTATGGAGGGGAGAAGTTTACCTCTTCCCAACTGATCTTGTACTTTAAGCATCAGCTTAAATTCAAGATTAGGTCGGAAAGGCGGCGACTCACTTCATCTGAATTCGGCAAAAAGTGGGTGAATCTTGCGCGCTTGTGTCGTGTGAAAGGGGCTGACCTGGAGTGGCACTTTGATGCCGGTTAGGCATCAGAATATTGCTTTAGCTGGGTTGAACACGGGCAACCCATCCCAAAATTAGGTTAGCTTAGGTTTTGTTTTTGATTCTTTAGTTTCCTTTTTCAGTAAACTTAGCTAAGGTATGTATGCTCATTGGCCCCTTTTATTTTTGTCCCTATTTTTCTTTAAGTTTAATTCCCCTTCCCTTCCCACGTTAGGTGGTCAGTGACGTCAGTTCTCTGATGGATGCGGGGCGTTTTTCGTTTCGGGTGTGATTTTTCGTATCTGTTGTTGTGTCTGAATGAGTGCATGTCTGTGTGAGTGCTTGGGATGAATGAATGTTTTTAATTTTTTATAGTCCCGCATTAATTTCGTCTAGTTAACTGTTTCTGCAACATTTAGTGATTGTGGTTTTTTTATTACTGACACGATTTTGTTTAGTTTCTTGTAGATAGTTATTTGTTTCATATTGTAATTACTCATTGGGGCTACTTTTTAAAATTTTAAATTGTTATTTTATCCCCCCCCCACTGACGATAAATTGTACATATGGGGTCTAGTTAGTATTTTCATGGAGTCATTGGGGTATTATGGTAGGTGTGGTAAGAAAGGTAAGTAAGAATGTGTTGTTTTGGTGCAAGAAATATTGTTATTATGATTGGGTCAGCGTTTGTTTCTAGCTAAGTTTAAAAGTTAAGACAGAAGACCGACCTCTTCCCCATTCCCCACTTCGGCCTTGTGCCACATTTTCTGTTATACACAGAAATAAATAATCTTTTTCATTTCTTCATTTCAGCGAACACCTCTACAATGTGAGCTCTCGCAAAAGGTAGCGTTCCCATTTGTGGGAGACGCCATAAACATTATACACACATACACGTATGTATGAACATTCACCAAAGAACAAACACAAATGTTCACACACACACACAAATGTTAATGTCTATGTCTATTGTAAAATTGTGTTGTTTAATATATATATATATATATATATATATATATATATATATATATATATATATATATATATATATATATATATATATATATATCGGTCTTGTTTGTTTTCTTTTCATCTTCGGTTGGACACGCCTAGAGTCCGCCATTTTATGTAGTTGAAACTTCTTCTAGCAGGAAATAAACGCACGTGTCCTAATTCCACAACACTCAAACACACTCGGTCCTCTACAGGTTTATGCTGGCAAATATTTATGACAAAACCTTGTAATAATTTTAGTTGTTCTGCTCGCTACAGCGCACTCGGCGTCACACTTTTAGGCGGCAGACCATAACAAATAGCAGACAAATATACCATTAAATTGCATAGGGAAAGAATTCAAATTAGTTATTAATGAAAAAAAAAAGATTCTATACTGTTTCAATTCTCAAATGTTTATTTTAAGAGAACATTTCTTGAACGAATTCGCGATGTCAGTAGCTGCACGGGTTCCTCGGTGAACGAGTAATCATACAGGAATCCCTCGATTAGTGCGGCTAATATGTACATTAAATGATACACACTAATGGAATACGCATTAATCGAATATAATAACTTATAGGAAATTATGTAATTTGTACCTCAAATTATAGTCTCATTCACAATTAATTTCTAATTTGCGTACTTTTTAAAATAAAATTGGTCGCGCGATACTCAAAAAGAAACACTTTCTTTTATGTGCCGTGTCCCTTCAGAGTGTGGGTGATCATGGCTCTCCACAAGTTTCCTTTACTTTGGGGTAACTATTCACCTTTTAGCATTCCTCTTTGTATCTGTTCTACCGTCCATTCACAAGTAGGTTACAAGCTATTTATGTTGTATAGCCCCCCCCCATTCTGGGGAACTCTTGGTCACCTCGACAATGAATGCAATGTTGTACCTGCTCTCATATTCGGAGGTCAACGTCGCCAATTTAATACAATGTTGTGTTCTTTCTCGCCTTCTCCCGGCCGAGTGGCGAAAAGTTTTTTGTGTCAGGAGATGAAAGACATCAACAAAAATAATTTTTAAACTCAACTAATTTATTTACGTTGACTTATACATCTCTATCTAGCCAGTGGGGTTACTCTCCACCTCCACTGGTAGCAGTTTCCAGAGACGAAAGGAACAGGTCTACATTGTCTGACGTGTAAGAACCAACTCCCTGAAAAAAACCCAACCTTTTTCTATCTATCATTCCCGCATTAGTTCAGCCAATCAAAATCGACTTCCTTTATTTTGTCTTGTATCTGATCCTTAAGGTCAAACTCGGGAAGTCGGAGTAGCGATAAACTTTCTCTAAAAATAATAGTCTGTTAAACTATTATTTAACATTTAGTCGTGCTTCTCTTGCCTTCAATGTGTCCTTTGAGTGTTGAATTCTCCCGGCTTTCTTTCTGCATTATACATATCAGAAATTCCAACTGTCTCTTTCCGATTGTAAGTATAAGTTTCCTTGTAGTTAATATTTTCCTTAAAAGTTCCTTGTTGTTCACATGAATTCGTCCATAGAACCATATTTATATCGCTACTAGACTCTTCATCTGTGAGATTTTCTAGCATTCACTGTCGTATTGAAGATGAGGTATTTATTTGTTTGTAATGAAATTTTCCTATCTCTTAATATTCTGCTTAGTTTCTAGAAAACACCTTGCATTATTCCACCGACTGAAAGAACTGTTAGGCAAGGTAGTAGATGAAATTAAGAAGAATGGACTAGCCATTGTAAGAAGACGAGATATATGGTAGTGAGCAAAAGGGACAGCCTAGTATGTAAGTTACATATTGGGTACGTCAAAAACAAATGTGCGGCAATTCAACTATCTAAGCTGTTTTATCACAGATAAGGAGTTCTACACAGAAATACGATGAGACTAAAAATTAATATTAAATACAAAGATAAGAGTGGTTGAGTGCTATGTAATGTTTACACTTCTATATAGTAGTGAAAGCTGGAAAATTTCCTTACAAACGAAAAAAATAATTGAGGCAACAGAAATTTGGTTCTACCGACGAACGTTGAGAATACCACAGACAAAACATATAACAAATGAAGAAGTTTTAAGGAGAATACAAAGTAAAGGGTGTTCCAATAACTGACCGATTTTAAATGTGAATTAAGTTTAAGCGTCTAATGATTTTTTTTCTTTTTCTCTCAGATTTGGCGGACATTTGAGCGATATTATTTTTCTCACATAATTAACATGACTTGAATAATATGATCCAATAGAGAAATAGATAAATTTTCACCAATAACACCGATTTATTTATTGCTGACTTTGATCCGTCTTAATGAAACACCCTTATATATAATCCGTCTTAATGAAACACCCTTTACAATCAGTGACCCAAGTTTGATTGATGGATTGACTGATTTGTTTTTACGGTTTATCAACATTTTGCAGGTTATTTAAAGCCAGAAAATATTTTTACATGGTAAGAATTTGTGGAAATAATAATGATTTACTGATGCCAGTCCTACTAATTAACCTATAGCTAAGGTGGGGAAAGAGGTGAATTTATACGTTTCCCAAGGGTTTTTGCGCCTATTTGAATAGAATAAACCCAACTGGAATTAGAAATCGGCTCTCCGATTTCCAAGTTCAATCCGTTATCCGTTACACCATTCGCACACCCAAGCTTACAACACCTGGTATTCCCAAGCGGTCACCCATCTAGGTACTGAGTAGACTCGTCGTTGCTTAACTTCGGTGACCGTACGAGAACCGGTGTTTCGACGTGATACGACCGTAAGGCCTCATAAGTACCACAAAACAAGGAGGAGTTAAAAAGGAAAGGTATTACTGAGTGTAGCAAAAATGGAAGCTGTGGAGAACCATAGTCATCTATATCAAGATATAGAAACAGTCGGGTTGTCGATTAAACAAATTGCGGCAAAGTTTTATTTTAGTTTTATACTCAGTACTGGCATAGTATTCGTTAAAGAAAGGACGAGGTTATTTGCGTATCGCTCTGCAAAGGATCAACCTGGTATCTGTGCACTCTGGGAAAAGTATTATACAAACACTTAGCCGCCTGAAGATAGAACTCATAGACGTGTACGGTGAAACGAGAAATCCCTTACATAACTATAAGGAAAGTTTGAGCACTTATTATTTTTTTTTACTTCATCCGCACATTTTGTGCACCATCTTAATCACACACACACACACACACACACACACACACACACATACACACACACACATATATATATATATTTATGAAGAAATATAGTTTTAAGGTGTGCTATCTTTATAGGATAAAGTGATCAAATCAGAGATAGAGTGTATGTAAATATAAATATAAAAGTGAACATTGAAGTCAACAGTCAGAGGCGACAGGCTGTTTCATGCTAGGCGCAGTCTTCAGGCCTGACGATTGCGCCTAGCATGAAACAGCCTGTCGCCTCTGAGTGTTGCCTTCAATGTTCACTTATATATATATATATATATATATATATATATATATATATATATATATATATATATATAAACGGCTCAAACACTATTATTCCATGGTTATAATTTATTACATTGGAACCGTAATCACGATCCAATTCATCAGACCTACAAATTACAAATTCTTACTCTTTTCTGGACATTGAGTTCTATATATATTTACCACTAATAGGATCTCTCTCTCTCTCTCTCTCTCTCTCTCTCTCTCTCTCTCTCTATATATATATATATATATATATATATATATATATATAGATAGATAGATAGATAGATAGATAACGATATATAATTTTGTATCATTTTATATATCAACAAACGGTATTTAAAAAAATGTGACAAACTGTAAAATTTCATCAATAAAACCCAGCCCGATGAAATCCTAACGGATGAAACGCATCACAAGAAATTTTACAGTTTGTCATATATATATATATATATTATAAATTAATAAATTTAAAATATGGTTTTACCGCTACACAGTGATGACCATGTTTCAGAAATGGAAGCTAAAGCCCCTGAATTTAATTTTGTTATTAAACCAAAGACATTAGTTCCATTTCCTCATCAAGCGAATTATATATATATATATATATATATATATATATATATATATATATATATATATATATATATATATATGAAATAGCTGACCACTCGTATTCGAGGATACCCGTCTATTACGGCGGCTAGTCAATCCCTATTGCTGATGCTCGCTCAGGTTCAACACCCACAGAGCCAACCTGTGGTTTATACTGCAAATATGCTGAGCAGACGTAAGTTACAGTTTCTCGGAGAGAGAGTGTTATCTAGCGTGATCAACAATCTGACCAAGGCCAGCACACTCAAACCCCGGTCACGATGACTTGTGATTTCGTGTTAGCACAGCTGTCGACGCCCCCCAAGTGTTCCGTCTACCCAAATTCTTTCACAAGGCTTGGGTCAACCCGTGGTATGGTTTTCAGGCACTTTCTAAAGATGCCGCACGCTAGGATCGCTCCCTCCTCACCGATAACAAATTCCGTGGTGAGATTCGAACCCGGGTCTCAGAAAGCGAACGTTCTAAGCACTCGGCTACGTGCTCATAAGTATATATATATATATATATATATATATATATATATATATATATATATATATATATATATATATATATATATATATATGTGTGTGTGTGTGTGTAAAATGTGATATACAAATCTATGTATCAGACTAATATTGGGTAATCGAACGAGAAAACAAAATCTACATAACACGTTTCGCCTCGAGAAAGAACTTCTTGCTAATAATGATTTCCATTGTTTCCTGTTTAGTATTGGGATTCCGGTTCCTTCTAAAGTTTCTTTCATATTCATTCCCAGTAGCCCTTTGCAATTTTGTGGCATTATCGCCTTGCTTCGGGTGAATTGTTTATGTATGTATATACAAGAAAAGCGTTGTCATCTACTGTTGATAAAGTAGAATTCTTTGCTCGTAAAATCTCTACCAACTCCACTCTCGATTCAACAGAAGTATCTTTACTGATGAGATGCATATAACTCCGTCCATGGTCTTTACTATAATCTCCAAACTAGATCCCCATAAGTCATGCGGACTTCATGACATCCCTGCAATTATCGTAAGAAATGTGCACCTGAACTGACTCCTATTCTTTCTAAAAGCTACAATAAATATTACACTGCTTCTTTGTTTCCAACTTGTTGGAAATCCTATTTTTTAGTTCCTGTTTTTAAGAACTCTGGTGAAGCTTCTGATCTCTCGAATTATCATCTTCTATCTCTTTTTGGCAAAGTACCAGATGCTCTAATCAAATCTGAATTGGTCAGACAACGAACTTCGCCTGGCCTCCTGTCAGATAAACAATATGGCTTTCGCTTCTCTAGGTCAACCACCAATGTGTAACGGGTATTACTGAAAGGGTCTGTGAAACTTTAAATAAGAATGGAGATGTTCAAACTGTGGCTTTAGAAATATCGAAAGAGTTTGACAGGGTTTGGAGTGCTGGTCTTCTTCAAAAATCTCACGGTCTATGGTGTCTCTGGTCGAATTTTTTATTTGATCCAATATTTCTTAACAAATCGTGTAATGACAGTTGTGTTGAACGACCACTCTCCTAGATCCTTTATCATTAATGAAGATGTTTCCCAGCATTCTATCCTTGGGCCTGCTTTCTAATCTTCATTAATACTCTTCCTGATATCGTCACTTCCTAACTTATTCTGATGAGACAATTATTGATTCCTGCCTTTAGCAAGTCCGATAGGCTCGATAAAGTAAAACTGGCAATTGATCAAGAAGATAACTTTCAATTAGTTCTTAACTGGGGCAAGAAATTGCTTCTAAATGTCAGAGCCTCCAAAACGAAACTACTGTCTTTTAGTCATCTTAGATAACCATTTTTACATTCCATTAGCATGGCTAATGCTAATTTTAAAGAAAGCAACTCATTGCGCCTTCTCGGTCTCACATTTTCCACGGGGATAAAATGAAATGATTATATTGAGTCAATTGCTAGGTCTGCTACTAGGAAAGTTGGTCCATTGTGTTATGCCAGACAAATTTTCTCGCCAGAATTCATTTTGACCGTTTATAAATCTATCATTTATCCGTGCATTAAATATTGCTGCCACATTTGGTCTAATGTTCCGTTATATATCACGAGATTTTTGACAAAATCTAAAGAAGGGTCTGTAAATGTTAGAGGTCCTGATCTGGCATCTCGACTTCAGTCAGTTTCCCATCGCCTTGATGTTAATTCCTTGTACGTTTTCTATAAATATTTTCATAGCAATTGTTCTGATGAGGTTTCCTCATTGATACATTGACTGCATGAACTTAAGCGTACTAATATATATATATATATATATATATATATATATATATATATATATATATATATATATATGCGTTTTATGTATAAGTTGATTTCTTATTCTGAAAATAATTCGAGTTGCCACAATTAATGGATGTCTAAATATAACTGAAGGATAGCACACTTGACTGAAATCTGCGGGTTACTTCTGTAGAACCACATCTCTATTACTTCAAACCTTATCTTCATCTGTTATGAAATTGTCCCGCATTTACTTCCGTAGAGGATCCTTCATCTGTTATGAAATCGTCCAGCATTTACTTCCGTAGAGGATCCTTCATCTGTTATGAAATTGTCCCGCATTTACTTCCGTAGAGGATGATTGATATTACATAGCAGTCCTTTTCTTTTTGTTTTTCTTTTTTTAACAAAATTTTCTAGTTTCTTAATATTTTTAGTTCTTTGGTATAGTTATTTTACTATTGCAATGTGCCTTCAGATGACTGTGTCATATTTTCCGTCGTCTTTTAAAAAACTTCCCAGAAAATTACATTTCTGTAATTGCCTGATTTTGACGTTTCCATTTCGTAGCTGCCATCTTGGACTGTCCGTCTTTCTAAGGACGATATATTCTGTTTTCTCACACTCGATGCTTCGTCCTTTCTTTTCCCATTTCTTTAGTACTTTGTCTAAGATTTCCTGAAGTTTTATTTCTGTGTCTGCTACTCAACCAAAATGCAACTATTTGTTGTATTGTAGAAGTAGTGGGGCTTATGGCCATATCACGTCGAAACACCGATTCTCATACAATCACCGAAGTTAAGCAACATCTAGTTTGGTCAGTAGTTAGATGTGTGACCGCTTGGGAATGCCAGTTGCGTAAACTTGGATGTGCGGGTGGTGTAATGGATAACGGCTCAGAATTGGAAATCGGAGAGCCGAGTTCCATTTGGGTTCGTTATATTCACTTAGGTGCAAATACCACTGGGAAAGGTATGAATCCACATCTTCTCCTTCAAGTTATGAGTCAATTAGTAGGTTTTGCATCAATGAATCGTTATCTCCAAAAACTTCTTACAGTGAAGGAATATTTTCTGGCTTGCAAAAAGTTGATACGCCGTGCAAAACAAATCAATCAATCAATGTAGAGATGTGTGCAGTCAAGAATGGGAACTCTTTATGATGAATAATATTACTTGAAAGTGAACTGATAAAAACAATTAAGCTATGTGCTAAAGCCGCAAGTTAAAATACAACATGATTATAAAGAAGCGGTAAAAAACATAATAGAAAAGTGTAGACGAGATACGAACGTTACTGGGTGCATAAAAACCCTTGTGGCAGATAAATGATCATTCATGATAAATCATTCGGTAAAGAAAGATAATATGTTATATATGACATGTTGCAGCCGCAAGGCGAAGCTTATTAACTGAGGGGAAAAAAGTCTATTGCTTTAATTTTTTTCCCCGATTTTGTATCCAATACAATAAGATCCAATTTATTCGCATCTTACGTGAAGTGAGCTTTAACGCGTGATTTCACAGGAAAGATCATACCAATTTAAAATGTAAAAAAAAAGGTAAATTTTATTTTTGTTCTTAAATGCTTAATATTTTCAAATGATCTGTCGACTGTTAGTAACTTTTACGCAGATAAAACTGTGACTAAAGAGATAACACGTGACTACCAACTAAATAAATCTTCAAAATATGAATTTAATTCGTATAGCTGTTGTAAAGTATTGGTTAGCTTGCAAGTCACGCAACCCATTGCACGAGAGTTCGCTTTTCATTGCGTACTTTACGATGGCAAATAATCATCTTATATACTCGTGTATAAGTCGACTTCATGTATAGTGCGACCTCTGAATTTTTTTCATGAATTTTAACCCCTTCAGAAAACAATTACCTGTGTATAGTGCAACCGGTCACTAAAAATTCATGATTTTTAACCTCTTCAAAAAAAAAAAAATTACCTGTGTATAGTGCGACCACCTATTTTTTGTGTAAAAAGGCAGTTAGTCAAATGTGATACACGCTTGGTCGATCATGCTTCTTTCGATACTGACTAGGCAATTTTTTCCTGCAGGCGGTTGCCGTTACTTTCTGCAGTAGACTGGTTGCCCAATCTGCTATTCAACCCATTGCTAGGTGTAGTTGCGCGAAAGTGAATATAAAGAACCCGACTGGAATTCGAACTCGTATCCCCGATCTCTCATTCCGAACCAATATCCATTACGCCACAACGCAAAGCATTGTGCAAAAATCTGATCACCAAAACTCGTATTATACTCGAGGATATGCCGTATTTCGATAAATAAATGAATTTGTTGGCATGAATTTTAACTCCTATACGAAAATTTTTTACCTGTGTGTAGTGCAACCGGTCACTGAAAATTCATGATTTTTAACCACTTCAAAAAAATGACCTATGTATAGTGTGACACACTTTTTGGGGGTAAAAAAACTGATCATAAAAATTCGCACTATATTCGAGTATATAATGGTATATAAATGACTCGCTTTCCAAGGAATGGGTTATATCAGGGATGGACAAATAGCGGATTGTAACATTTGTCTCTTTAATATTTAATGTGTAGATTGTTGAAATATACACTGATTATAACTATTATGGGATGAGCATGTGCAGATATCGACTCAGATCGTGAAACCAGTGAACCGAGTTCAAATTCCGGTCTTGTCTGTTGCGTTCACTTTTGCACAAATAACAGCTATTATGGGATGTATAGATGCCGATACGGATTGAGAGATTGTGAACTGGATGTGTAACGGAGTCGGATGTTGGGTATGTGTAATGTAAGTTACCCCGTTGTTATATATATATGTAGTAGTAGTTGATAGAGGATTCCTTTGTACTATTTTATACTGAAAAATAATATGAATAAAAACGTACAACGATATAACCACAATAAGACTTGAGACACGTGTCGACATTAATAACAAGAATGTGTATTTTTCCTTTTCGTGATGTGAATTACATATATTGTGTGTTATATGTTAAAAATGTTCTCAGTGTTAATGTCTCTTTTGTTTCTTTAAAAGTTTGTGCTTACTTGTTTCGAGAATTTCGTTGTTAAGGTTAGCGTTTGAGATCGTCAACTTTCGATTTTCCGGAACGATGATGATGCGATGTGTTGTGTTTCTTTTTACTACTGCTACTTGCTACTCTAGTTTACTCTAGTCTACTCTACTGACCCTACTGTACTGGCTGCTTGTGGTGGAAGGGTCGTTTTTATAATCAGATTTTAGAATGATGAAATACTGTTCTCATCTTTCGTTACTGGTGGCAAAGTTGTTGGTGGTAGGGTGATGAAATTTTTATTTTTATTTTTATTTCAAAAATGATGAAATATCCTTGTTTTCTATCATCACTGATGGCAAGGTTATTTTCGGATGATGAAATATCATCATCATTCTGGATCATAACTGATGAAAGTCACCTTCACACAAATGCTCTTAGGAAAGGCATGAATCCATTTCTTTCAACCCCATCGGATATGGATTAAATAGCAGGATAAGCTGGATTCTCTGGCTTTTTGGTTGCAGACACTCTAACAGATGGCTTGAATACAAAAATGGAGAAGGTAGGTGGAAACTACTCCACTATCTTTCCAAAGAATTCGTGGCAATTCACAGATAATACAGGAAAGAAATATGTGGCGAGCCTTGATCGCCTAGGTCTTGAAGTGTGATGATATATAAAAATAGAGGTAGTATTTTAAAATCTCTTTTTTGTTATTTACATTGTCGTTAGACTTTTGTGGAAATTAAAAGTTGTTATGACTAAAGATCCTAACCTTAATTCTTAATCTTGCATTAAGGAGTAAATGACCGCACGTGATATATAACATATATATTACGTGCGGTCATTTACTCCTTATCGCAAAAAAAAAGAGACGAGCCAGGCCCGTGTAAAGCTCGTGAATGGACAAGATAAAATACAGACCCCATTTCAAGCTGATCATTAGGTAATATGATAATTAGTATGCATATGATTTATATATTACTATATAAATGTAGTATACATATATAATTAGAAATAACAAAACTTTAATAATATGTAAAAAAATAAATTAGAACAAGTTGAAAGAAAAAAGTGCTAAGGAATCCAAACGGTTCCATTTGCTTCTACCAGGAGAAATAGGCTCCCACAAAATCGTAAGTTCACGTCAGCTGACTCAGCTGGCTCAGCTGACTCAGCTGGCTCAGCTGGCTCGGCTTCTGTTCTAGTTTGACATCAGCTCAAGTAATCTCTTCGTTAGAAACAAAGGAAACATCCAGTCAGTTATGTGCCATGCATGATACACACGAGGCAGGTTTTTTTTCGCATTTCTTTCTGTGGTAGACCAGTTGCCATCCACGGCTATAGAACCCGGTCTGTCCTGGTATTTACCCATAACTGGGGGAGAGAAGAAGAGTATGCATGCCTTTCCCAAGGGTCTTAGCAGGTAAGTGAATGTAATGGATTTGACTGGAATTCGAACTAGGCTCTCCATTACTCCACCGTGCCTTCTTTAATGAACTGTAATACCAGTAAAACATTACTGAACTGTAATATCAGTCCTCCTATATGGCAGTGAATGCTGGAAAATCTCATCATAGATGAAGAAGAAACTTGAAGCAACAGAAATGTGGTTCTATTAAAGGATGCTGAGAATACCATGGTCCAAACATGTGCACAACGACGAAGTTTTAAAGAAAATGGAAACAAAAAAGGATATTTACATTATTCGGACTATTGTCCTCATCTTTGTTGCCATATTTATCACAACGTTTCGGTCGTTGTACACTCCGGCCTTCTTTAGGTGGTTGGAATGTCGAACTGAACCCTTTATTTCGCTCGCTGGGGTAGACTGTTCTAGTTCTACGTGCCATGTCTAATGGATGTCAGTTATCAGTTATCTCCAGTTAATTCCCCTCTCCAAGTTCTCCACTACCTTAACCAGGTATTGAACTTCACACTAGTGTAAAGAGTGTACATAACACCTCATCTCAGAAATATAGACAGATAAAAAAGGATGTTTATACTTAACATCAGGAAGACACAGTTGGAATTTCTAGAGCACATAATGAGAGGGCTTGGAAAATTTGATATTCACAATACAAATTGAAGGCAAGAGGGACAGAGGAAAATAATTCATAACCTACCTAACGAGCTTGAGTAAATAGATGATGGAAAAAGGTTTAGGAGAGAAAAAAAGACAAAATTTATTAAGAGTTACAAAGGACAGCAAATTGTGGAGAGTCGTGATCTCCAACGCCCTGAAGGGACACGGCACATAGAAGAAGAAGAAATTCCTCTTTAACTATAAAAATACCTTCTAACCTTGCAAGCAAAAAAAGTATCTTAAAATGAAATTTTAACTTCAGAACACGAAATGCAATATTTTATAAAAAATATGATAATGTATTCTTTAAAAAAATTAAAAAAATATAAATCGACGAGAAATGCATGCATCGTGTGCTTTGAAGAATAGAAGTCTGATGACGTGATGGCGTGGCACCTCACTGAAGGGTAATAGTGAGCTGATGGCTTGACTTCACCCGTTACAAGGCCCAAGAGATACTCAATACCGAATGAGGTTGTTCTATGAACGTAAGAGAATGTAAGAAGTATATATTATAAGGGTATGTAGGAAAAATAATGTTTGACTGAACTAGGCTTGAAGTAGTTATGGTTGTAGTGATTAGGGAAGTATCCACTTGGGAGTCTCGGGAGTAACGGTCCCCGTTTTTTATTAACCAAATGTCTCTTAGGTGGTGTTTATCTCTTTAAACAATCATAATTTAATTTTTTTTTAAATTTAAATTCTGAATTTGCAATTTGACGAGCTTATTATTTTTATCTTTAACTGAATGCGGAAAAATCAACAGTTATTTCTTTTAATTACTTAAAAAATCTATAATATTATTCTACTTCTTTGTACGTCCGTAACCCTTTTTTTAAAAAACCGAGGATCAGAGTATAATATCTGCTCTAACACTTCTGAGCGGGAATCAGTTGCACTTTCTGACGGGGACACATACATATTAAGCAGGAAAGAATTGGGAAAAGTGAGCGAGGGGCGGAGGTGGGGGGAAAGGGTGTGAAGTGGAAAGGATAAGAGGCAAGAAAGCTAGAGAAAAAGGAAAAGAAAACCAAGTGAAAGGAAACAAATATATATATAGGAAGAGAGAAAGAGCCATAAGAGAGAAAGAGCCATAAGAGAGAAAGAGCCAGAAGAGAGAAAAGGCCAGAAGAGAGATAAAGCTGGCTAGATATAAAGAGACAATGAGCGAAAGGCCGAAAAGAAATGGAAAGCGAAAAAATTGCGATATAGTAAACTCTTTGATGTAAAGAGATATAGAAAAATAAAAAAATAAAAAATAAGAGGATACCAAAGAAAATATTTGTTCGTTCCTCATTTCCTTTGTGCATATGCAGCAAATCCATGTTTGTATAACATTAAGAAACGAGGATGTAAAAGAGAGAAGCGACGATAAACTACATCCGGCAGCAAGGCCTCTGATAGGGAGGTTTTGTGGAACTACCTTTTAATTGCTGTTGTTCGCAGGTCCACCCTGACTTGGGGTGGTAGCACCTGTTAGGGGTACCAACTATGGGCAAATAGTTAACCCCCAAACTGGGGTCAGAACACTATGAAAGTATAAAAATACATTTTTATAATAAAAATACCAGTCATATATTTTCATAGTCAGAAATTAACAACAGTACATTTTTTTAAAAAGAAATTACTAATACTCCCAAGAAAATTAAATTTCGGCATTAAATGACCCATAAGGAGTTGATGTGCCACTAAAAAACATGCAAAGATAAGAGAGAATGAAAAGATGCTGGCAAAGGATGAAAAAAGAGGAAAGCTAATCTCTAAAATGATAGTTGTCATTATCTGTGGAATGTGATCATAGCTCTCCACAATTTCCTGTCCTTTGTAACTTTTAGTGAATTGTGTCTTTTTGCTATCTCTCCTAAACACTGTTCTGTCAACCATTTATGCAAGAACGTTAAGGAATTTATACGCTATTTTCCTCTGTCCCTCTTGCCTTCATTATGTCTTGTAAGTGTCAAATTACTTAATTTCTCTTTCCTCATTATGTGCTTCAGTAATTTCAACTGTCTATTTCTGATGTTAAGTATGCATCATTTTGCTTCTAGTTTTCTTAAAACTTCATCGTTGCTCACATGTTAAGTCCATTGTATTCCCATCTTCCTTCCGCAGAACTACATTTCTGTTGCTTCAAGTCTCTTCTTTATCTCCTCTTCATCTGTGATGAGACAAGGTGAGGCATAGAGGATTACTAGCTATGGAATCGCTGAAAGAGTTTTCTCATTTATCAAGTCCTTCATAACAGGTAGGTCTCTGAAGGTAGCTGTTGATGGCCAGTACTCTAAGGCGCAAGCGATCAACACAGGTGACACCTAGGTTCGCTTCTCGGTCCAACACTCTATCTAATTTACATAAATGATCTGCCTAAAAGTATACTCCGATCATGAATATCTATGCTGATGATACAACGGTATATAGATACATCTCTAAAAAAATGATCTGCCTAAATGTATACTCCGATCATGAATATCTATGCTGATGGTAGAACGGTATATAGATACATCTCTAAAAAAATGATCTGCCTAAAAGTATACTCCGATCATGAATATCTATGCTGATGATACAACGGTATATAGATACATCTCTAAAAAAATGATCTGCCTAAAAGTATACTCCGATCATGAATATCTGCTGATGATACAACGGTATATAGATACATCTCTAAAAAAATGATCTGCCTAAAAGTATACTCCGATCATGAATATCTATGCTGATGATACAACGGTATATAGATACATCTCTAAAAACTCTAGATGACCAAAGCTTGGCTGCTGATCTTTCGTCTGATCTACCTTTAACAGCTCTGTGAGGGAAAAAACTGGCTGGTCTCATTTAACTCCTTGAAAATAAAACTAGTGTCATTCCATCCGAGCGTACTCTGAATTTTCACCTATGGGATGAACGGGAGTGCTCACTCAAGCCATCGCTAAAGATGCGGGAAAAATGGTCGGTTCCCTGTACCGCTCTAGTATGTACCTGACTCCTGCTATCCTCAACCTTTACAGGACTCGTGGTGAGGAATTATTTTTCACCCCGCACCCCCCCCCAACAGGCGAAATGTCGTAAACCTCCCTCTGCTCTATCGCTATTTCTATGGAAAGTGTTCAAACGAACTACATTCCTTACTTTCATCAGTTCTTATCTTCACAGCTAAGACCTGCCATGCCACGCACATTGTAGGGAACCACCGTCATTCCTTTCGCATTCCGTCGGTGAGATGAAAATGCTACTCGATCAGTTTCTTCTCATGAACCGCTGCTTTGTGGAAGCAACTCCCAAGAGAATGAATGCTTCCCCGACTCTACTACAATATTACCTGTTCAAGTCTAGGGACAACCGTTATTTTTCTCATATATCACCAAAAACTGTGAATAGTACTCTGTAACCCTCTACCTCGAGTGGCTCTTGGGCCTTGTACAAAGTGAACATCATTGTAAAAAAAAAAAAAAAAAGAAAGATTGTCCCATATATACTAACATATAGGAGGACAGATATTACATATCAATTCAGTACTATTTTTTCTTTATTCTAACAAAATTTCCCTGTTTCTTAATACTTTGCTTAGCATTTGGAAGGCATCTTTCCCTATCTCAATGCGCCATCGGCTTTTGGTGTCGCACTTTCCGTCCTCTGTCAAAACATTTCCCAGATATTTAAATTGTCGTATTTGTTGGTGTTTGGTTTCTCCAATTTGTAATTTGCATGTTGGGCTCCTCTTTTTACTAACAACTATACATTCCGTCTTTTTGCAATTGTCCTTTCTTCTCGCTCTCCTTCACTACCCTCTGTAGGATTTCTTGTAGTTCCCTTTTTATGTCTGATATCAACACTGTCATCTTCACATCTTACGTTGTCACAATTGTGACCGTCATTGGTGAATCGCGATAGGACTTCTAATTCTCTCAGAATCGCCTCTTTGTATAGGTTGAATAAGTCCGGTGAGAAGACACATCCTTGTCTTACATCCCTTTTATTTTTCTATATGTACTGAATTCATTTTCTACTCGTATGCTGGCGGTTTTCTCTCACTATAGGTTCTGGATTCAGCTAGTAAATTATTAAACGATGGGATGAAGCAGTTAATGGTAACAACGTAAAGACTATTACGCTCGTGTTGGACTTAAAAAGACACGTGAAGTTTGTTTTTTGTTTTGTTTCAAGCCATAAATGGAAGCATTCTAGACGAACATACATCTTACTAATACTCTTCCACTTTAAAACAGGTCCCACTTTTCATCGTTCGAGCGCCAGGGCTCCAAAGTCAAGTTGCTTATCAGATGTGACAGTGATAGATTATGCAGTAAGGACGAAAAACAGTTTTGACCTAATTATAAATGTGCCTCTTCAGATAAAGCGATAGAGAAAAAAAAAAAAGATGTAAACAAAGCATTTGATCAACTTCTGATAGGATTCAAAGGCGAGACGACATAACTTGAAGCAACTTTTTTTACTTCTTTATATAAGCCTTTAAGCAGGTATATTTTAAAAATGTAGGCTAAAATTTATGAAATATTTCGTGAGTAATTTTCACATTACATTTAAGCGTAATAGATCCCCATCGTTAGCCAAATATAGAAAATTTCTTTAATTCAGCAAGCAAATACAAACATTTGAATATCTGAAAAGTGTTATAGCAGATGACGGAAAATGTGACACAGAAATCCGAAGGCGCATTGGGATAGCGAAAGATGCCTTCCAAAAGCTAAGCAAAGTATTAAGTGTTAGGAATAAAGTGTTGCTGCCGACACTTGAGTTTGAACATAGATCATCAGTGAGAAAACAAAGGCGATCCCGTTATTGAATAAGTAGACCACGTGACCATAAAGGAAACACATATATGGGAGGTACCGTGTGTCTAATTAATTGCTGTTTTTATTCTATCCTCTATTACTATTCGCATCGCGTTTCTATTCTATACTAAATTACTATACGGACCGCTACTCTATTCTCTATACTATTTTTCTATTCAGATCACTATACGGATTACTGTTCGAGGGAGTGTTATCGGGCAAGTGCTATTAGTGCGAGTGATTTTCGAAGGAGTCTGACACCAGTATTGTTCAACGGCGTACTATAGTTGTATCTGCGATTACAAAGTCTCTACTACAACGAGCATTACGAAAGTGACAACGAGTATTCGTTGGCATTACAAAAGTAGCAACCAGTGTTTGTTGACATCACAAAATTAAGATACAGGAAAATTTCGTTAGAAACAAAGAAAAGAGTGCTATGTAATAGAAATACTTCTATATAGCAGTGAATGCTGGACAATTTCTTCAGGGATAAAGAAAAAACTTAAGGCAACAAAGGTGAGGTTCCGCAGAAGGATTCTAAGAATGACATGGATAGAGCTACAAGGATTTTTTTAAAAGGAAAATGGAAACAAAAAGGACACTTAAGCTGAGGATCAGAAAGTGGCAGTTGAAATTTCTGGGACACATTATGAGGAATCAAGTTTTGGAGAATTTAACATCAATGCAACATATTGAAGGCAAGAGAGACAGAAGGAAAAGAATAATCTGACTAATGAGATTTTGTAAATGGATGACAGAACAGCAGGATACATTAAACTGACACCAGGATGATCCGTTTGTATCTGAATATATATATATATATATATATATATATATATATATATATATATATAGTCTTAAAGTGTGCTATATTTAGGGGATAAAGTGCTCAATATCAGAGATAGAGCGTGTGTAAATATAAAAGTGAACATAGAAGTTAACACTTAGAGGCGACAGTCTGTTTCATGCTAGATGCAATCGTCAGGCCTGACGATTGTATCTAGCATGAAACAGACTGTCGCCTCTAAGTGTTGACTTCAATGTTCACTTTTATATATATATATATATATATATATATATATATATATATATATATATATATATATATATATATATATAGAGAGAGAGAGAGAGAGAGAGAGAGAGAGAGAGAGAGTTGTGGACAGAATTATTCCCCCCTACTGAAATTGAAATATTTACATATTTTCTAAGGAAATGCGAATATTTGCAAGTACTTACTGAATTTACTATAAATAGTTGATTCCGTATTTAGTGTTGAATAATTCATGATTTGTTTTGGAAATTTCGATCTATTATATTCATACTTATAGATTTTTCTAAAAATTGGTGCAGTACAAAATTATTAGCCCTTCTTATGAAAATTGTGAATTAATATCGCTCTATGGCAACTGTAATGTTTTTTTTCTTAATTTGACATTTAATACAAACACCCTTTGAAAATGAAATAGTATTGACCTAATTCTATAACATTCTAAAAAGTAATGAAGACAATATGTGAATGCCACGTACCGCGATAATTCGTTCGTTCTGCAAACGTGGCGAAGACAGCTGAACTTGACAAGAAGCGCCGAATGAAGATAGTTGATGCGTGCAAACAAGGTGATGGACATACAATACTTTCCAGCGTTTAAATGTTCCTAAATCGACAATTCATAGCATTATCAAGATGTACATTGAGATTCATTGTGTTGAGAATAAATTAAAGACTAGCGGAAAACGTTTAACTTTTGAGAAAATGGAAAGGGAAATTGTTAGAGATATCACGAAGAACCCTCACTTAACGACAAAGGACATTGTGAATGATGTAATGACATCAGAGTTGAATGTACCGACGAAGACAGTCCCTGGATGCTTTCGTCGAGCAGGACTTCGAGCTTGTCGCCCAAAGAAAACTATGGGTGTAAATATTGGAACTGTGTTTTATGGTCAGTTGAAACCAAATTAGAGTTATTTGGTCACACGGACTCCCGTTGTGGAGTGTGGAGGAGAATGAATGAAGCTCACAAATAAAAAAAAATACCCTTCTTACAATGAAACACGATGGGAGAAGCATTCTGTTTTGGGGATGTTCGCTGCTTCTGGACCTGGAGAACGAGTGAGAGTAGACACTAAAGAGTAAAGAGCAGTATTTGATTATTCTTAAAAATAATATAAAACAAAGTGCACGAAAGCTATCTTTGGAGTGTCACTGGAAGTTTCAACGTGAAAATGATCCGAAACACACGACACGAATTGTTAACAATATACATTGATGACAGCAAAATTATGGTATTGGTGTATCCGCACAAAGTTCTGGCCTAAACCCTATTGAAAATTTATGGACATATTTGAAGAAAAAAGTAGGAAAAAGAAGTCCTTCGAATTTGGAGAAAATAGAAGCTATTGACAAGGCAGATGGAGCAAAATACCTATCAGTGTGTGTTGTAATCTTGTAAGGAACTATCAAAAACTATTAAAGGCAATAATGAAGAATAAAAGTAATTATTGAGGCAAAAGGGCCGATAATTTTGCCCGTGTTAAATGTTCTTTTGGTGTTTTTTGTATTATTGTTTGTCATTAAAATAAAAATTTTATTGTGGGCATCACTGCATTCTTTCAAATCCATTATTTCATCATTTGAGAAAAAATGAAAACACACATACATATATATATTATCCACACTTTCGCAATAACTTATCTTTATATAAGGGTGCGGATAATTTTTGATTTTTTCTCGTGTATATATATATATATATATATATATATATATATACATTCAACACCATTACTTGATAAGGCACCAGATGTGTTGAAACAAAATGCCTATTTTTGTAGTGATTTTATAACATATTTATCTTATAATTTTCGAATAAATTATATATATATATATATATATATATATATATATATATATAATTGAAAGACGCGCTAATAAAACTAATGATTATGTAAGTCTTAAGTGACAAGATTATAACAAAAAATTTAAATCTATTCGAAACGATGCACTAAATTAGGGAAAAATCCCACAGATTCATTAAAACTTACGTAAATAAACTTACTACAGTGAACAACGCCGATGAAGAAAATTGCTGATGAAGAAATTTGCCGGTGCTTACCAACCAGGGTATACGTATGGTAATGTAAAAACCCGTAAACCAGGTTTTCTTCTTCGACCTATCATATCACAAATAACTACACCTGTATACCAACTATCAAAAAACCTTAATCATTAAATTTCTTCATAGCATTATCAACATATAAAATTACAGCATCGAATCAACAAAAGAATTTCTTCATATCTTAAATGCAACAAATCCCATCAGTAATACTCTATCTTCGTTTCATGTTGAAAATCTTTTTACCAACGTCCCAGCTGAAGAAACAATCAACATAATTTACAGACTGCGTCTACAAACACTGTTCAATCCTTCCTCCTAAAATTCGACCATCAACTCTTCGGAAACTACTCCTTGTCTCTACCATGAAAGCTTCATCTTATGATCATAATGGCAACACATACATTCAAACTAATGGTGTCAGTATGGGACACTCTTTAGATCCTGTTTTCTCTAACCTTAGGTGTCTTGATAAAAAATTAGGATGGAATTATAAATCTAAAATCAACTTTTGAGAAAAACAAAAACAAACTCAACGTTAGAATTTATATATGAACTCATGGTTAATAACAAAATCTCATTCCTTGATATTGATATAGAACTAAAATCCAAAGAATTTACCATTTACCGATATTAAAAAAAACATCAGTACAAACTCCTGTCTTTTAAACTATGATAGCCAATACCCGGAAAGATATAAAATAGCAGTGTTAACAAACTTCTTAAATTGAGCAGACCAAAATTCCTCTTCTCAAAGATTGTTTCTGAACGAATTAAACCCCACAAAACAAACATTAGTCAACAATAATTTTCCCAACTACATTCCCATCATTAATAAACAAATAAAATTATTCTTACAAAAAATACACGACACCAGTAATAAAAATACCACAAAAAAATTAACATATTTTACTATAACCAGATGCACAATAATTATAAACAGAACAAATTCGCTATCAAAATAATTATTAAGCATATAATTCTAGAAAAACATTTGTAATATATTACTGGAAATGGAAACCCGCAACTATATATTGCTAATTTTCCTCTAAGCGTAGTTTACAATTTTTTCTGTTAATACTGTATGGGAGATGCTCTTTTTTAAATTTCATATTTGGTTTTGGTGAGGATAATATTTTCTTTTTGGTGTATTTTGATAGGGTTGTATTGTTTATGTATTTTTTTATGTCAAAGGACATTTTGTAGTTATAATATTTTTCTAAGTTTTTTCTATAATATTTTTATAAGTTTTTTCGTTTGCGTTAATTTTATTAGTTACGATAGCTTTGTATATTATGTTATTGGTTAAACATTTATTGTTAATTCGGCAATTTTCTTTGTTTCTGCAGTTACATTTGATGGTGTTATTTTGCTGGTTGTTGTTGCTGTTGTAGTTTTTATTGGTTTTGTTGAGTATTTTTTATTGTGCTTAGTTATTATTTTCTCCATGTTATCCATGCAGCTGTAACTAATTTGGATTGTATTTCTATTGATAATTTTTTGTTAATTTTCTATTTTTAGGGAGTTGTTTGTCAATTATTTTGAAGAATATTTTCAATGCTTTTGTTTTTATTGTATTGTTATAAGGGTAACCAAATTATGTTTCTTTTTCTGTTGTTTCTGTCGAAATTGTTTTCGTTTTTGTATTTTATTTCTTTTCTTATTTTCTTATTTTTCTGTTGTAATTTCTTAAAATTAATAGACCGTCGTCCCTGTATAGACCTATAACTTTTTTGTTAATTATATTTAAAATATTGATTATATATATGCCCATGAGTTCGCATTCTTTTGCATCATCATAGGTACCCATTGTTGCATCAAATATATTATTATTAATATTAATTTTACCTTTTTGTCCTTATTTTTTTTATTGTGGTTTAATATTGACTTTCGGCAGTGTTTAATTATATTTATATCTTCATTGGGGCTAGTCATGTATTGTTTTGGTAAGTAGTTTATTGTTTAGTGTACTTTCATTACAATCTTATTTTTAGTCATTTACACAGTTGCAATCTTTTATGTCGAATTGCGTGGCGGAAGATATCCCATATATATATATATATATATATATATATATATATATATATATATATATATATATATATATATATATACACGAAGGAAAATGTAGTTTTAAAGTATGGCATATTTAACGATTAAAGTGCTCACTATTAGGGATAGAGCGTATGTAAATATAAAAGGGGATACTGAATCAGCAACCAGAGGCGCCACATTGTTTCATGTATATCCAAAATCGTCAAGCCATATATATATATATATATATATATATAGATGCATGTATATGTATATATGTATATATATATAAGCATATATATATATATATATATATATATATATATATATATATATATATATATATATATATATGATTGCTACTAACATGAATGCAATTTTCTCCCCATTACCTTCTTACCATTACACCACATCGGAATCTGAATGACCCACTTCACATTCTTTTTCATTCGCTATTTGAGTTCTTCCTCTCCACGGCCATAGGCTTGGGGTGAAATCTGATAGGTGGTTTTACTTTTTAACAAGCACCAACCTACCAAACCCAACTTAAACTATCTTAAAATATAAATAAGTCGTTAAATTTCATTAAGGAACGGCGTTTACATGATCGATTCTCCCTACCTGAATGCAAGCTTTTTAATCGCACGTGCTCTTGGCTTGGCACTACACTTCCAACGTCTCCACCCAAAGTCAACAATTTGTGCTCTTTATTCTCCTATTTTTTCTTCTTTTTTTTTTAAATGGCAGTAGTTAGGTATGCCTATCGCCCGAACTAGACTCCTTCTCCGTCTGTTGAACAGAAGCAGATATTTTTTCCTGATTCGGATTGGCTTTTTAGTTCCTTCTAAAGTCTTCTCATTAACTTTCACTCTCAGTAATCCCTTGTGTGTGAGTGGAATTTTCACCTTACTTAGATATATTAAAAAAAAAAACTGGTTGGTTATCTTGTGGCGGTATAATAGCTAACGAGTTACTCTGGCCCAAGTAACGAGTTTAATCTTCACTGGGTGCCTCATACTTGTGGCCTTGTGACAAAACTCGGCTAAGCTTAGTAAATAACTATATTTCAAAAAGTATTCGTAAATTTGCTTGCTACTTGTTGATCGGTAGATGTACTATTCGTAGTGGTGTAACAAACGAAGCGATGACAAAAACTGGTTTTTCAATGTGGGTACCACGAACAAAGTCTTGGTTTGAATAAATTAAATTGTCGAACGAAATAATTCTCTTTTCATTTGACTTCATAGGAATCATTTAATTAGGCAGTAATTTGACAAATGAAGGCGGAATACCTAAGCACAGCTTAGTTTCTCTTGAGAGGAATTTAATCAAATTAAGAACGACAACCCAATGGAAAAATCTCGGTAATCATAGAGAGGTGCGGCCGAGTAAATTTTAGCAAAAATTATTCAATTAAAAACTAATTTTAGAACACTTTTGACCAATTTACCTACTTTAGGCAAAATTTGTCTAATGTTGATTGTCTATCTTCAATTAAAAAAATAATATCGTAATTTCTAAATTTCTTAATATCAAGATTGACAGATTTTGCCAAACGATTTTCTTCTCACCAAGATTTAATTTACCACATAAAAATATCTAGGCGGTTAAATGACAAATTTAAAACCACTTGAATCTTTCGCTAAATTGTTGTAAAAATACAATAGAAAAAAATCAGAAACTCTCTGCTATTATCAATAATTGCACATAGAAAGTCTTGTAACTTGCCGAAATAACACTCTATATGAAATCGTAATACAAAATAAAAAGTTAATTTTTTTGTATCTTTATCATTTCACCACAAGACACGCAATAAAGCCACTAAGGGGTTACTGAGTGTGAAAGAATTAGAAAAAGAAAAAAAACCTTATTAAGGAGCAGGAACAATAAAAGAGGAACCAAGAAGACAGTAGATAACGATTGACATTGCATTTAAATTTTTGGTGATCAATGTTGGCTGAAAACAAGGTTTCCAGCACAGGTGAGGAGTGCGAGAAAAGAAACTATTAGCAAAGAACTTACGGTTATATTTAGCCATTTCAATTGTAAAATGGCGTTGTTCTTATGTTATTACATACAATCTCTCTCTTTTTCTTTCTCTCTCTCTCTCTCTCTCTATATATATATATATATATGAAGAGAGAGAGATTACGACGATCGATTACCTCTCTTCATATATATATATATATATATATATATATATATATATATATATATATATATGTATATATATATATATATATATATATATATATATATATATATAAAGTGAGAGAGATTACATTGTATATATTATACATATATATAGGGGGCGGTTACAGCAAAATAGTCCAGATCGTGTAAAAGCAAAATTTTCCATTTGTTAGGTTAAGCTTAGAAACGTTGTATCTTAGAAATGATTAAATATATCTTATGTTTTTATAACAGTCTTGGACTCTACTTTGAGCAATAAGAATGTATAAGTACTCTCCATTCTTTATAGAAGAATCGTGATGAAATCAATCATAAACGAAAATGACATGTTCATCTTTAATTAACCATAGCTAAGGATCGGAAGCTCATGAAGGATTCAAATTAAGTTAAAATATATATATATATATATATATATATATATATATATATATATATATATATATATATATATATTATCCCGGGTCATTTTTCAATTTATTCAAGATGATTTTCGCCCTCTCTAACCTTCTAACTTTCTGTCATGAAGTAACTAGATGCCTGACAGGTTTCACGTACGATTTTATTTTCAACACTTCTTTCACTGCTCTTTGGACCTTCATAGCTGAAACTCTTCTCTGACGTGCTAAACCTGTTACGCATTGAGTTGGATCTTTCCTAATTAATCTCTTTAGCTCTAAATTGAAATGATGATCCCTCTTCCTGTTGTGACCCCCTGATCCAGTTTTCCTTTCTATTGTTCCCTCTTTTTTAAACTTATTCACCGATCTCTTGACGGTTCTTGAGTGGACTTTGAAGATGGAAGCCAGAGTATGAATGTTGGTACCATGATGTTTTTCCTCTCACCATTGTTCATTTGGTAAGACAGTGGGGCCGAACAAAACAATCTGAATCTGTTCTCTTTCTAGTTGAATAACATAAAGGGTTTTTCAGTGAATCTTACGACAAATGGTGTCAAGATGACTAAAGTTCTTATCTGAAAACTTGAAAAAAAGAAACTCAATTAGTTTAGTGGTTTTATAGATATTAAACATTTTGTGTGATGGAAAAATACTGTTACACGATTTGGACAATTTTGCTGTTACACCGGGTATATATTTGCATACATATATCAGTGATACATGTTATAGATATAGTGATAACAAAATATACTATTGGTATAACTTAGATGAAAAAATTATTCCTTTACTCTAAATAAATACATCATTTTTCAAAATCTCTGTGCATGAAATTAAAAAAACATATTTTGGTGTCTTAATACTAACTGTACTAATTTTATAATGATAAACATTTATTTCAACATTTTTTTACAAACATGCATGAAAGTAGAGTGAAGATAAAGACTTTGATATATTTGTCTGTTTATTTTTTTTATTTTTTTTCAATCATTTCACACCAAGCAAGGTGGGAATGCCACTGATACGCAGGGTGCTACAGAGAGTGAAGTTGGGAGAAAAGACTGGGTAAGAGGAATAGAGGAAAGGATATAAGCTGAATTGGGGTTCAAGAAGATAGAAGATGGCGATTGACGCTGCATCTAAATTTTTGAAGATTGTAGTTATCAGGGAAGCAAGGAAACTGAAGAGAGTTCCACAGGCGGGAGGTGCGTGATAGAATCTGTTGGAGTAGAGGTGGTGGTTACATTTAACCAATAGTAAAAAGGTGGGACCTAAATACTAGTCTAGTTGCACACTTAAACTCACGTAGTCCGAGCACCAGGGAAAAATAACTCGTCAGTGCAGTTGCCATAAAAAATATTTGCAGAAAAGACGGCATGTTATGTCAAAGAGAAATAGACTGAAATCGAGATGCCAAGTCAGGATCGATTACATCACAGATCCTTCTTTGGATTTCATTAAGAACCTCGAGATGAGTAGCAGAAGCACCAGACCAGATAGGGTAACAGTATTCAATGCAAGGAGCGAGTGGCAGATTTGTAAATGTGCAAGATGAACTCTGACGAGAAAAAACATTCTGGCACGACGCAATGACCTAACTTTCCTTGCAGTAGATGCAACTATTTGTTCGATGTAGTCGTTCCACTTCAAGTCAGTTGAAAACGTGAGACAAGAAGCAGCAGTGTTTTGTTTTCCATGTGTCTAGTATTAGCCAGGCTGATGGCGAACAGGAAAGATACTCGATGGTGGTTGAATAAGAACAGTTTCGTTTTGGAGGCATGGAAATTTACGAGCCATTTCCTGCCTCAGTTAACCACAGATAGGAGGCCCTTTTCAAGAGAAGCGGCTCTGGCAGATTTGCTATTGAGACAGGAGTAAATGGTAGTGTCATGGTAGGACCCATTTGCCTCCTTTCCATTTTTTATTGTTTTATAGCCTGGTTATGACGTCGTTTATGGTAGAGATAGGAATAGTTGACTGATATCATATTTCCTCAACACTACCTAAGTCACACTTCTCACCCCAACCCTCCAGTCAACAAGTTAAGGCTGCCAATTTCTTTGATTTTTGCCGACTTTAAGTCGGGCTAAATTTAATTTGCCTCTTTTCAATTGATACATTCCACTAAAATCCTTTATACTGTACAGAATAAGTAATTTAAAATTGACATTTGAAAACAATAATTTGAAATAATAATGTGTTCTTTGAAAAACAGGGCAAATAAGTCATTTGAGATTTAAAAAAGATTATTTATAAAATTAAAGGAAGAAATACATTGCCTATTAATTATGATCAGATCTACGAAGCTCGACAAGCAACGTTAATTTTATTTCATTCTTTTTTTACTTACTTTCTTTGTGTTTTTTCTTTCTTTTTCCTTTATTATGAACAATATCAACGAAATATATCCCGGTCAATAATTTGAGGCACAGAGTTAAAACAATTAATTTTGGATCCAGCTAAATGAAGTCAAGAATGAAAATGACGCACTATGAAAGATTTTTGGTGCTTTGAAATAGATATACTTGAATGTTGACTCACTCGGGCTAAGCCCTACCCCCGGAGTTGGCATATATATATATATATATATATATATATATATATATATATATATATATATATTCCTCTCGGTTAATTTAGTGGGTATCTGCATATCATGTATACATCAGTTGTCTTTGTTGTAATATCTCGTGCTAGCCGAGTAGGTATAAATTACTCATTTTTCACAAAAATAAACAAAAACAAAAAACGGTTCATATATAAATATGGTGATTTTTCAAGCGTAGCTTAGCTGTGGCACAAGGTCGAAAGTATGGTGCACCCAGTGAGGATCGAACTCACTATTCAGTCGTAATTCTAACGAGACATGCTTGGTAATCATTACACCGCCTCTGTTATTATACACCGAGCACTATTTTATAAGCGCTATCACTCATTGTGCAATATTGCACAGTGAATAAAATAGTGCCCGATGTATAATAACAGAGTTATAATTTATATTAATAATAAATATACCTCACTGGTAGCCCAACTCTGAGTTTCATGCACAACGCAGTCATCAGATGTTGATTGAAAACTGACCATTGTATACTTTAAATATTGCTATCTATACCATACTATAATGATATTGGAGCAGTTCATTTTATTTATGGTTAAGCGGTTAAAATAACAAATAAATATATTTTTAATATACATATTTATTAGTGTGTGTGTGTGTGTGTGTGTGTGTGTGTGTGTGTGTGTGTGTGTGTGTGTAATCCGGCGGTATCAACAGCTTGAACAGGATTAGTACTACCGGTCATGGTAACTATCGACAGCTTCTTAACAGATTTGTCTTCCTAATTTCACTTACAAGGCTTGGGTCACCGCATAGTATAATTTTCAGGCACTCCACAACTGCGCCGCACGCTAACGATGTTTTCGTCTGCTGTTATTATCAAGAAGTAAACTTCCTTGACAAATCGACTATAGTGAGATTCGAACCGATGATTCATGGTCGGTACTTTAACATTCTAACCACTCGGTAATATATGGGAAGTGTTTTAACCGAGGACTGAAAGTGCAACACTGAAATCCAAATACTTCGCTAAAAAAAGGGTATAACCTGATCGAAAAAGGCCCCAAACTTGACTAAAATTTTTTTATCGTCTAAATATTTATGTTATTATTAAGAGGAAAGAACAAAGTATTTTTTGAATATTTAAAAAAACTTTTAACCCTTTTTAGAACGTCAGAAATGTTAGTTAAAAATCTTGTTTTTTTTGAGTCATCAAATTTTACGTAGGTATGCCCACCTTTTCGCTAAAAAATGAAGCATACTCTGATGAAAAAGGTCCCAAATTTAATAAAAACAAAGTTTTATCGTGAAAAAGTTTATGCTATTAATAGTAAGAGAGACCAAAGTATTTTTAATTATTTTTTTAAAAATTTTATTCCTTTTTAGCACATTTGAAATTTTGGTTGCAAATCTTTTTTCTTTTTTTTTAGTTCAGTTCAGCTGTCGCCTAATATTTAGCATTAGGTTTTTTTTGTCACCTTTTTTAGTTGAAAAGACTTTAATGTGGAAATTCTTGCAAAAATCAAATAATTGGCGGATTTCAATGAAACTTTCAAAACTAATTCAGAACTATTATTTTTTTACTAAGTTTTATATTGTGTCATTTATTCAATTTTTTGCCCATAGTTGAGACCTCAAGAGGTACTAGACCTGGGAACAACAGCAACTAAGAGGTGGTTCCACGCTCCTCAAGATCTCCAACCTAACGCTCGGAGTCATGACAATAATGAGGAATGATTGCTCGCTATCAGGGGAAATAACTCTAACACACGCGATATTATTTCAAAAGTGTGCTTCCGTAGTTTTGCCGAAAACTTTTTTAATACATGTTTTGTCATATTAAAAAAATATTGTAGAAATAGAAACGCTCTGCAGATTGTAATAAGCTTTTAAATTTATGAACTGTAAAAATACATCTTTTATTAAGAGTATTTCCAGAGATGCACATATTCAAACTTAATTTTAAAATATTTAATAACTTTATCACATTTTGTATTTAAAATTGAAAAAAAAAACAGTTCTTGTAAAAATTCATTTTTCATCGAAAAATATTTTGGCTTCAGAATTTTTGGCTTCAAGAATGTCATTAATATATATTATTCATAAAAGCCATTAAAAGCTTTTTTTAATTAAATAATGTTTTAGTTTTATTGGGTTTTGTATTTTACAATTCAGAGCAAAAATTTGGCTAGAAACGCTCCTCGATTTACAAATAGTCGATGATTTATATTTTTCAAAGTATTCTTCATTTAATTAAAAATACAGAGATGAACATATTCGACTTTTCAAGTTTTTCATAAAAGTAAGTAATAGGGTGTAACAGACGTAAAAAATGTTTTTATCATGACTTTCGAAAAATAAACATTTCTAAAATAATTTCATTCATTTTTGAATAAGTTCTGAAAGTTTCATTAAAATCCGACAATTATTTGATTTTTGCAAGAATTTCCTAATTAATGTGTTTTTCAACAAAAAAGAGCTAAAAAAAACTATTGTTAAATATTACGCGATCGCTGACGTAAAAAGAAAAAACAAGATTTTCAACCAAAATTTCAAACGTGCTAGAAAGGAACAAAAAATTTTAAAAATAATGAAAAAATACTTCGTTTTTTTTTTCTTATTAATAACACAAACCTTTTCACGATAAAACCTTGTTTTTATTAAGTTTGGGGCCTTTTTTTCATCATGCTATGCTGTTTTTTCAGGAAAGAGGGTTTGGAAAATTTGATACCCACAGAACAGATTAAAGGTATGAAGGACAGAAGAAAAAGGCACATTACTGAGCGAACTTGAGTACATGAATGGCGGAAACAGGTTTAGCTGAGATAAAAAGACAACATTTTATAAAGAGCTACAAATGACAGGAAATTGTGGGGAGCCATGATCACCAACGTTCTGAAAGGATACAGTACATAACAGAAGATAATTATATCTTTTTTAAAATTCCAGTTCTTGTATAAAGGTGTCGTGGACGGTATGAACGATATAATCTCAAAAGAGATACAAGGCAATGAAAAATTCTTGTGTGATGTGGACAGAGAGTTTTGAATTCTGAAAACATTGCATAGAAAATCACAAAAAAATAGATTGAAGACATAAAAATGAAAACAAAGAAAGAGCATGAAAGAACGTGAGAAAATGCCTTTATGTATATCAGGAAAAGTTTTAAGAAAAATTAAAAATGTTAATAATTAAGAATAGTGGATTTACTAGCGAGGAAATATTTAAATAAACAGATGATGCTAACGTAAACAGAGAAAATATACGCAGTATGAGGAAAACAAATTCACAGGTTTGGAAAGAAAAAAAAAACCCTAAAAAAACGAACCCATAATTGAAATCTGCGATTTTTTTTTTCATCCTTTAGGTCAGTTGTGCTTGATTTAATTTGTAACGTACATAAATGTAGGTAGAAAAAAGCAAATGTTGATAAGATAGCGTAAGTCACAAAGCATTGTTCAGGGCCCCCAGTCGATTATAATTTACTATGTAGATATCATTCCAAATTAAAATTTAATTTGTACGGTGTAGATGTTATATCGCAGGATATAAATAAAAGAAACATTTTTTATATTTTAATTACATTTTCATTATGTTACATATATGTTATAATATACTTTAATATCTAGATATCATTCCAAAATGAAAATTTGTATGGTGTAGAGATAGTTTTCCGAATGATTTATGTTGCAAAAATCAGTTTACATCATCGATGGGTAAATAAGTTTCTGTAGGGAACAAGCCGTCATTTAGTGACGGGACTGACAGGAAATGACATATTTCTAACTATCAAGACGAAGAAAATATGGAAATTTTGACTTACCGAGAATATTTGGTAATTTCACCAGGGATACTAATTTACCAACAAAGACTCCCGTGGTAAAAAGAACAATGAGTGAGAAGGCGGTGGTTCCAGGAAGTGCATCTCTTGGAGAGACTGACAGTGCCATTAGCCATACTAAAAACATGCAGAAGACGAATGTACAGATCCTGGAGAGTTTTCCATGTGGTGGACAAAGTAAAGCATATCGTAGTCTGGCCGGAAATCCCGCGGACGTATCCGGACGATTGTAATATTTAGTCTGGAATGGTTTATGGCAATTTGAAGCCAATTGACAGCACCGGCTTGGGTGCGTAGTCAGAAAGCGTTCGTTCTCTTCCGTTATTTGCATATTTCCACGATAAGTAAACTACTTTTAACGACACCAATAAAACTTATCCAATGTTTGAATCCTTGGAAATATTTTCTTTTCAATGGGGAATGCTTAAAAATAAACGTTATTTATATTAATTACATTTAATTCAGAGTATATTAATAACAGCTTTCATTTTTTCTTGTTTTAAAAATAATTACGTGTTTCCAGTTTCTTGAAAAGTTTCTGCAATAATTTTCTGTAAAAAGATGGCGTTTTTACTGTTGAAATACAACCATCTCCACCATCAAAATGTAGTCCGCAGCTGGCCGATTAAAAAAAATAATCGTACACATAACCCTGATCTGTTTTCTCCGCGTATATTTACGTCTTTGTGACACAGCAATGTAAAAAAAAAAAAAAAAAAAAGAAAAGTTGTGTCAAGAGAAAGTAAAAGAGAAAGAAAGAGGCGTCTAAAAAGAAAAGAAAAGTCGTTTGAATTTGCAGGCTGACACTGACAGAGGTTAATTATTTGTTTCTGAAAATTACACGACCAGACACGCTGCAATTTTCTCTGTCCACTCAAACCATCAACAGCCGCAATTTTGCTTTTCCTCAGGTGGCAGTTAATTACTAAATTTAAAACTGCATGTGAATATATATATATATATATTATATATATATATAAAACGTATACCTGCACTTGCGACCTTAGCAACACAAAGCCTGTCAAACGAATTCACTTAGACCCAAAAAAAATCTGAGTGCGAGTAAACAAAGGACCCAAAAGAAAAACCGAAAAAAAGGAAATGGAAACAGACAGAAAAGAAAAAGATAGATGTAAGGACAAACACCTACCTATGCAACTATAAACAGTGCCCAATGTTATATACATACATAATCATATGTTATATATACATTACATAACGTTTGAAAGTAATTTAACAATGTATGTGTATGCGATTGTTTTCGTTTTTTTGTTGCAAGTAATGTAAGGGTGTCGGGCCATTGCCCCACATTGAATAAATAAGTAACAACAACAATCTGTCAAAGTCTGCTCGAAATGAAAAGGATCTGTCAGACAAAAACTGGAAGATTTAGTAAAAAGAAAAGGTAACCGCTAAAAGATGTCGAATTGTGCCTCATGTACTATCGGACTCAAAAATAAGAAGTGTAGACGAGAACTGTCAGCATTTAGCTTTTATTTATAGTTACTATAAGACTTTGACCACTTGGCTAATCAGTAGACTTCACCTGATAAACGAACTCCTCCATTAGCAAACAAAGCAGTTATTAAATATTAGAACGCGTCAATCTTTAGTGAAGACTGATTCCTGTAAACTAAAGTAAAAAAAAAACTCTTGCTACCCTTAATTTGAATATTATTGTTATTGATAATGCTTCATATCATACATTAATTTTTACATTTTTTATTAGTATTTCTTTCATCTGAATTTTGGTTACTTGAGTGGTTATTGCAATCTATGTCGTTTCTTCTTGTCTTTTCATAGCGGATGTGATTATAGCTCTCCACAATTTCCTGTCTATTTTTGCTCTGAATAACTTCCGACCCGTTGTTATTCCTCTTTGTTCCTGATCTACCATCCATTAACTGTTTCTTTTTTCTTCTCTTGCTTTCAATATGTCATGTAAGTGTGAGATTCGCCAGGGCTTCTTTCCTCGTTATGTATCCTAATATTTTCCGATCTCTTGTACATTACTTAGTTTCTGGAAGACATATCTTACTATTCTTATGCGCTTTCCAATTCCAGTTATCTCTTTCTGTTTGTAAGTATACATTTCTTTGCAGTTCCTATTCTCCTTAAGACTAGATTCGCATCTCTATTGCTTCAAGCCTCTTCTCCATGAGTATTACACACACAGAGACACACAGAGACACACAACATACATACATACATACATACATACATACATACATATATATATATATATATATATATATATATATATATATATATATATATATATATATATATATATATATATAATCATGGGAAATTTGTTGCTTAAAAACAGTTATTTGACTTTGCTAAACAGACGCTTCCTATGTAGCTAAATGGTATAGCACATCAGACTATATGGCAGTTCCGCGTACGATACATGTTCGATACCTGTTGGAGGACACATAATTTCTATGAAATTTCTCGGACATTCAGGCCGGTAAATGTAGTTAATAGTGTTTATTATAAACAGACCATTTACTTAAATATATGTATCTATAAAGATAACGTATAAACAGAATATATATATATATATATATATATATGTGTGTGTGTGTGTGTGTGTGTGTGGGTGTCGTGTATACGTAATATAAATTAGCAACGTTACTCGGCATTATGCAAAATACGTTTCTTTCCCTTGTTTCGCTGGCATACACAGTAGTTTCCTTATTTGTGATATTTACATCAGTCGTAAAAACGATATATTGTCATTATTAAAGAAATTCGGTAGTTTTATACATTTTGATAGTTGTTTGTTTAATGTACGGTATGTAGTGTGATTTGAATAGTTGGAGGTTCGAGTCCCGGTGAATGATTAAATGTACAAGTTTGAGAATTAAAAGACGTTTCTGTAATGCACCTGAGCGTATAATTCTCTTGTATTTGCTATTGCATATTTTTTCTGTTATGCATAAAAAGTATCTCATTCATTTTTCACGATAAAATATTTATTCTTTTTCGATTGAACAAACTCAAATGTAAATAAGTACGTTATTAAACAAAAATAAAACGGGTAACTTATTTTTATGAACAAAATTTCCAATAAATATTTCAGAAGTTAAAATTTAGATTTCTGAGATTCTCCCCGCACCAAAAAAACAAAACAACATAATTTCCTTTATTCTCAAGTTCTGATTTAAATACCGAGGTCGTTACCACTCTCAGATCAGAAAATGGCTTTATTTGAAAAACTAAATAATTTAATAATAAACAACACTTGTTCATAAAGACGACTAAAGACCAGATTGGAAAAGAATAATAAAACAGTTATATAAAAAAATGCATTTTTAAAATGGAATATGCAAATTAGTTTTCTGCATTAAGCAAGAAACCTTATGTTGATGATTTTATTTCTTGTCACTTTTACACGACATTTGCGCGCACACACAGTCAACCAATTTTATTAAGTTGTTTCGACCCAATACATTTTGAATATAATATATTAAATGATATTGATATAGTGGAGACAGTTAAGGTTTGGAGTAAATGTCTGTAAAAAAGAGATAAAGAGCGTAAATAATTATGATACTATCAACTTATCAACTGAGATATTTGAAAAAGCATGCTTGTGTAAATATTGGATTAGAAATGGTGACAATTTGTGTAGTGTTGCCTTCGGTAAATCCTATTTAATCTGGCATTATTACGTGTCAGAATATATATATATATATATATATATATATATATATATATATATATATATATATATATATATATATATATATATATATATATATATATTGAATTAGACAAAGTCCGACAATTTATTTAAAGACATTTATGATATGTTTAACGTTCTTTTTATAGATACAAGTATTTAAGCAAATGCTCTGTTTTATATTAAACAGTATTAAATAACATTTACCGGCCTGAATGTCCGAGAAATTTTCATAGAAAAAAAAAAAGTTTCGATTCCTGTCGGAGAACGAAAATTTTCTATGAAAATTTCTCGGACATTCAGGCCGGTAAATGTTATTTAATACTGTTTAATATAAAACAGAGCATTTGCTTAAATACTTGTATCTATAAAAAGAACGTTAAACATATCATAAATGTCTTTTTATATATATATATATATATATATATATATATATATATATATATATATATATATATATATATATATATAGAAACAGGTCCGTTTGCAAGTTGACTTGTGATTGTATGAGTCAAATAGTTTTTATTTCTTCGTGAAATCACGAGAAATCACATTCAGTGCAGAATTTGAATTCTCCGGGTTGCATTCATATTTGAACTATCAGCAACTATAACACTTCCAGCAGCACCTGAAAAACAATAAAAAATACGTTTAGTATTAAAATGCATGATTTTCTTTTGACCTGATCTTACCTCGGAATTCTTCTTTTATGAGCCGTGTCCCTTCAAGATGTAGGTGAGTGATCATGGCTCTCCACTTTCCCCTTATGCCTTGTAGCTCTCAATAAGTTTTGTCTCTTTGCTACTTCTCCCTGACCCTGTTCTGTCATTCACTTGCTTAAATGCACCCGCAATAGAACGTAGGACGGTTTTTCCATCACACTGCTTTTCTAACTACCTTCACTTTTCAGTCACTTGCCATGCGTGATAGGCTTAGTTACATGCGATACATGACTGACGAGGCAGATTTTTTTTCTGCGGTAGACCAGTTGCCAAGGCTATATAGCTGTGTGTGTGTGAAGAGGTTTCATACATTTCCCAAGAGTATTAGCATGTAAGTGAATGTAATGGATTCGACAGGAATTCGAACTCGGCCGAACGAGCCGCTATCCATTACTCCACCCTCCACTCTTAGTGTTCGGTAATGTTTATTGATTTAAAAACCGTATATCAATCCTCTACTTTATCCAATAACCACGAAAATGTTCCGTTTTATCATAACGCCAGTTGATCTGTGATTAGACCACAGTTAAATGTAAGGTTAGAATACTTTGCCAAATAATTTTAAAACTTTTATCACTTATTGTGCCATAATAATATATATAATATTATTCAATGACTGAATATTCCTTCTCTATCGAATATGTGCATTTAACGAACCTGACTTAGAGCTGGTCTTCTCTATTTTGTTAACTGGTAGTATAAAAATGGGAATCTATTCACCCTCATTCCTTCTGAGAGACAAAAATGTGAATAGGAAAGTAACTATGTAGTAGTGTTAATTTTTTGATTAATTTAAGAAATATTTGTCCCTGGCTAGCTACGTTCATGCATTGTATTTGTAATGTAATCTAATTGCTTATTTTGGTGAGGACGTATCCTGTTAAAGAATCTCATTTGCGTCCTGACGTTAAAATGAGTGCCGAAAAAAACAAAAACAAAAACCTGCTGTGATAAATCAAATTAATTTTCAGCACGTTTTTTTAAGATTAGAAGCTATCGCGACTATAATAAGGACAAATAAATATAGATATGCCTCTACCTTATCACTACCACCGATAGACACAAGGGGCTAAAAGAAAAGAAAACATAATTAAATTGTTTTTATTTCCAAGATTCTGACTACCAGATATAAAACTTTTGGCTGCAAGCAAATATTAAAGAATGAAACCCATTTTCACTATTAACTCGAAAGTCAAGAGAAATTTGTTTACATTCGTAAAAACAATACGCTAGATTTAGTTGTTTCTCTCTGTCGAATGAAGATAGCTCAGTGGTGGAAACTCTGACTGATTGGTTGGGTTTCGATCCGGACTTGAAGTATTCGCATGTTTAGTTACGCTGAGGAGCTGTGATACAGCGAAACAGTACTGTCTGCGAATGACATAATATATATATATATTTTCCAGTTTCCTGTTTCCAGCCGGACTAAACCATAAATTGAACAATATAGATAGTAGCAACACATAACCCTACAAATCAAAACCTACCCACATTCCATACCCATAGAAAAAAGACAGGCTTACGGAGGTGTTGAGGCCTCACACCTATACACACACCCACACACAACATACTCACTCACTTTCCTAATGAGCCAAATGATAACACACACCCATAGCAATATACAAGCTAACACATATCATACTCACTCACTCCCTTAAAAACTAAATAACACACACACACACTTACCAGAGTCTAAACAACTAAATAACACACACACTAAACTAAATAACACAAACACACACACAAACACACTTACCATCCCCTCCCCAAACACAAATAATTCTGCTGAACTGACCGGAGAAAAAAAAGGGAACATAGCTCTTATCTCAAATGACAACTTAAAAGAGACTGTTTGACCAACACAAGGAATGTTAAAAAGATAAATAAATAAATAATAAAAAAAACAAATGAAAACTACAGACAAACGTTCGTTTTCTTCATCAAGACATTCATTTCTGTAGTTTACTGCTACAGCAAACAGAAACATTTTTTCTCTCCCGATGATGGCCATGTTGGTCGAAACTAGTCGAGGAATATAAATGAAATAATAATAATAAAAGCATAAGAATATTAATCTACAACCCAGTATGTCTGAAGATTTTAATTGATTTTTTAATAATTTTTATCGTTCAATATATATATATATATATATATATATTTCACTAAAAACGAAAATCAGTGTCTATCGAGCAGTCATTCTAACTGCACTTCTTTATAGGTCAGAATAGCGGACGCCATACAGGAAGTACATCAATCAACTTGATGCTTTTCATAAACTCTGTCTTCGTTCAATATGCGGTTATATACAGCAGTACAAAATCTCTAACCCTGATCTTTTCATTAAATGTGGTATCGGTGGTATTGAATCCTTTCTGATGCAATCACAGTTCAGATGGGCTGGTCATGTCATCGGAGTAAGTGATGATCGGATGCCGAAAATCCTTGTGTATAGCCAACTTTTCCATGGTAAGCGTAACGTAGGCCGTCCTTGGTTACGCTTCAAGGATAAACTTAAATATAATTTAAATGCTGCAAACATCCCTATAGAGGAGTTCGAACTTGCTGTTGAAAACCGAGCAGACTGGAGAAATACATTCTACCGAGGTATAACTAACTTTGAAAAAAATCGTCTCAATCATCTGAGAGAAGTAAGAATTAACACTAAATCTCGGGCTAATACATTAGCCCATATGACGGTCAACCCTTCAGTATGCCCTTCGTGGGGATTTGTTTGCAAATACCGTGCAGGATTGTTGTCTCATACGAAATATAAACATAAAAACTGAACCGAAAGGCATTCATACGTCGAAAACGACGGGAGAGTTCATCATATATATATAAGACATGTCTCATTAAATATTTTAGACAGGTTTTGTCTACTTATTTTTAATAGGATCCTCTCAGTTTCTTAGTATTATTATCCTTATTAAAGGAAAAAAGAAAGTTACCATGTTGATACATATTAATTTTATACCGATTATTTTCGACATTAGCACAATGTCATCATGAAGATCTTGTTTTTTCTAAGACGAAATTGTTGTGTTCAACTGAAGATTAAATTTTTTACCTGTGAAATGGAAAACGCTAAACTTATGTACTGTAAGGTTTTTAAATGATGTAAATATAAACAAAGTAACGTCAAGGGAGGTAACTAAGTTATTGAGATGTTTATTTTAAAAAAAACTATTTAAAGCTATTAGCAAAACTTAGATATTTTTAAACTGACTACTTTAAACATTTTAAAACATTTGTGCAGTATTATTAATTAATTTTATTAAGTGTTGGTTTCAATTTTTTAATATAGACAGCTTCAAGAATTTTTAGTTTATTTTTATTATTTTCATGGAAAGTGCAGATGTATTTTCAACAAGAATTTTTGTAAATTGCAAACGTGGGCAGGTATGCTATTGTAAATGTTGAGAGATGTTAGAAGCATAATTCAAATGAAAACTCAACCTTCTAGACAACGTAGTTGTGGTATAACCAACATATATATTATTTTTTTCTGTAGAATATACAATCTTCCAAGGGACATTTAAATTCATATATAATGTTGGTTTTCGGAAACACGTTAATTGGTGGGGAGGAGTCATTACGAGTCATGTATAATATGAGGATCCGTATAGGTATCTATGCATACTATCGGAGGGTCGACGACTAAACCGGCTACCCCACTCCAAATTCTTGCGCGTGAGGTGGATTGTTAGCAACTCAGTAGGATGAAGAATAAAACCTATCAAAGAGCGGAAGAACTCTTGATTAGTCAACGGCCAGTTAACTGGAGGTGGTGTCTCAATAAATTATCGTGGATAAGGCAATGGGAAACCACTCCACTATCAATCCTAAGATATATCATGGCACTTAAACAAAATATGAAAGTTAATGGCGTAATGGTTTTTTAAAAGTCTACTGGAGTTTACTCCTCGCCCGGTAAGGAGCGACATGTGCACCAGGTATCACCTGATCGTCATCCAGCGACTTTTAGCATAAATGGCGTAAAGGAGGTCAAACTCCTTGGAATTAGAGAGCATATGAAATAGGTAGGCAAACAATGGAAATTTTGTCAGTGACAAACTCAGGATCATATATGCAAGCAGAGAGAAAAATGAAAGAGGAGTATGATTGAAAGAGGAGTATGATTGATACCAGACTAAGACACAAAGAAGTGCGTTCTGGGATACTGTCAATTATCTAAAAGAGTTATTGTCATTAAATTGAAAGGAAAGCATTCCAACATATCCATCATATTTTTTATGCATCGACAGCACAAAGCACAGAAGAAATTGAAAAGTTATACTCTAGGCTAGACAATGTGAAGGCTCAGTGCAAATAGCAAGTAATCATAAATGTCATAGAAGACATAAATGCCAAAATAGGCAATGAGAAGGACGGTGAAATAGTTGGTAAAATCGGATTAGGATCCCGTAAAGAACGCGAAGAAAAATGGGTCCAATGGTGTACAGCAAATGACTAGATAATGGACAACACCTGGTTTCAAGAACACCCAAGATGAATATGGACATGGAGAAACAAAAAGACCAAATCGACTACATAACTATCGACAAGAGATTCGGGAATGCAGTTTTACACTGCAAAACATATCTAAGTACCGACTGCGGAAGCGACCACATTCCAGTGATATGTAAACTTAGAGTGAAACAACGGAAATTGAAGAGGACAAAGGCTGCACCAAAATTGCAATTCGACAGACTCTCGAACGACCCGGATCTGAAGGATAAATATATGGACAGGGTGAAAAGCAGATGCAAGGGACAAAATGAAAATGGAAACTTGAAGTGGGACACATTAAGAGAAGCTTTAATAAATTCTGCAATCGAAATCATCCCAAAGGAAAATAGACAAAGAAAAAACTGAATGGGTAACAGATGAAATTTTCGACATGATGAAAAGGGGATAAAAACAATGCCAATGCCATGGAACAGAATACAGGACACTACACAAAAACATAAGGAACAAATGCAAGCAGGCTAAAGAGGTATGACTCAATGAAAAATGTACAGAATTAGAAAGAATGAGTATCACAAATAGAGCAGATATGCATTAAAAATAGGAGAACTAACAGGACAAAAGGATACATAAGATCCAAGGATGTTGATATTACAGAAAAATACTTTAGAGATGAAAGGAATATAACGGAGAACTCTTCCACGACGAAAGAGAACAAACAGAAATACACAGAAATATCGACGCATCGGAAACATTAAGATCTGAAGTTGAAAGCTGCATTGGCCAAATTGAACAGAAACAAAGCGGCAGGATCAGACGGAATTGTAATAGAGATGCTGGCAGCCTTAGACGATTTCGGCATCGACAATTTTGCAGAAATAATAAATGAAATGTTATCAGAAAAAGCAATACAAATGTAGAAGGACATATAACTGTGCTTTAAGGATTGCGCAAAGGCGTTCGATAAGTGTAAAGATCAGTTGGAACTACTCAACAACCCTGACATACTTCAGAAGGATATTAGAATAATCAAGAACGTATACTGGTAGCAAACCACTTGCATACAGACAGAAAATGAGTTCAGCAGATATACAAAACTAGACTGGGTGTAAGACAAGGATGTGTCTTCTTACCGGACATAGACAACCTATGACAGAGTGTTGATAGCAGACACGGAAAGAAAACTATAAAAGTTCCTACAGAAGATAGTGAAGGAAAACGAGAATAAAGGATTAAACATCAACTCCAAGAAGACAGAATGCATTGTTGTTAGAAATAGATGAGTTCAAAAGGCAAATTACAATTCAGAAAAAAAAAATCCAAACAAGTACAAAAATTTAAATGTCAGGGAAGTGCTTTAAGAGAGGACGGAAAGTGAAACACTGAAATCCGAAGACGCATAGTCAAAGATGCCTTCCAAAAGCTAAGCAGAGTATTAAGAGTCAGAAAAACTTTGTTAGCAACAAAGAAAAGAGTACTGAACTGTTCCGTGATATCTGTCCTCCTACACGGCAGTGAATGCTGGGCAATCTCCTCAAAGATGAAGAAGAGACTTGAAGCAACAAAAATGTGGTTCTACAGAAGGACATTGAGGATAAAATGGACCAAACATATGAGCAACGATGAAGTTTTAGAGAAAATGGAAACAAAAAGGATATTTATATTTAACATCAAGAAGAGGCAGTTGAAATTCCTAGGGCACATAATGAGAAAGGTGGGCTTGGAAATTTTGATACTCACAGAATAGATTGAAGGCAAAAGCGACAGAGGAAAACAACGCATGACATACTTAGTGAGCTTGAGTAAATGGATGGTGGAACAAGGTCTAGGAGAGATAGGAAAAAGACAAAATTTACTAAAAGCTACAAGGAACAGAAAATTGTGGAGAGCCATGATCGTCTACGTCCTCAGCAGACGTGGCTCATAAAGGAGAAGTAGAAGCTGGAATAAAACTTAAACACATGATGAAAATGAATTTATATTTTTTCTTTATTCTTAAGAATTTACAACACAAATATTAAACACTAGTTATTTATTAGATTGTTTATTTACAAGTATAATTTTATACTTATTAATTTGCAACATTCTAAAAACTAATACAATTTAGAAGTAATGTAATAGTTATCATTTGTCAATTTATAAAGAAATAAATGTGAAAACAATTTTTATTCATTAAATTATTATTCATAAATTTATAGTTTGAATCAATTGGCAATTAGCCGATGTTTTACCAACCATTCCAATGAATAGTGTAAACAATCTAATCAATAAATAGTGTTTATTAATGTTGTCAATTTTCAAGAACAATGAAAATGTATATATTCACTTTCTTATGTTTAGATATAATTGTAATCATCGCTTTTTAAAACAATAAATATTGCCGAAGAGTGAAGGTAGTTAAAAAACGGTGTCATGGGGAAAAAACCTTCCTTTTGACACTACGTTTTATTGTGGACACGTTTATCCATGTTTTCTTAAATGTCTTACTGATATCAGAATTGCAATATTGTGCTATTTTAAAAGCCAAGAACTTCTAAATTTGGAATTTCGCCATTAATGACAAGAAATTCAATTCGAAAATTTATTGGCGTTGGCTTTTCAAATGTCCTCCAATCTGAGGTTGATTGATATTTTTCCAAGAGTGTATTTATGTTAACTGAAGAAGCGCTTAAGTACCATTAATATCATTGTTATCGAGTATTAGCTCCTTACCAGAATGTCAGTAGTCATCATTAGTACTTCATCATTAGCCAAATATATATATATATATATATATATATATATATATATATATATATATATATATATATATATATATATTCTTCCTCTTTGCACAGGTGTTGATAGGTTACATTTAAGTCAGCATCCATTTTCAACTGTCGCGTTTATCTGTACCGACTCCACCATAATCACTTAAAGCTCTTTACCCCTATATATCTATATACACCACCTCTATTATAGGCCAATTCACACTCCCTCTCCTTTGATTCTTTCTTTTTCTTTTTTCCTTCCTTTGCCTTTAAAATTTCCTGTGACGAAACGTGAGGATTCATTCTTTTTAGTAAATGTATTTGCATTGATAAGTCCCACAAATACATCTTTTACATGGACGAAATGATCATCTGTATGAGAATCTCATTAATTGTAATTCACACACACACACACACACACACACAAACATATATACATATACATACCGAGGTTGAATAAGACTGATGGATTTTTCGTCGGTTGAAATAAGCCTATTCCCCATATGTGGCAATTTTGGATTTTATTGTCTACTATATATATATATATATATATATATATATATATATATATATATATATATATATATATATATATATATATATGGTAATATTAACCGTTTCCTTATGAGTAAATATTTGGCTTTCATTGTCCGAGCAGCCAGTACTGCTGTCCGTCCAATTTCATAAAATCTTCCCCTTAAAACAATTCTTCATGAAAAGAAGTTTCTCAAATCCAGTAGCTTTTATTACTCCTTCCAATATTGATGGGGGTTTCCTTCCTAACCTTTTATTTGAAGTAGTGCAGAATATCAACATCTTGATTATGCCATTGTTTTCTCTTTGAATTACATGTGACCCATATTTATTTATCTTTCGACTGTCATTTCTTTCGTCTTAATTTCAGTTGCTTTTTAACTTGCAATTCTCAATCATTCTATGTCCCTTAGCAAGCAACGTTGATCGGGAAAAAATAAGCCTCTGATAAAACCTGAATTTGCATCTCTTTTCATCACCCAAGAAGATTCAGAATAGGAAATACTACCATTACTGTTGTTGCTGCTACTGTTAATGATGATGATGATGATACCGTTAAACTTGTAAATAAAGGCTAGTGGCGTATCAGGCAATCGGGGAAAATAAGGAACGACTATATGGTTCGATTTGAAGGAGTGAAGCCTGAACGTTTTTCTATAAGCTTGTTCAAACATTATAAGTGTGTTGTGGGATTTTATGTTATTCGGATAAAAATAAGTCACCATTATATTGCAGGTATCACCTCTTTGCTTGTGATGCATATAGATATTTTATAATAAATATTTATGGGCTCTGGAACATTTATCTCGCAAACAATATTGGCGGAATCATGTGAGTTCGGATAAAAATAAGTACACAAAACAATGAATATAATACAAACGACAATACCATGTTATTGTACACAATTGAAATGAAAGGAAAAGACATTGAAACTAGTTTTGAGAATGTGCTTGTTTGTAATAGACACGTGTGCATGTGCGTGTGTGAGAGAAAGTTCAAAATCAACAGATGGCCAAGGAAGCGAACGCGCCCTGTCGGCAGCGTTCTTTATCGACTACATCTGGAAGCAAGAGTTAAAAAGAGGAATAGAGAATAGGATTAACTTTTTATAGATTTCAAAAGTGCCCTTTAATGCGTTTTTGGCAAATCCAAGTTGGGTAACCCACAAGTGTCAGGCTTCTCGAGGAAAAAGGATGTAAGTTCGATTCACGCCGGGAGCTGAGTTTGTGTTCAATTGTTTGCTACCAATAGTAGATTGACAGAGTTACGTTTAAGAGCAACCGAAATTAAGATGAAAGAAATACTCGACGAAAAATTAACTGACAATGTATCATCTAAGAAATTCAAATATTACAACTAATACTACAAGCTTCAAAACGGTCACGGTTTATTCGCTACGCGTACAAGTAAATGTGCGCTTGTCGTCCAGTAAAAGTGGAGTCGTGTATACGATCCTGACAGTGTGCTGGACAAATTTCAGATTCCTTTATGCGTAACGGCATCTGTAGTGATGCAAGAGTTATGGAACTATTCTTACAAATAATTATCAATCCTAATAGGATTTATTTTTGTAAATATGATCATGTATCAATGTTGGGTTTGTAAAAAAAAATGATCATGTCCCAATGTTGGGTGGCGTTACAAAATGTAAACAAACGACAATGCATGTTATTGTACACAATTGAAATGAAAGGAAAATACATTGAAACTATTTTTGAGAATGTGCTTGTTTGTAATAGACATGTAGCGGACCGTGGGGGTGAAGATGTGAAGAGATATCAGAAAGTTAAACTTTCCTGCTGACCGGTCCAGCTACATGAGAATGTCGGACATTAAGTCCAAAGAAGACAAAGAAAACAAACAAGACCGATATATATGGGTAAACAAATATATATTAATAACGAGTTACACGAAGACATGAAAAGTTACATAGAGTTTGTATGGAGAAATTATGTGTGTGTATTGTATTGAGTGTTCGTACGTACGTGTATTGTTCTTAGTGCGTTCCCGGAATTTGGGAAACGCTGTATCTGTGAGAGGTCACATATTGGTGTAAGTGGAAAAAGAACGATTTTACCTCGTCTCCGTGCGAGGTAGCGGCCCAAGGCCTGAGTCGGAAAAGAGAGAGAGAGAGAAGGGTCAGCCAGTATTTATAGTCAGGGGAGAGAGACCCCTGTTGAAGGATTAAGGAACTGAGGAGGAGCTAACTCCGACAGACACATGTGTGTGTGTGAGAAAAATCAACAGAGGATCAAGGAAGCGAACGCGCCCTGTCGGCAGCGTTCTTTATCGACGTCGACTACATCTGGAAGCAAGAGTTAAAAAGAGAAAGAGAGAATAGTGTTGAGTTAGTTATAAAAGGTGATCATGTATCAGTGTTGGCTGCGTTAAACATATGATCAAGTGAAATGTTGGCTTTGTTAAAAATATGACCAGGTACCAATGTTGGGTTCATTAAAAATGAACATGTATCAATATTGATTTCATTAAAAAAAATAACCAGGTAACCATGTTGGTCTCGTTAAAAAATATGACCATATATTAGTGTTAGGTTCGTTAAAAATATAACTATGAATCAATATTGGGTTCGTTAAAAAAATGTAACCATGTACCAATACTGGGTTCATTAAAATGTCACCATGTAACAATATTAGGTTCATTAAAACGTGACCATATATCAGTGTTGGGTTCATTAAAATGTGACCTTGTACCAATGTTCGGTTTATTAAAATGTTCCCATGTACCAATGTTGGGTTCATTAAAATGTTCCCATGTAGCAATGTTGGGTTCATTAAAATGTGACCATCTACCAATTCTGTGTTCGTTAATAAATTGCAAATTTCATAGCGCCCACACTCTTTTATAAGAATAATAGTTTAATACAATTCTAATCAACCTTTTGCAGTACACAAACTGTAATTATAAATTTTATAAGGATGACGATTTTTAGAATATAACATTTTTTTTCATTTCTTGCTATACAACTATTAAAACCTATCTTATTTTTCTTATTTTATGATAAATGTAAAATGAATTACGAACAAAAGAAAAAAATAGTATAAGAAATCGACTACGCAATTTGAAGTTTCCATTTAACCTATAATTAATAAAATAATTGGCCATGAGATGGTGCTTTAGTATTTTTAATTTTTGGCTGAGTTGTTACTCTTCTTACTAACTTTTGTAAATGTTAATCAATCAAACGTTTTTACTTCGTTTTGTTTGTTAAACTTTAACTTTGATTATCGTGAGTGAAAATCACTTTTCAAAAGGTCAACTACTGAGAAACACGATCAATATTCTGATGGCCCGTGCTGGGGCCGAGAGGTCTAAATTATAAATCCTTCAAACCTTCACCAGAACTGAAGGATATCAACAGGTCTAAAAGTTTTTGTTGTGTTTTTTTTTTTACAGTGAGGATCACTTTGTTCAAGGCCCGGGAGCCACTCGAGGTAGAGGGTTGCACAAAGAAGCACCTTTTATTCGGCTAAGTGTGGAAGATAGCGTTTAACCCTAGACTTGAACAAGTTAAGATTGTAGTGATCAGAAAAACATCCTCTTGGGAGTCGGTTCCACAGAGCGGTGGTTCGCGGGAAGAATCTGCTCGAGTGGAACTTAATTCTCACTAATGGCATACGAAGGGATTGAGGATGGTTCTCTAAAGTGTGCATAGCATGGCTGTACTCTTTTTTTTTCTTGCATTTTTTTTTTTGCTTCTAGCGAAACTTTTCTGTTTTCTAATACTTTACTTAGTTTTTGGAAGGTATCTTTTGCTATTCCAATTTGTTTTCGGATTTCGGTGTCGCATTTTCCGTCGTCTGTTAAAAGATTTACCAGATAGTTACATTTCTGTAAATGCTTGATTTTGAAGTCTCCAACTTGTAGATCATATCTTATGCTCCCATTTTGTTTACTTACACTTCGTGGTGAATTCTCTCTACCGGCTTTATTTTGATACGTCTGGGAGTCTGAGAAGTGTTCTTTGTGTTTGCCAACAACACGGTATCATCTTCTTTCTTTTTTGTTAACAATGTGCTAACCATTAATAAATTCTGATAGGATTTTACGTCTCTTAGGATCACCTGCATAAAATTTAACCATATAAAGTTGATCCTACATTCTCTCGATCTCTCCCGCCGTTATCTGTTATTTTTTAAAAATATGTATTAATAGTAAATATATTTATTTCCTCACTGAGTTCCCTATGCTAGCGAGTGGTCTGGCGCTAAGCTAATTAAATAAGAAGTTAAAAAAAAAAATAAAAAGATTTATAAATTTAGATTTGATCTGTTTACCGTTAAGGTCCTTGTAACTCAGTAATAACAACTGAGACAATTTTGCAAGCTTCAACGAGGAAAATGTATGTGAGATACTCACCAGGAACTTCAATATATTTTTCCAAATCACGGTGTTTGTTTGCTGCAGTAGAATGACGGTCCAATTAAATTGCAATAAAAAAATACGGATCAAAATTACTACTGATTAAACTTCACGTCTTTATAATCTCATCTTAAAAGAGAATCAAGTCAAACGTGTAAGTGGAATTTTTGTCCTATTTTCCTTTTGAATAAAGCAATATTGACTGCATTTCTTTGGAGAACTGTTCATTGCCGTTTTGCTGCTTTTGTTATTCGGGGATTTGAATTAAACTCAAATGAAATCTAACAATTCAAATCAGTTGGACATAAAAAAGACAATAGGAACAATTCTTAAGATCAATATTCCCGCACCTGGAAAATTGAAAGCTTTTGTAGAATTTTAACTGAGTGTACATTGCGGCCACCTGTTCGTATATGTCATGGCATATAAAAGAAAAAATATTAATTTTTTTTTTTGCAATAATCGATTATAACCTTATCCTAAACTATATGGTAGCTATGTGATTAGAGTTGCGGACTGGAGGTTAAAGAGATCGGATGAATAAAGCGTTTAACAGTTTCAACTTTCGCTCATAAGTTGTGGCAATTACAAAATATACAAGTAAATAAGATAAAATAAAATAAAACCCTTCCCATCATGCAAAAAAACAAACAAACAAAAAACAAAACAAAACAAAACAAAAACAGAATAAACAAATAAATAAATCAGTAAATGGAAAAACCTTAATAAGCTGACCGCGTCCCAAAATTCCAAAAGAGGCTCTCCCTCCTTTCACCTCCTTCATTTGCTGGGATCGGGCGTCATCGTGCGATTCCGTTAACCTGAATCCGGACATAAAATCAAGATTAAAAAAAGAAATAAAGATTATGAATGCCTATCGTCCCTTCAGCTATATCATAGCACCAATCTCTACTTAATTATTTTAGCTAGTACCCAAAGGAGAATCTGACCTCACCTTTTGAATTCCCGCTGTAACGCGGAAGTCCTACTGTTTCTTTCTGTGATCGTGGACTATGGACACTCTATGAAACAAAGAATTAATTTACTTTCGCCAAAATATCATGTAATTTTTCAACACTGAGTATCTGTATACACGGACTGTAAAATTCCACATAAATGCTTCAACGTGTGCCTGTGTTTGTTCCTAAATATCTCAATCGTATTCGGCCAATTCAAAATAGAAAATGATCAGGATGGGACAGAAATATTAGGGATATCACTAACAAAATAACAGGAAGGAAATATTTATTAAAAAAAAAAACAACAGAAGAAAATTACAATAGTGACTTATTAAAGTAAAGAAAAAAATCATTTAACCATTTGATGCAATAATCAACAGACATCGGAAGATAATAAAAAGAAACTTAAAAAGTAACAGAAAAATTTCAATCAGAGCCCTGGGTCAAAAGACTACACATTCCTGCCTGGTATTTTGAACAGGAGTAGAGGTTTATCCCTTGTTTCTTGTTTAGGATTGGGTTTCCAGTTCCTTCAACTCCGTACTTCTGACGCCTCCGCCTGAAATCTTAAATTTTACTCAGTAATTATTATTTTTCCTCTCCCAATAGGAGTAGGTATGTTTACCTATCATCCGATTTACACTCCTCCCCGGTCTTTTGAACAGGAGTAGAGGTTCATCCCTTGTTTCCTGTTTAGGATTGGGTTTCCTTCTAAAGTTTACTTCAATTCTATACTTCTAACGTCTCTGCCTGATTGAAATTTTATTCGCTAATTAAATCTTGACCTCTTCAAGTATAGAATTAGCTGTATTTTTCTCCTGTTATCTGCCCTTTCTTATGCTAATGCAACTCCATACAGTAAACCTCTACATTGAGTCACTCTTGAGCCTTGTATTGGGTGAATATTAGTAAAAAAAAATTACACACTACACAAGATTCGACAAATGTTTTTGCGTAATGTAATTATATTGACTGTTAGTATTACTACTTTCTCATTTTGTATTTCGAGTGAAACACAAAAATTGCGACAGATACTAACCTAAACTTAGTATGGTGCCGATTCACAACAGGGTGCCATATTGGGTTGCTTTCGAATGTTCAGTACTACTAATGTGAAGAAAGTCAATTTAAAATTAAATCGAGCTTGGCCTTAAAGTGTGGTTCCGTATGCTACTTATCGCCCAATATGGCATCACCTGTCCACAATAGCAGGACACTCGGTGAGGACTAAA
>OZ038486.1:38107331-38199831 GCA_964036315.1 Acanthosepion esculentum | reverse complement strand
AACTTCCGTGGAAGGCATCTAATGCGCATGTCAATGTCACACCAAGTTTTGAAAATATCCGTTCCAAAACGGAGTTCGGAAATTTATAGGTTAATCAAGTTACTATTTAAGTTACTAAACCAGAAAATATTTGCCTTGAACCTGCTTCTTTTTGTTTTATTTATTTTTTGGTAATTATTTTTTGCTTTTCTGTGAAAATGTATTTTCTTAAAAAAATGGTATCTTACCCTAATTAAAAAAATAACTGTTCTATTTTTTTGACGGTCTATGGGTTTATTTTTTTTATATTTTTTACTCTAATGGTTACTTTTTATATTTTTTTCCACGATTTTCCTTCTTTTTCGTTATCACAAATCCTTCCTTCCTTCCATTTCACCCTTTAAAATTATCTTTTCAGTATTCACATTTCTATTCACAGAAGATAAATTTAGAATTCATTTTTATAAAATCAACTTAACAACATAATAGACAAATTTGACTTGAGATGGATTTTCTTTTTCTTCTTTAACTGCGGGTAAGTACTAGTGCTTTATTAGTATATCTGCGCATTACGACAATGCTTCGACCACTTGTCTAAGATAACTCACTCCACTTCCGACATGAAAATCTGAACTCACGTGTCATAATTGTTGTAATAAAAAAAAAGGAGGATATTTTGTAAAATATGAAATGGTTATATACTCAAGTGTACACTTACAAAAATGGTCGAAGGAACGCTGAAAGAAAAAGGGGGAAATGTATGGAAAAGAAAAAAAAAGGAACGAGAGAGACAAAGAAAGAAAAATGTGAGTAAAAAAATAAAGATAGGACAATGATACTAAAGAGCCGTGTAGAAGGAAAGACGGAAGTCTTAAAAATAGACCATAGAAAAAAACAAATGTAGATACAAAAAGAAAAGAAGGGAAAGAAAACAATTGCCGATAACGAAAACCATGAGTGAAGTCGCAACGAAAAAAAGAAAAGAGTGATATAAAAAAAAAAGACGCCATGAACATAAAAACTGACAGGAAGGAAAATATTCGGTTTAAAAAAATCGATCAGAAAAAAATGAATAGTAAAGAAACCAACAAACTACAAAGGGACGAATGAATAGAAGGAAACGAACGGGTAAGCGTTCAATGAAGAGAAAAAGAAAACAAAACAAAAATAATCTATGAAAGAATAAAAGAAATAAAGAAAGACAACGAAATCATTTTTACTTTGTTTCCTTTTTACACATTTAAGTCTTATCATTCGTTCGTGTCTAAAATATTGCCTCCACATCTGGTCTGATAATTTAATAGCATATGACACTTTTCCATGTATTTTAATACTACCTACAGTGTTATATAATTAGTTTTGGTATAAGTACTTGCCTGGTCTGGCGCGTACAACCCCGAAGACCAACTGGCAGTGCTTTGTGACCCTTGTTATCTTATCATTTGCTTTTTTTTCTACCTACATTTACATACTCTACAAATTAAACTAAGCACAACTGACTATTAAAGGATGAAAGATTTTTGCAGATTTTGACGTCATTCTGGTCTCTTTTTTTTCTGTGAAAATTTTTTTATTCATTTTTTTTTTACAATAGGTTATCCGCGACATTAGTCTTCTGTACCTCACCATCCCTCTGCCTTGCTCTTTGATCTGAAACTTTGTCTCAAAAAGATACAACTAGGAACTTTGACAACACAAGCTCCACCTATTTACCCACTCTGAGAAAATAGCATTTACAATGTTATAGCGGAATTTCGGAACAGATCCCACATCACTTCATTTTTTTAAATTTTTTTTTATTAATCATTTTGATTTGGATGTTACAAAAAAAAAATATGTTGGTATCCAAAGTTGAAAAATGGACAAAAGCTCACACATGCAAAATACATTAAATATTTTTATATTTAAATTTTCTCTAATTATTAATAATTTTTAGGATAATTTTAATAATAATTATCTAATTATATTTTTGTTACTAGATAGATATGATATATAAATTATGATCATTATCTCGTGAATAATCTGCATTTTTATGAATAAAGGTTGCCTCGTAAATACAGTATTAATTCAGTTACATTTGAATTAGGATTGCTAATTTGGGAATCTTAAATACGAAAAATAATACAATATATTAACTGATGCTTTCTTTTTATTACAGCCGATATATTTTCTTAAAGAAAAAAATACTACCACCGCATAAATGCGATATCCGTAAAGATTAAAATGAATTTTTAAAAATGAAAAATCTTTCTTGAAGCTTTTATTTTAATTTTAATTTCAATTCAAGCTAATAGATTTAATTTAATATTTCCAGTAAGCGAAATATTCCTTAAAAGTCTAGGCATGTCCAATACTTCGATAAAAAAGAGGCCCCAAACTTGATTAAACAATTTTTTATCGTCTAAATGTTTATGTTATTATTAAGGGGAAAGACCAAAGTATTTTTTGAATATTTTTTTTACATTTATTTAAATCCTTTCTAGCACGTCCAAAAGTTTAGTTAAAAATCTTGTTTTATTTTGAGTCATCAAAATTAACATAAAACCAATCATGTCATGTCAGCCATTTTTGACAATTTTGTAAACAAAAGTTGAATTCTCCGTTTAAAAATTAAAAATCTTGTAAAATCAATTATACTTTTTTCAAAAGTTATTTTAGGAAAATTTGAAAATTTAAAGTATACTTAATGTAATTTGAAAGAAACATTATTTAAATTTTTAGCAGAAAAAATTTAGTTGGAAATAAGAGAAGCATGGCTAACCGTGGTGATTGGTTTTTGGAGGTGTGAACTGATTACGTCAATGTATCGACAACTAACGTCAGGGCAATTTATCATATGGAGGGGCAGAAGTGACAGTATTTTCGGATTTTAAGTGAATCAGCTTATTTAACTATAAAGTAATTCTTAAAAATTAAATATATTCAAAAGTCTAATATTTATTGATTTTAAGGCACTTTTTTTAACGAAGATATTTCCAAATTTTGCATTGTTTCCGTCCCTAATATTGATTCTAAAAAAGAAAAAATTAATAATTGCAGTATATCACTCACTGAAAAAGAAAAAAAAATGTTTATATTTAAATAATGAAAATTAAATATTTAGTGTAGTATGTAAAAAATAGAAAATTAAAAATTTTGAAAAGGCGACGATGATGGGCAGTCAGTCAGAGAATTTGATACAAAATCAACGCAATTTATGAGGCCGGATCCTCGCTATCAGGAGAAACAACTCTTAAAACACGGGATTGTGTCTCCGTATTTTTTTTTACCGGAAACGTTTTTAATACACTTTTTAGCATATTAAAAAAATTATTGTAAAAATAGAAACGCTTCGCAGATTGTAATAAGCTTTCAAATTTATGATCTGTAAAAATAGATCTTTTAATAAGAGCATTTCCAGAAATGCGCATATTCAAACATAATTTTAAAATATTTAACAACTTTATCACATTTTGTACTTAAAATTGAAAAAAAAAAAAACAATTCTTATAAAAATTAATTTACTTAAAACCACTCAATAAAAAAAAACTTTAATTTTAACATAAATTTCAGATTATATAGTTTTTTTTCTTTCGCTGTTGTTGCATGAAAGTTAGGAAAAATTCTAATAAAAATATTTTATAAAAAAGAATTAAAACTAAAAATTACAGAAAACAACAAAGCTAGTTAAGAAATTCTTCTTTGATGTTTACATTTGTCCCTTTAACTTTAATTTTTAAACCCTACTTCTACGGATTCTGAGTTAAACTGGAAAAGTTCGAGTCCGTATTTTGACACCAGTCCATTGATTTTGATTTTTCATGTTTGTGTTTTTTTGTTTTTTTTACATAGAAGTAAAAAAACAAACAATGAGCTGATAGTAAAAGAAAAGATAATAATATATAAGGTTAGTGGAAAGATACAATGCCATAAAATCAAAGACTACTAAGAAAAAAAAAAGAAGAAAAACTCTTCGATATTGAAATTTTCACATTTTCAGTTCATAGTGTTATAGCAATCCTAAAAATATTTTTAAAAGAATTTTGATTTTTTTTGTATATGTATAAACGTGCGGGTTTTTGTAAATACGTACGTCCATACATGACATTATCAGAAATTAAGAGCGATAACTAGAGTAAATTTAAGGCCAAAGTGCCTAAAATTCAGTAAAACATTAGATTACGGAGAATATTTTACTAAATTTTTAAGATTACTGGGTACTTCAAAATTATATAAAAATGCGCTCACGTAAGTTTTACAGATATATCCACCATAGAAAAAAAATTAGATAAACTTCCGGCTGTCAGTTAATCTGTCAATCTATCAACACCATAAACAGCTACTTCCGTGTTAAAGAATGTATTTCTGCGATATTTTAAAGTAAAAGTAAGAACTATTTTTAAAAAAATCAGGTTAATTAAACTTGAAATCAGCTAATATTCCTTAAGTAAAGTTTCAGAAAAACATATTTATTTTTGAAAGATGTTTAACCTTGACTGAATTCTTCTGTACTTGCCTTTTTTTTTATCTCCCTTGTGGACTAAAGTTTGTCTTCAATTAATACTCGGTTTTCCCAGCTATCCCAGTGGAATGAAATTGTTATGATTATCATCACAACGACAAGGTGTGGCATTCATAATACACACACACACACACACACATATATATATATATATATATATATATATCCAGGTAAAATGAGAACAATTGGAGTATAATTCTATTGTACGTAACATTTAAATTAAAAGAGGGCTCAATACAGAGTCGAGCTAAATATTATTTATTTTAGGATATTAAAACATGTTAAAAATCGCCACATAATAGGAGTTGTTTCAACACCGTAATTCTGTATCCTCGGGCAATGTTAAACTACTGGCGAGACTCGAGATGTTTTAATATCCTAAAATAAATTATATATATATATATATACATATATATATATATATTATCAAAAGGATTTTGCTGTACAAGTTTGGTAGATGCATGAAAGTTCTTGTAATGTGGTTGCAAATAGAATATTTCTGCTTAGTGTTTATGTTGGTGAATGAATAGATTATTTCAAAATCTATCAGTAAACACAATATTAAACATGAGAAAGTGATATTTGGATAAGTTGACTTATCTATAGGCTTCATATCTGCTGCTTTTCTTATAAGAGGGCGGTTTAAAAGAGAAAATACTCTAAATTTTCCGCCAGTGCGACGGCTTCCTTTACTCTATGGAACCATGGGAATTGGATATTTTTATTTCTCGTGATCGCGAGATCAGTACACAATTTATGATTTCATTCCGAATTCAGACTCGCTTTTGAATGCAGTAAAGAGTGAAAATCTGAACGAGCAGTGCAAACAGTTTCACGAAAAAATGGTTGACATTGAACTAGAAGAATTGCTGCGCAAGATCAAGAGACTTGCTTCAATTTTGCAACGTCAATTGGAGATCAGGAACAGAAAAGATGAGCTAAAAACTGCCCGTGAATTTTTAGATTATATTTTTCGGAATCATTTAATTGATACTTTTACCCGAACTTGTACATTGCATTGCGTGTATTGCTTACTACACCAGTGAATGTTGCAGGTGCTGAAAGAAATGTTAGCAAACTAAAACTTATAAAAATTCATCTGCGATCTACAATGAGGGATGAAAGGTTATCCGGGTTAGAAATAATTTCTATTGAAACTGAATGTGCTCGATCCCTCGACTGTGATGAAGTCGTGAATACATTTGCACATGCTAAGTCTAAAAAAAAAAAACAACTATATAAAATTCACTATTTTTTATCCATAATGTTGAATGTGTTAAAATTATCCAGCTAAAAAGGAAAATCTCAAGTAATGTTAAAAATTGCCGCAAAACATTGTTGATTTATTTAAGATGGAATGATCTATTATGACATTTATTTAAGATGGAATGATCTATTATGACATTTATTTAAGATGGAATGATCTATTATGACATTTATTTAAGATGGAATGATCTATTATGACATTTATTTAAGATGGAATGATCTATTATGACATTTATTTAAGATGGAATGATCTATTATGACATTTATTTAAGATGGAATGATCTATTATATGTCTCTTTGTATTTAGATACATTGTATCTATTTTCAATTCTTCTACTTGAATTGTTCACTTATATTGCATATGATCCATTATTGCACATAATTATATTACAATAAAATTTGTATTTTATATGAATATTACCATATGAAAATTAAGATGTTGTAGAGTGGGGCGCCCCCGTCACATAGATTGAGGTGAGTACGAGACCCTTGCACCAGCACTGCTGGTGGTCTACGAATTCTGTTTAAACATTCTTTCTTTTTATGTGCCATGTCCTTTCAGGACGTAGGCGATCACGGCTCTCCACCTCTTCCTATCCCTTACAGCTCTCAACAAGTTTCTTCCCTCTGCTTCATCCCCCAGACCACGTTCTGTCATCCACTTGCTTAAGCCCGCCAGGTTTGTCCCGCGTTGTTTTCCCTTGTCTCTCTTTCCCTCTATTCGACCCGTGAGTATCAGATTCTCAAGGCCATCCTTCTTCATTATATGTCCCAGAAACTTCAGCTGCCTCTTCCTGGTGTTAAGTATAAGCCTCCTCCTTGTTTGCAACCTCTTTAAGATCTTATCGTTGCTCACACACTCGATCCATGATATCCTTAGCATCTCTGTCGCCTCGAGTCTCTTCTTCATCTTTGAGGAAATCGTCCAACATTCGCTGTCGTAAAGAAGGACAGATGTCACGTAACAGTTCAGTATTCTTTTCTTTGTTACCAAATATATCCTACTGTCTCGCAGTACTTAGCCCAGATTTTGGAATGTGTTCTTGGCCATCCCAATACGTCTACGGATCTCAGTGTCGCACTTACCGTCCTCTGTCAAGACGCTTCCCAGGTATTTAAACTTCCACGTCTGTTTGATCCTAGTGTTCCCGACTTCAGATCGCATTTCGGGCTCATCCACTTACTGACGACCATGCACTCCGTCTTCTTGTAGTTTATGCTTAGTCCTTTCTTCTCACTCTCTGTCGCTACCTTCTGTAGGAGATTTTGTAATTACATTTCCGTGTCTGCTATCAGTACTGTGTCATCTGCGTATCTTATTTTGTTAAGATTGTAGCCGCCAATGCTAAATCCCGGTAGGGTTTCCAGTTCTCTCAAGATTGCTTCGCTGTATAGGAATTAGACTTACTTCTAAAGAAGTAATGAATTTTTATTCATTAATCCGATAGATTTTATCACTTAAACTTCATTTTAGTGGATACTCATATTTGAGTAGACGCCCCGTTTATTTATTAAACGCTATATTTATTTATTTTCATCTACCGGTCTGAATATTCAAAAAATCTTATTAAAGAAAAGTATACGCCCTCCGGCAGGATTACGAACCTTCGTCATCCTTGGCAGGAGAAACAGTCTTTAGCTCTAACGTGCTTATATTGACTCAGCTACGAAGGACATTTATTGATCAAGCAATGCTAAATAGAGCCTTTAAGCGAAATTCTTCTCATCATAGATTCTCGACATTTCATATCTGCTCAGTTTCGTATCCAAACGTAAGCATAGCAATTTCTAAAGAAGTAATGGAATTTTATTAATTAATCCGACAGATTCTATCTTAAATAAACGGAGCGTCTACGCAAATATGAGTATCCACTAAAAATAATGTTTAATTGATAGAATCAGTCTTGCATATAAAATGGAGGGTTGGAGAGAAAATACAACAAACTCCAGTTCTAATTTACATCGAAACGTTAAAGATACAGGGATACTCAGCCTTAAATTTAAATTTTGAACTCTTGTATTTCTAAATGTTTAACTTAGTCTTTCTCATTTATTTTATTATCACTTTTGTTTTTATTTTCGTTCTATCTATCTATCTATCTATCTATCTATCTATATTGTTATTTTTGTATATTGTTATCGTTTTTATGATATATATATATAGTTAAGTATTTTCTTAAAAAATCCACTTCTTTAGAAATTACTTTGCTTACGTTTTGGATACGAAACTGAGCATTTATAAAATTTCGGGAAGGGATAGGCTTAAAAGGAGGTATTCAACTTTGCTTAATCGACGTCGCTCTTCGTAGCTGAGTCGCTTAAAAGCACTTCGGTTTTTTACCACAGTTTATCCTGGAAAGGTGTTCGCAGGTTCAAATTTTGCCGAACGGCGCATTTTTTCTTTAATAAGATTTGTCGAATGTTCATGCCGGTAGACGAAAACAAAATGAACAATATTAAAAATAAACAGCGCGTCTACTCAAATATAGCTATCCGCTAAAAAATAATGTCTAAAGTGATAAATATAGCTCTCGTAAATTGCGGTGTACAAGTCGAGCTCAAAAATTTTAGCTCAAAATCCTGAGTTAGCCCGATACCTACTGTCTGGGTCGAGCCCCAAACATACGCTTTCGTCAGTGTTTACATTTAGTGATCCAGCTGCTGGACGCGATATGTTCTGTAGCGTTAATAGAATAATGAATTTGTGTTACTATTTTATTATTTTATATTAATTTATGTGTTAATATACCAAATATGTTCACCAAACACAAGTTTTAGTGGCATATATTAGTGGCAGCCTGCTGGAGGTACAGTAAGTGGCGTACTGTAATTTTTAGTAGGAATGTGTCACACTTGTTTACAACTCGATGGTAATGGTTTTCATTTTATACGCGCCATATAAGTCGACCCCTAGTTTTGGAAAGATTTTTTAAGGCTTGAAAACTAGACTTCTACGCCGCAATTTATGCGTGAATCGGAGAGCCGAGTTCGAATTCCAGTCGAATCCATTACATTCACGTGCTAATACCCTTGGGAAATGTATGAATCCTCTTTTGCTCCCCGCCCCAAGCTATGGGTAGGTAGCAGTACAGACCGGGTTCTATAGCCTTGGATGGCAACTGGTTTACCGCAGAAAGAAATGGCAACCGACTGCGGGAAAGAATCTGCCTCGTCAGTCATGATCTCCTAAGCGTATATCACGTAAGGCGCATAACTGATGTATGCGAGTATGTATGCGTCTGTGTGTGTGCACGCGCGTGCGTGTGTGTGTGATTATATCCTCCATGTGTAATTTCAAAATGTATGTTTCTTATTGGTATATTTTTGCCGTTTTCATCCCAAATTATAATATCTTGCGTTTAACAGCAAAAAGACAATCAGTATAATTGTTAGGCAAGTTCAGCCCACTGGGATGGAGGTTAAAAAACCTTTTCCCTCATATAATCTCGTGTCTTCTCTTAAGAGGGCTGTTCTTGCATCTTGTGCGCACGCGCATTTGTGTTTCTGTGTTTTAGACTTGATTGATATTGCTTTTTAAGAGATGTAATTGTTAGTCTCCTGTCGTCTGCTTTTGTCAATACAACGTTATTGTTATTCCATTATGATAATATCGACAGAGATCTGTATCTTTACGGACTCATTACACCCAAGGGGCAAGAAAAGGCAGAATAAAAGCAATGAAATCGATTTGAATTTCTTACACACACAAATAAAAAACAACAACAACGGAACCAAGAATTCAACAAGGAATTAGCAACGAACATTAACAGAGCCGGTTTAGTTTATAACAAAGAAGCGCCGGCGGGTACAACCACAAGAAAGAACAATAGTCTGAATACTACGAATCCCGAGGTTTTATTTCTCGTACAGAATTTACTTTGTGTGTTCTCACATACTTACAAAGATAAAGAAAATTATTTTCGAATTAAGTTAGGGAGTCAGTTTTCAGGGAATCAGTTGCAAATGTCCTAATATCGTGCATGAAATGTTTTGTTGGAACACTTGAGCATGGGATTGATGAGTAACGAAAGATGCGACAAATTTTTAAAGCAAAAACTAAAAAGTAAATTATATTAAAAAATAACATTTATTCTTATAAGGAATCATATTACAATGTTTCCGCGCTTTCTAAATCGATTAAAAAACCCTAAATACAGTAATTTATGTTTGAATTTCATTGATAAAGAATTTTCCTTATTAACTTTTATCTTTCAATACGTTGTTGAGAATCTCAATAAAAATTGTGGATAAACTGTCCAAAGTTCATGTTTTTGTTCTATCTCAGTCATTACCAAGAACTAGATGTTGTCAGTGCGGTAGACAAAATTTTGTTGGTTACATCCTGGCATTTTGGAACATTACACTTCAAATTCATATATAATAACGATTAATTAAACTGACTTTATTGGTTGAATTTAACAAAACTTGTTTAAATTAAATTTTGCTCCCTATATATACTTTACTAATAGATAATTTACAAAAAATATGGCGTATAAAATATATATATATATATATATATACTCAACTCTCCCGTCGATTCGACGTATGAGAGTCAAGCAGATCAGTTCCTAGGAAACCGACAGCCCGACAACAGCACATGAGATTTGATTATAGTGGTGAAGGTTTCATGCTGGACCATCCACACTTTTTGAAGGGCAGAATACAGAGACCTGGCGCACTAAGTGCCATAAGGTCCCCAAACGACCCCCCGCAGGTTTTGAATTCAGAGTTGTCCTTCTCCTAGACCAGTTGCCATCCAGTCTGTCCTGCTATTTACTCATAGCTGGAGGGAGAAGAAGAGGATTCACACCTTTCCCAAGGGTATTAGCACGTAAGTGGATGTAATGGATTCGACTGGAATTCGAACACGGCTCTCCGATTCCTCAATCCAAGCCGTTATCCACAAACTGAGCAACATATAGACATATAGTGTGAATAGAATATTAGGGCTTTTGAATCTCGTTAAAAACGTGTCAAGCACAAGCGAGACCAAAAACTTCATGAAGACAGGCGTTTAATATATATATATGTGTGTGTGTGGGGGGGTATCTGTTTGTGTGCGTGGGGGTTGTGAAAGACATTTAGTTAATTGGTATCCGTTTCCAAATTAGTAAACCCGACATTCATGCCAGATTTTTTTTTTTTACCATTGTCTTTTGTGAACAGTACTCCTCGGGAGATTGCCGTATATATACCGAACGAGGAAACTTCGAAGTAAATGATAGAATCTAAGTCTTAAGATAAGTAATTATTTTCTTGGTTAAACTAAACAAACTTTTGTGTTGTGCCAATTATACGACCTTTTAATGCAAATAATAAGGTTAAATATTTCGTTTTTGAGACCCAGGGATTTCGTAATTAGGAAAATAATTGCCTTAAGAATAATTTTTGGTATCACTTTTATTTCCGAGTGAACATTCTTGCCATTTTAAGCAGATAAGCTTTGTGTCATGTGACAGAGTCTTAATTGAGTGATGGTCAAATTTACTACAATAGTGCTTTTTTTTTTAAGCATTTCACACCAAGCAAGGCGGAAAGCCACTAGCACGCAAGGGGTTACAAAGAGTTGGAGCGAGATCAAAGAGGAGTGATAAAGAAAAGGATGAAGAGAAGGATAGGAGATAGATCAAGGCATCTGGAGACGTCGATTGACATTACATTTGAATAGTTGGAGATTATAGCTATCAGGGAAACAGGAAAAGGGGAGTGAGTTCTACAGGCGAGAAGTGCGAGACATGAAGCTATTGGAGTAGAAGAGACGGCTAAATTTAACAGTTTTGACAGTGAAAGGGTGAGAGCAAGATGCCAGCCTAGTTGAACGCTTAAATTCATGAAGTCTGGAAACCAGCGAAAGCAGCTCATCGGATCAGTTACCATGAAAGTATTTTAAAATAAAGATAGAGGGAGGTGACCGTACATCTGTGAGAGAGCGACTGCAGACGAGATGCCAGATTAGGGCCAATTACATTGCATATCTGTCTCTGGATTTTATCAAGGACCTTGAGACAAACAGAAGGGGTTCCAGACCATATATGGCAGCAATACTCCATGCAAGGGCGAATGGCTGATTTGTAGATTTGAAGGATCGACTCTGACGAGAAGAATTTCCTTGCGCGGCACAGGGAGCCAACTTTCCTTGCGGTAGACGAAGCTATTGACTCAATGTATTTGTTCCATCTCAGGTTAGCAGACAATGTAAGACCGAGCAGTCGCAAAGAGGTGCTCTCGTGGAGTTGAGCGTCAGACATTCTAATAGGAGGCAGGGATGGTTCTCTGTGGTGAGTCATAGAGAGCAGATTTGTTTTTGAGGCATTAAAGTTAACCAGCCAATTCCTGCCACAGTCCACAACCGATTGGAAGTTCTTTTCGTGATAAACGGCCAGGTTAGTTTTGTCAGCGACACTAGATTTGTTTTTGAGGCAGGAGTAAATAGTAGTGTCGTCCGCATAGATGCCTATTTGGGAACCTATGACATCAGGAAGATCGTTAATGAAGATAAAGAACAGAGTAGGGCCAAGGATAGAGCCTTGGGGAACACCAGGAGCTGGAGGAGAATCCGTTGAGAACGACCTTCAATACACGGTTTGACAGGAACGATTGTATTAAGTCAAACAATCGACCTGAAATTCCATAACCCTGAAGCTTGCGAAGAAGGCCGGCATGCCAAACCCTATCAGATGCTTTGGAGATATCAAGAGCCATAGCACGAGTTTCTCCTTTATTGTGAAGTGCTTGGTAAACAATTTCAGTTATGGCCGTAAGCACATCAGCTGTAGAACGGGCAAAGCGGAAACCACATTGCTTGTCGGAGAGCAGATCATGAGATGTATGGTGCTTAACCACTTCGGCGTTGATTAAAGCTTCAAAGACTTTGCCGAAGAATGGTAGGAGACTGATAGGACGGTAATTAGAAGGGTCAGAGGGGTTTTTACAAAGCGTCGCACTATGAAGATTATTGGATGTTTATTTGGCTGAGAGCAAAAATGGAGTATTGCTGCCATATATGGTATGGAGCTATTCTGTCTTCACTGTCAGAGACCAAAATTGTTTAGATGGTCTTGTGAGAGAAGACTTATTCATCACTCCGCAGCCTCTTCCCCACAGATGCAACGTTATAAGGTTATCGCTATTCTGTCATTATTTCCAGGGCAAATGTTCAAGTTAACACCATTGTTCAGACCTTTACAGCTACAGCACTCCATACTACTTCCATGGGGCTGAATCACCATCATCTCCACCATATTCCAAACGTAAGAAGAAAGTTTCACTCAGTTTTCCAAAAGAACTGCTAGTTAGTAGAACAGGCTCCTGTGTGGATACTTCCCTGAACACTACAATCTTTACCTCTTCAAATCAAGGGTCAAACGTTAACTATATCCTCGTAATCTTAACTTTGTACTACCATCTCTTTCACTCATATCACACCTCACCATAACCCTCTACCTTGAGTGGCTCTCTAGCATGGTGTTGAGTGAATTTTATCGTTAAATATTTAGCTTAACTTAGTGTAACACAGAGTATGGCACTCAGTGAGGAACGAACTACACTGGTTTACCAGATTAGTTGGTTTAAACATCGCTCAGTGACGGGCGATGTTTTCGCCATTATCATTGTTGTGGTGTCTATTTAGTTAAGGGGTAATCAGTAATTTTCAAAAGTCTTTCAGTCTCTAACATGCTGATTTCACACGTCAAGATGTGAAATCCTCGAATGCTTTCTATTTCCAATGACGAAGCCCTTCCAAGGTCTTTACGGTGATATTCTCGCAAAGATCGAGAAAACGACATCGAGAAGGCTAATTATTTATGCCTTGTTAACGTGAAATCGCATTCTATTTCTTTTGGTGAAAAGTCAAAATTAGGGAGGCGAAGGGGAAAAGTTGTGGCAATGGAAGTGAATTACAGCTTGTGTAGTAATCACAGCAGATTTACCTAATCCACAAAGCTGCGAATAAAATTTGGCGCGTACACCGGTAGGCTTTGCTGACAAGAATAAAGACGTGTGAGCATAATGTAGACGCACTTCAAAGGCAGTGCATGACGGGAAAGGAAAAGCAGTTTAACGATTGTAGTGGAAATAACGTGTTAAAATAGAATTCAGTGGAAAATCTTGCGTAGATTGTTGGCTCAAGGGTCAGCGAGGAGTCGGGTGCGTACGCCTAGTTAACGGGATCTTGTTCAAGGTTGCAAAAGACATATTTTAGCGATAATTTGAAATTTGCGTGGACAATACAGATCAGTAAAATGTGTAAACAATTAATTAGATGAAGAGATGAATAAATACATAAAAATATTGGGAGTTGACAGAAATTTCTAAGATTTCTTGCCAACAGAATAATGGCTGTTATTTTTACATGACTATATTAAGGTTATTAATATTTTTAGTTTTGGCGTCAACTTCTCTTTTTAGATTTAATGCGACCATTTTGCCTAAGAATTGTATTCTCTTGATTTTCAATGATAACTTGGAAAATCTTTCAACCCAATTCTGTGAAATTTCCCTCTTTAAAAATATAATTTAAATTTAAATTTTTAATTTAAATTTATATGTTTAAAGATACGCACAAATATCCCAGGGAACGGTATGAATCTATCACGTCCCTCCGGCTGTGGGTTAAATAGTAGGAATTGTATCTGAAAAATCATTATTATTTTCCAAAAATTGTGAATCCAAAGTTTACTCAAAAAAAAAATTACACTCTTCTCCGCTGTTTTGAACAGGAGTAGAGGTTTATCCTTTGTTTCCTTTTCTAAAATCTACTTCAACTCAACACATTTAACGTCTCCGTCTGAACTCTGAAATTTTATATTTATTTATTTTTCTTTCCTCATTAGGAGTAGATAGGTTCACGCTCTTCACCGGTCTCTTGAACAGGACTAGATATTTAACCCTTGTTTCCTGTTTGGAATTGGGTTTCCGGTTCCTTTTAAAGTCTTTTTCATTCTTTTTCACTCCCAATAGTCTCTTGCATCTTAGTGGCATTATCGCCTTGCTCGGGGTGAACTAATTAAAAAAAAATCTAAAGTATGTTTCGTCTTTAAATAAGCCACAACGTGTTGATAGGCCTTAAAAAAACAAAAAAAAATCATATCAATCACATCAATCAATAATGAATTTACATAGACAAAAATCTCTGTTTAGCTTTAACTAATATTTCTGTCTATATTTGTATAAATAAAGCACTAAATGGAGAAGAAAGGAAATGTTTTCTTTCATAAATGACTACCTCAGATCATAGACTTTTGTACTCAGGGCGTCGTCAGAGAAGACAGGTGCGGGGTTGGTCTGAGATACCCTCTTAACCACTAAGTGCAGGCCTACGTGATCAGCCCTGCTCCACCTGGGTTGCATGCGTGGGAATGGACCTTATCACAGGCCGGATGAAAAGTCTGTATCAGACATCGTGCAGGCGAATATAAGGTCGAATGCAGAACTCGTGGCCCAGGACACGTGGCAACCGCATACACACTGGGCGACGGTAATTGATCTTAAGTACTTAAGTGAAATAAAACGTAATCTTACGGGATGTTAAGTTTCGGGTTCTCATTTTTCATGTGCAGCGATACTTCATTACAAAATTGATGAAGTCTTGAATTAGACGGAAAGCGATTGTTACACTAAAAATTAGAAGGCATTCAACTTTGAAAAGTGTCAATGATTTATAAAACAATAACCCTCCACTTGTTGTTTAAGTAAAACCCATGAAATCTTTTGTATTGTAAACCGAGAAAAATGCTGTCGGATCGAAGAGACAGTTACAAAACATGCAGTCTTTATATGAATGATTAAAAGCCTTCTCCTTGGAATCATGTTGTTAACGCATCATTGGAAAAAAGTCAATATTTATTGTAAACGAAAGTTAAACCACAACAGTTCGTAAATGATAGGTAAGATCCAGAGACGAATATGCAATGTAATTGGCCCTGATCTATCATCTCATCTGCATGTACTCTCTCACAGACGCGACGTTGCCTCGCTCTGTCTTTTTTACAAATACTTTCACGGTAATTGCTCCGAGGAGCTGCTTTCGTTGGTTCCTAGGCCTCATGAATTTAAACGTCCCACGAGGCTGGCATCCCGTTCCCACCCCTTCACTGTTGAAACTGTTAGATGTAGACGTCTCTTCTACTCCAATAGCTTCATGTCTCGCACATCTCGCCTGTGGAACTCCCTTCCTTATTCCTGTTTCCCTGACAAATACAATCTCCAACTATTTAAGTGTAACGTCAATCGACATCTCCAGTTGCCTTGATCTATCCACTTCCCTTTTCCACATCCTTTCACCTTTCATTCCTATCTGCTGTCGCTCCAAATCTTCTGTAACCCCCTTGCCTTGATCGATCCACTATCTTTCTCCACATCCTCTCCTTTACCACTCCTATCTGCTCTTCCTCCAAACCTTCTGTAACCCCTTACGTGCTAGTGGCCTCCAGCTTTGCCTGGGGTGATAAGCTTAAAAAAAAAAAATCATAAATAGCACTGTTCTGTCAGTAATGTATATTACAATGTCCGAATAATAGGTTTTATTTTATTTTCAATGCGCAACACACGCATTGGGGGTTGAAACTTCTACCGAAACACATTTTAGGTAAAAATTGCAGCGTTTAGAGATTAATCATCAAATTATTTCCCGCTACATCGCCAAAATATTATTTTGTTGGTGCAGAAAATTACTAAGCTCAGCTAGCGAGTGGTGAAACGAAAAAATTGAAAACTTGTATATGCATCATTGATTCGAGCGCAAAGTAGTTTCATTTGTGGACGACTATGGCCCTCCACAACTTCCTATTTTTGTATCTCTAAGTAATGTTTGTATGTAGGTTACTCGCTATAGCAACAATATTATCTTTAGATAAAAGATATAACCTTCTGCTTTGAGTGGCTTTTGGACCTTTCTATTGGGTTATTGTCCTGTTCCTTCAATCTTAGCTCTCCACAACTTCCTATCTTTCGTAACTCGAAGCAACGTTTGTCTTTTTACTAGTCTTACCAGTCCCTGTGCTTCCATCTATTTATACAAGCTTGTTAGGAGCTCGCTGTTTCCCTCTGCCTTCAATATGTCAAAGTCCTTTTTCTTCGTTTTGTGTCTCAGAAATTCCAAGCGTCTCTTTCTGATTATAAATACACGTTTTCTTTTTGTTCCTATTTCCTTTAATCTTCCTTGTGAAAGTTTTGACGTAGTTACTTAGTAAACCCTTCCTGTGATATTACAAATTTCATAAACAGAGAGTTTACAGAACATTTTTGATGAGCCACTGTCAATGTACTGAATGAACCAAAAGATCAACTTCATCCTAAAGGTTCGATTTCTTAAAAAGAACACAGGATGAATCTTTACATATTTCCATTTATCGGTGGGAACAACAATACGAGCAGTAAAAATAAAATAAATAAACAAACAAACAAAAACTCGGGAGACATATGAATCACGATATCTCGAGTTTGAAACTCTTCAGCGGTTTATACATGATCTGCGCAGGCGCACTTCACAAAGTCAATATTCTCTCTCGACCCAGTTTTGAAGCTCGCAATTTGATCTCGATAAATTTCACAGTATTTGTAATCTTACGTTTTACTAAACGGCGGCAATGCGTTCAAATATAATAACGCTAATAGTAATAATGATATAATGTAATAAAAAAAGGAAATAAATAAAGTGGGCATGAAGGTTAGCGTTATATTGAACATATTTAGCGGACTTACGACCAAAACATTAAAATCAAGATTGCATCATTATGAAATTTCCAGACGAATTAGACAACAATACTGGGGAACTGGAGACTTGAGAAGACATGTTGCCACTCAAACCCCAGCGATAATCACAAGACAAGTGAACGAACATATTCTGCAAGTAATTGCAGTTAATATTGTCGAAATGATATTTCATATCAGCTGTATCTGATGGTTTTCGCAGATCAAGTGACAGCAAGTTTCTTTTACATTCAGTATTCTTACCGATTATTATTGTAATACTGTTGTCGGAGTTATTTTCCATTCTTTTGATTTCCAGGTCTTCTAGATTTCTTTGTTTTTGCTGTTTCTGCAAGGTTCTTCCGGATCGTTCCAAGTTTTCCAGTAATGATAGGTACAATCGTCTCTTTCATATTTCATCATTATTTTATTATCTGGCAAAATCCATACATTCATTAAGGTTCTCAATCAATTTTCAATTTCACTCTTTCGTCCTTTCGTTTGCTGGAATGGATACCTGACAGATCTTTTTCTTTTTGATCTTTCAAGAGCTTGGAATTGTTATTATTAACACATTGATCACCAACCACGAGTATTTATTATGACGCCGACTACGAGTTATCTCGTGCAGATTACGAGTTATCTCGTGCTTGGCATTTTCTGCTACATTATCATCTGCGGGCGCCAACAACGATTTTATTTGCAGTGATACTTTTAGTGTGAAAACAATGTTGAGGCTCCTATTGAGGCTATAAATCAACACATAAAAATTCTATTGCCTCAGCCAATATAAAGTTGACGTTCGAAGTCAGATTTCGTAATTAACCACTGGCAGTTAACGTGTTTATAGTACTAGTGTCTTTTATCAGTAATCGTGACAAAAGGTGATGTTCGAATACTATTACTACTATTTCTTCTTCTTCTAATAATAATAATATTATTATTATTATTAATTTTATTATTAAATTCATTATGAGCAAAGAAAAGAGTGCTGAACTGTTATGTCATATCAAACCTCTTGTATGGTAATGAATACTATACAATCTTCTCACAGATGAAAAGAAAACTGGAGGCAACAGAAATGTGGCTCTACAGTAGGATGCTGAGAATTCCATGAACAGAGCACATTAGCAATGAAGAAATCCCAAGGAAAATGGAAACAAAAAGAATGTATACATAGAATCAAAAAAAAAAAAAGTGAGCTGAAATTTCTAGGACACATAATGAGAATGGAGAACTCGACACTCACAGGATATATCGAAAGAAAAAAGGACAGATGACGGTAGCAGGCCACCTACCTGACACTGGATTTGTGGATGGATAGCGGAACGGGTAGGGAGAGGTTTGGTAAAGGGACAATCGTTGCTAAAGTCAACAAGGGATCGGAGGTTGTGGAGAGCCATAGTCGTCCACATCTTCAAGGGACACGACACGTGGAAGAAGATTCACATCTGAGTTATCTAATGGTATCTGGAGATAGTAGATTGCCCCAATTCTCCAACCTTTTTTTCAGTATCCTTGTTGACACCAGCACCGTTATTGTTACAATCTGGAATTAGTCTTCCTGACGCTATTGAAACTGTTCCAAGTGCTTTTATAATTATGGATATGATTGTTATCTTTATATTGTACAGATTCCACAGCCCTAGCACAACGCTACATAACCTGCTAGAATAGTTGCAAGCAAAATTACACAGATTTTACTTTTTTTTTTATTTACAACGACTAAGCTTGACCCCTTAGACTAGTAATAAAGATCTATTATTATTATTATTATTATTATTTTGTTGTTGTTGCTGTTTTACGAGGGATTGCTGTAAAGTTCTTGCCTGATAAAGAAAGGATTTTAAAAATTATAATGTTTGGCACAGAAATTTAACTTTCTGAGTAGTGTAGTAAGAGTCAACGAAAAATGTGGCACAGAAATTCAAAGACACGTAGAAATAAGGAAATATGTCTTTCAGAAACTAAGCAAAGCTGAACTGCTCTATAATATCTATTCGTATATATGGCAGTGATTGTTAGATAATTCCCTCACAGATAAAGAAGAGATTTGAAGGCACAGAGATGTGGTTCTACTGACAAATGCTGAGAATATAATGGACAGAACATGTGTGCAATGAGGAAATTTTAAGAAGAATAGTAAGTAAAAGGAAACTTACAATTTCTAGGACGCATACAAAGGAAAGAGGGCTTGGAGAATTTGACACTGACAGAACATATTGGAGGCAAGACAAACAAAGGAAACAGCAATTAATCTACTTAATGAGATCGTGTGGATAAATGCCAACATAAAGGAAGTTGTGGAAAGCCATGGTCATCCATATCCTGAAGTGACTTGGCTCATAAAGTCTGTTTGATCAGATTTAGAGATTTGGGTTGTCGAAAACCTTTGTTGCACCTCATCGTAGTGTTACTGCCATTACGGTTCTTATAGAAAGAGCAGTAGCATTACCTTTATTAAGTAAAGTGTGACACTACGAATCTGGTAAACCTATTAGTGCCGTTGGGACACCAAGTGCAGCCGTAGCAGCAGTGAATGTGTCTGTGACAGGTTAGTGTGATGGAGTTCATCCCTTTTCAGACTGACACATCGTCTCATCCAAGCTTGAAAGTAGATATCAAAAAGAAACATTGTGTAAAGTGATAAAAGGCGACGAGGCTTTTAAGCGGATTTCGCTGTATGGTCAGATTACACAACGAACGTAGAAAATGGAACAATGTCTCTATATGTCAGGATAGGAATCCCGATAAAAAAGAAGCAAGATTTAGAATACAGGTTTTCAAATATAGCAGATTCCTCTTGAATTCAGGGTTTTCCTTCTCCTTGACTGGTTTCGCAGTCTGCTCTGATATTAACTCCAAGTTACATGGGAGAGAGTTTCTGTGTGAAAGCGGATGCCACAGCCCCGGTTGGAATTTGAACATTTACTGTGCCGATAAGCACAATGCTATAAGCACATCCCTTACTGACAATAAGTTTTGATTACGAACAACGATACATCGCCTCAACCAAGTTAATATCACAAAAAGAAATATCATCAAAAATGATAAAGCATAACTAAGCTTTTAAGTGAGTTTGGCTGTAGTGGCAGATTACAAAGCAAACGTTAAAAATATGAAAAAAAAATAATTAAATAAAAAATTTATATGGGCCTCCAGAAGAAAAAAAAACAAGATTTAAAATAAAGATTTTCACTTTTAGCAGATCTTCCTGGCTTTTGAGATAGGAATAGCACATTCTTCATACTTTTAGCTGTCAGGAAATTTGTATACTTGTACAAATTAAAAAAAGTCCGATTTTACTCATCATTATTGCAAGGCTTGGTATGTCTCCGACGATCTTTGAGAAAAGAATGGAAAAATCATAAACCCAAGAAAGAATTGTAACCATCTTGACAACAGCATTAGTCAAACCAGCAAGAACACTGTGGGGAGCGTTGGAATATTGAAAAGACTTGAGATACCCATGTAGTCTCTCTTTCTCTTTAAGTGTTATGATGCGTGCAGCAGATATTTAAAACTTTGCTGCTTTAAGCTATAGGAATTAGCTAACGGGAATTTTAGTTGGGCGTGGTAACTTAGTGTCTGAATGCTTATAATGTTAAAGGTTACTTAGTGCCGAACAGTAAACGGCGTACTGCTGATTTAAAGCGCTGACTGGCAATCGGGTTGTTTTGATTTGCGAAGAGCCATTGGTAGCTGCGTTTGGTTGGATATATAAAAAATAGCTTAGAAAAGAAATCGTTTTATTTTCTTATATCCTCAACTCTTCCATGTTCATTATTCTTCTTCCTCTTTTATTGGCAAGAGTAGGTATAGGATATAAGTAGCAACAGATTCGCGGATAATCCTCTCTCATTTATTCACTCTGTCTTTCTTCCCCACCCCCACCCCTCTCTCTCTCTCATTCAAAAATTGTGTTACGTAGAATAGTGGGCAGACATATAAAAAGAAAGGATTCTGGATGGAGTGTTCTTTTTTCGCTTTTTTTTTCGAATGAATTTTTTCTTTTTTTTTTTTTTGCCAGATGTCCGAGCCAGTTTTGTTTAAACCACCGATGGAACAACTGGTCAACGAGACAACGGTTCGATAACGGGATCACGTGATAACAAATATTTGCGCCTGGCGCTATACAATCTGTTTTTATCATCCTGTTTTTGCTAGATGCTATTCGTGTTTTATTTTATATGTACATATCAATTCAATGACGATTTTTCACCTCACTTTCTCATATATATGAGCAAGTCCAAAAAGGACGTTGTCCACCAATGGACTCTGTTGCTGCCGATGGCACGCACACACCTATCTATCTATCTATATATATATATATATATATATATATATATATATATATATATATATGTGTGTGTGTGTGTGTGTGTGTGTGTGTAATAGTAATAATCACATGATAATTCTGCGTATCCCTTCATTCCTTAGTTAATTCGCACGACCGCTGCGCCATGCCACTGCCTCATAAATAACGGACTATTCCGTTTTGATAATATCGAATACAGAAAAGACATACCAGAGATGCTACGTGGTTTCAGTGAGAACACGAAAGAAAGAAAGAAAGAAAGGTATATTAAAGTGTGTAACATCTCCTGTCAATACTTCATAAATAATCGACTATTCAGTTTTGATTGCGTGAAAAACATGTCAAAGAAGCTACTTGGTTTCCGTAAGAAAGAAACAAAAAGTGTTTAACATCTGTTTCAGTGAAATGGAAAAGTTCTCAATTTCAAATCTTTTCATGAATGTTATTGCAATATTTTGTTAAAAGCTGTTAAGCTTAAATATTTAACGATGCGATAGAGTAATTTCTACGGATATTTTATTGCCATAGAACTCGCCATGAGCTTACCCAATTATTAACTGAAGAATTAAGATTCACCAGAAAATGAAAATGGAAAAACCGTGTAATTTGACCACTTCACAATATAAAACCTCTCAAACAGATTCTGATTCTGATTCTGATTCTTTCTTAGTTCTCATTGGTCAGACACGTGTCACGTGTATTAAAACCGTGGATTATTTTATGTGTATGTAGTTTTGTAACGATTCTTGTATGGGAATGTGTATTTGTACTTGTGCGTGAGTGTCTGTATAGGTGGGGTTTTATCTTCTTTTTTAAGACATAATTGAAAATACCAGCGTTTTCTGTTTTTTTGTCTGTTTACTCTCAATCTCTGACGAAGCTTTAATAAAAGTGAAACATGTTAGATTGATAAACGTTTCTTATTTGTTCTTTTATTTTATCATCCTGCCGGATTCCGATCCATATTTGATCTCTCTCTCTCTCTCTCTCTCTCTCTCTCTCTATATATATATATATATATATATATATATATATATATATATATATATATATATATATATATATATATATATTTACGTGTGTGTGTATATAAAAACGATTTTGTTTACGGTTAACACAAGCACTTTCTGGTTGTTTGTTAAACGAAAAATCACTTATAATTTTATGTACAAGTTGTAAATGTATCTGCAACTTACCATAATTATTACCGTAATTACAAAGAAATGCATTTGTGTCTGGTTTTATCTGTACTCACAGTGCTACTTTCGATATCGACGGATGTTTATCCATAAAGAACACAATCGATACATTTTTAAAAGTATAAAATATCTTTGCCGAAGCACTGGTTAGCTCGTTTTGTAGAGCGTATGTTCGATTTTTGATGGGTGTCCCACTCTTTCATCATCATGTCTGTTTCGACTGCAAGTCAGTGTGATTTCTCATCTTCAGCATAGCTGCTAATTTCCGAGCATGTCAATCTGCCGAGGTCCATTTGTGTTTCTCCAACACTTACAGAGCCAAACTGAGATTTATACTGCAGCTCATGTTGAGCAGGCCTTAGTTACAATTCAAGGTTGTACACCGCCAGGATCATATACGGTTATGAATTCAGAGTTTTCCTTCTCCTATACTGGTTGCCAAAGATGACTACTGACTCCAGTCTGTCTTGCTATTTAACTTATTCATACCTTTCCCAAAAAACATTTGTGCGAAAGTGAATGTAGCACATCGACAGGAATTCGAAATCGACTCGACGATTTCTCGGTCCGAACATCTAACCATTGCACCATATAATCTAAACACCGGATGAATTAACTAAATAGAGTAAGAAATGACGATTTGCCTTAGAGTGATGATCATCAAGCTCGTCTTAACACTGAAGCTTATTCGATCTCACCTGAAATCCCACAAACCAATTACATTGTGCCAGAATCATCTAAACGTATTGATAAAGGTAGATCAGTTTGGTTGGTTAAATAGTTATGTGCTTTTCATCGACAGCAGCGTTGTGTTCGAGCCATGGTAAAAACCAGATGATAAACTTAGTCAATGACCAAACACATATCATATGCTTTAACACGTTAACAGTAAATGGTTTGACAGAAAAGAAGCCACTTGTAGAAAATCAGGCAGAAACAGGAGCTATGGAAACTTCGGGTGATTTAAGAAGCGAAATAAATAAATAAAAATAAAATAAAATTAAGCAAGAAGTATCACAGAGAAAATTTCCTGGTTATTATTACGTTAAACCTCTTGGGATTATCCCACCTTGTCGGCCAAGGAGATTTCTCTTAACTCGCGCTAGGTGACGTTGTATAAACCACAGGGTGCCGTAGTAACAAGGCATGTTTCGTTTTCCCTCCAGAGAAGAGTTTTAGTCCCACAGTTCTCCGCACAGAATTACCTCACAGTACAATAGCCTAGTGATTTAATGTGTTGATTCGTGAATATGGTGACAGTAAGAGTGAGTTCAATCCAAACTGTCTGTACTTGGTTTCAGTGGAAACGGGCCGATCGATAACTAAGCAATACTAATTAATAACTAGACGTGATATCCTTAGACATGGGCAGGAGGACGAGAACAATCTACTTCCATAGTTTAAATAAAGAGTTCAGTTCTAAATTCATACACCTGATGAAAGCCGGAGGGACCCAACATCCGAAATGTTTTGATTAAAACAACAACAAAGATCATGACAATAGTCCACATGTAAGTAATGTAAATAGTTTCTTTTTGTTGCCATTTTCTTTAAGACTTTCATGTTGCTTACCCGCTCCATCCATTGTATTCTCAGCATCCTTCTGTAGAACCAGATTACTGCTGCCTTCATTTTTGTGGTGAGATTGTCCAGTACTACAAGGGTATTGATATTACGTAGCAGTTCAACACTCGTTTCTCTATAATTAAAATTTTAAATTACCTTTACTTGTACTACGAATCCCTAACCAGCATGTTTTTTTTAAGATACAGACTTAAACTTGAAACAAATAGTTTGTTTTTAATAAACTGTGGACATTTTCATTATAGAAGACGAAAAAATAAATAAAAAGAGTAACATTTTTACGTCAATTCATTATACCAGTAAAATAACGATTCGTTTATTTTGTTTTACACACACACACACACACACACACACACACACACACACACACACACACACACACACACACACACACATCCAATAAAATATTATTTTTTATAAAATGGATGTAGTATTATTTAAGTGATATTATCAATTTTACTTTCTCTCTTTCAATGTTGCTTTTGCAGCAAACATAAACATGCAAAAACAAAAGAAAAGATTATTATTATTATTATTATTATTATTGACTACAAACATTCCATACTAAATTAAATTAAAAATTGATCTAGAAATCGCCTTAATCTTTAAGTAAGAACCTTTTTAACTATATTGCCCTAACAGAGGTTTCGCTACTGTGTGACACTTTTCCTGTTTTACGATAGCAAACACGATCGCATACAGAAATCGGTTCACCTAATACAATAACGTTGATGAATGACGAACGTGAGTAAATTCAAAAATCAAATTTACAGACAATCGATCAATATCTTCACACATCTTCATATATTGAGTATGAGATTCGTTTTTCTATTCCTACAGACATGTGTATGATGGTTACGTCTTTTATGCTGTAAACACAATTATCAATCATAATTGCGTGTAATCGTCTACACGTTGGACACCAGTAACCTCGTCTCTGCTTCATTTTCTGTCAGATCCGGTAAATCAGTTCCAGGTTATGAGGACTTGGAAGTCTCTTTAGAACATTCATTTCGCCCTCAAAAGAAATATTCTAATCATGTATATTTCTTTTCATTTTCCTTTCAAAAGGAAACGAAAATACTTCTCGCGTTTTCACGCGTGATTGACGTGAGAGGCATGACGTTGCATTTCGTAATGTCGACAGATTGAATTTTTCCAACGTGGCCAGCACATCATGATTGGATTTGAAGTGAATGTAATTGCCAACTCTAACAGCATAGCACATGTGCTGAAGCTTACGTATGCTCAGCTGATACCGGCGGCTTGCGAGTCTTTCATTGCTTTCTCTTCAAAAGGTGAATGCTATAAAAGATTTGATTTGTCAATCAAGCTATTAACAGCGTCCAATCAGTGACCGACATTCAACTTACCGTACACACGCCACTGGCCGTGGATGACATTAGGAGGTATTCGAATAGGCTAGCAAAAATGTTTTCGCTTTTCTTTTTTCTTTTTTAATGGAACTGCCGTCATTTGACGAAGCGTTAACACGTTGAAGAATGAGCAAAAAATGTCTCGCAGATGAAATTGCCATTTGCTTTACAAAAAGAGCTGACAGAATGACGGGGAAAATTATCAGTAGCAAATGTTCCGTGAGGCGACATTCTTTTTTCTGGAGCCATCACCGTGAATGTAAAAAATTAAAGAACAAGAAGTAATATAGCCGGATTACTGTAAATGATCGCATATACAGATCAATACGCGCTCAGATTCCACAATAAGGAATGTATCAACAATACTTGGACTCCCATATTAACGCATTGTACTTCCTCCTGGAGCGTTAACACGAGTTTTCAACTCCCGCATGCATATATTTATATTTTTATTATGCGAGCAAAGCCCTCAGCGCCCTCTTTTTTGAAGAATAGAAAACCGCCTTTGTAAACAAATTCTGGAAACTATATATAGGTATCTCCACAGATTCGCTAAAAAATGAGCGTACCGTGATGAAAAAATGTCTCAAGGTTAATAAAATTAGTTTTATGGTCAAATTCTTTATGCTATCATTAAGAGGAAAGAGAAAAGGATTTTTTTGTTATTAAATTATGTTTTTAACCTTTTTAGAACGTTCGAAAGTTTGGTTAAAATTTGTTATATAGGAATAAAGTGTCGCTGTCGACACTGGAGTTTGAACATAGATCGCCAGTAAGCAAACACAGGCGATCCCATTTTGAATAAGTAGATCTCGTGATGGCAAATGTAATGATTATATGGGAATTAGCGTGGCGTCTAATTTGTCACTATTTCTATTCTATCCTCTATTACTATACGATCACCATTTCTATTCTATCCTCTATTACTATACGGATCACTCTTTCTACACTATCCTCTATCTCTATACTATTCGCTATACTATTTCTCTGTTCGGTGGTTACTAATTCGAGCGAGTATTAACGAGCATGTACTATTAGCGCGAGTGTTATTCGAAGGCGTCTGACACCAGTATTGTTCAACAGCGTTACTATAGTTGTATCTGCGATTACAAAGTCTCTACTACAATGAGCATTATAAAAGTGACAATAAGTATTTGTGCGTTGACATCACAAAAAAATCTTGTTTTTCTCAAGTCAGTGGTGAGTGGGGAGACCAAAGATTAGTATATGAATTAGAATTCATCAAGGGCTGCATTTTTGCCTTTTGGAGTTGATAATATTTTTGTTTTTTTTCTAGTGATTTATCATAGTAAAAAACAAGAAGTACATAGACACGAGATGGTCCATGACTACGAGAAACCAAAAGTATTAAACCTTTTACAAAAAACATTAACACCCACACAAATAGACATCCTATGTAAAGGACTAAAATTCACACCAACAACCCAAAAACCAAAGGTAGCAAAAATGAAAGATGATGTTTCGGGATTCTGTAGAAGACTAAGGCTAGCAAAATGATTTTTTGAAGAAGAAAACAATGATAAATCGCTCGGAGCGTCATACGAAATGATCTAGATTTTTTGCAACCATCTACCAAACGATGTAAACCATAATACTTACATAGTCTCAATAGATGTTGTAAACCTATATAGCAACATTCCACACAACTACGGAATAGATGCCATTAAATACTGGCTAGAAACATTCCCCCCGTGAGATACCAAACCGTATCAATGTAAATTTCATCTTAGAAAGCCTTGAATTTATCTTAAAAACAATTATTTCATGTTCAATGAAACACCCTACCGACAAAAATCAGGAACATCTATGGGGACAAAGGTTGCACCAACATATGCCAACCTAGTCATGGGATACCATGAACTAAAAATCTATGAAAGATCCTCGGAAATCTATGGGAATGACTTCAGCTACAACATAAAAGAAAACTGGAAAAGATATCTGTTTCTTGATAAACTAAGGACATTCCAAGTATCCATTAATAATATAAATCCTAGCATCCAATTTACTATTGTGTACAGCAACAAAAAACTTCCCTTTTTAGACATTAATAACAAAAAGAAGCTAGAAAACGACATATATTTTAAACCTACTCACTCTCGACAGTATCTCCTTTTTGCATCTTCCCATCCAAAGCACTCATACCAACATTCCACTCAATCAAGCCAAGTGAATCTGTACAACAAGAAACCACAGATTACAAGAGATGGAAAAATACTCATCAAAAGAAAATACTCTCAAAGTTTAATCAACAATAGCATTGAAAAAACAAATTAATATCCACACACTTCGAGGAACAAAAAGGAAAAAAGTTCATCCCTTATATCTCAACTTTCAACCCAAAGAACACAGAAGTCTACATACACATACAACTAAATCTACCAATCCTACTAAAGGACAAAAATTGAAAAACCTATTACAAAAACACCCAATCATCAAAAGTAAACGACAACCAAAATCACTAAAAAAGATACTGACGAGTGCAAAACTGCAGACTACAATTAAAGAACCTCGGGTGAAAAGATGCAACCGACTCCTCTGTCACGAATTCATTTCAAAGACGGATCTAAATTAAAAATTAAAAATGATTTCTCGTGCAACTCTTTAATACACATAATAACATGCAAAGGTTGTCACAAACATTACATTTGTCACATCGGCCAGATAAAAGGATGACAGTTCATCGCCAACAAATTAAGGATCCCCACACCAGAAAAATACCCCTTAGCCAACATATAGAGGAATGTGGAGGAGGAAATCAGCCAAATTTAATATCTTCTCATTCTACCAATGTTACTACAAAACCACCGAACAAAAGCGTATCAATAAAGAAATACTTTTTATCAGCAAGTTTAAACCAATACTCAGTTCATTGCATAAACCAGAGTTTTGTCCCTCAAAATAGTTTGTCATATTTTCCTTACCATAAGCGACATATGAAAGCAGTTACGCCCATTGATTTTTTTCATTTGTTCAAAGCGTAAGCGTCAACACATGGGAATATAAACATTTACAAAATTTTGAAAAGCTAAAAGCAAAACCGGTTAAAGTAAAACATTTTTTTCTGAAAACAACTTTAGTTTTAATATTTCTCTGTAAAATACATGTATTATAAATACTATGTATAAATACATATAAATATTAGATGTTTTTCCAAATCTTATTGTTAATAGTTTCAGACTATTATTTTTTAGTGACAGTGTATTTGACTCAGACTTTCTGAGGCTGACCTTGAGGTCAGATGGTAGACGAAATAGGAATGTGGTTTTTGATTGGCTGAGCCGAACGTGGGATGTTTGAGTTAGAAAGTGTTTTCAGATCATGCCCGTTGGACGTGGTTATTTCGTATCTCGAGGTACTTTCTCCCCAGTGGGGGTGATAGAGCGAACACATTGGTTAGTTAAAAATGTACAGGCCGACGTGTTTAATAAAACAGATAAGTTTACAAATTCCTTTGGTTGAAGTTCTCAATTTTACCTCCGAACAAACCAACTAGCGATTATCCGGCCGAGAGCGAAGAATGCATATTTTTTATGGAATCGACACCGTCAACTAAAAAACTGCCCAGAAGAGAGGGGGTTATTGTACAGACTTTTCTAACAACTACGCTCTTTATATATATATATATATATATATATATATATATATATATATATATATATATGATTTCTCGAATATAAATGAAGCGTCTACTCAAATACGAGTATCTCCTAAAAATAACATAATTTATATAATTTATAAATTTACAAGCAAAAAAATCTGTCAGATTAATAAATAAAACATCCATCCTTTTCTTTATATATAAATAAATATACTGTTTCATAAATAGACGAAGCATCTCCTCAAATATGAGTAGCCCCTAAAATAACATTTAAGTAATAAAAATCTGTCATTTAATAAATAAAAAATCCATCTCTTTACTTATATATATATATATATATATATATATATATATATATATATATATAAGGAGAGAGAGAGAGAGAGAGAGAGAGAGAGAGAGAGAGAGAGGGATAATGGCTTGCGTTTGTGAACGAAAGGATGAGTGTGTATTTCCCGTTTGACGCAGTGTCTAACATAGTTATTGTTACCTAATTGGAAAAGGTATGTCTTTCCTGCTAACTGTAAGATAACGTTTGGCTGCCGACGGATTTTACGGTCTGACAGACCTATTTCATGTACACCTTTATTTTGCGTCTTGATTATGCAAGGGTCTTTATCAGACAACTATTTTACCTACATATGTAAAATATACAGGAGAATGAGAGAAATAAGGAAAGAGAGAGAAAGAAAGATAGAAAGAGTGAGAGAGAGTAATAAGGAAAGAAAGAGAGAGAGAGAGATAAGGAAAGGGAGAAAAGTGAGAGGGGGCAGGAAAGGAGCCTTTTACAGAACAAACTTGTATCATTTGTTACTGATTTCGATCATCGCTAGGTATACGATAGTGCGTTTCAATCTTCGTGGTAAATGCACACATGCACATATATGTAGGCATGTGACCAAGTGGTTAGAACGTTCGCTTTCTTATCATGAGACCCGAGTTCGAATCTCGTCGTGTGTCTGGAGGAGGCGAAAAGTGACTGAACACCATACCATGTGAGTGAAAATGGGTATTTCGTCGATGGCTGTGCTAGCACGTACACAAGTCATCGAGACCGAAGATTTGAGCGTGCTGGCTTTGTTCAGATTGTTGATCACGCTAGATAACACTCTTCTGTCCCAGAAACTGTAACTAAGATGGTCTTTGTGTTTGTTGAACAAGCACACTGAGCAAGCGTCTGCAATAGGGATTAGTCAGCCGCCCTAGTAGACGGGTATCCTCGAATATGAGTGGCCATTAACGTAATTATATATATATATATATATATATATAAGATAACGGATTATGGACCCATATTTGATCCTAACCTATATATATTTTGCTCACACATATGCATATATATATTCCCACTCACATACTTGTACATATATATATATATACAGACATATACTTGCATATACATATTTTAGACCCTTTTTATGTATACTTGTACAAATATATGCACATACTTCTCATATATATATATATATATATATATATAGGGAGAGAGAGAGCTGTACGTACCTATATGTGTATATGTGCCCCTCATATACTCGTGCACACACACATACATACACATACAATATATATATATATATATATATATATGACATTTTTATGTTTAACATTCTTTTTTATATATTTAAGTAAATGCTCTGTTTATATTAAACAGTATTAAATAACATTTACCGGCCTGAATGTCCGAGAAATTTTCATAGAAAATATTCGTCCTCCGACAGGATTCGAACCTGTATCCTATACGGAATCGTCATATAGCCTGACGTGCCTTAACCGTTTCGGCCACTGAGGATCGTTCGGGGTAGTGTGGAATAGAATGCGACTCAGTTGGTGGACTAAAATATTCTATCAAAGTTTACCAAAATATCACTGTCACACCGACCGCAACACCTATTGCCACATATGCGCAAGAGTGTTAAGTCCTTGGCAGGATTAAAGCCACATATTTCAAGATAAATCATCGTTGGTATTACTGTACTCTGACAATTGTAATGTTGCTTACTACCATAGAGTCATCGTGATGTTGTTGCTTACTTCCACATTAGCATTGCGATGATGTTACTTACTCCCACACTGACATGCAACATTTTACGGATTGATTCTCGGTAGCATTCAGTGCAATAATTCTAACGGTTAGTCTGAAAAAGACCGTTGTAATGTAATAACCCGCTCCGGGTAAAAGTCTTCTCTGAACCTAGCATTTATGTATGTGGCCAGAAATTGCAGTTTGTAGAAATGTTCACTATTTACATTATTCGGACTATTGTCTTCATCTTTGTCGCCATATTTATTACAACGTTTCGGCCGTTGTACGCTCCGGCCTTCTTCAGGTGGATGGAATGTCGAACTGAACCCTTTATTTCGCTCACTGGGGTAGACTGTTCTAGGTTCCACGTGCCATGTTTAATGGATGTCAGTTGTCTGTTATCTCCTGTTAATTCCCCTCTCTCAGTTCTCCACTGCTTTAACTGGGTATTGAACTCACACTCTTTGGACCCTCTCACTGGATCTAACTAACGCCTTTATCCACTGTGCCATGTGTCATCTCAGAAATATAGACAGATACTGTAGAAACGTTCGTGTATTTTTCGGCACTACTGTAAATATAAATATTCTTGATGAAATCTTCCCCCGAATCAAGAATGTCAGAATGCATTCGAAAAACTGGATGAACGTCTGCGGTCTCAGCATGGGATTACGATTGAGACGGTTAAAAGGTTAATACTTGTGTTTTGTCTTCATTGCTGTATGCGTGTGAGACCTGGGTCACTTACCGGAAAAGGATGGAACGATTTCATTAACGGTATACTGGGTAGCCAGTGATAAATGTATGTGAGTAATGTTGATATCCTCGAACGCAGTCTACCAGTATAGAGCTTCTGGTACTTCAGCACCCGTTACGGTGGATACTTGAATGATTATATGATCAGGATGAAGGACAATCTGACCAGTTTCTCTATAGTGAGTTGACTGAGAGAGAATAAACCAGCGCACAAATCGAAATTGAGATTTTAAGATTGCATCAATAACACAATAGAGAAGGTCAGCATTTTGCAAAATGGCGGAAAACCTTACCCAAGATCAGTAATGGAGGAAAAGCAGTGCACAATGATAAGAGATTAATTTGAACAGAATCGTGTTGAGCATGAAAACATCAAGAGAGATTATCATAAGGATCTTGATGTTAATCCTCCTGGGCATTGAATACTGTTACCATATCTGGCCTGGTGTTTCTGCTGTACATCTAGAGATTCTTGATAAAATCTAAAGAAGGATATGCAATGTGATAGATGTTGACCTGGCATCTTGACTTCAGTCACTTTTTCATTGACGCGGCGTGGCTTCCCTCTGTCTTTTCTACAAATATTTTCATGGCAATTGCACTGACAAGCCTTTTTTCCTTGGTGCCCCAAATGCATGAATTTAATCGTGCGACTACATTGGCATCTAGGCCCCATCCGTATACTGTTGAAATAGTTAAATGCAACTGCCACTTCTACTCCAACAGTTTCTTTTCTCGCACTTCCCACCTGTGGAACTCCTTTCCGTTTACTTGCTTCCCCGATAACTACAATCTTCAAAAATTAAAATGCAGCGTCAATCGTCATCTTCTGTCTTATTGAACCCCTTCCATTTTTTGTCCTTTCCTCAATCCTCCCTATTCTCAGTCCTCTCTTTCACTTTCATTCCCTGCACCCCCTACGTACTAATGACATTACCGCCTTGCTTGGGGTGAAATGATTAAAAAGAAAATGCTGACGTTGAGTTTGATCAAAAGTGTAAGTAGGGCAGGCATCAAAAATCATTAAAGGAGCCACATATAGAGAGCAATCATTCACCACTCGGTATTTCTATTTGCAGCGAGTGTGGAAAAGAATGTGCCTCAGTTGGTGGACTAAAACAGCATATGAATGTTCACTGGAATATTACTGTAAAACCCACTACAAGACGAGCCCGACGTTGTCGCAGGTTGCGCAAGGCAGTGTCAACTGCTAGTAAGACTAAAAAGCTACATTTGCGCTGCCCATAACTAAAGCAATCAAACAATGACTATATTTGAAAGTGAGTCACAGGCATCAGATATAACTTTATATATGTATGTATACAGAAATAAGAAACAAACAACAAGGAATCGCATATTGTATAAGTACAGGAAGACTGTATAGCACCTATCTGTCGAACGGAATAGGCTTGTAAATCGGCATTTAAAATATTGAGCTTCATTTGAACTCGAGCAGTGTACTTTTGGTTTTTCAAGTCCTGACCACGTGCATCAAATGAAAATGCATTTCCATTTCAGCCATTATGCAAGTCCTCATAGACTCATAGATAGTTCATTTACTAAGTACTTTTAGGCTGTTCATACATCAATAAACTTTTGTTTGTTACATTTTAGTTTATCTTTTAAAATTCCTCTGTAGCAACCAATATGTTCCGGTGTACGGTGGTGATATGACGTTCCTAAATTTTTCCACAGACAAAAGCTAAGTGTTTAACCCACTGGTTGTATTGTGTAGTACTGCCATGCTGTCATGTATCCCCCCCAATTTAAGATATTATAGATATATCGTTTAGTTCTTAGTTTTCTTGTTATATATAATCTTAAGTATTCTTATTGGTTTTTATCGAATAGATAAAAATGAAAAAAAAAACAAAAACAAGAATTAATAGGCCAATATTAAAAATGAATTTACAACTTAAATAATTAAAACATGCATATATAATTTTCATATTATTTTCAGTAAGCAAACAAAATATTTTGTAATTTGCATAAATTACTAAAGCCATAAAAAAGCCAAAATAGTGAGGCACACTAAATCAACTCCTACATTTTTTTTCCGTTCCTGATACTCGAATTGACCATGTCTATATCGACATCATCGGACCATTCCCTCCCTGTCGTGAATATTACTGTCTCCTCACCTGCATCGACAGATTCCCTCGCTGGCCTGAAATAATTCCCCTTACTGATATCAGTGCAAATCAGTCGCACATGGTTTTATAACTTGTTGGGTTAGCAGATTTGGTGTTCCCACTACCATCACCACTGATAGAACACAATTTGAATCCTCACTTTTCGCTTCCCTAAGCAACCCGCTTGGTACAACTAGAATTCGTAAAGCTGCTTACCATCCTGGAGCTAAAGACATGATAGAACATTTTCATCATTCTCTGAAAGAATCCCTGAAAACAGCACTGAACTATACTTCTTGGTTTCAGAATATTCCATTAATACTTTTAGGGCTAAGAACAGCAGTAAAATCAGATTCACAGAGTTCTGCACACCTTTATGTCTACCAGGAGAGTTAATAATCAAACCAAATGACCCACTCTTGGATCCTGCTTCATTTGTAGATATGTTGAAATTGAAGATGTCTCAAGTAACGTCCCCATCTCCCAGACAATCAACCCATGTGACATATGTATCAGAATCGCTCAAAAACCGCAACTTTGTGCTAGGAAATGACAATGCAACCAAATATCTATTACAATCAGCTTATAGAGGTCGTTACAAGCTAGTAAGACGTAGAGAGGAACATTTCACTGTTGTGATTAATAATAGACAAGGGAATATTTCCATTAACCGACTAAAACCGACATATTAAAAAATATCGTGATGACTCATATGAAGCCACCAAGCTGACACTTCAAACTAGAACTTCAAAGGGCGTTCGTCATATTAGGTGGGGTAAGAAACCATGTTGTTTCCTAACATAATAAAAGTCTTTCTTGAGATTGTTGTATAACTCTCGGTTGAAAGTGGGTACGGTAGTGACCTTAAAGATAGTAGCAATAGCAGTCTAAATAAACCTTATATCAGCAGTAGCTCTCGAATATAAAAACAGGTGAAGCCTAAAGTAACTTTCTTTCCGGGTTTCCCTCTTACAGACTGCTGGCATGTACTTTTCCCGCTGAAGCTAATAGGCTGCGAAACGCTTCACATACAAAACACACCAACTAAGTAAGTTCCCACTATAACATATTAATGAACATTTCGTTGTGTATAGAATGTACGTCTAAGAAAAGAAACTCCTGTTTTAAATTTACCTTTTGTTAATTTTGTTTTAATAAATGTTATCTTAGCATTGCAAATCAACTTGTCTGTTATTTTGTGCATGTAATCTTTACACCACCATTAATCCATGTGCTATAATATGTTCCCGTATGAAATCTTACAAAATTAATTATTGAAGTAACTAATCACTAAAAGCTCTTTGTAGCTACTTGACAGAGGTATTCAGAATCATAAAAATTTGACTTGCTATTTTCGAAATGTTAAGGAAAAACATTTTGTGGGGAGTTTAAGCAAAGGGTTCATAAGTTTTCCGTTCGGTTCCTGTGAACTAACGTTTGATATAAGTAAGCATATATTGGGCGCCTTGCCGTGTGGTAATCGTTATCGAGTTAGTGTGTTTCGGCAATATATTATTGAGTTGTAGTGAGTTTGATCTGTAGTAGAATTAGGTAGTAATAACACCATGCGAAAATATACACTTTCTTCTTTACTGAGTGAGTGACAAAGAAAACTCTCTTTCCCTCTCTTCTATATATTCCCTTTCCTTTTCTTTCTTCTATTGTTCCTATCTTCGGTAACGGTCATAAACCCGGACTTAGTTTATGTGGGTCAGTGAACGTCATAAAAAAATCAACCAATGACAACACGTCCCGCTAAAAATCAAACGGGAAACACGGATGTGTCAGCCCCAATAAAAAGAAGAAAACTACGTACAAGAAAAGAGACGCCGCAGTGGAGAGGAACGTGATTCGAGGTAGCAGTTCGAGACGCAAGGGTTGATGATTTATCGGCTGTGAGTTTGACCTGACGTACAAATCTAGAAGAGAAAGAAGAAGAAAGGATGAATGTAACGAATTAATTTCCGTCAACCACAAGGAACACAACAACTCTGTATGAACTCTCAAATAAAAAAAGAACCATAGTCAACCATTTTAAACACCAAATGGAGTCAACAATAAATGGTACTATAGATAGTAAATTTGGCCTTTACTTCATCTCTATCTACCATAGATCCTGAATCGGTGTTCTACACTTGTGACTTTTGTTGAGTTACTGTTCCTGACTAAAATTACAGGCGGTGCAACTTTGGAAAGACTCCCTGTCTTATCACTTCGACCTGAGGAACGACAACACGTATTTTCGTTCCTCTCGCAAAACACGTGACAAGTAATTACTTCACAAACATCAACTGAAGATAGTGTTGACCTATCGATAACTTCAACGATGAATTTACTTTTTTCCTCACCTTTCTGTAAACATATTTTGTTAATAAATTTATTAATTATCATTTGTTTAAAGTCCATGCCTTTTGTCTTCATTACCAAGATTGCCAAAAATGAATTCCAGCACTTTTCGTCCTTGGAAAAGCAAGTGGTCTTCAACTCTACACATGGTTCTAAAACAGAAGTCATCCTCATGGAGATCTTATCGTGATTACCGCAATCTGAACGCGATTACTGTTCCTGATAGGTACCCAATACAATTTTTAAAGTACGTTTCAGTTTTTTAAGGTTTGAAAGGCTCTGGTTATGTTTTAATAAATTTGACAATTATTTCACTTTTTTCTTTCTCTGAGTACATGTGGACTCATCTAAGTCTGTAATATATATATATATATATATATATATATATATATATATATATATATATATATATATATATATATGTATATATATTCGGACACATAACACCAGGTGTCTTTAGAATTAGAATTATTTGCGTTCTGCAACAGTTTATTTAAAAACTAAGCCAAGCTGATTAAATTGCTATAAGTATAGACATATATGACATTTTGTCTTCACCCAACCCGTCAAAAAGAGACATTCAGAGTAAACCATTGCGAGGTCAAAAAATTGTGCAAGTCAAAAAAGTCGCCTGTTCTGTCGGTCACCATTATCAATTGTTGGCTATAAAGAAATAATTTGGGTCTTTCACCATTGTCAAATACAAACAACCTAAAAGAAATATACCATTTAAAAAGCTCTCAATGTTTTCGACTATCTGCCAAGAAAACCTTTTTATGTGTCACTATAATACGTCCGTAGTCATTCGCATGTAATCTAATCATTTGCCGATGATATGCAATCTGTTGTCCATATTATATGTCAGGCAATTCATATCTCTTATTAGAATTCAAAATTCTCGTGAAACTGATAAATTTCTTGTTTCTCAAGTTTGATTGAGTGAGAAAGTATTCATTTCAAGGTCATGATTTTCCTGAACTTATTCAGTTGTTATATCTTTTGGGCTTCCTGTAAAATTACTGGTAGGGTCGTTATCAATTTTAGACTATGTATTCTTTTTGAAGAACCTGTTTTTTTATTTTTATCACGGAAATATTGCATGCCTGGAACTTTAATTGCGTTATTGTACTTGCGGCCAGGAGAACAATTCCGCTTCAAAAGACAGACATACTTCCGGTCCAAGGTTGACGTTAAAAATCGAAACCGAATCATTCAACGTTCTCCATTTCTGCTGAAACGAGATAAAAAAAAAGTACTAAGAAATAACGTGTCAAGCAAAAAGTGAAAAAAAAAATCCTATATCTTCGAGGAATGTCAGTGTCGTGATAACATTTGCTGTAGATAAATATTTTGCTTCTTTTTTGTTTTTGTTTTTCATTTCTTTTTCTATTATCTAGAAAACTTGTTAATAGAAACGTGTTTTCTTCCGAAGTCAAATGTGGTTGTGAGCTTACAGATATGTGCTTGCGTGTATTCGGAACTTAGAACTGAATATAACACAAGAGTACGAGCACTCATACCCAAGATGTCTGCCCATACACACGTGAATGTTTAAGAAAATTCTCATCGTTGTGTGTTTTGTATGTCTAAGCGGGAGCTAATGAGTACGTGAATTTCTATGTTTGGGGGAGGATGCTGTAGGCACGTGAGTGTACTTCTGCAGGGGTGTGTGTATGCTTGTATTTTAAGAATATGCATTTATTGGAAAGGAAAGGTGTCAATTTTGTTTCTCTTTGCTGGCAATCCCAATTCAAAATGGAGAATGCTTTTCATTTCGAAACCAATATGACCTTTTTGCATACATGACTTAGTGCATCGGAATACCGTCAGTAGGCTCAGTTCGTAGTTATTGTTTAGGTGATTGGCCTCTAAATTTCCATATATATATATATATATATATATATATATATATATATGGCGATGAAGAAGTTAACAGAATGAGATTGATAGACTGATATGATGTAAATACATAAAGTTTGAGATAGATAAGAACAGGCGGAATCGATAGAAAAACTGTCTGATAGATCTGTTTAGGTAGCTCAATAGATGGAAGTCTGATATATATATATATATATATATATATATATATATATATGGAATATAGGATCTACAAATATATGTATCAGACGAATAATGTGTAAGCGAATGACAAACTCCTTCAGTCTAAAGATGTTCCTTCTCCGAACGAAACGTGTTAGTGAGGAATTCGCTTATCATATATATGATGGACTTTCCTGTGGCCTCCTACGGATGAGAGTCCAAGGGTCCAGTTCCTAGAATCGAACGACCAGGCTACCTCGTATATATGATTTGATTATAGTGGTGAAAGCTTTGGCAGAACCATTCACATTTCATAAGAACTGAATACAAAGAAATGGGTCAAAAAGTTTACAACTACACGGCCGCCAAACAGTTCTCTTCAAGTTTTGAATTCAAATTTTTCCTTCTCCTAGACTGTTTGCCAACCAAGAATTAAAATTCTAGTCTACCCTACTATTTAACCCATATATATATATATATATATATATATATATATATATATATGTGTGTGTGTGTGTGTGTGTGTGTGTATATGTAACTGAATAGTGGGGATTTATTTAATTTTCATAATAATTCATCATGTCTAGACCTAGAATTGTCAACACATACACACACAAGTGAGAATAGTTTTCCTCTTGTCATTTTGTTTATCTTGTTTCTTTGTAGATACACTATCTGAAAATAATGTATATATAAGAAATGATATATATATATGAGAGAGAGAGAGAGAGAATTTATATACTATATGCATATATGTCTCTCTCTCTCTCTCTCTCTCTATATATATATATATATATATATATATATATATATATATATGATAGAAATTGTTAGGAGGATTTGATAATTATAATTAAGTAATTCATTGAGTCTGAAAGAAACGTCAACAGAATGCAGAAAGCACTGGACGGCCGTTTCGTCCTATATTTGGGACTCATCAATAGTGCGCATCTACTACCGAGAATTGAAACGCTGACAGTTGAGTTATGAAGCAAACGTCATACCAACTGTTCCAACTGGCCTCGGTGACGAAGGGGTAGCAAATCAGACTCAATGAATTACTTAATTATAATTATCAAATCCTCCTAACAATTTCTATCATGTGTATACGTATATCATTGCTTGATCCGGCTTCTAATGCTTCAGTTTGAGCGGCTTGGTGATAGTAATCGTGGCTGATGAGTCCCAAATATAGGACGAAACGGCCGTCCAGTGGTTTCTGCATTCTGTTGAGGTTTCTTTCAGACTCAATGAATTACTTAATTATATATATATATATATATATATATATATATATATATATATATATATATATATATATATATATATATCAATCAGAAGAGACACGGAAGTCAATACCAAGTGGCGATAGTCTATTTTATGCTTGAATGCAATCTTCAGGTCAAATCTTTATGGCCGGAAAATAGCTGTTCAAGCAGGAATCAATCTATCGCCAATTGTTATTGGCCTCGATGTCCATTCTTATATCTACACACGCTCTATTCCGGATACTGAAGACTTCGAATAACACTTCCACTAATAGTACTTGCTCGATAATACTCGCTCGAAATAGTAATCCGTATAGTGTTCCGAATAGAGAAATAGTATCGTGAATAGAGTAGAGAATAGCGGTCCATATGGTAATAGAGGATAGACTAGAAATAGTTTAGACGTCACGCTACTTTCTACTTGTACGTTTCCTCTATGGTCACGTGGTCTACTTTAATTCAATAATGGGATCGCCTGTGTTTGCTTACTGGCGATCTATGTTCCAACTCAAGTGTTGGCAGCGACACTTTATTCCTATATAACATATATGTTCAAAATAAGATCGACACTCACTGGAATATATATAAAGATAAATTGTAAATATGAATCGACTGATTAAGATGTACGGTCAAACACAGTTGTGTGCATATACAAATGTATATCAGATTGAATATTGCGTATGTTTTAGTAACATAAGTAATAGAGATCTTCCAGAATAAAAATAGACAATGAATAAAAGAATGTATAACAGATTAAATTCTCGATATGAGGAAAAGAGACAAAAACAATGTCACGGTACGGGGCAGAATATTTGACTCTGCACAGAGAAATTGGGAACAAATGCAGGTAGGTAAAAGAGAAATGTCTCAACAAGAAGTGTGCAGAAATAGAAAGAATGGGTCTTACAGGTAATGCAGGTATGCATAAAAAATAAGAGAACTAGTAAGACAAAAGACATGTTCATCAACAGAATGCATAATACCGGAGGACTGGTCACTGATATTAGAAAAAGAAAAAAACACTTTCACGACAAAAAAGAACTACAGGCAATGCACAGAAATATTGAAGAACTAAGAATATTAAAATCTGAAGTGGAATCCACACTGACCAAATTAAACAGAAACAAAGCAACAGGACCGACCAGGATTGTAATAGAGATGATGATAGCCTTAGATGATTTCGGCATTGACAAGATTATCGATATAATAAATGAAATATACAACTTGGTGATATACTAAAATACCTAAGTAGATCTATTTTCATAGCACTGCCTAAGAAGCCAGATGCAAACGAATGTAAACTCCATCGGACAATCAGCCTAATGAGCCATATAACAAAACTTATCAGAATTATACTGCATCAGAATCAGACCGGAAATAGGACAAGAACAGTGCGGGTTGGTTAAAAACACTGGTACAAGGAATGTAATATTTATGCTCAGAATTATATCAGAAAGAGCAATACAAGTGAAAAATGATGTAAACCTATGTTTTATAGATTAGCCAAAAGCGTTTAATAAAATATGACGCAAAGAAATGTTGCATCTGCTAGGTAAACTTGACATATTTGGGAAGGATACTAGAATAATCTAGAACCTATAGTGGCAGCAAAGCACCTGCATACGGATAGAAAATGAGTTCAGTAAATATATAAAAATAGAAAGCGGTGTAAGACAAGGACATGTCTTATCCTCGGACTTATTCAAACTCTACAGTAAGGCGATTCTGAAAAGTTCTACCAAGATTATTTATTGGCGGCGCGAAGCTCAGCAACACAAGATATGCAGATGAAACAGTGTTGATAGCAGACACAGAAAGAAGACTACAATAAATCCTACAGAATATAGAGAAGGAAAGCGAGAAGAATTCATCGTTGTTAGCAAAGTATTAAGAAACAGAAACATTTTATTAGAAACAAAGAGATGTTATGCGGTATAAGTCCTTCCATATAGCAGTGAATGCTGGACGCTCTCTTCACAGATCAAGAAGAGACTTGAGGCAACAAAAATATGATTCTAAAAAAGGATTCTGAGAATACCATGGATTGAACATGTGATCAATGGCGAAGTTTTACAGAAAATGGAAGCAAAAAGGACACTTAGAATCGAAAAGCAATAACCGAAATTTCTATGGCACATGATGAGGAAAGCGTGCTTGGAAAATTTAACACTCACAGGGTATCTTGAAGGCAAGAAGGACAGAAGAAAAACTGCAAAAAACCTACCTAATGAACTTGTGTAAATGTTTCACAGAACAGTGATTAGGAGAGCTAGCAAATAGACAAACATTGCTAAGAGCTACAAGAGACTGGAATTTTTATCAGGAAGAGACAGTTGAAATTTCTATGGTACATAATGAAAAAAAAGGTTTTGGAGAATTCGGTGCTTACTGGACAGATTGAAGGCAAGAGGGACAGAGGAAAGCAACGCGTAATCGACCCGGCGAGCTTGAGTAAATGGATGGCAGAGAAAATTTTGGGAGAGATAACAAAAAGACAAGATTTATTAAGAGCTACAAAGGACAGGAAACTGTGAAGAACCGTGATCGCTTGCATCTTGAAGGGCCACATTACAAGAAGAAAAATAGAGCTTTTGAATAAAGAAGAATATGTATCGCCAATTGTTTTAGATATTCATGCTTACTTTTAAATTCAATATCAGGCAATGTTTAATTTGCACTCGATAAACAAATAATGACGTCAGAGCAAATCATTCCCGCTGTATCGGAAGAGAGAGAGAGAGAGAGAGAGAGAGAGAGAGAGAGAGAGAGAGAGAGAGAGAGGAGGGCGAGAGAGAGAGGAGAAAGAGGGGAGAGAAGAAGGAGGGTGATGGATGAGAGAAACAAAGAGTGGGGAGAGAGATAACTATTTGAAATGGCAGAGATAGCGAAATAGATGAGATTAGAATGTAATAATATAATGGCGAGGTTATTTAGTGTTTATTTTCTTTAGCTTGCCTTTGTTAAGTCTGTTGACAGTTTCGCAAACTAAACAAAATGTCACATCAAATTGAAATAAATTCTTCTGATGAGGACAGCGACTTTTTAATTTCCGAAATTTTCCATTTGATTTAAGATTACGATTCGATTTGGAATCTTCTTCTGTGTTCCGTATCCCTTCGTACTTGGGCGAACATGGTTCTCCTCAATTTCCTGTCCTTTGTAGCCCTTGTTTGTATTTTTTCTATATCCCTTAATCCCCGTTTTGCCAAATATTTACACAGGTTCGTTAGGTAGGTTATGCACGGCTTTCCTCTGTCCCTCTTGTCTCCAATATGTCTTGTGAGTGTCAAATTTTCCAAGCTCTCTTTCCTCATTACGCGCCCGAGAAATGTCTTTATTTGCTTGTATAACTAATTTTCCCATTTTATTATAAAGATTTATCTAGTTTTTGTACATACATCCCGTGATTGACTCTTTCTGCCATACTCTCTCCTCGTCCCCCACTCTCTCTCTCTCTCTACAAGAGTCACGTCAGACCTCCTCCCACCAAAAAAATACTGCCATATCTGGTCAGCCCCACAATCCTCATTTTTCAGTCTCGACCGTGTTCAAAAGCGTTTGTACCACCTTGTGGGTTATCAACTGTATTCCACCCTTCAACCCCCTTTCTGGCAAACGAAACATTGATAGACTTGCTGTTTTCATAGCAGATGTTCGGGCGAACTACACTCTTTTTAGAGACCTTCACAGCTAGGATCCACCAGGAAACGTACACTGAGTGGACTCATCCTTATACCTCATTCTCTTCATATGTGGAACCGACTCCCGAGAGGATGCTTCTCCGGTTGCTACAATCTTAACCACTTCAAGTCGAGGATCAACCGTTATCTATCCCACATATCCTCATAATATGCAACACTTGCTCCCTCCTTATAAGCCCTTGAAATATTTCCATTTAGTAACCCTCAACCGTGTGTGGTATTTAGCTAAAGAAAGAAATAAAAGAAAGAAAGAAAGCTACTTGAGCCGATCTTTTTAGTATAAAGATACGTCACAGTATTGTAGAGAGCTAATTAATAACTTTGGATACATTATTTTCTATATATTTGTGAGTAGCTACTAAGATTATGCTGCGTCAATATATCTATTCGGAAGGGTCTATATTTGTCGTGAATGAAAGAAAAATAAATATGGTGTGAATTCGTTAATTATACATTTATTGGATGTAATCATCTTTGGCGCCCGACAATATTTTGTAGTGTTCATTAAGACTTGAATTCATAATTCGTTAACCACAACAAATACCTTAATTATCTCCCTCGATCTATGTGCCACGTCATTTTGGAACGTGGGCGATCATATTCTTTCGCTTTTGTTGCTCTCGGTATTTTTTTCCTTTATGATTTCTCTTTCCTTTTCTTTCGCCATATATTTGCTCAGATTTATGAAATAGGTTCTACCTGCTTTCTGTGTATAGTGTTGACCTGTGTGTTTTAAATTCACCAAGCCTTCTTTCTATGTTTTGTGTCCAAAAACTTTCAGTTTGCTCTTTCTGATCGTTACTAATAATTTAGTTATAATCTATTTTCTTTAAAACTTCCTTATTCATTACATGCTCTGTCTGTAATATTCTTCTTTGTCAGTAGAAACCCATGTTGTTGAGATTTATTGTAAATTAATACAATTATGGCACAAGGCCGAAAAGGGGGAATGGGTTGAGGCTGGTCTTCACTATCTTATACCTAGCTAATCGGATTCACGACCCATTCACTCGTTAAAATTTCCTCATTCAGCATAAAAACTCATCCGTCGTCAATCAATCCCCCATACACCATAATACCACATCCTCTTAGATTAGGAGGTTAAAAACAAAAAAGAAACCCATGTTATTTACTTCAAGTTGTTTCTTTATTTATGACGTAATTGTTCAGCATTCACTGCCATATAGGAAGACTGACATTACATAGAATTCTACAAATCTTTTCTTAGTTTCTAATGTAACTATAAACATTTTTTATATCCCCTGCCAGCCGCAATGTTTGAGAAAGCATTACCTCGAACCATCGCCAGTGAGACACGCTGCAAGAGCCACTCCGTTTCGCGAGGCTCGTTCCTTAATAGAGACGCAATCGCGCCAATCCTCCGAAGGAACGCCACCGAACGAGGGCCAATAACCCCTGAAGTCTCCACTGCCACAGGAGTAAAAAAAAATCTATAAGCAAGAGAAGAATATTTAACTATTTTTTCATCTCTGCGTCTCGGACGACGGACCCCGGCTCAACCGCGGACCTGATCAAATTACCGACCGAAAATGTATCCGCACAGGTCGCATCCCAAATCAACGACTTACCCATTTTAAAAGGGAACATGGTAATGCCATCCGGTCGCTTTCCATCACCACGGTCGAGGCCTACGGGTTCGATTTGGGAAGGGAACCCAGCTGCATCCAAACCTCTTCTGATGATGTCGTTAATTGCTGCATGCCGTGGAAAGCGGCCGGCACTACGACGACATGAGAGAGGATGCAAACCAAACTCATCTATGGAGGCTCCACATCTGCATCTGTGACGGTCACATAACTTGAGTCCAAGACGGATCGCGACTCCGACCCGAGTGTACTCATCATCTAGAAGGATACAGTACATATTAAAGACGAGAGGGACAGAGGAAAGCAGCGAATAAGCCAATTAATGAGGTTACGTAAATGTTTGGCAGAACAGGGATTAGGAGAGATAGCAAAAAGACAAACTTTGCGTGGATATACAAGGCACAGGAAGTTTTGGATAACTATGGTTAACTACGGCACATAAAAAAAGACTGACAACATTTAATTCTGGATAATGATCGATATGATCGAAACTACCTAAAAACAGGAAAATAAATTTATAGTTTACCCACAATTTTGACTCGGATCAAGAAAAACTTAATCAAAAATTAGAAAAATACGAATAAAAGAAAGAAAAAAAAATAAACAGGCTGACCTTGTTGGTTGAATTTAATCCAACTTATGCAACTGAATTCTTACAGGCAATATATATATATATATATATATATATATATATATATGTGTGTGTGTGTGTGTGTGCGTGCTTGCGTATCATGCGACTTTTGATGACCTAATTTTGAAGCTAATTTTAAAGGGGTCGTATCATACACGATATGTAAAATTAGCCTATGTACTGCTGGCCCTGGCTACGCCGTTGACCAAACTATATATCCATTTACTGTAGTCAAAAAGTACAGCTGTATTTAAAATAAACATGATTTTGATAAAACTGATGTTTTACTTCACTGTATCCAATAATAATGCATGTAATATTCACATATTAGTATCGTGTTATAAAATACGAACATAGCGAATATGTATATTTTCCATTGTTTACGTTTATAAGATGTTTAGCTGTTTCTCGTTTAATTGTTTATAGCTGTACGTGTTTATGCAATAAGTATAGCGTTACTAACAATACTTTTATTATTCTCTTTTTTTATTTATATTCTTTTTTTTTTCTTCTATCCTCAAGACGCTCTATCCAGAGCATTAGAAGCCGGTTCAATAATTTTATCTCTTCCTTGAGGAAACAAGAGAATTAAAATTAATGACTAGAATAAACTACGCCGTTTCGCTCACACGTTTTAAAAATTAGATTTGTCACAAAGACAGTTATGCCTGCCCTGGAAGGTAGGCTGAGGTGCATTGCTAAAAAGGAAAGAGGATGAAGGAGAATTTGGTGCCGTCTGTGTGGAGTGGTGGTGCGAAATGTGAAGTGAAACAGGCTGGAGCTTAGGGGAGGAACAATCCCTGTAACTACTCTCGAGAAGGTGGTTAATTCTCCAAATTTGGAAAGTTGATTAAGAAAGCAGAAATAGGGAACAAAGAACCCTTATCGGATCAATGTAGAAATTGAAGAATCACCGAATCCCAAGAACCCTTCGACCTCACGCTAGTTTTGTGCCGTAGTGCATATAAGCAGGTAACTTTGAGAGCTCGAAAACTTGGGCTGAGAACTCTGCATCGTGTGCCTCTGGAACTCATGTCAGCTGCCACCAGATTGCTTGATTCTAAAGAACTTTGAACCTCGAATTATTAGGCGAAGTACAGTGTCACTATAGAGATTAATGCGGGAAGGGTTAATTTTTGTTGTAATAAGAACTATATAAACCAATTGAAGATTAACCCAATGAATCTTTCGTTTTTATTTTTCGTTGTGAAGATATTTCTTCCTTAATATAGCACCTGTCACGGCTTGAATCAGCGCTGCGATTACTACGACATTCAATCTTCCACTGCTCTGAGATCAAGAACACAACGTGGGAAGAGTTGGGGTGGATCACAGCGGCCAGCGACTAACAACCAGTTTGAACAAACGTCAGTTAACCCTGTGGTTAAAACGTTGTCCTAAGACCTTGAGGACCGGACCATTAAACGTGGTTACACCACTTGTTGTAAGCGGAGGTAAAAGGCGTTATAAAACAGTATATTTATTTATTTTAGTTTACAGGCCTGAATATTCGGGAAAACTTACTAAAGAAAAATATGCGTTCTCCGGCAGATTCGAACCTAAGCCCCATTAGGAGAAGCCGACAAGTAGAATCTGACGTGCTTTTGAACTCTCGGACACGAATTTCGTCGATGTTCAAGTTGAATAGTGCCTGTAAACACAGATTTGTTTTCTCTGACTCTCAAAATAGACATATCTACACAGTTTCTTACCCTAACGTAAACACAGCATTTTCTAAAGAAACGGTTGGATTGTTTTTATTTATTAATCTGACAGATCGTCTACACAAATACGGGTATCCATTAAAAATAACGCTTAAGCAATAAAATCTGTCAGATTAATAATTAAAAAATCCATCTCTTTCTTTATATATATATATATATATATATATATATATATATATATATATACACACGTGTGTGTGTGTGTGTGTGTGTGTGTATATTGATATAATAGGAAAGAATTGTTAGAGTGATGATCCGAAGTTCTTTAATATTATTGTTTTCATTTTTTAAAAACAGTGTTCGATACACAAGTAGAGCCTAGATTATACCATAGTTATTCTAAAACAAGGCTTGAGGATGAAACTGCAACCCAGTGGTTAAGGTTTAATATTGGAATTAAACTTAAATACTGCTGACCAGTTTCGAAACAGTAATTCCTGTGTCGCGATGGAATCATATTTTTAAAAAAATAATTATGATATATAAATATATATATATATATATATATATATTAGACCCAGCACCGATTGGCCCGAAAGAAGTTGCGCTTGGATACACTTAAAATAAAAAAATCATTTAACATTTTCATTTGGTCTCAATTCTTCATCATGAAGTATGAAACAAAATTTCAAGAATAAAATAAATGTAAGAGAAACAGAATACATTATGCAAGTCATTGTAGAACCAATGAGAGTGTATCAGCCTTTGACAGTGAGCTCGATTTTAGTGCTTACTTAAGGCTAAGGACATTTTCCTAGATAAGAATAAGAGAGTGTCTGTGGGCGTGAAGAGAAACAATGCCGCCTATGTCGACAAAAAAATAGGAAAATAATAAAGTAAGGTCAATAGAGACGATAAAAACAAATCGAGACATAATTAAAGACGACTATATAGATTACTTTTTAATTTTGCCGTCGGGTTTATCGTTCAAAACGTTTGATGGTAAAATTGGTTCATACTGGCCGCTCCTTAAACTCTTCCCCCATTTTGCTCGTCTATGTATGTGCAAGCATAGGCGTGCGTACATATATATATATATATATATATATATATATATATATATATATATATATATATATATATATATAGGCAGCATATCTTCATTCAAACATGTTTCACTGAATAATATAGACATATTGTGCCTACTTATTTTTATACTGATCCTTTGCAGTTGTTTAATCAGTTTCTTGATGTCAAGGTGAAATTCATCAAGGAAGGCGCTGTAGATTTTTTTTTAACCAAGCACTTTCGACCTTTTCTAAGTTCATCTTCAGGGGTAAATTACAAAGATAAACTTATTGTAATTGCGATAAAATCTGCATTCCGTTGTGATAAGGATTTTTACAAACATGCGCGAACGAGGCTCTGTTATGATTTTAGAATTTTAAAATTTATCCGTTTTAGTTATGGAATTGTTTGCAAAAGAAGCATTTCAATATAAAGGGAGCTGACCGGAAATCGGTAGAAATGTAAAGGTATTAAATAATATATGCACTTTAATATATTTATATATATATATATATATATATATATATATATATATATATATATATATATATATATATGACTGATAGCAGGATGATATCTAAACAAAAGTGGAGATAATGGTCAAGTGGAAAACTATTCAACTACGCGTTGTACCCCTTAGATTCAGCCTGGGAACGCCTGCTTTCAGGGACGAAATGCGGAGTCATCGTTATATATTATATTAGTGAATACACATAATATACAACGTCGATAGAACGACTCGGAGTTTCATGCAGTTCTTGCAATCTTCAGGTGCGGAATATATTCTCACCGTCATAGAGTTCACGTTCTCGTAGTGATGATTCAAAATTTTGTGTTAAAACTTGTTTATTTAATTATTGCTATCTAAAATATTAGAATTAATTATTAATAATTTATATCAATCAAATTCTTAAGTTCGAAAGGCGAAGAATTATAATTTTTTTTTGAAATTGTAAAAATATTTAAATTTACATTCAAAAGTAAATATGATTTCAAGGGGATAACTCTCTTTTTTGCTTTTTTACCATAGTTATTCAAATTAACTTAAACTAGTACTCAGCGTGTAAATATATTATAAGGATGCAAATATAAAAAATAATATGTTGGGACTATATATCTAATGTGTTTGGAACCAAGCCTTATACTTATAAAGGTGAGATTATATATAAACGTGTTATAAAATAATCGAGTACAGTAATATTGAATTGTATGTATGTACAGATATATAAGAAATGTTAATAATGATGGGTTGTAAGAATATTAAAAGTTGTTGCATATTATATTAATATTCGTAATATCTATTTTGTGATCTCTTTTAATCAGAGTCAGTGTGTTTGAGCAGGTGCTTCATTTTATGGGCACATGTAGACATCAATTCGGACCTCGTGCTCAGCAAGTTAGGGTTATTTAAGTGCTTTAATATAATAAGCTTCTCCAACAAACACAAGTTAGACATATCTCTCTTTCCATTGTATAGCTTAGCTTTCACAATTATCTCCCATTTAATGGTTGGGTTCTTATGGTTGTTTTTTAATCTCCAAACATACTTTGAAAGTGTTGAGCAGTTTTTGTATTTGTTGAGTCTTGACTCAATGTTGAATCTCGCCTATTGCATGGAATAATAATGCAACACAAAATGTACTTAGAACAAGAATGTATTATAACAAGAAAGTGTACACAATAAGTACATATAGTATTTCTGTATATTTCAGGGAAGACGTTCCTGGAGAATGTGTTGACTAGTCGCAGTCGATCAGAGTCTCTAGTTGGATCTCGTGATTCCTTTCTCTCGTCTTCCGGTATCAACCATTATTTATATAGTTGGTAGTCACCTATGCAGATTAGGTGGATCCCACCACAACAGTATTTGATATTGATAAGTGTCATTTCGTGGTGGTAAAAACGCGATTTTCAGCTGTTCTCGGTGGATCCAAAGTAATATTTAACATCATCGTCTGAACTGATCCTAGCTCTGTATATTATGCTTTCCGTCATGCACTGGCCATTTAATGGGAAGGTTACGTTTTTACGGCATTGACTTTTAGTAGGATTATTTTTTTAGCGTTTTGTTTGGGAGCTTGCTTAATACATTATTACCATGTTGGGATATGTCATTATCTATGTTTTTTTTTGTACAGATATAGCTTATCTTAATGTTATTTTTGTTGAAAATCTGTTTTAATTTTGGAGAATGACCAAAGTGCTTGTCAATTAAATTCAAGAAAATCTACCTGCATTGGTTTTGACATTACTGTTGCTTGGTTGGTTTTGTTTAGTAGCATATCAACCTATATGGGTTATATAATCAAAATATTATGTACGTAATTTTATACTTTCAACTATAGATATATTGTACATAATTTTATACTTGTAGGGTAAAGGCATGTTTTTTAGATATATAATTTGTAGATCATAAAATGTATTGTTGGTAATTTTAAAATAAAATGTATTTTTATATTTTTTAGTGTTGCATTCATGGTCATTTTGCTATAAAACTGCTGATTTTTGTTTGGGGGTTCACTATTTGACCGTAGCTGGGACCCTAACAGATGCTACCACACGGGGTCAGGGTGGACCTAGGAATAGTTCAGGTGGTTCCAAGTTCCTCAAAATCTTCAATCACTCGATCAGAGGCCTTGCTCCCGGCTGTAGCTTACCATCATGCCCAGGACAAGCGTGTGTATGCATGTATAAGCATATATATATATATATATATATATATATATATATATATATATATATATATATATATATATATATATAATTGCGTATTTGGGTAGAAATTCCTCTTTTATACACAGTTTCTAAGAAGGTACTACGGTTAAGTATTTATTTAATTTAAAAATATTCGCAGTGTTATTAATAAAAAAGAAAAAGCCAAAACTCAATAACATCAACTATGAACACGACCACAATATGCTGACCGTGTTTGAAAAATAAAAACTCTTATAACTCTAGATACATACATAAAAACTTCATACATTCAGTTAAAAGTAAAAATAAAATCATTCATGATAATACCTAAAAATATTAGCCGAAAGCACTCGGACAAACAAAACCTTTGGATAATTTCTACTTGATTTATGTCCAGAAAAGAAGAAATTATAAGAACACCAGAAAAATTAAATAAAAAACTTAACCGCAGTACCTTGTAAGTCGTTTTTAATGAAATTTATATATATATATATATATATATATATATATATATATATATATATATATATATATATAACGTCCTGGGTATGACGATAAACTACATCCGCGTCCTGGGTATGACGATAAACTACGTCCAACCAAAAGGCCGTCGATCTGATCAATCGGCCGGTCATGCAATGCCCCATCACATCTAACCCATCCCAAAACAACTACAACTTACAATTAACTTTCCCACCCAAACCCTACACTAAATATACTAACACCTTACCCCTAAAATGTGATAGGAAACAATGATGTTGCCAGCTATACGCATTTGAAACGATGATGTTGCCAGCTATACGCTTTTGAAACGATGATGTTGCCAGCTATACGCTTTTGAAACGATGATGTTGCCAGGGATACATTTTTTTGAAACAATGATGTTGCCAACTATACGTTTTTGATATATCTAGTAAATACTGGATCTGGCATTAAATAACCCATAGTGGTTGATATGACATAAAACCCCAAACAAAACAATATATATATATATATATATATATATATATATATATATGTAGTACCGTATATTATTAATATTATACTTAATATATATATATATATATATATATATATATATACGAATGTAATGAGAACGAAAATAATATGTAAATTCTAACGTTCACAGCATTAATTCAAAAGAGGGCTCAATGCCGATAGTAGAGCAATAATTATTATAATTTTTTTAGAGACAAAAACAATTTACTCACTACAAAGATGCAACTTTGTTTCGGTGCATTTAGTTGCACCTTGACTTCTCACCGGTCGAGGTGCATCTTAATGCACCGAAACAAGTTTGCATCTTTGTAGTGAGTAAATTGTTTTTGTCTATTAATATATATATATATATATATATATATATATATATATATATATATATATATATACTGCCATATTTTATTCGGTAATTCAATGTTTTTGCAATAAGATTGGTATTAACAACTCAATATTGGTAAAATTTTCAAAATATTCTCACATATATGCAATATAATCACAAAGGGAAGAACTAGTAGGGGGGATGTTACCTCCCGTCGAAAATCATTTCCTCCTCCTGTGAAAATAATAGGAACGAATTTTTGTTTGCAAATTCTTGCTGAATATACATATTAACTTCTGTTATACATGCGCATATTGCTAACTTGTGTGTAATCGAATGAAAATCTTTCAGTGCAATTATTTTTTTTCCTTTCATTCCTTCTTGTCTTGTTCAAGATAAAATATTCAAAATTAATTCCCAAAATTTTTGTACAAACTTTTGCTGAGACCAAGAAATAATAGGAAATAAGTTAAGCCTTTTATTTCAGAAATTACTATCAGATTAATTCTGAGAGCAGCCCTATGTCTCTTTACCGAGACGAAAATAACATACTACTCTCTGATCAAACGCAAAATCTAGATTAACTTGCGGGATAGAGTAGTAATTGAATAGAGAGGACAGTTTTTCCCATCGGAGCAGGTGCCGCCGTTGTAGCATCTGTTCCGTGCCGGTGGCTGTCCTCCTCCCCAGGCCTGGACAGAATTTTCGGACTTGTTCCGTAACATCTGTTCCATAGCGGTGGTATGACCGTCTATGACTAGCTTAGACAAGTTATGACCAGCTTAGACACTCGAGTCCCCACGTTAAAAACAGACTTTGTGTCATAACCTGACGCAGTGGAGAGTCAAAGGTAAAAGCCTAGAGTAGTAATCTATAAACGAATTTAGTGCTTGTATATTTTAGTGAATGCTATTCCTAAAGTGGGCAGTAAAAATTCTTGGAATGCGATAAATATAATAAATTACTTACTACAAAAAAGAAAAAAAAGTCTAACGTAATTACCACTAAAATCACCCGCACTAAAAATTAAAAAAATACATTATACCATTTGTTTTAACAAATAAATGAGTGAAATAAGCGTAGACTGGTTTTCATATGAATAGAAATACATCAATTTTGCAATTCAGATTGCACGCGCACACACACACACATATATATATATATATATATATATATATATATATATATATATATATATATATATATATATATATAGAGAGAGAGAGAGAGAGAGAGAGAGAGAGAAAGACATATATATAGTGTCAGATTATTGCACGTATCCTGAGGGTAGTTACAATTGTACATAATTATCTCTTAGCACCAAGAACCAACAAAGCTGACATATTCGACCTGCACCCATAAAACAAGTAAGGTTAAAATGTATGTACGTATGTACATACCACTACGAAACCCCGAGGGGACTGCGCAGATATTTAGGTCAATATAATCTTACATTTCGTCCAACGAGAGTGAAGAATGAAAAAAAAAGGAAGTTAAACGTTGCGCATGCGCACGACGATAGGTGCTCGCTCCCGTGATACCATTATCGATCAATTCTCTCCGGAATCGAGTAATAAACCTTGCAGTGCCTTCCTCTTGCTCGACGGAAATCATTCTAACGGTTTTCCTTGGAAGGTTTTGTGTCAGAGCAGGAACGGCGTTTGTAAGGGTGAAAAATGACTGAAAACAGTAAAACAAAATGTCAACTGGGTGTAATGGAGCACACTCGTAAGGTTTTGTCGTAATGAAAGACAGGACTGATTTTATGTGAATCCAATTCGATTTATTGATCTTAGGGCCATGTATTCCTTTTACAGGTACACTTCTGATGTCTGATTTAAATTCTGTAGATTGTAAAATTTAATAACACCTCAAGGACGTATACTGAAACCACAAACAGAAAAATCAGTACATGATTTATACGAGAGATGTTGAAAAGTTCCTGGCCTAATCAAGTCTTTCCCTACCAAATTCTGATTTTTTGGTCTCTTTGTCAGATTTTAGGAAGTGGTACAATCCTTCTTGTTAAATATTACATATTTAAAATTACTTCACTATATTTTTGTATAAAACTTTTACCGGGACAAAAAAAAAAAGAATTAATAGGAAATAATTTAATTTTTTAATTCTCATATTAATTTCTGAAATAATGTTGAGAGCAAGTCTATGTTTATTAAAACTAAGAGAACAGAGACTACACTCCAATTAAAAAATATGTAGATTAACCTACGGGATAGAGTAGTAATTGGGTGCTTTACGTACGAATCGGTTGTTTGCATATCTTAACGAATGCAACTCACTGTGAGTAATAGAATTCTTAGAATGCGATAAATATAATAGATTAATAACTTACTGTTGAAATTTTAAAAATATCAAACTTAATTATCACTAAAAACGCAAGAAATTTGTATTTGAAAATTGGAAAGACAACATATCGTCATAACTCCGGATCTTTAAAATGACCAGAAACATAGTTGAAAGCGCTCGACCGCAAACATCCGGACAATATTTAGACACATTGAACACAAAGATATGCTCTGCTTTTTGCTAGAAGGAAATATCAACAGATAAAAAGTTCTTGTCAGTCGCCGTCCGTCAATGACAAAATGTGTCAATGAAATACGGGCGTATCTTGAAATGTTTTTACTCGACAAAGAAGGTATTGCAAAAGAGATTCTCGTGTTTGGTTATCTGGTCGGATATTGGGAAATGTGCCATGTCGAGAACTCTTCAACATCCTCTCTCTATCCCACACACACACACATAGACCAGTTGAGAACTAATAGAGTACAATTACAACGTTCGTACATTTAATTTAAAAGAGAGCTCAATACAGAATAGAGCAATAAGAAACTTTTAATTTTTTTCTTCTTTGCTTAGTTTGAATTGAACGTTGGTCATTTTCGATTTGTTGATCAGGGTAAAGCCCCCAAGCTTTATAACCTTTTTTTTTCGATAAAAGAGGATGTATTTTGCTTTTGAAACCAAATTAATTGTTCACTCGTCAGTAATTTACAATCGCCCGAGGAGGCGCATTGGTATGTGTTGAAACACGACTGAAATTGTGTAGCGATTTTACATGTTGTTTAATATCCTTATATATATATATATATATATATATATATATATATATATATATATATATATATATATATATTAGGATATTAATACAAGTAAAACGTTTGTCACTTAGATGATTGGTGTTACTTTCAGCATCCCGACTCCAGGAATCACTCCGTCAAGGGGTATCAGCAATTGACTGCTTATACTTCTCGAGCAATTTTTCTTTTTTCAATGCACTTTTCACTGGTGCATGTCTTTATTTCATAGTATATGTCTGCGTTCGCCAGTCTGTGCGTATGTGCGTCTACGTGTAGAATGTTTGTCCTTTTCGACGCTCACTCCTTATTTATTTATTTTTTAACCTTTTTTCTCTTTTTCCTCTTTTGTTTAATTGTATCCATTTTGACTTCCGGTTTTCCAGATTTCACCCCAAGCAGGTACCAAAACCAAACAAACTAACACATAGAGGGTTACTGAATGTGAAAAGATATAAGAAAAAAAAAACATTATTAAAGAGCAAGAACGATAAAAGAACAGAAATTAGAAAGACAGAAAATAACAATTGGCTAAGTGTTTTTAAGATCAAACTTGACTGGAAAGAATATATCTATCTATCTATCTATCTATCTATATATATATATATATATATATATATAGTCAAATAAATAAATGTAAGTGCAAGTATGGACACCACACACATATATATATATCCTTTGGCGTGAATAAAACAGTGCTCAATGCAAAAATCAGAGCTATTAACTATATATTGATAAATATATATAATATCCCACGCCAACAGTACTCGTGGGGTATTATGTATATTTATTACTATATATGTACAAAGAAATTCTCGTACTTTCACCTAGGAGGTAAAACAAGTAATCAAGGGGAAACGGAACACAAAGATTATTGCCGAATTCCATATTTCACATTGCCGAAGAAAGAACCAACCTTTGTGCACATTCTCCAGCAACTTTGTCTATTATTAAAGAACATTCAAACTCCCATGTCCTGAAATGCAAACGTTTGAACTGACATCCAATATCAGTTAAGTGTTCTTTTATTAATTGTACATCTGTCACGCTATACTTTTGCCATATTTTTTATCTTGTATTTTTTTTAATAAAATTTATTTACAAATGTTAATCTTGGGATTGTTGTTCGTCAGTACCTGTAAGTGTTTTACTATCTGAGCGAACCAATATTTTTTTCTTTTTTTTTTCTTCTTTTTTTTAACCTGGTGTTCATACCATTATACGTTGCGAATTTGTAACAATATATATATATATATATATATATATATATATATATATATATATATATAGATAGATAGATAGATAGATATTTCAAATATGTTTAGTTGAAGATTATCGACAAGTTCTATGAAATCTTTTAACTTTTTAAAATTTACGAATTTAAAAATTTTGATAGAACTTTTCTATATTATTCCACCAGACATTTTTGAAAGATTTCTTGCTGTCGAAATATACCTTTATATATATATATATATATATATATATATAAAGTCGATTTGGTTTTATCAAAAGCAATCAAATGCACCCTTGTTGCGTTATAAAATGTTCTAAGCATTTTACAGTCTCTGCATAGATGAAGAATTGACTTGAGGCAACAGAGATTTGGTTCTACAGAAGAATGCTGAGAATATCATGGACAGATCATGTGAGCTACAAGGAATTTTTATAGAAAATGGAAACAAAAAGAACATTTGTATTTAAAATCAGAAACAACCAATTGAAACTTCTAGGAAACAGTGAGGAAGAATGTCTTGGGTAATTTGACAGTCTCAGGACATATTGAAGTCAAGAAAGACAGATGAAATCAGCGAATAATCTACATAACGTGCTTAAATGTTTGCTAGAACAAGGACAAGGAGAGATAGCAACAGACAAAAGAAGAAAAAGTCTGAAGTCAACCGCTTTTCTAAAATAAATTGTGCATTTTATATTTGATGTTTCGTCTTGCCACTGGTGTTCCATACCGAACAAATAATGTTTGACCAATCACTTACTAAAAGTAATGATTATTGGCTGCGGTCAGGGATCTTTCATCGTTGGGGTAGTAATAAAAATATACGACTTTTTGTTCAGTATTTGATAAACCTCACCTTATTCGGAGGCAGGATGGAAATATGACGTGATTTTGAGCAAGCTTATCTTATTCCAGACCGGCCGAGTGGAACTTGGTACATGGTTTACCTATTTCAAATCGTTTGGTACAATGTTTACCCATTTCAAATCGGACAATCGACAACTTTTCTATTTTTTAAATTGTCCTGGTCGAAGAAGAGACAATCTACATTATTTCAAATTGTTTGTCCTCTTCTAACACCCATAGACGTAGCGACCATCCTCTGAAACGATGGAAGCTCGAAAGGCAACAAAGGGAAGCATTTATGTAAATACCAGACATGCTCTACTGATCGCATATATATATATATATATATATATATATATATATATATATATATATATATATAAATATATATATATATATATATATATAATCAAAGGACGTATCGCTGGGAAACGTACATTATATATATATATATATATATATACGTTTCCCAGCGATGTGTATTTAGTTGATCACGCTATACGCGACGTTCCTTTAAACACGTAATGTTGCAGAATATGAGATACGTCCTTTTATTAGGCCAGCCATGACTACTCTGGTCAAATGGGATTGCTAAATATATAAAACAATGGTCGTACAATCGAGTACTTTTTAAGTGCCCGTGCTTTTAGTCTACGAATATGAGATAACGGGCCTTATTTGCAGAGTATTCAAATCGGAAATACTGACCCTGATGTTTTTAATATATAGTTTGTCCCTGAAGGTTACGTGAATGTTAGGTCAACATGCATTAAATTTTTTAAATGTAACGGTGAGAATAAACTTTCTCAACCTGGCGCCACAAAATGAAGCACATGTTACTAATGAGCTGTTAATACTTTGAATCATTCATAGACAGAAATGATACAAAGACGTAAATGCCACAAGCGAATGAATTTAGTCCGTTAATGGACTAATGAGGTAAAAAGATAACATTCTTTTGTTTTCCGTTAGATAAAACTAGACATCATTTGAAAAAAAAATTATATGAATATAATAATTCCTGAAATGTTATTGGTTCTGTCAAATCTTTCTAAATATGATTTATCCTTTCAGGGCGTGCGCGATTAAGGCTCTCCATAACTTCCTATCCTTTGTAGCTCTCAGCAATGTTTGTCTTCTTACTATCACCACCCGAGTCCATGTTCTGCGATTCATTTTTACATGCTTGTTAGTATCTTACACAGTTTCTCTCTGCTCCTCCTTTCTTCAATATGTTCTGTGAGTGTCAAATTTTCCAAGCCTGCTTTCTTCGTTATGTGCCAAAAATTTTTAACTTTTTTCTCTGATCCTAAACACAAGTATCTCTTTTCTTTGTTTCTAACGCAATGTTCCTGCTTCTTAATACGTTGTTTAGCTTTTGGAAGACATCGTTCACTATCCTAACGCGATTTCGAATTTCGGTGTCGCACTTTCCGTTCCTTGTTAAAAACACTTCCCAGATATTTAAAATTCTGCACATACTTTATATTTCCACTTCGTGTTTCGCATCTTGGGTTGTTTGCTGACGACCGTACATCTACGGTCAAATAGAATTTTTTAAAAAGTTTGTTGTTTGATAATGTGTTTAGTTTTTTGGAAACGTGTGGGGCCGAGAACTTTTGAGTGCTTACCTTGTATATGAGAGAGAGAGAGAGAGAGAGAGAGAGTGTGTGTGTGTGTGTGTGTGTGTGTGTGTGTGTGTGTTTGTGAGTGTGTACAGAGAAATTAATAGAAATTATTTGGAAATATGGCATATAAATACGGACAGAGTTAAAGACATAAGTCTGAAATATTAACAGACTGAGACAGGCGTATTCCTAAAGAATATGGTAAACTGGTAACATTTTTTAGAATTATTACCTCTTTTCTCTCGCCTTCTCTCTCTCTTTCTCTCTCTCTATATATATATAGAGAGAGAGATAGATAGATATATATGCGTGTTATATATATATATATATATATATATATGATAGTTGTATATTTAGGCAGCAATCCTTCGTTTATGCATGTTCCATTAAAAACGACAGACAAGGTACTACGGTTAAGCTTTTTATTTAATTTTTCTTGTGTTTGAACAAGAGCTTTCTTTTCTGGGCAAAGGGTGTGTAAGAACTGTCCAAATGTTTTATATTTCCGAGCGATTTCGGCTATACCTTTTTGATATGAAAAAATAATTTTACATACTGTAAGTAGTTCTAATACATTTACTTATTTTTAAAAAGAAATATAGTCTATTAAAAATTAAAAGTGAAAATTTTTTTAAATTGTAGTTAAATAAATCGTATTCTAACCTAAACATTCCCAAAAAATCTTTAAGTATACAAATAGAAAAAATGCCGTAATAATTTTTTGCCGTTAACAATAAAATTAAAAAAAAACCCAGACGACATGCATTTAGCGGATGTCAGAATTCGTTGAAAAATACACCCCTACCCATCCCTAAACATAACCCCTTTTTCGAACGTAACTAATAACTGATACAACAAAAGTTAATGAAAATGAACACGCTACCACCCCTTGTCTGGATGAGTGGATTTCTCCGTATCCTTGGAAATAGTGAATTATGAATTTTTGCCGTGCCTTTTAAAACTCAGTAAATTTAAAAATAAGTTACTCCAAAATTCGCTTGAGGATGAAATGGAACTAATGTTTTTAATGTAATTACAAAATTAAATTCGAAGCTTTTAGCTTCCATTTTTGAAACATGGTTATTACTGCGTAGCGAAAAAAATATTTTTAAATCAGTTAATTTATAATATTAATTCTCTGTAAATTTATATTGAGCACTATTTTATAAAAATAAAAATATCTATAAGAACACTGGATTATATATCTTACTGTTTTTTCTTGATATATATATATATATATATATATATATATATATATATATATAGTCATTACTGTATCACAGCTCTTCAGTGTGGCTAGACACGCGAAAGATTCAAGCCGGGATCGAAACTCGACCAATTTGACATTTAGGGTATCGGCGCACGCTACGGACTGAGGGAATTTTTAACGTATTTCATACGTGATAAAGCAAAATCAATTGCCATCAGTAGCCATGTATATGTATATATATATATATATATATATATATATATATAGATAGATAGATAGATAGATAGATAGATAGATAGATAGATATAATTAATACAAATAAAATATATATATAATTAATTCAAATAAAAGGTTTGTCATTTAGCTGACTGATGTTACCTTCAGCATCTTAACTCTAAAGTTTCGTAGACGGACCCTTCGGGAATCACTTCGCGTATCCCCCAGTTGAACAATGTGTGTGTGTGTGTTTAAACTTTACTACCATACTAGGTAGTAATAAAGAAATGTTTAAGCACTACTACTACACAAGGAACATTCGTGTGTAATACTGTAAGCCAACGTCATAAAATAAGAGGCAAAACATTCGGGGCACTCATCGTATCTGCGTGCGCCCGTGTGCGTGTATCTATCCAAGTTTGCACAGTTTTAGTTTCTTTATGTATTAATCGAACTATATATATATATATATATATATATATATATATATATATATAGAGAGAGAGAGAGAGAGAGAGAGATAGAGAGAGAGAGAGAGTCAATAAATTAATAAAAGTTAAATCGATTTATCTCTCCACCTACTTCAATGTTTCGCAGAACGCTGATCATCAAGTTCAGTGTCCGATAGATCTTTCTTTTTTTTTAATCAATTCATCCCAAGTAAGGCGATAATGCCACTAAGACGGAAGGTGTTACTAGGAGTGAAAGAGAACGAAAAGACTTTAGAAAGAACCCGAAACTCATCTTAAACAGGCAACAAGGGATAAAGCTCCACTCCTGTTCAAAAGACCGGTGGTGGGAGTGTGAATCGAACGATAGGTGAAACTACTTATCGGACCCTCTGATCCTGAAGGAACAAAGACACAGGTAAATGCAGGTTTTGGTTTGTACGGCATTCAATAAAGGTAAACATGGATTTGGTCTTCATGTAACAGGGTAAAGATCCTGAAATCGACGTTTCATATATAGAAATAAAAAAGGGGGTTTATGGATTAAAATTTAAATAAACAGAAAATTAAAACAGTTTGGCAAATTCAACTCTGACTTCAGTAGGATACGAAACCTGGACCAGAAATTAAAAGGAGGAAATGAGAGGTTGTGTTGATAGCTGAAAAAATAAGATTAATGTATTTTCAAGTACAGATGTCAGCGCGAAAAACCTTTTTGGCCAGAACAAGGTTGGTGTGCTGAGACTTGGCCCTTTGATATGTTTTTTTTTATCTCCAGCAAACCAACCAGTTGTAATCGGGTGCCGTGACAAATAGCTGACCGCACGCCACAGCACCTTGTTATATTCACAAGAGTCAAGAAAGCAGACATTGGTTTGGTTAGAACGGGAGTCAAAAACGTGGCCATCAGCACAGTAACCAAGTGGGCACTTTTGGTAGGGAGTTACATTTCTGAATGAGAGTGTAGTTGGCGTATTCATAACCCCAACCGGCAGGGCGATAGACAAATAGGTTTTAAATATAAAGTTAGGTGAATTTCGGTTATGAATTTTAGATTATATTGTAGAGATTACTGTTTTCTAAGTGCGTTCGCTTTTGATTTTTCCGTCAGCTTTCAAAAATGGCATCACGTGATTTTTTTGTAATCATTTCACCCCAAGTGAGGCAATAAAGCCAACAAGACGCAAGGAGTACTGAGTGTGAGAAAATATGAGAAAACCTACTATTAAGGAGAGAGGACAATAAAATAACAGATATTAAGAAGACAGAAGATGACGATTGACCTTGTATTTAAATTTTTGACGATCAAAGTTGATTGGGAAGCAAAAAACCGGAAGAGAATTTGACAAGCGAGAAGTGCGAGAGAACTAAAGGTTACATTTAGTAATTTCAACTCTAATATAATGAGACCTTGGTGCCAATCTAGTACTGCGCTTAAATTCATAAAGTCTAGTTCCGTTGAGAAAAATTCACCAGAACAATTACCATGAAAGAAATATAGAAAAGGGAAGCTACGTTACCGAGATGAAAAAAGAATCTGAAGCCTAGATGCCAGTTCGGGGCCAATAATATTGCAGATTATTCTTTGGATTTTATCAAGAATCTCTAAATATATAGCAGGAGCACCAGCCCTGATGTGGCATCAACATTCTAAGCCAGGACGAATGTTAGACTTATAAATATGTAAGATAGATTCTGACAAGAAAAATTGACTAGCACGACACAGTGAACCAACTTTTATAGCTTCAGAGGTAGCTTGATTCAATATACTCTTTCTACTTCATGTCAGCGGAAACCGTTATCCGAGAAGGCGCGATGGATCGCTCTCCTGAAGGTTAGCATCAGCCATGCTGATGGAAGGTAAAAAGAATTCTCTCAGATGATTAAAAGAGAGCAGTTCCGTTTTGGAGGCGTTAAAATTAAGAAGTCACTCCTTTGCCTTAATAAAACATGTCAGTGGTGACTCGCAGAAAATTGGGTAGTAGCGATTGGGTTTGCTGGTTTTGAACAGTTTTTAAATATATAAATAAACACTGATGCCAAAGCCTTAGCGTGCATTATGAATACGATGAACAAACTTCTCTTTAGACAAAGATTTAGATGCATTCAAGGACCTTCCCAAAAGAACGAGGAATTAGAACAGCATGAAAGAATCGAATACAGTACAGATATTTGTAAGAGAGATTATTTTATGAGGTTATTGTACATATGATCATGGAAGTTACTAAGAGGTTTATGGCCATATCACTTTGAAACTAGTTATCGTATGTCACCGATGTTAAGCAAGGTCGAGCCTGGTCAGTACCTAGATGGGTGACCGCTTGGGAATACCAGGTGCTATAAGCTTGGGTGTGCGGGTTGTATAAGGGATAATGGTATGGAATTGGAAATCGGAAAGTCGAGTTCGAATTCCAGTCGGGTCGATTCATTTACGCACAAATAACCTTGAGGAAGCCATGAATCCTTCTCCCCTATGGGTTAATTAGTAAGACTTGTAAATTAAATCATGACTATCGCCAAACAAATTTTTACAATCTAAAAATATTTTTTGGCTTTAAATAACCTGTAAAAGGTTGGTAAACTGTAAAGAATCAAATCAATCGATGTTACTACTTGATACTTGGTGTTCGAATAAGTTATTTGTTTCACTGTCAAAAATCCTGACCTTAAGTGTATAACCTCTTACATGTCACGAACTCAGCCGGATGAAGTATTTGTGACGTAATTGGTGAATGGTAATGGTACTATAAACCGTTTCCTTATAAAGAAACATTTGGCATTCATTGACCGAGCAGCTAGTACTTGCTGTTGGTTGAAAATTATAAAATCTTTCTATTGAAACACATTGTTAGGAAAATAGGTTTCTCAAGTCTAGTAACTGTTAATGCTCTTTCCAGTACTAAAAGGAATTTCCTTCCTTGATTGTGTTTGACGTAGTGTAGAATGTCAGCATCTTGATTATGTCATTATTCTCTCTTAAAGTTACACATGCTATCCATTTTAGTTGTTGCTGCTGTTGAAAGTCCTCAAGTGATGTGGTTTCTGTTATCTGGTAAAGTTCTTTGTGGTTCTCTAACGTCAGTCCACGAGTTTCGATGAAGAATGGCCCTACATGCTTTACTCGCTCTTTTTAACCACTGATCTGAGAAAGCGCTTGCATACAGGCAACAGTTTAGTGTAGCTGCAGCATCCATGGGACGTGGACAGGATTTAATATTGTTTCACTTATGAATGATTCTTGCCAGAAATGTGTTTTTCTTGAGCAGCAGTAGCAAGAGTATACTTCTAGAAAGAAGTATCTTCTAGAAAGAGTAACTACTAGAATGTATTAGTGGCGTCTACAGGTGATATAAAATGGGACCACCCAACAAAGGGGAACATTGCATAGCATAACCATTGGGTCGTGGAAGACTGGCGCCGTGTTATCTGATCAAACACGTCACGTTTCTATCTTTCGAGCACATGGTCAGCTTCTTGTATGAAGGAAACAGCATAGATCCATTCTGTTATCTGTATGTTGTGCAAGTTGAAGATGGCGTTTGTTATGGTCCAAGTTCCTTGTACCACGGTGATGGTCCAAGGTAGAACCAAAGAAGAATAACACGAACACAGGTATGGAATAACACAGATATATTACAAACAGAAATATATACAAAGAAGTAGAAGTATTAGTAATGACTCTCAGATTTGGTTAGAGTGAACTATGTTGTCTCGACAAGTATCACTATTCCAATGTTCTTACAATAATCCAATATTTATTTACACACAAGTACAAAATGTGGCACAAGGCCAAAAGGGGGATTGGTGAAGGACGGTCATCATCTGTCTTTAATTAAAACTTAGCTAGTCACAAACACTGACCCACACATACCAACAATAGTCCTAGTACCAAAACAACACATTCTTCCATACCTTTCTTACTACATCCACCATAGTCTTACAATAATCCTCTCTGCTCCCTCTTGAGGCGCAGTATTTATAATGTCCGGAATAGTCCGTTACTATTATGGGTAAGTTCCCATAACATCTTTACAATAGTGTGGAGTGTTCTGTTGAAGTTCGCAGCAACCACCAAGGAAACTAGTGTTCTCCTTACACAGATTTCGTGTAGTGAGTTCTACCTAAGCAAAGTATCCCACATAAAAGATCATGTGCCAGACTAAATCAAACAGAATTTACAAGTCATAACGAAGATTAGGTAGGGAGACGAGTCTAAACATTCTCGTTTAAGCGCTAACATCATATGGACTAGTTAGAACTAGAACCTTTGAAAATATTCTCGTTCTAATTTGTCTATATGATAAGACATCATGGCAATAGTCGGCTAAGTCCAAAATCATTTTGAGAATGTTGGTAAAGTCCCAAATCTTTGTTATATATTGTATAACGATGGAAGTTTTAAATAAAATGCAAATTTGAAATAAAATTGGGAATTATTCAACTTAATTTGCGCTTGAAGAAAATTCTTGCTTACTATTGAAATCATTAACAGATGAGACAAATTTTTCCTCAGTACACGCACACACACACACATATATATATATATATATATATGTGTGTGTGTGTGTGTATGTATTGAGGAAAAATTTGTCTCATCTGTTATATATATATATATATATGTTAATGCTCCGGCGAATTTGCGTGTCAAGCGGACACAAGCAGGCAACAATTCGCCATCAGTTAAACAAATTTCCCCTAATGGAACTTCCAAGTTTCTCGCGAAGACATCTGTCAGTGAAAGCTTTTAAATGCATGCAGGAGTCGACCTGGCGATATCTCTAAACTCGGCAGTGGCCGATGGCGATACGAAGACTATTCCTTCTTCGTTGACACATCCCTTGATGTAAGCTGATGGTGAGCGTCATTTATATAGCATTTTGGAGTGATTTAGCCGCATGCTGGTGACAATGGTTATCAGTTATCTGCGTACTTGTTAATGAACAAAAATAACAAAAACAAAAAACATACATCAAGAGAAAGGAAAAACTATAAAGAGAGAAAACATATATGATCCACCCCCATATATATATATATATATATATATATATATATATATATATATATATATATATATATATATATATTCATATAATTATACACATGACTACATTCAGATACAGAAAAGGGAAATGTAATAAACAGAAGAAAACATATGAAAATCCTATATATATATATATATATATATATATACATTCATATAATCATACACATGACTACATTCAGATATACAAAAGGGAAATTCATAATAAATAGATGCAGGCAAACTGTGACAGATTTCAAATTGGATAAGTATTAGAAAAATATACATACATACACACGCACACACACACACACACACATATATATATATATATATATGTAGGGTGACTGAAAAGTAAGTCCCTATTTTATGTATGATGGACTCTCCCATCTTTAAAAAGTATAGTTAGACGGTAGAGTCGATCATACATAAAATAGGAACTTGTCAATCATATATATATATATAGATAGAGAGAAAGAGAGGGAGGGGGAGAGAGAGGGGGAGGGAGGGAGAGAGAAAATACGGAAAGAGTCAGAACCTATCTACCTGGGTCTCACCTACCAGATCATCAGGATAATTCTGATGATCCGGTAGGTGAAACCTAGGTAGATAGGTTCTGGCTCTTTAGGTATTCTAATTTTGCTCTACTTAGTGTTACGTATCAGCTTAGGTAACTCTGTCGGTGATTTTTCATTTGGCTAGACATGCCAGTGCTGGTTGAATATTAGTAAGCAGTAAGGCTGTTTTTAGTTTTTTCTTTTTTTTATTGAATTTTATTTCCCCAGATATCAGTTTGTGTAATATTTTTTTATTTTCAAATTGCATCATGTTTTTGTTTTTTTTACACCGCCAGTGTTATAGTATATATATATATATATATATATATATATATATATATATATATATATATATATATTATAAATTAATAGATTTAAAATATGGTTTTACCGCTACACAGTGATAACCATGTTTCAGAAATGGAAGCTAAAGCCCCTGAATTTTATTTTGTTATTAAACCAAAGACATTAGTTCCATTTCCTCATCAAGCGAATTTTGGAGTAACTTACTTTTTAAAATTTACGGTTGTTAACGGCACAGGAAAGATTCATAGTTTGAGGGTTTCCAAGGTTACCGATAAATCCATTCATCTAGACAAGGGATGGTAGAGGGTTCAATTTTTAATTTTCGTTGTATCAGTTAATAGTTACATTTGAAAGCGGGGTTATGTTTAGGGATGGGTAGGGATGTATCTTTTAACAAATTCTGACATCCGCTAAATTCATGTCATCTGGGTTTTTTTCTAACGGCAAAAATTCTTATGGTATTTTTTCTATTTGTGTATTTAAAGATTTTGAGGGACTGTTTAGGTTAGAATATGTTTTATCCACCTTTCTAAAAAATTATTTTTAATATTTAATATACTATACTTCTATTTAAAAACCAAGTAAATTTATTAGGATTACTTACAGTATTTAAAATTATTTATTCTTATCGAGTATAAGTAAATATTATTTTATTTTATTCTATTTTATGTAAACTTTATGACAATGACGGCAAAGGTGGTTAAATTATTTCACTAATTCAATAAACTTTTATTTATAAATTTAGTAATATAAATGTATATATGTATGTATAAAGGACATTTAATGTTCAATATTATATTCTAACTTATTAATTTCATTTGACTTTCGGTGTTCACTTGGATTCTTTTCAGTGTTTGGATTGCTTTGAGAGAGGTGTTATGGTTAGAGTACGTTTTATTTAATTACAATTTTAAAAGATGTTTAGGTTAGAATCTGTTTTATTTAATTTCAATTTTAAAACATTTTAAAAAATTCTACTTTCAAATTTAACTTTTAAATTTAATCGGCTATATTTCTTTATAAACCAAGTAAATGTAATATAATTACCTACATTATTTAAAATTATTTATACCCATCAAATATGAGTATGCAAAATTATCAGGTAATTTTTTTATTTTTTTATTTTATTTTTTTTATAGATTATTTAAAGATTATTTAAAGAAAACTTTTGGCAATGACGACATAAAATAGCTATTTCATTTCTCTGATTCAGTAAATTTTTATTTTTTATAAACTTAGTAATATATAGTTTCTCATGTATGCATAAAGGACATGGGTCATTTAATGACCTACATATTCTAGCCCTTCTTATTAACTTCCATTTCACTGTAGGTGTTTTATTGGATTCTTTTAGGTGCCAGAAGTACTTCGAGAGAGATGTTTGACTTTTATACTTATTTATCCTAAACGAGGATTGATGTTGGTTGAACCTCTTTTTGAACTCATGGCTAGTGCAACCTATATAAATTTTTATGTTTTCAGGGTTTTCAATAGAAGATATATTACATTGGTATACTACTAATTCCATGCAACATTTATTTTGTAGAAGACAGTTTTGAGGGTTTCTACAATTACATAATTTTTGTTCACCCTCATTAGTTGTTGTTTGTATTTTTCCCTTGTCTACAATTTTTTGGTTCTGGTATAAGTGTTTATTTAAGATATTAGTATTATGTTTCTTAATAATCTTTTCTAGGTTATCAGTACAGCTATAACTTAATTTTAGTGTATTTCTATTGAAATAAACAGCATAAACTTCAGGGAGAAAAAATGCCACTTCCAGAAACACCTAGATAGAATAGTGAAAGTAATAAACACATCTGATAAAATTTTAATAAAGTCAGACAAAACTGGAAACTTTTATAAGGCAACCACAAAAGACTATAACGATCTATTCAATAAGGACTTACATAAGAACTACAAAAAAGCAAATAACAGTAACCTAAATATGGTCCAGAATATCAATAATAGTAGTAGAAAAATCACTGATAAACTGAAGATCAGTGACAGAGTAGGTAAATTATATGAAAAAGAGAGCTACATAACCTTAAAAGACCACAAACCAGATTTCGAGGCAAATCCGACTACAAGGATAATTAATCCTACAAGACCTGATATAGGAAAAATTAGTAAAATGATCCTTGAAAGGATAAATAAACAAATCAAAGATAAAATAGGCCTCAAACTTTGGATAAATACCGAAGACGTAATAAACTGGTTCACCTGTATAAAAGCAAAAAACAACTGTACACTAATGCAGTTCGATATTGAAAATTATTACCCATCAATATCTAAAGAACTGTTCTTGAATGCGTTGGACTTTGCCACCCAGTACACGGATATTACAGAGGACGAAAAGAACATTATATTAAATGCGAAGAAATCGGTACTGATTCATAATGGTGAGCAATGGGTAAAAAATTCATATGACCACTTTGACATCACAATGGGATCACTAGACTCAGCTGAGTCTTCTGATCTCATTGGTCTTTTCATTTTATACAACCTTACAGCGCACCGTGATATTGATTCAACTGACATTGGTCTATACAGGGACGATGGTCTCATGGTTATTAGGAATTCTACTAACTTCAGAATAGATAAAATTAGAAAGGCATTATATAAAGAATTTAAAAGCATGGGTTTAAAAATTACCGTCAGCACTAAAATTAAAAAAGTTAACTTCCTTGATATAACATTAGATTCAAAGAAAAATACATACACACCTTATAAAAAACTCAATACGAATCCTTTATATATACACCCTAAATCAAATCACCCCTCATCTATAATTAAACATATACCTTTATCTATCCGAAAAAGAATTAGTACAAATTCAGCAAATGACAAGATTTTCGACGAACATATTAATTTCTATAATAAAGCTCTAAAAGATAGTGGCTACAAAAACCTAAAACTAACTTATATTAAAAGTGAAAACGGTAAGCATAGGAAAAACAGAAGTAGGAAAATAATTTGGTATACACCCCCATACAACCAAATGGTAAAAAACAAATTGGGACAAAAATTCCTTGAATTAATACTCAAGCATTTTCCCGGTGGAAGTAAACTTAGTATTATTTTCAATAGAAATACACTAAAATTAAGTTATAGCTGTACTGATAACCTAGAAAAGATTATTAAGAAACATAAAACTAATATCTTAAATAAACACTTATACCAGAACCAAAAAATTGTAGACAAGGGAAAAATACAAACAACAACTAATGAGGGTGAACAAAAATTATGTAATTGTAGAAACCCTCAAAACTGTCTTCTACAAAATAAATGTTGCATGGAATTAGTAGTATACCAATGTAATATATCTTCTATTGAAAACCCTGAAAACATAAAAATTTATATAGGTTGCACTAGCCATGAGTTCAAAAAGAGGTTCAACCAACATCAATCCTCGTTTAGGATAAATAAGTATAAAAGTCAAACATCTCTCTCGAAGTACTTCTGGCACCTAAAAGAATCCAATAAAACACCTACAGTGAAATGGAAGTTAATAAGAAGGGCTAGAATATGTAGGTCATTAAATGACCCATGTCCTTTATGCATACATGAGAAACTATATATTACTAAGTTTATAAAAAATAAAAATTTACTGAATCAGAGAAATGAAATAGCTATTTTATGTCGTCATTGCCAAAAGTTTTCTTTAAATAATCTTTAAATAATCTATAAAAAAAATAAAATAAAAAAATAAAAAAATTACCTGATAATTTTGCATACTCATATTTGATGGGTATAAATAATTTTAAATAATGTAGGTAATTATATTACATTTACTTGGTTTATAAAGAAATATAGCCGATTAAATTTAAAAGTTAAATTTGAAAGTAGAATTTTTTAAAATGTTTTAAAATTGAAATTAAATAAAACAGATTCTAACCTAAACATCTTTTAAAATTGTAATTAAATAAAACGTACTCTAACCATAACACCTCTCTCAAAGCAATCCAAACACTGAAAAGAATCCAAGTGAACACCGAAAGTCAAATGAAATTAATAAGTTAGAATATAATATTGAACATTAAATGTCCTTTATACATACATATATACATTTATATTACTAAATTTATAAATAAAAGTTTATTGAATTAGTGAAATAATTTAACCACCTTTGCCGTCATTGTCATAAAGTTTACATAAAATAGAATAAAATAAAATAATATTTACTTATACTCGATAAGAATAAATAATTTTAAATACTGTAAGTAATCCTAATAAATTTACTTGGTTTTTAAATAGAAGTATAGTATATTAAATATTAAAAATAATTTTTTAGAAAGGTGGATAAAACATATTCTAACCTAAACAGTCCCTCAAAATCTTTAAATACACAAATAGAAAAAATACCATAAGAATTTTTGCCGTTAGAAAAAAACCCAGATGACATGAATTTAGCGGATGTCAGAATTTGTTAAAAGATACATCCCTACCCATCCCTAAACATAACCCCGCTTTCAAATGTAACTATTAACTGATACAACAAAAATTAAAAATTGAACCCTCTACCACCCCTTGTCTAGATGAATGGATTTATCGGTAACCTTGGAAACCCTCAAACTATGAATCTTTCCTGTGCCGTTAACAACCGTAAATTTTTAAAAGTAAGTTACTCCAAAATTCGCTTGATGAGGAAATGGAACTAATGTCTTTGGTTTAATAACAAAATTAAATTCAGGGGCTTTAGCTTCCATTTCTGAAACATGGTTATCACTGTGTAGCGGTAAAACCATATTTTAAATCTATTAATTTATAATATTAATGCTCTGTAAATTTAAATTTACATAGAGCACTATTGTGTAAAAATAAAAATATCTATAAGAACACCGGATTTTATATCTTACTGTTCTTTCCTTTTTATTTATATATACATACATACATATATATATATATATATATATATATATATATATATATATATATATATATATATAATAAAAATGCTTAAACGCTGATATTCCATGATTATAATTTATTACATTGGAATCGTAAATACGATCCAATTCATCAGATTTACAAATTCAAAAAGAAATATGATTCAAACACCGTACAATCAAAATGTAAAAAAAATAAAACACCAAAATCAAGCAAGTTGCACAATTTAACAACTAACCTATTTTACACACACACACACACACACACACACACACACATATATATATATATATATATATATATATATGGTGAGAGAGAGGGGCAGACAGTGTGGACATAGAAATGAATGCTGCATATTGATAATATTGAGCACTCTTCTTTAAATATCGTAATTTTTAAACAATATCTATCTCTCTCTCTTTATTTATATTTATATATATATATATATATATATATATATATATATATATATATATAGTCAAACCTAATGTGCAGGACAAACCTACCAAGGTTTCACTTAGACGATCTGCCTAAGTGAAACCTTGGTAGGTGTGTCTGGCTCATTAGGTTTGACTAGGTTTGCTTTACGTTTGTATTGAGCTCTTTAGTTAGTTGTTTACTCGTATCGGGTTTTTTTCTTTGGGCCTTGAACCTGTATCTGTGCGATTATTTGCGACAGACTTTCATGTTCCTGGCTTTTTCTTTTTTAAAACCTTTTTTTCCCTTCATGATTGATTCGGCTATTGTTAAATCAAGAATTCGAAGGTTTTTCGACACGAGTATAGTTACCTATATTTATATATATATATATATTATATATATATATATATATATATATATATATATATATATATATATATATATATATATATATATATATATATACTAATAACACATTATATATCTGTGTGTGTGTGTGATAAATAATCATTGTGCATTTAAGGAAAATAGGGAATATAATATAGGCAGGGATAATTATTTACATTATTCGGACTATTGGCAGGGATAAATAGTTTGATGGTAAGTGAGTAGGTAGAAGTTGACAAAAGTAAGTGGGATAGATAGATAGATAGATAGATAGATAGATAGATAGATAGATAGATAGATCTGAGACTGAAAGATTCATACATGAATTTCTAAGTAGTTCGTATGGTGGGCAGATAGCTTGGTGATTAGACTAGCTTCAGAAAAAATATGAAGTATCAGGTTAACGCTGAATTTTTTTTTTTATCCTGAAATGTATATTGAGAAATTTGATCATCAGATAAAGAGGTGAAAAAAAAGTATGAAAATTATTTTTAGTCAGTCACTTAGCCAACATCGCACCTACAGGCGGCACTCCAAAGCCCAAATGAATCTACGTAGAATAAACTACCATGAACACGCAGACATTTAAACAGATGCATGTGTATATCTTCCGCGCCCGTTTATCTAAGGCGTAGCACGTTCTTTTAAATCGACTGAGGAAATAAAGCAAACAGTGTAAAGAAAAAAAAAACTATATCCAATTATGCCTCTCTCGGCCCACTGACCCGATGACGAGGGCATCGAAGTCGATAATGTAAAAGATCTGTTAAGCTGATGACTTCGATCTGCTTAGCCACCGACCAATCAGATTGGTAAGTATCGATTTCTTGCCTGGTCGGCCGACGAACCGGAATGTATAGTTAGATTTGTTCACAATGGGTCCAGCATCGTGTTGTAGTAACGGATGGCGGCACACAACATTTGTAAAGGTTGGAATTTATGGATTAACGCGCCAGAAAGCCCTTGCGTGTAAACCTTATTTCTTTGCGTGGGTGTGTTTGCATTTTCGTTAGTGTGTACTTATGTGTAATTATCTTTCTGTGTTAGTATGTGTATATGGATGTGTGTATTTGAGTGTTTCTCTGTGTTCATGTGTGTATACGTATAGGTGTAATCATATAGATGTTTTCAGTGGACGTACGCATGTGTGCATGCAGTGCTAGCCAAACATTCGTGGAATTTGAATATACTGATTGCTTTGGGTTTTTTTATGGCTTATCAACCTTTTACATTTTATTAAAAGCCGGAAGATATTTTTAGATTGTATGAATTTTTGGAAATAATAATGATTTGCCGATACAATTCCTACTAATTAATCCATAGCTGGTGGGAGAAGAAGTAGATTCATGCCTTTCCCATGGATATTTGCGCTTAAGGGAATATAACGAACCCGACTGGAATTGGAACTCGGCTCTCCGATTTACAATTCCGGACCATTATTTATTACATAACCTGCCCATCCAAGCTCACAGCACCTGATAACCCCAAGCGGTCATCCATCTAGGTACTGACCAGTCTCGACGTTGCTTTTTGTTTATCTGTCAAATTATCAAACGTTTCCCTGTATCGCTGAACTTTTGAAACATATCTCGAAATCATCAAAAAAACAAAAACAAGCAAAAAACAAACACGTTAGCCCGAGAAGCCACAATGTGTCAATTCTCCTGGAGGTTAGCATCAGCCATATTGATAGAAGGCAGAAAGTGTTATGTCAGACGATTAAAAGAGAGATGTTTCATTTCAGAGGCGTCAAAATTGAAAAGTCATTTCTTGCCTCATGAAGAATTTCAACTGTTTTCAACTAAGAGTTGTCTTTCTCCTGGATTGGTTGCTAACTACAGCTAAAGTGTGCATTCAGCCCTCCCATTTACCCCACAGATAGGGGAATTAGAGACGGATTCATATCTTCCCCAAGGTTATTGGTGCGAAAGTGAATATAACGAACCCGATTGGAATGTGAAATCTGCTCATCCCGTGTAAATTTATTTTACAGAGGTCGACGCCACCGGAAAATAATGTATCAAATATTTTATTTGTATTTTTTACTTTATTTTATACACTCTTTAAAATATTGTCTCCTGTTGTAAAAGATATTTTATTTAAGGTGGGCTGTGTTCTTTTGTATTGTTGATGGGTTAGAGTGTCGTGTCAGAGCGACTTGGTGTTTATCAGAAATATAAAACCTAAAACGGACTGGAGCAAGAGTATACGGTATAATATATATTTTACTTATTTGCTTAAAAGTGAGTCCTTTCGTATTCGGTGTAGCAAAATGTTCGTTTATAAGGCGGATATTGGTAGCAGTCTCCAGACTGCTATCAGTATCTGCATTCGGTAGTAGTAGTTTTGAAGTCAGATCGTGTAGGTGGTAGTAGTTATATGAGAAATAGGTAAGTGTCAGTCTACTGTGTTTTTCGCGTCCCTAAGCAAGGCAGAAATATGACTGACCACTTAACTACTTCACACGTCACGCATGGCTGGTTTCTCCGGCGGTCGCGTCCTTTTGTGTCATGGTTTCTCTTGGCTTCTCCTTGTCTAGCTCAGATGGGTGAGCTTATATCCGTTTGACGAGGCTCCGAGATTTCAACTAACATCAAATGTCTGTTTGTGTTCATTTCTTTTTATTGACCAAAATTATTTTCTTTTCCGGCGTTCCTTTCTTTATTTTATGACGGAAGTTATGCATGGAGCCTCTTTGATTTGTGTTAGTTTTCAGTCATAAATTAGTAGGCTCTGTTCCTGCAAACTTTCAGCATTTTTCAGTGCGGTTCAGTCTTTTCTACTTCTTCCGCTTTTTATTTGAGGGTTGCCTTCTCGTTAGTAGAAAATATAGAAAGAGAAATTAGAGAGAGAGAGAGAGAGAGAGAGAGAGAGAGAGGCTGAGAGAAAGATTAAAGGTTTTAAAGAAAGGTGCAAATGCCATATTTTAATATGAATTATTTTTATTTTTGTTTATATATTTTATTTTATTTTTATCGCGACTAACTACAGTATAATAATAGCTACAGCTATTTTAAGTCTTTCCTTGCAGTGAGTGCTGTATAGTATTTTGTTATTATATACGAATATTTGTCCTATCTTAATCTATTGTTTTTTTGTGGTGGGATAATCGATATGTGCACTAAATTTCGATGAGTGACAAGTTAACCTACGAGAGAGGATTCTGAATCATGTGTGGCGACAATCAAGTGTAGTACAACGAGATGTGTATCAAAAGAAATATTGTCTTCACATTTATACAATATCATCGTGAAAACTAATAAACTGATGTGATGAATCGTTCAAGAATTAGACACGAACATAATGATATGCAGATGATAGAGAACAAAAAAACATAAAATTCGATTAGTTTTATAAATCGTCCTCACTGAATTGTTCCTATACAGATAGTTTGCACCAAATAAAATGTTACTAACTTCATATTTAACTAATGGACAGTTTGCAAAATATTACTACTTAGTATACACTAATTTTCCAAATCCTGTGAAATTAGTTCCTAGTATCGTTTTGAATTCTATCCCGGCGAAATGAAGTAACTTGATATAGTATCGAAGGATTTCGAAGATATTTGGAAAGATGCTGGGCCATGATATCTCGAGATCTGTCCACGATTCCCTGATATCTATAGATTGAGGAATTTATGTGCGAATATAGTTCTCCACGATAAGTATTCCAAGAAATCGAAATAAACCTTTTTACAAAACGGAAATTATGATCTGGAACTGGAATAAAACTAGTGATGGCACTGTTGTGGTGTCCTCCCTCTAAGAGTCTATGTTAGACTCTTCCGCCTACTATAAGCTTAAGATGTTGTGACCAAGTAAATGGTTAAGTAATAACCAAAAACCAGGTTTTCAGATATATCGTATATTTAACAGTAAGTACACAAGAAGAGTATTACAAGACTAGTGAGAGTGTATCGAATGAACTAGCGCCCAATCTTTACATAGTTCACTGTTCACTGTTCCTCGAACTTTCTCTCCTACTAAACTTATAGTAGGCGAAAGAGTTCAACATAGACTGTTAGAGGGAGGACACCACAACATACCCTGAATCCATCATAAAAATTCAGGATGTGGATTTAATAAATACTAAACACTTCAAATACTTCAGTGTGTGGGTCAGTTATAACAAATTTAATGTGAGTGATAAAAAGTGAACATAGACTAGGCTACGCTAGAGGTAGTTTCGACCAACACCGCAAATTACTACAAAAACAAAAACATTAATCTAAAATCTCGAGTTATGTTCTTAATAGCCTCGTTAGATCTAAACTTTTATATGGATGTCATACATGGTGTCAAACTCATTCATAAATATCTAAACTGTCAGCTGTATACAATCGCTTTCTCAGATCAATGGTTAAAAATGATTTTTAGCAAGTTGAAGACTGTGGATCATGGCAAAAACGATATCACTTAAGAATTTTCAACACATTTAACTAAAATGGAAATCACGTAACTAGAAGAGAAATAATGACATAATCAAGATGTTGACGTTCCCCACTACTTCAAATAAAAGGTTAGGAAGTAAACCTCCATCAATAATGGAAAGAGCGACAACAACTACTGGATTTGAGAAACCTATTTTCTAAAAAAATTGTTTTCATAGAAAGATTTTAAAAATCTTCAACTGACAACAGCTCTGACTGCTCGATCAATGAATGTCGCATTTTCCTTATTAGGAAACAGTCATTATTATCATTACCATGTCCCATAAATTATCGATTAGGCTCATGTCGGTCGAACTTCCTGTTGGAGTAAACTTTCGTTGTTGTAGAACATGAAGCCCTTCGGAAATTGGGAAAACGGTCACGAAGTAGTGTAATGTAGCACTGAAGTCTAGGTAGATCAGCAGACTCAACCCATGCCACAGGAACACACTCCACACCATTATAGAACCACATCCATCCTTGTTTGGAGTCAGTGGCCAAAATAGAAAACAGCTCGAAAACAACTTGAATCGTCTCATTGGATGTTACTAAAAATGACCAATATTAGTTAAGGTGGTATGTTCAGTATCGTGGTATTAACAGGCTCCTTCTGTGACCTAAGGAACATGTGTCTAGTACTTCCGCATTGAATGTGGATGTTATTTGGCCCAATGTCGCTTGTCTGTTACCGCAGAAAATTCTAGCCAGACACTTCTGGTTAAAATTATTAATGAACTGATGGTCGGCTACTGCGCTTGTCTTACGGTGGGCAATAATGTCTTCCATCTGGGATTCTAGGTAAACATGATTCCCCATAGAACTGGGAGGGGATTCAAATGTTGCTATAATTTCAAAACTGTTCTATCACGTTGTCTATACTTTGATTCCCCAGATATCAGAACACAACTGATATGTCTCGATATTTCCATGACGTCAAGGCGCCACCTACCATTAATGACCATTGCATATGTCTATCACGCAACTTTTGTCTCGTCAGTGTATAGGGTATTTTTTAAAAAATGTTTGATTTAATTTTCTCGTTTTAAGACTGTTGTAGCATACCTACGGGCGATAATAGGTATGTCCCCATTCACATAAATACAATAGTAAATACTGTACGTTGGTCTGCAGATAGAGATTCATTTCCAGCTGTGCTGGTCAAACTCTCTGCCTCCGGGCAGAGAGGATCCCCAGACGAGGTTATGTCGAAGGGCAGAGTCTCGTCTAGGGAAACAGCTACCGGACCCCGTTTTATACGGGGTCTACGTGGAATTTTTGGCGGAACATATAGCCCACATTAAATTCGGCCTTATGCCACATCTGGGACGGTTAGTAGATATCCTGCAGCTGGAGATTCATTGTGGAATTCACTTGACTCACTTCTAGCAGTTGACTATTTCTCTACGTGCCGCTAGCGAATCTTATATGTGTAGTTTGTGTCCTAAGTATTAGGTTGGTGCAAAAATAATGTCATTTTTTGACGTTCAACTTCATGTGAGAAAACATTATTTTTGCACCAACCTAATATTATCGTTCATTACCAACCTTCATGTGATTATTCGATTCAGTAACCTTCAACAAAGACAAAAGTGGAAAAAATGAATCCAATCCACAAAAAATATAACAAAAGAAAAAGAGGTATCTCCTGAAGATGTTTTTTACTAAATATTAAAAGTTCGTTATTTCCAATCGGTCTCTACTTGGAATTTCCATCAGTTCGCAACCGGGGAAATGTCAACAAATATCGAAGCCTTATTATTAGGACCTGTTTCCTGTTTAGTATGTCACCACTTCACTGAAAGTTGGTAGTATTTCTTAACATCTGGGACAGAAGCCAATGAAAATGGCAATTTCCGTTTCCCCAGCCATCATACAAAGGTTTGTGGATACCATACATTAACAGAAGTTTCTGTGTCGTATTCGTCTTCATTAGCGACAACTTAATGTTTTAATTCCTTAATCTTAGTTTCTTTGAATCTCGCTTAGATATTTCTGCATGGATATCAAGTTTTTAATGGCGCTCAGATTAATGGCCTTCTAACCTATCTCTTGCAAATAGTCTCACTAAAAATGTCTGGTACTCTTCAATCGATAGAGATTGTTGACCCGTTCAAATTCGCATGTGCTGAAATGAAACAATTTGACAATGAAATCATGCAGTATGTCGCTATTTATTTCTCAACTCGTAGCATAATAACTTTTTTCTGGAGTCAATAAAATGCTGATTATTTCTGACAGTTCCCGACTAGGAATCTTTAAAAATAAGCATGGAAGCATAGTTCCATCTCCTTACAAACATTTCCCTATTGTATTTAAAGAAGTAAAAATATAGACACACCTTGATGGATAGTGGTAATTTCGATAATATTAGGCAATTTCTAGGCACACATGCGAAAGCGAGTGCTCCCTGGCATTTCAAAAGACTTTTTTGTCCGAGTGAGGAGTCATCTTCTTTTTTTAAGTGCCGTGGGCAGTCATGACTCTCTACAACTATTTTGTAACACTGAGTAAGGTTTGTCTTTTTACTATGCCTCCTACTCCTTGTTCTACCAACCATTTACACAGGCTCGTTAGGTAGGTTATTCGCTGCTATCCCCTGTCGCACGAACTTTCAGTAGATCCTGTGAGTGTCAAATTCACAAAACCCTCTTTCCGCGTTATGTGACCTAGAAATTTCAATTGTTCTTTTCTAATTCAGTGACCTTTTTGCTTCCATTTTCCTTAAAACTGCGTCGTTGCTCCCATGTTCAGAAACCTCAATTTGTGAAGATGCAAAGGGAATTCGAAAATTAGATTTAACGCTTTTAAATGGATTCGAGCTTTTAATGGTTATAAATGGGTTAATGGCGTTTCAAAGAGGTTAATGGAATTTCAAAAAGGTTAATGGATTTTGGAACATATTTTATCTGTATTTTAATTAAAAAATGTATTAGAAATGAGAAACACGAAATAAAATAGCAGGGAGGTTACTTGCTTCGTGGCTGACATAATTATGCATTTTCCGACTAGAGCTAAAAGCAGGTGTTCGAATACAGTTAAAATCTATGAATCTGGATTTTCTAGGCAAGCAGCTTCTTCCAAATGGAAGTTTGGCGTAACTTATACAGTGCCTTGCATAAGTATTCACCCTCTTGAAATGTTTCGCATTTTGTCACGTTACAGCCACAAATTAAAATGTATTTGGGGGTATGTAATGGACCAATCCAAAATAGAGCATCATTTTGAAGTGGAGGTAAAGTATTACATGGTTTAAAAATATTTACATATAAAAATCTGAAAGGTGTTGATTTCATATGTTTTGACCTCACTTTACTGTGAAACCTCTAAGTATACCCAGCGCAACCAATTACCTTCAGAAATCATATAATTAGTAAATACAGTCCACCAGATTATGAAAAAATTTTTTGAGTAAAGGGAAGAATGGGAAAAAGTTACAATCCATGATTCTTCACTCTCCGGTTAAAGACATCTGTTATGCGAAGACTTCAGAGTTTTGTGAGAGAATATTATTGAACAAACAGCCCCAAGGAGTTCACCAGACAAGTCAGGGATAAAAATTATCGAGAAGTATAAAACAGGGTTTGGTTATAAAAGAATGTCCTATTTTTTAATATCTCGCGGATCATTATTAAATCCATAAACCAAAAATGGAAAGAGTATAGTACAACCGAAACCATACCAGTAAAAGGTCTTCCACTTACACTGACAGCTTGGGCAAAGAGAACATTAATCAGAGAAGCAACCAAGGGCCCATCGTAACTGATGGAGCGGCAGAGATCCACAGTCCAAGTGGGAGAATCTGTCCAGAGCACAACTATTAGTCGTACCCTCCACAAATCAGGTCTTTATAGAAAAACAAAAACACGGGGATGAAGGGGATCTGATCAGATGAGACGAACATGAGGCGGAAATCTAATGTAGACAAGGTGGTGACAGCATCAAGCTATGGGGTTGCTTTTCTTCCACAAGGACAGAAAAGCTGGTCAGATTTTGTAAGAAGACTAATGGAGCCAAATGGAAAGCAATCCATAAGAAAACCTATTATAATCTGCAAAAGAGAGGTAGATGGTGTAGAGATAGGAACCAAAATTACATGGTGACTATCCGTTTCGTTCTTCCATGCGAGCCGCAGATCATATATATATATATATATATATATATATATATATATATATATAGTAATAGTACAATATGGTAATCCGTATGGAATTTCCAGGAGAATATAGATCCAAGGAGAGCTCTATGTCAAAAGACAGAGCAAATTATTATTAATTAAAGAATATGAAACGCTTAAAATCTTAAGATTTTAAGTGTTTGATATTCTTTAATTATTATTATTAATAATAATAATAATAATAATATATATATATATATATATATATATATATATATATATAATTAAATTATGAATTGAATAAATAAATATAGATATATAGATACAAGCAACCATGCATGCGTTCGATGATGCGCATATATAAATTTGCGAATAAATATTTTATTTAATTTTTGGTGTTAACAAAAAATGTGGTAATACAGAGCTATAAAGTACGTATTAATAAATATACCTGTCCACATTTCTGAGATGAGGTATTATGTACACTATTTACATTGCTTGGACTATCATCCTCATCTTTGTTGCTATATTTATCAAAACGTTTCGGCCGTTTTGGGTAGACTGTTCTAGTTCCATGTGCCATATTGTTGTGAGACCGACACTTTCCTACATCATGGACTCTCCCAGTACTATATTATTATGTGAATGGTAGTATCATGGGAGTACCACCAGTAATAGTTCTCTGCTGTCGAACTCTCTGTTTGGCAGAGAGGAACTCGGACGAGGCTTTGCCGCAGGGCAAAGTTTCGTCCGGGGAGATAGACAGTCCCTAAACTCGTGTATACGGGTTGTAAATGAGCATATTTTTGGCCGAGCCTACGGGTTCGGTAAGTCCACGTTAAACCGGCCTTGTGCCACATTCGACTCGTGTGTGTGTGTGTGTGTGGGGGGTTGTTAAATATCGTAGCCCCAGTAATGCGCAGCCGCGTACGATGCCAATATCGGGCACCACTAGATAGTAAGCTCTGCTTACTCTTACACTATTCTTTGTAACTTTTCTGTTTAATATATATTTCTTACCTCTAACCCGTGTTACGTGCTTTCCTTCCGTGGCCCCTACTTCGGGTCCACATCAGTGGCAACAGAGGATTCGAGACACGTACCCACACCGAAACCCCAAAGCCACAGTCCCACATCAGTGGCGACAGAGGACTCGTTTAACCCCACTGGTTCCCACATCAGTGTTGAACTAGAATTTGAGCTGGCATTACTACATCAGCAAACGAAACAATAAACGAGCAACCAAGTATCGAACAACTGCTTACAAAAAACCCAGCTTGTGCACAAAACAAACTAACAAACTCAAGAGCTCGAAGTACTACGTTTGACTCAAGTTCGAAAAAACTATTCACCAAGTCGCGCATTTAGCAAAGTGTTTAAAAAATTTTATGAAATTGATTTGAATTCCTACAAATCTCGTGCATAAAATTACCCTCCCCTCAAATTGATTGAGGTGAGTTTTTTCTAAAAAAAAAAAGCAAAGCAAATTCTCCCAAAAGAAGGAAAAAAATCCAATGTATTTATTTATTTTTTTTTTTCTGTTTAAGTGATATTTTTCTCCCCACACTTCTAAAAAAAAAAATAAAAAATAATAAGAGTGGAGAAAATTTAAATGGTCACATTGAAATTAACGGTATCTCGAAAGATCTAAACCAGTAAGTAGTTCTTATTAATTTTATTAATTGACTAGATTTTCTTGTGTACCCTCCCCTTGGTACACGGATTTTCAAAGCAACAATAATTGCTATTATTTATTTATTTCTGTTTTGTGTGTTCTTTCATTACTTTTCTACATATTATCTAAATATGGAAGAATTCCCAAAAATAATTGTCCAAATGTTAAAGGTCCAAATGGACCACCAACAAAAATCAGATGAAAGACAGCAGAAATTGGAAGAAAGATTCCGCATTTTACAGTCGGACCAACAAACAGAACAGAAACTTCAACAACAAAAAAGCGAAGAAGGACAGCAACTCCACCAACAAAAATCAGACGAAAGACAGCAACAATTGTTTATGGAGTTACATAAACAACAAATAGAATTCCAACAATTTACACTTCAGAAAACAGAACTACAGCAAAAACAACTTGAAGAATTACTTGTAAATTCATGTAACGGCTCTAAAAACTCTGAAAAAGATACATTTTCCCAGAGTACAATCTACAACTCGATTGAAACATTCGAATGCGTACCAGAGGAAGACAAAACATTCGAGGCTTTTTACAGGCGTTATGAAGATATTTTCAATGTAGACTGTGAACAATGGCCTAGTCAGAAAAGGGTACGTCTGTTATTAAGGAAACTGGGAGCTATCGAACATGTTAGGTTCATAGACTATATATTACCCAAGAAAATTACGGACCTGAATTTCTCAGAGACTATTAAGCTCCTAACGGAACTATTCGGGCCTAACATAACCTTGTTCCACAAACGTTGGAAATGCCTGAACACAGTCAAGGACAACCAGCAAGATTTTCTAACGTTTGCAGCGTCGGTAAACAAGCTCTGTAATGATTTTAAACTAGCCGAGCTGACTGCCGACGATTTTAAGTGCTTAATATTCGCACAAGGTCTAGTATCAGTAGAAGACGCCGAGGTCAGACGTCGGGTACTTACCAAACTCGAAAACGAACAGGGATTGACTCTCCAAAAATTAGCAGAGGATTGTCAAAGAGTAATTTCTGTCAAGTGTGACTCAAAAACGATCGAGGAATCAGGTGTGGCTCAGATTAGAAAAATCAGAAGCAACCCAACCTCTTATTCCCCGCAAAAAGACAAATGGCAAATCTCATGTTCTAAATCCCGCAATAAACAAAATACGAATAGGCTAAAGAAACCTCCCGGACCATGTTACCATTGTGGAAAATGGCATTGGATGAAATTCTGTCCATTCAAGAAGAAAACATATTGCAAAAATTGCAATAAAAATGGTCATAACTTAACTCAGTACTGGTACGCCAACAAGACGAGGAAACACAAAAGTAAAATTAGGCAAGCCCAATCAGACAACATAACATAGTCGATAGGAATTTAAGAAAGACTGTTGATATTTTCAATAACTCTATAAAATTCCAACTTGATTCGGGTTCTGACCTCTCGATTATCAACTGGCGTACTTGGCGAAAGTTAAACAAACCGACCCTATTAAAGACGGATAAAACAGCAAAATCCGTAACTGGCGAGAATATTAACATCTTAGGCCAGGTGATCCTTACAGTAACACTAAATGGAGTTACCAAAAAGCTGAAAGCCTACGTACAAGAAAATTCAGATAACCTATTCGGAAAAGATTGGATAGAAAAATTCAATCTATGGGATTGCCCAATGAGCACTTTTTGCCGAAAAATAAAAAGTACAACGTCCAATTAGGAAAATCTCAAAAAGGAACTCAAACAACAATTTCCCCAGGTTTTTTCTGGCGGCCTTGGGAAATGTTCTAAATTTAAAGCTAACTTCAGGGTGAAGGACGGTGCAAGACCAGTTTTCAAAAAGAAACGGAATGTCCCTTTCGCTGCTCTAGAGCAGATCAACAAAGAATTAGATAAACTCGAAGAGGCGGGTATTCTATCAAAAACAGATTTTAGCGAATGGGCAGCACCTACGGTCTATGTAAAAAAAAAAGTCCAACCAAAAACGATGCTTTGCAGGATCATCATTATCCCCTCCCAAGCCCTGAAGAAATCTTCAACAAATTGAATGTCGGAAAAATCTTTTCCAGAATAGACCTTTCAGACGCATACCTTCAGATAGAGGTGGATGAAAAGAGTTCTAAATTGCTCTGCATAAACACCCATAAAGGTCTGTACAAATATAACAGACTGGCTTTTGGGGTCAAGGTTGCGCCTGCAATCTTTCAGCAGATCATGGACGCCATGCTAGGCGACCTTGACTACGCAACAGCCTATTTGGATGATATACTGGTGACCAGTAAAACGTCGGCAGAGCACCGGAACCATATAATAAACGTATTCAAGAAGTTACAAGAATATGGGCTTATGGTTAAGGAAGCAAAGTGTGAGTTTTTCTTACCAGAAATCAAATACCTAGGTCACATTATAAATAGAGACGGTCGTCGGCCGTATCCAGAAAGAGCCAATGAAATCAGAAACATGCCGGCCCCAGTTAACGTTCAATCGTTACAAAGCTTTCTCGGCCTTGCTAACTTCTACCAAGGTTTCATTAAGAACATGCAGAATTTGAGAGGACCTCTCAACGAACTTTTAAAAAAGGATAAAGCATGGGTATGGACCCCTGAATGCCAAGACGCATTCGAGAAGATCAAGAAAACACTTCGGATCTCTCTCTCTCTCACCCACTACGACCCTAATCTCGACATCATAGTCGCAAGTGATGCAAGCCCATACGGCATTGGTACTTGCATTCTCCACAAACTGCCAGATGGTTCGCGTAAAGCCATAGCACACGCATCTAGATCTACTACCATCAGAGAAACAATATTCCCAAATAGAGAAAGAGGCTCTAGGGATAATATACGCTGCCGATACCTACATGGAAGACGGTTCATACTGCAAACGGACCATGTTCCGTGTTTTCCTTCCGTGGTCCCTACTTCGGGTCCACATCACATATCTAATGGATGTTAGTTATCTCATGTTAATTCCTCTCTCCAAGTTATTCACCGCCTTAACAAGGTATTGAACTCACATTCTGTGGCTAAATATATTTATTCTGCAGTTTGCGCTATTTTTATTACATTCATTTTGGTACTTCTTTTTTCTTTTTTTTTTTGCTTATTTTCAACATAATTTCTTTTTTTTTCCACTTCTCCGTTGTACATTTAATCATTATTTGTGGCCTGTAATTATTTGTGGCCTGTAATTCAACCCATTACCAATAAGAAAACAGCACGAATGTTTTCCCTCTAATTTTTAAAGTAATTGATTAGTTCTAATTATCAGTGTTTTTCATTGCTTTAATCGTTGTAATTTCGTGTGGGTGTTTATATTTCTTTATGCACGAATAATGTAAGCCAGAATTCTTTCACGTTCTCTGTGGCTTGTTCTTTCATTCACGCTGAGGCGCATGCGCCTGAACGTACGTATATACGTGTATATGTATGCGCGCGAATCTTTTGTCAGTTGTATCAGTACGTAAGCTCGTAAGCATGCATCACACATATACAAACATACATAAATGAGTGCAAGTTTCGGTGCTTGTTCGTGTAATATCGTAGAGTGCACTTTTTGTAGCAAAAGTATTTTCGTTTTTTATTCATAGGAAACTTCAGTTGAGCTCCTTTGTTTTGAAGACGTACATATGTCATCTTTCGCTAATCCTCGCTCTTTTAAAAGTTTGCTTTTTAGATGCATCACAATCGACAAATGCTGGCCTTCCACTTCTGGGCATTAAGCATTTGCAGTAACTCCCCTATCTCTTCCACAATTAGCATGCACGTGACCGATCCCGTCGCCATTAATGACCAGTCCTGTTTTTACAGTGGTACAGAAGTTTCGTTCAACACCGAAAAGAGATGCGTCTTAGACTTGAGTAGAGAAAGTCTTTAGCAACATGATGTGCCCGACTTGTGACTAAAGACAGCTTTAGCAACGTTCACTACTTTTTCCATTTTAGGGCTGCAAGTGGTACATGAAGATGATCTTGGAAAAAGATCGAAAGTACTTGGGAAATTAAAATAAAAGAAATTTAAACAGCTATAGCACATTTCTATCATCCTTTAACATCAATACAGGGAAGGTTATTCGTGAGTATGAACAGATTTTATTAAAAATTAGCAGATTTAATGTCTGTAATTTATTCAATCAGGCATGCCTAAAAGAGAATTTGCTGCCTAAATACACACACACACACACACACACATATATATATAGGGGGGGGGGTGAGAATCTCCGACTGATGTAAATCGGTCGGGTTTCGATCTCGGCTTTAAGCAATCGCGTGTCTAGCCACACTGATGAGGTGTGATACAGCGAAACAGTCTGTCTATGGATCACTATATATGCTCCCTTTCGTGGGTTGAGCAATTTTGGAAGAAAAGGAATTTGTTAGCTGTTGCTGCTGATTAATGATAATCTCTTCGCTATGAACTGAGCCCTCTGGTAGCTGGTAATGCATATATCTGGTATATAATGTGTTAAAAATGTCCTTTCTGCTTACTGTGTGTTGATGGCCTAGGGATCTCCGACTGATGTCAAATCGGTTGGGTTTCAATCCCGGCTTGAAGCAATCGCATGTCTAGCCACACTGATGAGCTGTCAAACAGTTTGTCCGTGGATGACTATATAAAAGTAAAATTTTATGATATTTTTTTTCAGATTTTCTAGTGTTCTTACCTTTTTTTTTTAAATGCGAACTAAGTGAATGTAGAAACTATTCGTACTGATTATTGCCCAGAGTGCTTTCCGCCAATTCATTAAGCATTTTCAAGGCGTTCGCTGTTAGTGTATTTTCCTGTGATTGTTTTCTAAGCTCTCTTGTGTAGAAGTAGTTCCATAGAAATTATATGCTACGGAAACTACAGTAGCAATACATAGAAAGTATTAGTTTGATAACCGCATTGAAGCATGCAGCTACCAGTCACCATGCGGTGTTGATTTCTATGTCCACTGTGTCTATATCTATAAACGCTCTATCTCCGATATTGAACACATTTTCTCCATAAATATAAAAAATTTAAACCACACACACACAATAATAAAGATGAACGTCTATGTCTGTCTGTACATCTATAGGAAGAAAAACTACATAACCAATGTTCATTAAATTTGCAATATACACAGTAGACATAAAAAGGAGTGCATTTTTGAGGGGAGCAAAGGGTGCATACCCCCACTCCCCGAAAATAAATGTACCTATGAATTCAAAATCTACTGGACAGAACTTTATGAAATTTGGAACATCGATTTCCGGCATGAGAGTGGATGTAATGTGCTATGTATAAGTATATATTAAAAAACGGATCAAAGGATGTCTCCGGGTAGCCCAATCCCACCTCAAATTTGCCCTTCGATTTAAGGTAAATTGCCTGAAATGGTGCCTATTCCCGAAATATCTTGCAGTTTCAATAATATCAAGACATCCGAATGGGGGCTGAACCCTTCTATATTGTAAATTTTGGAAGCCCATAACTTGAGTATTTATATTTAAAAAAGGAGGGTTCCAGGGGTGCACAGATGAATTTAAATGAAATTTAAACCATGCCATCTTTTTACATTTATTTCATTTTTGCATCCAAACATTTGATTGAGACCGCAAATTTAGTTTTCTATAACTTACACGATAGCTACTGTTTCAATCTTATATAATGATCCAATATGGATCCTAGTGTAGTTTTTCCATAAATTTTGTCTCTTTTGGACTAAGGAGGCATCACTTGAACGTATACCATATCTACAATTTCAATAATATGCAACTTTACAATTTGGAATCTTGATAAAGTCGTTTATCCTATAATGACCAAACCTAAACAGCTATTGCCAGCTATTGCAAATAATAATTAGGCTACATCCTTACTACAATGCCTACACACACACACACACACACACACACACACACACATATATATATATATATATATATATATATATATATATATATATATATAAAAATTCAACATTTACTCACTTTCATTTATTATGGAGTGGATTACATCACTTAGCATCTTCCATAGTTCCTCTTAATTTTGACAGTTAGCCTGAAGAATATTTATGAGCAACATGACGATGCTTTTACTTCTGTTTTTAAATACATGATGCGAAATGAAATCCTTATATTTACCTTAATAAAGTCCATCAGGGAACGAAAAGCATTGGTAAAAAAACAGTTTTCTTTTTATTCATATTTATACCTGGTGTAACAGCCAAATCGTGTAACAGCAAAATTGTCCAATTGTTAGATTAAGCTTTGAACTGTTGCATCATAAAAATGATTAAATCTATCTTACTGGAATTCTATTTTTTATAAAACTATTTGACTCTACTTTGAACAATAAAAAACAGACACGCCTACTCGGCTACTCGGGGATCAACGAAATATAACGAATAAAGGAATGAGAATAAAAATCTATTAATTTCTTATATATATATATATATATATATATATATATATATATATCTGTGTGTGTGTGTGTGTGTGTGTGTGTGTGTGTGCGTTATATATATATATAGTATACTCGTATATATTGATCGATTCATTTCTTGATTGATTACTTGATTGATTGGGGGATATCAGTCTATGTGTGTGCATACGCATGTGTGAGCATACCTCTGTTTATGCATAACTACGAAGGTGGAGGTTTTTCACAACTGCAATAGCGAGAAGTCCGGGTAGCTTTTGAATCGCCGTTATTTTCGGTCCACTCAGTCGTACCTCTTTTTTTTCTCTTTCTTCGTCAATAAAGAGTTTGGATCGATAATGTCTTCCTTCTGTCACCGAAGAAAGACATTCGTTTGAAACAGACGAACAACAAAAGACATTGGCAATCCAAACGGCGCATGACTAATTGCTTCACCAAATAAGACGCAGACGTTTCCTGAAACCTAATTACTTTCTGCTGTTTTTTTACCTCGTATGTGTCTAAGACTTTTCACTTATTTCTCTTTACTTATAAAATAATTCCCATTGTTTATCGTACAATACACACTGTTATTCACCTAACGACAAACACGACAAGACGTGCTCATATGCGTTTGATTAATATTGTGCATTTGCCAATATGGAATAGACAAGCGAAATAGACAGCTGAGACAATGGGACACAAACACGCATACACACTGGACGCTTTATTATGGCTTATATCTTTATGTACATAAAAAACGAAAACATAAATCAACAAAAAATTAAATTTAAAATAAAAATAAAACTGACTCTTATAAATCAGAAACGAAGGCGTACGATTGAAAATATATTAAAGAAGTGATTATTAGTTGTGTGAAATATTATATTCGCGCACAAACCTGAGTATTGACTAGCTAGCAAATGTTTTCCAGCGTTCTTTTGAAAATTAGAGACTGACTCAATTGTTGAAAACCATTTTTTCCTGAAACTGTTGCACTTAACAATATTAGAGGGGAATGCTCTCAGCATCGTGTAAAATAATGAAATCTAGTTGATCATGGCTCTCCACATCTTCCTGTCCCCTGTAGCTCTTAATAAATGTTGTCTTTTTATTATTTCTCCCAAACCCTGTCCTACCATCCATTTGCTCAAGCTCATCAAGTATGTTATGCACTGCTTTCCTGTCTCTCAATCTGTCCCGTGAGTATGAGATTTTCCAAGCACCCCTCATTACGTGCCCCAGAAATTTTAACTGCCTCTTCCTGGTGTTAAGTATAAGTTTTCTTTTTGTTTTCATTTTCTCTAAAACCTCGTTGTTGCTCACATATTCAATCTATAGTATCCTCAGCATCTTTCTGTAGAACCATATTTCTGTTGCCTCAAGTCTCTTCCTCATCTTTGAGGAGATTATCCAGCATTCACTGTCATGTAGGAGAACAGATATCACATATCAGTTCAGTATTCTTTTCTTCGTTTCTAACGAAGTTTTTCTGTTTCTTAATACTCTGCTTAGCTTTTGGAATGCATCTTTGGCTAGCCAAATGCGTCTTCGGATTTCAGTGTCGCACTTTCCGTTCTCATTTAAACTTCCCAGATTATTTAATTTTTTGTACTTGTTTGATTTTAGTATCCCCGATTTGTAATTTGCATTTTGGGCCCATCCTTTTGCTGACAACCATGCATTCTGTCTTCTCGTAGTTTATGTTTAGTATTTTCTTCTCGCTTTTCTTTGCTACATTATGTAGGATCTTTTGTAGTTACCTTTCCGTGTCTGCTATTAATACTGTGTCATCTGCATATCTTAAGTTGTTAAGATTGTGGCCTTCAATAATGAATCTTGATAGGACTTCTAATTCTCTCAGAAATGCCTGGCTGTATAGATTGAATAAATCCGATGAGAAGACACATCTTTATCTTATGCCCCTTTCTGTTTTTTGGTATGTGCTGAACTGATTTTCAATACCCATGCAGACAGTTTGCTGCCAGTATTGGTCCTTGATTATTCTAATATCCTTCCCGAATATGTCAAGATTACTGGGCAGCTCTAACAGATCACTGTGGCGTACATTGTCGAACGCCTTTGCTTAATCTATGAAACACAGTTACACTTCCTTCTGCATTTGTATTACTCTTTATTGAAATTGATCCATCCTAATAAATTCATGGATTTGTGGAAGGCTAGATAATTACCTAGTTTTATAAATTACTTCTTTTAAACCGGGACTTCTTTTAAACCGGGACTTCTTTTTACAAAACGCTTAAGATCGACAGCTAACCCAAAATATTATAATACAGGATGTAACAAAAGCACATGAAAGGCTATTTCTTAACTTATAATATCATCCCATATAATATAGCCTACATATATTTTATATATGATTAAAATACATTTTTTCAATTTCATTAAATTCAAAAAGTAAATCGTAGTCCTAAAAACAAATATTAGATTTCAAACTTGTTCATGACAACCTCCACAGTCCACAATGCTACAGTAAAACTGTAAGAAAACAAAACGACTACAATGAGAACAGGTATTATTTTAAATGTAAATTTACCATGACTATTGTTCAGAAATGACAGGCTATTTGCTACAGTTTTGGAAATTGCATTATACACACAATTTCTCTCTTTCTCTCACTCTCTCTCTCTCTCTCATTATATATCTATATATATATATTTGACGTATGCCCGGAATTGTTTCAACCTTTAATGTAAAATGGCCTACCACAAAAAAGTCTCCTTGGAACGGAATAGATTTATCCCATGGCCACTTTCATTTTTTCAAACAGTCTGAAAAATAGTTTTCCGAATTGTCACCAGCTGCAGAGACCTGGGTAGACGGATCCCAACAGACGCGCTCTCCTTAATCTCGCCCA
>OZ038486.1:37924831-38102331 GCA_964036315.1 Acanthosepion esculentum | reverse complement strand
AAATATCGTGTCTTCGCTTCCCCAAGTGACACATCGTGTTATATATATATATATATATATATATATATATATATATATATATATATATATATATATATATATATATAATAAAAACAATGTTTACCAGAAATCAAGAAAATGGGCCGAAATATAAGGAAAAATAAATTTTAAACTTCTTAACAAAGAACTTTCTTTGTTTGTCTTTGACGAAACTTGTTTTAATGGACATTATATATATATATATATATATATATATATATATATATATATATATACATGTGTGTGCATGAATGTCAGTTTTATGGCATATATAACTACAACACAAATATATGCAGACGTGTGTTTGTGTATGTCATAAGCATCTATTTTAATAATGCAACAACACTGAAAGGATTGTCTATCGAGTAAATGCGACATGCCATTTAATCAATTGAGTTGGCTCACTTTTAAAAGAGCCCGGCTCGTAATTGCATACCTTTCCAGTTTTCAGTCAATGGGCCACTCCTGTTTAAGAGCATTGCTTACGGAGACATTTTAAAGCGGATTGCGCTGACGAAACAGAAGATATCGGCCGCCTCGCGCGATTCAAACGACAAAATCTCGGAAACGGGATTTGTTCCGCACAACTGACTACCATTTGACTTCAACCGTATAACAAATTGCTAGTTTTTGCTGAGCGTAGAGATGTTTAGATACCCAGGAACACTTCTACTTAAGACAGGTGACAACATTAAAGAAAGACGATGAAAATGAAATAAAACGACAGACAACATTAGGTTGGAAAGCATTGAATAACAAGAGAGATATAATGAAAAGCGATTTCCCAATATGTTTAATGCATAAACTGTATAATTGCCAGTTATGGCGTAAGGGTGCGATTTTTTTTATCCTTTCATCCCAAGCAAGACGCAAGGCGTTACTGAGAATGAAAAGAATGAGAAAACTTTAGTGAGGAGAAAAGTCATTAAAAGAACAGCGTTCAGGAAGACATAAGATTGCGATTGGCGCTGCATTTAAATTTTTGAAGATTGTAGGTAGCAGAAAAGCAAGAAAGAGAGTCCACAGGGAAGAAGTGCGAGAAAAGAAACTATTAGAACAGAACTTATGGTTACAGGTAGCTAGTTCAACACTAAAACAGCGAGTTGCCAATCTAGAAGTACGATTAAATTCATGCAATCAAGGTGTCAAGGAAGAAAGCTCCAGAGCAATTACCATGAAAATATTTGTAGAAAAGACAGAGAGAAGCCATATAACAGTAGGTGGGAAATCGAGGTGCCAGGTCAGGATCGATTACAATACAGACAATTTTGGGGCTTTTTAGCCAAAAGTAATTTTAAAAATGAACAGAAGGTTATGAAAAGAGAAATACTAGCAATAATTATAAGTGATGGAAAGAGGATGACATGGAAGAAAAAAAAGAAACAAGATCATAAGTATTTTAGAAGTGACTGATAAGTGATAACAATGTAGGGGTCAGAGATATAGCATAGACATAAGAAAGGATGGGAAAGAAAGCTGGTTGATTGTTGTCTAATACAGTGTAACCCGGATATAAGAGACACGGATATAAGATAAACCCGGATATAAGAGCTTTTATCTGGTCCCAAATTAGAGCCTGTGTTAATGTATATATAATAGACCAAACCCGGATATAAGAGAAACTCGGATATAAGAGACTTCGTATCCGATCCCGACACCTCTCTTATATCCGGGTTACACTGTAGCAGGAAAAACTAAACAGAAGAAGGATAGATAAAACACAGGAGATTGCGGATTAAACATGCAGAGAATAGCACAGTCATGGATGTCATGGAAAGAAAAAAAGATTTTATCCAACAGTGGACACTGTTGCTGCTGAAGATATATCCATCCATCCATCTATATATATATGTATATATGTGTGTGTCCTTGTGTGTGCTTGTGGTCGAGACAACCAGAAAAAAATAATTCCGAAATATCACAAGAAAGATATAACCTAAAAAGGAGAATCAATATATTGTAAAATGATGAAAATTGATTTGTTTGTTTTAAACGTTTTCTCAACTATTTATTGTTATTTAAAGCTGGAACACGTTTTGGATTGTAAACATCATGGCCCAGTGGATAAAAGCGTTGGTTGAAGTAATCCAGTGACTTGACCCAAGGAATTGTGAGTTCAATACCTGGGTACAGCAGAGGTGAAGAAAAAAAGGAGAGTTGAGTTACGAAAAAAAAAAATTAAATTAAACCGATATATGCAGAAAAAACATGGTATGTGGAACTAGAACAATCTACCCCAGAAATAAAGAATTAGGTTCGAAATTTCAATGTCTATCACCTGAAAAATGCCGGAGCGTACAACGGCCGGAACGTCGTAAACATGACAATAAAGATGAAGACAAGAGTCCAAAGATTGTAAATAGTTACAATACTTCATCTCGGAAATTTTGTTAACAATTTTTTTGAAAATAACAATGATTTTTTTCAGATACAAGTTCTACAATTTAACCCATAGCAGGCGGGAGAGATTGATTCATACCTTCTCCAAGGGTATTTGCGCGTAATTGAATGAAACGAAGACGACTGGAATTCGAACTCGACTCTCCGATTTCTTATTCCAAGACGCTATTAATTGCACCACCCGCACATAAAAAATGACAGGGGTGACAACGTTGAAACTTGAGGAAACATTGTGCAAAGATCACAGATCAATCAAAGAAGAAAGTAAAAACGTTTCCAAGAACAAGAAAAAAAAACTGACATGAAGAATGTAACGCAAAAAGATTTAAAAAATATTAAAAGTGTGATAAGTGAAAACGGCTTACCTCGGAAACGCCCACGAATCTGTGCGTCGTGCAAAATCCAGCTGCTCAACGGTAAAAAGAACCAAAATGGCGGCGCCCATGTTTTATGCCAGGCGGTCTCGGGCAGTTAACGCGAAATCTCGTTGTCTCGTTATTCGCATGCAAATTATGGTCGGTCCTCGGCTGTATAAAGCAAGCCGTTTTTTTGAGAGGAGGGAGGCGCGTTTTTTTTCCCTTTCATTTGATTTCATACCACAAGCTATTTCGGCAATGGACAAGTTCGATCTAAAATTGATCCCAGAATTCGACGGCCCCCTCGCGGACCCGACTGTCGTCGAATGGTTTAAGAAGGCCGAACGTGTTTGCAGGGTGTCCAAAATAAAAGAACCTGCACTGGTCATCCCACTGAGACTCATGAGGGGAGCCTACGCCGTATATCAACAACTCGGGGACGATGCGGACCTAGAGGAGATCAAGAGTGCCCTATATACGGCCTTTTGAATAGACCCCTTCATCGCTTGTAAACAGTTCGTCGGACGACGGCTCGAGCTGGGTGAGACGGTGGATGTCTGCCTGGCCGATTTGCGAAGGCTGGCGGTGCCGTTTGGCTGAGCAACGGGCCGCATACTGGGATGCGCCTTTCTGGCAGGACTTCCCGACGACACCAGTCGGCTCCTGCGAGCGTCTTCAAGATTGGACACACTGGGAATCAACGAATTGCTAACCAGGGCCCGAAACATCTTGAAAGACACGGAATAGGTCGCGGCAGCCGTGAGAACGCCCGAGACACCGCGGGAGGGCCCAAAGTGCTACAAGTGCGGTGGACCAAACCATTTCTCTAGAGACTGCCGGAGCCGAAGTGACGCAGGAGGCGGAAGTAGCCGACGGACACGACCACGACTACGCTGCTATCGCTGCAATGAGTTAGGCCATGCAGCACAAAATTGCTTGGGAAAACGAGTCCGGGGACAAGGTGCTGTCGCAACCCTTGCCCCCTCTCGGTCAGTAAATGCGGCATTGCCTGTTGTCAACATGAGGGTTGAGGGTAAACGGTGCTCGGCGCTCGTCGACACTGGATGTTCCCGATCGATCGTCAGCGGCGTGGATCGATGCGTGACATGGAGAAGTCAACAAATCGAGATTCGGATGATTGACGGAGTGTCCCGGGCCTGTAGTGGTGTCGGGACTGTCAATCCTCACAGATGGTGGGGATCATGCCAAGGTCGACGTTTTGGTGGCTCGTCGGAGGCCCCTCGATTACGACATGCTGCTGCTTGGGATCGATGCGATCCGAGCGTTAGGAGGCATGATAATCACGCCAGCCGGAGATGTGGAACTGGGTAAAGGAAGGAAGGTGTGTGCAGCCCTTTGCATTAGTGAGCGGGATTTCGACGTCTCCTTCAATTCCGACGACAGGGTGTGGACCGCCAGGTGGAAATGGGCCCAAAAAGACCCACCAGTTCAGCTTCACAACAAGGTCGCAGAGTACAAAGTGCCCGACGGCATCAGAGGAAAATACGAGAAAGAGCTTCAACAGTGGATTGCGAACGGCTGGTTGATTCCGTACTCCCAGGAAAGACTGGGAACCCCAAAGAGTTTGATTCCCTTGATGGCAGTCGTGCAGAAACAGAAGGTACGTCCGATACTCGATTACCGCAAATTGAACGACTTTGTGGATGCTTTCACTGCCGATGCAGAAGTGTGCGCACAGAAGCTGTGAGCGTGGCCGCGGCAAGGAGTCAATGTGTCGCTTCTGGATCTGCGGTACGCATATCTTCAGATTTACATCGACGAAGCACTGTGGCCATTTCAAACGGCTATTTTCAAGGACCAACGCTTCTGTCTGACGCGGCTAGGATTTGGGCTAAATGTGGCGCCACTCATTATGAAATCCGTTATAGACGTCATCACATCGCAAGACCGCACAATTGAAAGTGCCACATCAGCATACGTTGATAACATCTTCATCACTGAAAGTCTGGTCTCTGCATCGCGTGTACGACAACACTTTTCGGATTACGGTTTGGTATGCAAGGATCCGGTGTGACTGAGAGATGGAGCAAGAGTTCTTAGCTTGCAAGTCTAGGAAGAGAATAGCACCCTCCGATAGAAACGAGGAAGTCAGATTCCGGAAGTCCCTGATGTGTTGACCCGTCGGTGCGTGTTTTCGTTGTGTGGGACTACTTGTTGGACATTTCCCCGTGTGTGGATGGCTCAGGGTGGCAGTTGCATTCGTCAAGCGCCTGGCAACCGCAGCAACCAATGGATGGGATGATAAAATCAAAGATCCCTCTCTCTGTCGCATATTAGCGGAGATGCAAAGTAGAGTACGGGAACTGGATCCTGTTGGAGGAGACTGGTGCATGGGTGGTGACGAGATCACAGTCTGGGTGGATGCGAGTTCCGTGGCGACAGGAGTGGCATTGGAAGCGAAAGGAAATGTCATCGGAGATGCGTGTTGGCTGCGTCCGACTAATGATTCCAGGCATATTAATTTAGCTGAACTCAATGCGGCGCTTAAAGGAGTCAATCCAGCCCTCCAGTGGGAGGCGACAACATTGCACTTGGTTACTGATTCGGCGTGTGTGCACCGGTGGATTTCCGACACCTTGACCAGGAAGGCACGGGTGAACACAAGGGCGGCTGGCGAGATGCTGGTTAGGCGACGGCTGGGCACTATGCGATCGCTGGTGGGAGAATATGGATTGATCATAGATGTGACACTCGTACAGTCAGAACCATGCGGATCGCCTCACCAGAGTACCGCGCAGGTGGCTGGATCTGCTCAAGAGAGGAGAACCGGCCCTCGAGAGCTGCGTAATGGTAGGGAGACGACTGGACGAGGACCAGGTGGCCAATATCCAGCGTCAAAGTGGACATCCGGGCGTGAAACGAACTCTGTAATTCTCCATATTAGTCGACCCGCAAGTGTCCAGAGAAAGCGTTAAAGCCGTTGTGAAGGCCTGCACAACCTGTCAGTCAATCAATTCGGCACCTGTTCACTGAGAAAGAGGAGAACCGAGCGTGAAGAGTAACTGGATCAGACTAGCGATGGATACCCCCCCCACCACCACCACCACAAGGGGGTGAGAATTTTCTAACGCTTATTGATTGCAGTCCCTCTAGGTTTACGGTATGGCGGCCGCTGCGCCGACAAGATGCGAGCACCGTCGTTCGACTGTCGGAGAATGTTTTCCTGGAGCGAGGCCCACTTATGGAAATACTGACCGACAACGACACTGCGTTCACCAGTAAAGACTTTAAAAAATTTGCGGACAATTGGGACGTGCATCTGCGGTTTCGATGTGCTTACTTGCCGAGTGGAAACGGCATCGTAGAGCGAAACCACAGAATCGTCAAGACCATTGCAGCCAGGAAGGGCTGTACAGTATCGGAGGCGGTTTACTGGTATAATGTCGCCCCGAAAGAAAACTTTTCAACGTCCACGGCGCCGGCTGATGCACTGCACAAGTATCATGTCCGAGTGAAAGGCATTGAAGCCAACCCGCTGCCTGAACTAGAAGTGACCGGAGGGAGATTGAAAAAAGGAGATGTTGTTTGGGTCAAAAACCCACGCGGCAAGTGTACGACAAAATACGGCACTGGACGTGTTACGGAGGTGATTAGCTCGCAATCTGTGAGAGTTGATGGGGTGCTCCGTCACATTAAAGACTTGCGACCGGTGATGCAACCGCTACCGTTACTGAGCGATGAAAGTGATTCCAAGTCTGAGAGTAGTGAGCGTTCGATCTGCTTGGAGTTAGACCCACTGGGCAGTGATTCCGATATCAGCAGCTTCCCGGCGGACACAGTGTTTACCGACACTCAAATCATAGATCAGAGTACGCATGAGGATGAAGCTTGTGTTGTCCCCCTTCAGAGGGGTACCCGACGGCCATGGTCGCCACCTCCCTGCTCTGTTTGTGATCATGTGATCAGAGGGAAGTGTGGGGAAAATTGTGAAAACGGCTTACCTCGGAAACGCCCACGAATCTGTGCGTCGTGCAAAATCCAGCTGCTCAGCGGTAAAAAGAAACAAAATGGCGGCGCAAGGCGGTCTCGGACAGTTAACGCGAAATCTCGTTGTCTCGTTATTCGCATGCAAATTATGGTCGGTCCTCGGCTGTATAAAGCAATCCGTTTTAGAGGAGGGAAGCGCGTTTTTTTTTCCTTTCATTTGATTTCATGTCACAACCATCAAGAAAATAATTGAAGAATTTGGTGTTGCGAATGCCAAAACAAAAAAAACATGCTGGATATTTGCATTGATCTGTAAATTTAAAGTAAACTGATCAGTAGAAGATAAAACCGCCAGTCTTCATTTTACAAAATAAACTAAGTATAGCATAAATTCATGTATAAATACAAAAGATTTTATCCATAAACACATATATTTACCGCATATACTGTCGTATCATGCAACTTTTGAAGACCTAATTTTGAAGCTAATTTGACTACAGTAAATGCATATATAATCTGGTCAACGGCGTAGCCAGGGCCAGCAATACATACACTAATTTTATATCTCGTGTATGATGCGACTCCCTTAAAAATAGCTTCAAAAGTCGCATGACACGCCGGTATAGTGATTTTCCAAGCGTAGATTAGATGTGGCACAAAGCCGAAAGTATGGGGCACCCAGTGAGGATCGAACTCATTACTTAGCAGTAATTGTCCTAGAAAGACATGCTTGCTAATCTTTACACCGCCTCGAGGTGCCCGTGATACGACAGTATATACGGTAATTAATATACTGACTCTGAACAAATGATTATTTTAATGTTTTATATGTTAACATTAATTCCTTGATAATCTATAACCTTCTTTCATTCATTGATTTTTACATTTTTTACTGTTTCAATTATTTTAAATCAATTCACCCCAAGTAAGGCGATAACGCCACTATGACGCAAGGTTTTACTGGGAGTGAAAGAGAATGAAAATATTTTAGAAGGAACCGGAAATCCAGGAACAAGGGATGAAACTTTACTCCTGTTCAAAAGATCGGGGAGGAGTGTAAACCGGGCAATAGGCGAATCTACTCACTCCTATTGAGGAGAAGATGGGAAAAAAGGAAATAAATTATTAGTAAATAAAATAAAATTTCAGAGTTTAGACGGAGAGATCAGTAGTATAGAGTTGAGTATGGAAGAATCCGGAAACCCAATCCTAAACAAGAATCAAGGGATAAGCCTCTATTCTTGTTCAAAATACAAGGGAAGAATGTAAACCGGGCGGTAGTGTAAACCCTAACTTGCACCAAATATTGCTTCCTAGAGAACTTTGATAAAATATTGTTTTCCAAATGATGGACAACGAGTTTTCTAACCGGTTTTCGTACGATCACCAAAAATAAGCAGCGTTGATCTTAGTCACTACCTAGATGGGTGACTATTTAGGAATACCAGTTGCTGTAAGCTTGGTGTAATGGATAACGGCTTAGAATTGGAAATCGGAGGGTCGGGTTTCAATTCCGGTCGGATTCGTTATATTAATTTACGGGCAAATGCCCGTGGGGAAGTTACGTATCTAGCCTTTCTCCCTCAGCTATGGGTTATTTAGTAGGACTTGTATCAGTAAATCATTATTATTTCCCCCAAAATTCTTACAATTTAAAACTATTTTCTGGCTTTAAATAACCCGGAAATGGTTGCGAAGTTGTAAAAATGAGATCAATCAATTACAGGTTTTCTGTAGAATTAGTATCTAGAGACACTAATTTGATGTCCATGAAATCTTTTTTGAGCAAGGTTGACAATAGTCAGCATTGTGGAATATGAAGGAATATTGCCTTTGTAATAGTTTATTTATACTCTTTATATTGAAACTTCTTGGTAGTGATGGGAAAATGTGTTGTCTAAGAAATTACAATATTTTGCTGCTTTTATCAATCAAATTTTAAGGAGCCTATAAATTGTAATACTAAATAAATTGATATTGTATATTTATTGTATAAACATAAGTATATTCGATATAGTACCAATTTTAAAGTGAAAATAATGATTTGCATAATAAAGTACAGCATAATCGTGACAGAGAGATGTGGGACAGCTTTTGATGATGAATGGAAACGCCACTGTTGTATTTTTAACACGTATTGCATTTGAAAGTTACCTACAATCAACGGTTGTATTTCTTTTTCTCTGCCCACTGACTTTACGGCTACTCTACACTGTTTCTTCGCTTCGCCTCAGTTATTTTTCCATTTTAAATATTTTTTGGCGGTTGGGAAAAAATCAACAACTAATCTTACAATATTTTTTTAACTAAAATTTCAGCACTTTTCATTCAGTTTAGATGTTGGGAACGTGTTACTGAGAAAATAAAGTTAGTAAAATGCACTGTTAATTATTTTGTTATGGAAAACAGTAAATGCATATATAATCTGGTCAGCGGCGTAGCCAGGGCCAGCAATACATACGCTAATTTTATATCTCGTGTATGATGCGACTCCCTTAAAAATAGCTTCAAAAGTCGCATGACACGCCGGTATAGTGATTTTCCAAGCGTAGCTTAGATGTGGCACAAAGCCGAAAGTTCACCAGAATGTAGTGAAATTCTGAAATATTTCAGAGGGGATGGATTCAGGATCAGACCGAGAACTTTCCAACATCTGTTCGTAAACACACACACGCACACACATAGACACATTTAAAGCAATTTTTTTTTCTTGCAGTTGTGTAACGCTTACACATACACACACATGCATGCGATCTTGTGCGCATAATTTATATTTCTTAAGTACTTGGCATCTTTCAAGAAGTGGATGATCAGTTTTTCATAACTTCAAACTACACCTTTTCTTTTCTTTTGTCGATTCGAAATACACACACACACACACACACACACACACACACATGTATATATATATATATATATATATATATATATATATATATATATATATATACCAAGGAAGAGTTTAAACCGTATGTAAAAATTATAATAAATAATTATTGTTCTACTCTTAGTATTGAGCCCTTTTATGAATAAATGCTGTGAACGTTAGAATTTATTTTATTTTCGTTCTCATTACATTCGGATATATATATATATATATATATATAATATAAATTACATATAATTGAAATTCAAAGATGCCCCTTATATATATATATATATATATATATATATATATATATATATATATATATATATATATATATATATATATAAAGAGAGTGAGTGACAGACAGACAGACAAACAAACCGACTCATTACAAGAATCATATATCCCTACTTTTTTTATTTTATATACCATGAACCTATATAACCAATAAAAGAATGGCGGCTTTCATAAAATTGAAAGAGCTAAAATTAACAATTAACTGAAAAAATGAACTTAAAAAATTACTTAAATTCCTGATTTTTCTGTATTTCATTACTCCATGACAATAAACATCCCTTTACACATACACACCCGTATTATATATATATATATATATATATATATATATATATATATATATATATATATATATATATATATATATATATATATATATCCACAAGCACGAAGTACGTGGAAAAAAAATACGGGGTTGTCAATTTATTTGAGTGATTGATGATAATGGACACTATATATATATGCGAGGAATTGGTGTCGCTTAAATGTGTCACTGACCCGCAAGCTTTAAATAGCAGCAGTTCGAGATTCTCGTTTTCAGTGTGCTGCTGAATTTAACGACCTAAAAACCTGTTCAGATGTCTAAACGCTCAGACCGTAATCCAGGCGTTTTTTGTTCAACTTTTGCGCACAACATACATAGATCATTACACTTTCATTGCATCGTCGTTTGCGTATATTATATTCATGTCTTTTTTTCTTTTATGAAATTTATGTGACAGCACTGCTTATAATGAATGATTAATAAATGCCTTCAAAGACATGAAATTGATGTTATTGTTAACACACTGATTTCTAACAAATAAAAAAGCAAATTAAATTCTAACTTCATTTTGTTGTTATTTTAGACAATGACGCCTTCGTTTTCTTTTCTAGTTCAATTTTCTCTCTATATATTATGCAGCAAAGATCTTCGTGTCATTAGTAAGAAGAAAGATCGGATGCCAATTTGCTCTAAAATAACAGTGTACTAAGAAACTAGAAACAGTTTCGTAACATGATATTTTATAAAGTTGTTTACGTGTAAACAAAAAATCGTAAATAGTTACATTATAAAAGTTTTAAGTGAAGAACATCTTGAATTTAAAAATCTCGAAAAGTTAAAATAATTATTGAATTCACTTAATAAAGGACGACGTTATTATTTTTAAGGTTTCCATTCCAAATTTCGTAGGAAAAATACAGAACGTGAATATAGAACAAGTAACGAACGAACGAGACACGAAGCGAACAATGTTCAAACAATGAGAGCTGGAGAATCTGTAATATACAACAACAGGCTATGCTTTGACAACATCAATTTCACATGCAGATCTCTCTCTCTCTCTCTCTCTCTCTTTCTATATATATATATATATATATATATATATGAAGAAATATAGTTTTAAGGTGTGCTTAAGGAGATAGAGCGTATGTAAATATAAATATAAAAGTGAACATTGAAGTCAGAGGCGACAGGCTGTTTCATGCCGGGCGCAATCGTCAGGCCGCGAATGCTGGATATTTCCTCGGCTATTGGTATATATATATATATATATATATATATATATATATATACAAGTTTAGGATTGGTATATACGGAATGAAATCCAATAACCAACAATCAATATTCTTTAAAGAGTGCCCAATACAGAGTAGAGCAGATATAATTATTTATTTGAATATTACAACATAAATATGTTATAAAATCACGACAAAAGTAGCCATTTTGTTTCAACACTTCTTGTGTCTTGTCAAGTGATAATATAGAGTATAGAATAAATGGTTTTAAAAGTTTCAAATTAATCAACGATCCTTAGCTAAGAGTAAACGCTGTTACGTAAGCCAGAGTGGCCAATCAAAAAACAAGTATAGGATGATTCGAAAAATTTGACAACTAAGCAAGGCTATCTAGATATTAAAAGATTTATAAAATTTGAAATTAAAATTAAAAGTAAAAAATTAAAATTACCTATTTAGAAATCTAAATCAGATCTCTATTAAGTTTTAAATTGTAGAATTACTAAGGAGAAAAAAAAAAAAAAAAAAATCTAAAAATAAAAATAAAAGATATATATGCTATTTAATTTATATTTTCATTGAAATTAAGTTGAAAGTTGTATTTAGAGTCCCAGACATAGATGTATACATTTTTCGTTACAGTTCAGCATGTTAGTCGCCTCTCACGTGAAATCACTCGAACAACGGCATGCCAAACGCTCGGACGCATCTAGATATATACACACACATACAAAAAAGCAAACCACACATAGGCAAATGCACTACACCTACACATCGATACACACAGGCACACACATCTACATTCAATATGATCCAGACGGTCAAATGTCGAAGCTATTCGTGGCTTAATATGTTATTAAACGAATTTAAACTTGAAAAATTTAAACAAATAACCATATATATATATATATATATATATATATATATATATATATATATATATATATATATATATATATACATACACATACACACACATACACATACATATACATATATACATTTTTGAAAACATATAGTTTTCGACACATTTAGAGACAAAAGTAAATAACCACCTCCACATATAATTGAACACTCGCACATCCGCATATAAATTAATACATGCACCCGCATAGACACATATAAGGATAATAGGTACGCATACACAGACCTACGTACATAAACATACACATAGATAAGCACATATAAATATATTGACCCATACGTCGACGCAGAAAAGTAAATAAGGCAAGTGAAGAAATACATATAAAGATGCAACCATATACAAGCACACACATACATACATACACATCTAGATGTACATACATAAGCACGCATGCATATATGTATATACACTAAATATATATATAGACATTTACAAATACAAGTGTATACATGAAAAATTAAACAAACGTAAATTAAAACGACATGAGTATAAAAATGCATATACACATCCGCTAGTACATATATATACACACATACATACGCAACTACACATAGATATATACACATATATATCTACAGACATACATATACATACATACATACATATTCACAAATATATATACGCATATATACATATACATATATATATATATATATATATATATATATACATACATATATAAACACACATACACATATACATACACACACATACACATATACGCACACACACATACATATACAAACACATATACATATATACATAAACATATAGACACATGCAGAAAAAAGGAAAAAGACGTAAGCATACATAGACCAACTTATATTCTAATAATATTCCAACAACATTATGATAAAATATATTAAAAGTTAATCATAATTTAAGAAAAGAACAACGGTCTGTAAGCAATTAAAGGTACTTTATCAACAAAAGTAGATTTTAGTTTGTATCTATGATACACTCCAAGACACTAAAGCCTACATACAAATACACATACAATGACACACCAACATATATATATAAATATCTAATCCTATATAAATACCCATATCGACACATCCAGATAAACAATACAGAGACAGTCGAGCTCAACCATATAATCACCCACACATACATATAAATATACACCCATATACAAACACATATACATAAACATATACATATTTAAACATACATATATATACATATATATGCATATATAAACCTATACATACACATAGAAACATACATACTACATATACATACATATATGCACACTCACACATACATATACATACATATGCAATAGGCATACATATATCTACACTCACACAAGTACACATAAATATCCCCATATACCCATACATATACTCACACATTTAGTGGTGGACACTTACCAGAATTTACTCCCTTACTAATACACATAAACAGGTTAACCTATGATAGAAGCCAATATACGCAACGATATACCTTCATAAAAAAAAAAAAAAAAAAAAAAATCATATATATATCCCTATATACACATATACATATCCTACAGTAGAAATAACTCTACATAACATACACATATATACATCTAAATACAGACACGTATGATACTTTGTAAGTACCCAGTACACATTCATATCGATAAGGCGACTATCATGCTAAAAAGGTAATAGTCTATTAAGTTTCATTTATCATTATCATAGAAAGTATATGATTTCTATACTAAGTTAAATTTAAGACGATGCTTACAGTTAACTGTTAGTTCATATCTTTGATTTAAAAGATCAGTCTTATTTTTAAATCTAATTATTTCAAGTTTCTCGTTAAGGCATAAGTAACACGGGGCATATAGTGAGTTACATGTCCGGGCCTTTCTAATTAATTTCCATTTAACCTTAGGTGTTTTATTTTTCTCTTTTAGACTCCAAAAGTATTTGGATAATGAAGTCATATATTTATAGTTACTATTATTAAAAGATTGCAGGTGACCCCGCCAGCGTTCCTTGAATGGTCTCATGGTGCAACCTATGTAGAATTTCTTTATATTTGGATTTTCTAGTGTTGATATAGTACTGAGATAAACTACAGAGCTAGTTAAACAGTTATTATTTAGTGGACAATTATTGGGATTCCTGCAGTTACATGATTTATTATTTGTGTCATTTTGCTTAATGTTGCTATGTGCAACCTTGTGGGTTGTCAGGCTCTCCGAATTTATATACTTGCTGAATATACTATTGTTATGTTTTTTAATTATTTTTTCTAGGTTATCAGCACAACTATAGCTTAACTTAAGAGTATTAGAGTTAAATATTTTACTGAGTGAGTTGGTTCCAGATTTGGGGAAATGTTTTTTAATGAGGTTTAGAAACAGGTGCCCCAATTTGGTTTTAACCATAATGTTAAAAGGGGGAGTATACCATATGATTTTTCTAGATCTCTTTCTACCATTATTGTTGCTATTTATAGGGCTTTTATATTTAATATTAATATTTTTATATCCACTATTTTTAAGTGCGGAATTGTAAAGGTCACTATGCTTATTAAAAATATCACTGTTTGAAGGGTTGTTACTGATCCTACATTCAATAGAATAGGGTATGTGTTTGATGATTGCAGGGGGGTGGTTAGAATTTGGATGAACGTATATTTGATTGGAATTAACTTTTACATATGGTTGGTATGTGTTGCTAGTGAGGTCTAGGGTGACGTCTAGGAAGTCTACTCGTTTAACATTAGTGGAAACTATTACTCTGAGACCTAGATCCTTAAATACCTTATGTATCATTTTTCTAATACGATCTACTTTAATTTTAGTGGAATTCCTAACTACTAATAACCCGTCGTCCCTATATAAACCTACACTATCAGAATCTAGGCAATCAAATGCACTTAAATTATACAAAAGAAATAATCCAACAAGATCAGAAGCTTCAGCAGAATCCAGAGAACCCATTGAAATGTCAAATTTTTCGTTACAGGACTTTTTGGTCCACTGTTCATCTTTGTAGATTAGAACCGAATTTCGGCACTCCATGATGGTATTCACTTCTCTTTCAGAAATGTTGGAGTATTCCTGAGCGAAATCCAGGGCACAAGTGAACAGATTTTTGGATATAGATGGATAATAGTCTGTAATGTCAAACTGTATGAAGGTACATTTATCCTTAAATCCGATGTTGGTAAACCAGTTGATGACATCCGCAGTGTTAATCCATTGTAATAGTCCGAGGGTTTTCTTTATGGAGTGGTTATGTATTTCTTCACTTGCCTTATTTACTTTTCTGCGTCGACGTATGGGTCAATATATTTATATGTGCTTATCTATGTGTATGTTTATGTACGTAGGTCTGTGTATGCGTACCTATTATCCTTATATGTGTCTATGCGGGTGCATGTATTAATTTATATGCGGATGTGCGAGTGTTCAATTATATGTGGAGGTGGTTATTTACTTTTGTCTCTAAATGTGTCGAAAACTATATGTTTTCAAAAATGTATATATGTATATGTATGTGTATGTGTGTGTATGTGTATGTATATATATATGTATATATATATATATATATATATATATATATATATATATATATATATATATATATATATATGGTTATTTGTTTAAATTTTTCAAGTTTAAATTCGTTTAATAACATATTAAGCCACGAATAGCTTCGACATTTGACCGTCTGGATCATATTGAATGTAGATGTGTGTGCCTGTGTGTATCGATGTGTAGGTGTAGTGCATTTGCCTATGTGTGGTTTGCTTTTTTGTATGTGTGTGTATATATCTAGATGCGTCCGAGCGTTTGGCATGCCGTTGTTCGAGTGATTTCACGTGAGAGGCGACTAACATGCTGAACTGTAACGAAAAATGTATACATCTATGTCTGGGACTCTAAATACAACTTTCAACTTAATTTCAATGAAAATATAAATTAAATAGCATATATATCTTTTATTTTTATTTTTAGATTTATTTATTTATTTTTTTTTTTCTCCTTAGTAATTCTACAATTTAAAACTTAATAGAGATCTGATTTAGATTTCTAAATAGGTAATTTTAATTTTTTACTTTTAATTTTAATTTCAAATTTTATAAATCTTTTAATATCTAGATAGCCTTGCTTAGTTGTCAAATTTTTCGAATCATCCTATACTTGTTTTTTGATTGGCCACTCTGGCTTACGTAACAGCGTTTACTCTTAGCTAAGGATCGTTGATTAATTTGAAACTTTTAAAACCATTTATTCTATACTCTATATTATCACTTGACAAGACACAAGAAGTGTTGAAACAAAATGGCTACTTTTGTCGTGATTTTATAACATATTTATGTTGTAATATTCAAATAAATAATTATATATATATATATATATATATATATATGTGTGTGTGTGTGTGTGTGTGTGTGTGTGTGTGTGTGTGTGTGTGTGTGTGTGTGGTCCAGTGGTTCATATATAAATAGCCGAGGAAATGTTCACTTTTATATATATATATATATATATATATATATATATATATATATATAGATAGATAGATAGATAGATAGATAGATAGATAAAACAATTTGGAAAAATTATACTTTGACATGTTTCGCCGATGAACCGGTATCATCAGAAAATAAAAATTTATGACGAAATAGTCGGTGGTAAACTCACTAGGTATACCAATATTAAATTGACTATATTAGCGATACGATTCGCGTTAAACGGCTGAAGGCTTGATTTTTTTCTTTTCTTTTTTTTAAAAATTTTTTTTTACTTAAACTCTATCGTTGTAGAAATTAGATTTCAACAAATTTCAACTCATATTTTATTTTATTTCATTTTTCTTTCCAGGTTTACGTATCCCACATCGTTTTATTAGTGATTTACTAAGAACAGAAAATGCATTAAAATTGTCCGGACCTATATTAATTCGTAGTGGACACATAGATCATTACACTTTCATTGCATCGTCGTTTGCGTAAATTATATTCATGTTTTATTGAAACAGCATTTCCCAGATCAAAATTGTGATCACTAACTTTCCGTTGGCACACATAAAATGTGTTGTTTAGTTTTAAGTCACTTTTATGTTCGTATATTCTTTTCTTTAAATTTCAAGAAGTTTTCTCAATTCATTTTGGGGTTATTATTTGTGTGTTCATTTTATTGATTAAACTCCTGTTTCACATTGATTAAACTTTCAACTGTTTTTTAAATGTTTGTGATAAATTTTATATTTAGACTAGCTAAATTTCTTTCCAGTTATGGAGGTTCATCATGGAGTTATGTATATAAAATGAGCTTGGTTTTGTGTTGTTTATACTTTCTTTTTCTTCTTTTGTAGATTTTGTACGCTTTTCTTTTGGCATTGTATATTAAAATAACTGTGATGGAAGAGGATTTTTAAATACTTCAAATACATTTTTCTTCACCAAGTTTCTATTCATGACTGCTAATAAAATAAAAACCTATAATTATTCCAGATTGTATCTTATTGCTGTGATGCGTGTAAAAAATTATGAGGTCGTTTATATTTGTTGACTTCCGGTAGACGTTTACTTTTAAACTTGTATCAATTCGAATTAACAGAATATCAAGAAAAGGTAAAATAATATCTTACCTTTTCTTGATATTCTGTTAATTCAAATGTGTTTCTTTTTTATGTGTGAATTTAATTGCAGTTTAAATTTAGTTTGCTTTTTTTTTTTGAGATTTTGTAGTTCAGTTTTAAAAATGTTTAATAAAATTTTAATAAAATTCCAAAACCTTTAGTGTTGGATTTTGAGTTACCTTAGTACAGTGGTCCCTAAACTTTTTTTTTCTCTCTAGACCGCATTTTGGGAATTAAAATTTGCTCGCACCTCACCAAAGTTTATGTAATAAAAAGTATATTTAAAAATAAAAAAACAGAACGGGTTAAAGGGAGATAACCGCGGATTCGAAGTCAGAACATTATCATTGATAACTATCTCCTCCAATTTGCGAACCCTTGTTACTATATTTTTAATACTTGATATAATGCAAAAATATCACAATGATAAAATCGGTAAATAACTATTTATAACTATTCACACTGAGACTTATGCATGCAATTACAATCCATAATAATATTTTAAATTTTGAAATCATATTTATTTTTGGCATATGAATTTTTAAATACTATTTCTAAATCTTCGATTGTCTTTCAATCATTCCGCCTCACCTGCTATCCTCTTCCACCGGACCCATGCCTTAGTAGAATCATGCAAACAATAATGTTTTTAAAATATATTTGGCCATATAAACCCATGATTTCTTTTTATATTGAAATGATGCATTTCGAAACAGAGATTTTTATCAAAGAATTCCTGCAAGTTTTCAATTTAACGACACACATTCACTGAACTGTGATATCCAATGAATTTTTTTTAATTACCATAATCTATTTCTTTCAAAACATTACCAAAATTTCGAAAATAAAAGGTTGTATTCTTAATTAGTTCTTCTTTTGTGAGAATATCCTTTCATGTAACAGACCTGCTATATACAAAACTGACATTTTAATATCTTTAGAGATACTAGTTTCAAGGTCTTGTAAGTTATCCTATGTTTGGTTTGTTATTTAATACGGCAAATATCCATATTTTTAGCAACTGTGGCTTGGATCAAAGTTGTATTCTTTCAAATAACATTCAAGTGAAGTAATTTAATTTTTCAATAAGGAATTTTTCAATAACATTTTGAATGGATGTCTTAATTTTCCAAATTCATTTTCTAAATAGTCGCTGGTAAATTCATTAGAGATAACAATATTAAATTCACTGCTTAGCAAATATTTACAAACATCAATTAAACAATTACATGTATGTTCAGTGGCTAAACTATTTCCCCTTGTAAATGATCTAACTTTTTTCCTTACTTTATTTGTATTATTTTTGCTATTTTCCAAAAATTAGAAAGAAACTTTAGATGTTTATCATCTAAAACTGATATCACTGTTTTCATAGGTCATTGTTCTTCATGCCAGCACGTATTTCTTTTGACACTAACAATTTTTCAAAATTGCAACTCGTTCATTGATACCATTGCTGAAATGTTCGTTTTTTTTAAAATAGAATAAATTGTTGCATATATACCAGCATAGTATAAAAACTCGTTTGTGAATTTTTATTTTAAAAATTTCGATACTTCCAGTGAAAAATTAATAGACAAACTGAACGAACAGCTGATTGATCGATTTATAGCACACGGCTAACAGAGAATCCTCTTGATCAATATCGTGACACAAATTTTCAAATCTGATAATTATATCTTTTTCTAGAGTTTGTGCCAACTCATCACTTTGCACATTTCACACAAAAGCAGAAGTTTTATTTGCAGTTCTTGGTTTTCGTTGAGGATTATGTAATACACATGAACAAATGCATGCAATGCACATGAACAAATACTGATGGTAGATTTTTGGGTCGTAGTTTTCCATTAAAAATAACTGTTTCGTAGCAAAAAGTAAAATGCTTTTTACAAACATGTGTTTAGTTTGTTTCGAGATATTACCTTTAGCCATCGTTCTCTCTCATTCTCTTCTTAGGGAAGACAAAATGCACAAATTTTATTTTGTTTGTTATAGTTACCTCGGCAACCTGTTAAACAGCACTTTTTCACCATTTTCAGAAAGATTTTGGGAAAATGAAATTAAACAATATTAACTAAACTGTTATTTTATAAAAAGTTTCAGGTTGATTCTAAATCTTAGCATGAATCTTAGATTTTATGGTCTGAACAATTTGGACTTGGGAATATTTTATTAAAAATAAAGAATTTAATGCAACCTGAAATACTCCTTCATTTAAATTATTTTTTCATACTTCTGTAGATTAAGCATTCCAGGTCCCGAATAAAAAATATCACATTTCATAAAAGTTAATAGGAGGTCCAGTTTGCTATGTAAAATATTTGTAAATTGATCTCCCTAGGGAAGCGAAAACAAAATATCCTCATACCATATGTTTTCTTAAAATAAAGAAAGATAAAAATCGTAATCTAGAGTGCTCTTTTCATATATTACTATCAATTAAGCACGCCAGGTTATGATATTGCAAAAAAGAAATCACGTGGTATGAGCATATTTTTTTTTGCTTCTCTAAGGGCGTATCAATTTACAATGAATTTACATAGCAAACTGGACCCCTATTAACTTTTATAATTTTTTTATATTCGTTGTCTGTAGTGCTTAATTTATAGGAATATGTAAGAAAAATGTTTATTTCTGGCTACAGTGCTTATTGTATAACTTCACCAAGGTTTGTGAGAAGTTATCTTTTAGAGGTTAATTTGTGGATTAGGAAACTCCAGGACGTGGGAATTTTGATTCAGACATAGAAGTTTTAGTGTTCGGAAAATGAAAGAGGGATGTTAAGTCCCAGTCTATATGGGAATGACTGCAAAAACCACTCCCTTCCACAAATTTATAGTCAAATCATATATAGATACATACTGGGATTACTTTATAGCCAATAAGATAGACGGCTTCTCGGTCTCATCCGCCATATTCTTGTTCTTTTTTGTTTTGAGTAAGAACGCTGCGTTTTCTGTATACCTTTTTGTGTGTGTTAACACCATTCTTAGTTTGTCAACCCTTTTGTCTCTTTACTATTGCTTCACTTAATTTTGTCTTGCATATATTGTTTCTTTGTGTTATTTTTGCCCTGTTCTTTTCTTTCTTTTGTTATTGTTTATTGCATTTCTGCCAATTGCATTTAACCATGGCCAATTACTCTACAGATACGAATTAAAAATCCTTTCCAACGCAAGTTGCAACTTTCAAGTCATCTAAATTACATATTAATCTCCTTGCACTTTAATAAAATAGAAGACTTTTACGGTATTTTCTTAAGAACAGTGTAAAAATGTCAAGTTCAATTCATTGCATTTAATTATGGCATTAACTTTATGTGACAAAATTCTTAATAATAACATTTTTTAATAATTTCGCCGTGCAAAAAATAACATATATTGTCTATTTACGAAGGACGGTGAAAATTGAAATTCAACATATCTTTTTTAAAAACTTAGAATAAAAATTATACATGAAAAATAAATTTTATAATAATTATATTCATTGTTATAAAGAAAAATATTAAATATATGTGACAAAATTCTTGATAATTACATTTTTGCCTTCCATTTACGAAGGCACGGTGGAGTAATAGATAAGCGACTCGGATTGAGGAATCTGAAGACCGAGTTCGAATTCCAGTTAAATCCATTACATTCACTTACTTAGGGAAAGGTATGAATCCTCTTCTCCCGCCAGCGATGGGTAAATAGCAAGACAGACCGGGTTTTATATCCTTGGATGGCAACTGGTCTATCGCAGAAAAAAATGGCAACCTCGTCAGTCATTTATCGAAAGATACATGATCACCTAAGCGTGTATCACGCTGACTGACGCATAACTGACTGATTTATGAAAGACGGTTAAAATTTAAGATAACTATTTCAGATACCTTAGAAAAACATATGATATTCATTAAAAAATTAAATTTTATAAACAATATGTTCATTGTTATGAAGAACAATATTACAGAAGAAAATATTAAATTAACTTTGTAGTAAACCTTTTAATAATGACAATTTGTCAACTTTGTACCGAAACAAATAGTTGTTTTTTATAATGAAGATAAAATAAAAATACTGTAATTTCAACGAAAATAAAATAAACGAATCATAGACTTACTTCTGTGTCTTAAATAATAAATGTAAATTAATATAAGGTAAATATTTCTTTTTAAAAAGACAATTGTTTTACGGTGATTTCAGCAACGAACGTTTATCATCAATGTCAAAATCGGTGTATATGTGTAAATTTTACACTTCCGCATCAGCAAGCAAATATAACTGACTTTGTAAAAACAATTTCTGCCACAGTGAAATCTTTATATCTCTCGGTTTTTCAAGTTATTTCTATCATTATAATGTATTTTTACTGTAGTTTGAACTGCTTGTATTCATAATATTTTAAAAGAATATTTAACACATGACTTAATTTTTTAGTCTTTATTTGGAAAATCTGGAAAATGGCATATAGGCTATTAACAAGAATCAGCACCTGATAGAGGCAAACTGAGTTGAAATTCGTATTCAGCGAACCGAAATTACCTAGAATCAAGCATCAGATATCATTCAATAAGATACGTGTTCCCCCACAGTAATAGGTCACATTGGTTTGTTGGCTTTGTGTGTTTTTGGTAATCCTTAGAATGTACGAATATTTGGATACTATTCTATTAATTGTAAACATGTTTCGTCATAACTTATTGTTAGATTTTATTGATTGTTTGAATTTATGTTTCCTTATTAATTTCGTGTCCTTTCATCTTTTTTTTATTAATACTTCTATCATTGAACAAAGATTCTGTTTTCTCACTGGTATTAATAATAACAATTCTACTTAATTTAACTGAAGAGGTGATGGATAGATTCTCTTGTTTTTAGATCGTATTTCGATTGCTCTTATGTATCGGCTCTGTCAAGTTGTTTTCAAATTGACTATAATAAATCAATATAATCCCTTTTGTATAAAGACCTTGTCGAAGTCAGTGTTATGTTATCTGTGATTTTTTTTTTTAAATTATCGTGTCTATGACAGTGCCATTTTTAATTCGGGAGAGCATTTCAGTTCAAAAGTGAAGGCTTCGACTTCGGTAGTGAAAAGTTTGAAACTTGATAAGATGTTATCGGGATCTAATCGTCGCCATAGGGATTGTTAATGTTTTACAATGTTTATGCATCGAACGTTTATTTTCAAGATTTCCCGTTGCGGGTTTTCAGCTTTTGTTACCATAATTTCATATAAGTATTTGCCGAGCTTAGCCCAGTTTAGCCATGCCTGGGGAACCCAGAAAGGATCGAAATGATTTACAAAATAAGATCCGTGACCAATTCTCTACAATGAGGTTCCCTACCAGGCAGACCTTGTTGGTTCTTTTTAATCAAACCTGTTTAATATATATATATATATATATATATATATATATATATATATATATTAAGCAAGTTTACCCCATGCAAGGCAATAAAGCCACTAAAGCACAAGGGGTTACTGAGCGCGGGAAGAATTAGAAAACAGAAACATTATTAAAGAGCGAGAACGAAGGAAGAGTTTTCAGGACGACAGCATATGGTGATTAACATTCAGATCTTGAAGATTAAAGTTGACTGGAAAGCATGGAGTCAGAAGAGAGTTCCACAAGATAGAAGTGCGAGAAAAGAAACTGTTAGCATAGAACTTACGGTTACATCTAGCCAATTCAACCGTAAGTTGATGAGACATTGTCGCCAGTCTAATACTGCGTTTAAATTCATAAAGTTTAGGTGCCATAGAGAAGATCTCATCCGAACAATTACCATGAAAGTATTTATAGAAAAGACACAAGTGTCTATATTAATAATTTGGTATGCGTCGGTTTGGAATAAAAGTATGAAGAATAAGGAGCTAATATTCGTATAAAATATCACCCATTGAGTGCCTGTGGTAATATAACAGTGCCCGTTGTAAAGTAAAATTTATGCTAATAATAGATATACATTTCGTTCCTCACCGTTTGGTACGCATCGCTTTGGAATATATATATATATATATATATATATATATATATATATATATATATATATATATATATATATATACACACACATATATATATATTTATATATATATATATATTTATATATACATATCATAAATATATAAGCCATTATCAAAGACACGACCCATGAAGACGCGATATTTGAAAAATGCTGAATCTGTCATAGCACAAAACTCTTTGATAAAGGATTATGAAAGTGAATATATTTAAGCTTTCCCCAGAAGCCAAGAAAGTAATCCGAAAGATAGAAAACAAATAAAACCTAAAAAACAGTACGAGGCCAAAAAATGGACACGCCCATAGAATGTCGATTTTTGTATTTTTACCAAGACAAGGGAGTAATAAAATTCGTTTATTAATACAGGGTATTAATTCAGGTGTACATATGTACATTATACAAGTCAAAAATGATTTAGTATTTTGTTGGGTAACCTTTTGCTTTAATAACGCTCTTAACTCTTCGTGGCATGCTATAGACTAAATTCTTTAGTAAGTCCTTTAATTCGCAAAATCTCATCTTCTGTGTTAACTTTCCTATTATGGGCACGCTTTCCATTATCGCCCAAAGGTTTGCAATTGGGTTAAGATTAGAACTCTGACTAAGGCACTGTTAAACACGATAAAAAATCAACGTTTGGGGTGCATCCTCAGCAGAAGGAGTTGGTAATTTGTACAAAATCAGGGGAATCATTGACCAGCATCAATACCACAACATTCTTGTTAATCAAATGTGGCTTTCTGCAAAAGATTTTGCCCAAGGTCAACGCTTCACGTTCCAATACGATCAGTCAGTTATGTGCCATGCGTGATACACGTATAGGCGATCATGTATCTTTCGATACATGACTGACGAGGCAGATGTTTTTACGCAATAGGCTGCCATTTCTTTCTGCGGTAGACCAGTTGCCATCCAAGGCTATAGAACCCAGTCTTTACTGATATCTACCCATAGGTGGAGGTAGAAGAAGGGGATTCATACGTTTCCCAAGGGCATTAGCACGTGAGTGAATGTAATGGATTCAACTGGAATTCGAACCATTTTAAGCATACTGCCTTAAAGAATAAACGTTATCTAGAGAGGAAGCGCGACGAGTGAAAATTGAAACTAGTAGCTTAGTGGACTTTCTATGGGTGCGTCCATATTTTTGCCTTGTACTATATATATATATATATATATATATATATATATATATATATGAAGAAATATAGTCTTAAAATGTGCTATATTTATGGGATAAAGTGCTCAGTATCAGAGATAGAGTGTGTGTAAATATAAAAGTGGACATGAAGTCAGCACTTAGAGGCGACAGTCTGTTTCATGCTAGTCATTGCACTAGCATGAAACAGACTGTCGCCTGTAAGTGCTGACTTCCATGTCCACTTTTATATATATACTATGCCTCGTGCTATATATATATATATATATATATATATATATATACTATGCCGCGTGCTATCTATATATATATATATATATATATATATATATATATATAGAGAGAGAGAGAGAGAGAGAGAGAGAGAGAGAGAGAGTATATACAAACATGTTAAATTGAATAATATAGACATATTATGTCTATTTATTTTTATAATAATCCTTTCCTGTTCGCTAATCAGTTTCTTGATGTTAAGGTTAAATTTATCAAGGAAGGTGCCGTAGTTTTTTCTGACCCAAGTACTTTCGATAATTAAATGCCAAAAATAAATAAATAAATAAATCATCATCACAACGTAGTGCAAATTTTATTACAGTTACAATAAGTTTGTCTTTGTAATTTACCCCTGAAGATTTTCTTGTAAAAAATCGAAAGTACTTGGGTTAGAAAAAACTACGTTACTTCCTTAATAAATATATATATATATATATATATATATATATATATATATATATATATATATTTATTTATATATATATATATCGTTTTATTTCATTTCTGTGAAATTGCTGAAAGACTTCAAACTAGCCCAGCTCATGATGCAATTAAGTACATGGTAAATATTAGACACGTGGTAGAATCTCTCAGTTGAACGTAAGTAACTGTTTATTTAATAAGGGAAAAGAGTATAACAAGTTTAGTAACGTAAGATTTATCATCAACAGTGACATGGAAATGTTCTACAATATTCTAGACAGAAGCTTGAATAATAATCAGATTATGCAAAAGAAACGAATTCTTTCTGCCAATTTCGAAATCTTCAGATATGGTAATTGAAGCGTTTTACGACGATCTCAGTGGCATTATGCACCGTAAGAAAACAAATTAAACTCTTTTAATAGGCAATTTAAATTTGTAAGTAGAAAAATTTGGAATAGGAAGAAAACCGAGAAACAAAACGTTAGTTATTTTCTCAGAAAATCATGAAATGACAATTATGAATACATTTTTTAAAAAAAGAAGAGGCCATAAATTGACTTGGAGAAGCCCAGAAGGAGAAGCAAAAAATGAAATTGGTCACATAATTGCTGACAAAGCCTGTAACATTAAATGTATAACCAGTGGCGGATTTACATATGGACATTGTCATTTTTTTAGACTGGTTGACACCTGAGGCGAGAGAACCCAGTTTGTCGCGCAATTTAATTTATAGCTGAAGGTGGGAGGGAGGAGCGACACATTTACTCCTGTTACAAGGGCATCCGTTCGAAAGTGGACGTAACATACTAGGACGGTATTTGAACTCGACCCGCTGACTCTACTTTCTGCGCTGATATCCGTTACACTACCTGCATTCAAATGTCTTACAGACTAAAAAATTCCCCAGATGCAAAGCAACTACGCAGAGGGGTAGGTTTTAGGAATAGCTACTCAATAAACCATCTTGAAACACTAAATTTATTGATTGAGAGAAAAATAAACAGCAGTATATAGCAAACCGTTTTGTTTAGGTTTTGTTGACGATGAAAAGGCATTAGACTCGGCAGAACACGCAGAAGCCTTAAATTCACTACAAGAACATATTATTAACAACAACTATGAGGTGGAGTAATAGAATAATGGATAGCGGCTTGGATTGAAGAATCAGAGAGCCGAGTTCGAATTCCAGTCGAATCCATTACATTGACTTATGTGCCAATACCCTTGGGAAAGGTATGAATCTTCTTCTTCTTCCGCCAGCTATATAGCAGGATGGACCGGGTTCTATAGCCTTGGATGGCAACTGGTCTAAAGAAATGGTAACTTACTGAGGGAAAAAATCTGTTTCGTCAGTTATGTATCAAAATATACATGATCACGCATAGCACATAACTGAATGATGTAAAAGTTATTGAGATATCTTATTCGATAGCAGTGCAATAATTTGATGATACAAATATACAGTGAAAATAAGGATTGGAAATGGCGTGTGGCAATGGGATATGAATTGAACTATTTGCAGCTGGTTTTGAAAGTATCTTCGGGAAAAAAGAATTGGAATGAACGCAAACGGAAAGTATGTAAACCATTTTACTGACATTTTACTAAGATCAGAATCATCGAATGAATAGCAAAACATGGGCGGTTAACTAAATATGGAAAGTTTCAATGATCGATTAAAAATTAACAACAATAAAAGAAAAAGTTATGTTCAACTATCACGTCCCGAAAAAGATCATAAAATAGAACATGAAGAAGCAAAAAGCCTAAGAAGAGACATAATTAGGACGTGAAAGAGAAATCACAGAAAAGAAGTAAAGCGTTATATAACAGTAGGTTTGGAAATGATTCCTTTCAAATTCAGACATAATTAAAAAACGTCTTGTAAAGCATATAACAAATGTATAATGTCAGTCACGATGCATGGGTGCGAAAATTGGATTTTAATAAACTCGCTTGAAAACGACATGGAAAAATAAGTGTTTGGGATAACTCTCAAAGTCAGAAAGTCATCAATATGGATGAGAGAATGGGCAAAAAAAAAAGAAGATATAATTGAAGTTATTAAATCATAGGAACGGAGGTTGACTGAGTACACCAAGAAGAAATAATAACAGGTGGAGTAAAAGGTTGCTTGATTAATTCCTAATAGATAACAAATACAGTAAAGTAAAGCTATACTGAAGATTAAGTGATGAAACAGTACGATTTGCTGATAAGGCATGATAGGGAATGACTTCATAGAAGGTATTGGAAAAGGCATTCGTCCTGCAATAGACTACCAGTGGTTGTTTTATATTAATCTTTTAGTGTATATACCACTGAAGTGATTACATGATAGGGATATAGTTTGGCTGTCTGAGGACATTAAGAAGAAACGATATGTTTAAAATATAATGAAACAGTGCTCAATAACGAGGATATAGCGTTTCTAGATAGATAGAGACAATTTGGAAATAAAAAGAGATGCTGCTTGATCTGAAATTCGATTGAGGCATGAAAATAAATATAATTATGCAGTGTTGATTTCTTTGTTTACACTGCCCCCCTCTCTCTCATCACACACACGCATATATACACACAGCCATATTAATATATACACTTACACACATCATACACTCTCGACGAACTAAATGATAACATACACTTAACACAGACACATCCCCTTCCCAAGAACTAATAAAACTGTCAAAATGATCAAGGGAATTCAAAGTAGCATGAATCTACCCAGCCTCTATCTTAAAAAAACAACTTTAAAGAGGCTGTTTGACAAACACAAGGACTGACCAAAATTAACGATAAAAAACAAATGTAAACTACAGATAAAGTTCATTTTTCTTCAGAAAATCATTTATTCCTGTAGTTCACTGCTAATAATAAGCAGGATTTTTTTCTCCTAATGATGGCCATGAAGACCGAATATAGTCGAGGAATCTAATTGAAATAATGAAAGAAAAAATTATTAATATACAACCCAGTGTATCTGAAAATTGTAATGTTTTAATTTTTAAATATTTTTATTGTTCAAAACACACACACAGACACACACACACGCGCACGCACGCACACACACACACACACACACACACACACACACACACACACACACACACACACACACACACACATATATTGAGTCCTGGTTGCGGTGGAATAGCAGGCGAACCTCCTCAACCTTTTTCTAGCTCCCGTTGCCTGTCAGACTATTTCCTCGCCAGTGTCTAGGTTGACTTCAAAACAATGACATCCCCTGATTTACCGTTCCATAGAACTTTTTGTTTGTTGCTACGCGAAGGCTGAGTGTGACAGCGTTCGGTCCTATATGACGGAAGCTCCTCTCCCAACCGTCTTCAAACATGCTGCCCGCCAAAACTGCTAACCTAGTCTCCGAATGGATCCTTTCTAGATTGAGGCGTTTTATATCCACCAATTCCCCAAAATTCCAGCAAAAACAGTCATCCCTAGTTTACCCCTGAATGCGCTGCAACCATAGCTTACGCGAACCACTACTTCAAAATCTATCGCAAAGAGCGGTGTAGTTTGGCCCTTACTACTTTCAGGACCGCCAGAAATCGCTTTAAGATAGTCCTGGAAAACACAAAGTGAAGCTACGCGCGATCTGTCCAGACCAATGTTGAAAAGAAACAAATTGGATCTCGCGAATTCTGGAAGATCACCAACCAAATTATGAACAGAGGCAAATTATAAATGGCCCTGATGTCATATCTTCCTCGATAGACAAGGCGAAGCTCTTCACCTCGATCTTTGCCTCAACCTGATCGTTAGATAACAACAGCCACACCCTCCCCAACTTCCCATGTCTCACTGAGCACAATCTCAGTAATATACTCATTCAGTAAGCAAGACTTATGAAAAGCCTCGACCCAAAAAAGCCACTGTCCCCCATAGCGGTCGTCATTGAGAATATAAACCCAGAATTATCCCCGTTCTTGGCAATGTTATTTAACCGATGCTTGAAGAAGTCTTTCCCAAGCCTGTGGAAGGTGGCAAGTCTTCCCGGTCTTCAAGAACGTGGGAGACCAATTCTGTCCCTTCTAGAAAAGACCCATTAATCTCCCCAGTATCATCAGTAAGCTTTTTAAGGCCTTAATCAAGAAGATCATCGAGTACCTGGATAGGAACAACCTCATGTGCGACGAACAGTATGGTTTTAATCAGCCCGATCCACTGCTGACGTCCTAATTACCATTAAGCACAGAGTTAGTGAGGCCATTGACGACTCACACATTGAATTAGCTATCTCCTTCGATAAGGTGTGGCACAAGGGTTTGCTTCACAAGCTTTTCAGCTATGGAATCACTGGAAGGTTTTATTCTATTATAAATCTTTCCTAACAGGTAGATCCCACAAGGTAGTTATTAACGGCCAGTCCTCCGAGGCTCTGGTGGTCAACGTAGGCATCCCAAGGAGTCACTTCTCGGACCAACACTCTTTCTGATGTACATAAATGATCTAGCTAAGAATATACTCCGATCATTTGTAAATATTTATGCCGATTATATGGCGATATACGTGCGCACTTCTAGAATTCTTAACGATCAAAGATTGGCAGCTGTCCTTTCTCCCGATCTAACACTAACATCGAGGAAAAAACTGTCTGGTTACATTCAATGTCTCTAAAACCAAACTGATTACAGTCAATCACCGCCGATCAAACCCTGAACTACCGCCAGTCACGATGAACAGATGTCCCCTCGAGGAGGCCCCGTGCCTTAAGAGGATGTTGGGCCTCAAATTCATACCCGACTTCAAGTGGAACTCCTATATACGATTCATCGCTAAAGATTCAGGTAAAATGGTCGAGTCCCTGTACCGCCCCATTAAGTACCTGACTCCTCATGCTATCCTCTACCTTTATAAGAGCCAGATCAGGTCTAAAATGAAGTACTCTTTCCATATATGGACGGGAGCTGCCCAGGCCTCATTTTCTAGTCTTGATGGAGTTCAAAGGCGTGGAACGAACCTGTCCTGTGCAAAAGATTACCAAGAGGATGTTTCCTCGATCACTACATTTCAAGTCTAGCGTTAACTGTTATCTTCCCCTTCTATCTATATAAACTATCCCTTAACTTAACACTCTACCTCGAGTGGCCCCGGGGCCTTGTACAGGATGAACCCTACTGAAAAAAAATGAAAATCTACTATCATAAAGAGACTTAATGACGTAGAAACAAACACTGAATTTACACATGTGCATGAAATAAAGAAAACTCTACCTTTCCTCGTCATTCTATTACTACGAAACAAAGATAAATTAGATTTTAAAGTTTACAGACAACCCACTAACAAAAATGATTTAATCAATTTCTATTTCCAATACAGCCAGAAAATAAATTCAGTACTAATAATAAGTTTTTACCTCAGAGCCCTTCAAAGGCACCCCCGACAACAAAAACAAATTCATAATCCTCCCTCCTCCCCCACCAACTCACTATCAACAAAATATGAGAAGATATTAGTTATTCCCAACACTAAGATCATTACCACCACCTCCAAGACAATCAGATATAGGCTTAGAAAGAAAATAGCTCCAACACCAGATCAGATGCTGGGATTTATTATATAAAATATCTGCATGTCAGAAAAGTTACATAGGTGAAACATCTAGAAATCTAAAAGCCTGCATCTACGAACATAAGACAAACCCTTTGAACTCGCTCGTAACATTGAGAAACAAAACAGACCATAATTTCGATTTAATAAATGTCACCCTAATTATAAGGAAACAACATAATTTAGAATGCACAAAATACTTAGAAAGAATACTGGTAAATAAAACACACGACAAACACTTCATTATATCCCAAAAATAAAATTATAAAATCAATAGTTAAAACTCTAAGATCTGTCTACCTACAGCCAAAACCGGTGTAACCTAAATTCTTTCACACTCACACAATCAACATATGGACATTGCCATACATAAATAAAAATGTCGACTAGACTCTCAAATATATATATATATATATATATATATATATATATATATATACTTATTGGCTCGTATATATGTATGTATGCATATATGTGTCTGTGAGTACACACACACAAATATATATATATATATATGTGTGTGTGTGTGTGTGTGTGTGTGTGTGTGTGTGTGTGTGTGTGTGTGTGTGTGTGTGTGTGTGTGGATACGTGACCACATGGTTAAAAACGTTCGAATATCACCATGGTCGATTTGTCAAGAATGTGACTTTTTCATATTACCGGCCTGGGAGGCGATCCCAGCGTGCCGCACTTTTGGAAATTGCCGATTGACCTAAGCCATGTAAGTGAAACAAGTGGAGACAAAACTGTTTGGGAGTCGTCGATATTTGTGCTAACATGGAGTCAGAAGTCATCGTGACCGAGGTTTTGAACATTCTGGCCTTGTTCATACTGTTGATCACGCCAGATAATGTGCTTTCTTGCAGAAACTTTAAGTGTATAAACAACAGGTGGACACTGTGGTAAGTTGAACAAACACAAATGTACCTGAGCAGGCGTTTGCAACAGGAATTATCTAGCCGCCTTAGTAAACAGGCATACTATATATATTTATGTGTGTGTGTGTGTGTGTGTGTGTGTGTGTGTGTGTGTGTGTGTGTGTGTGAGTGTGTGAGCGATGTTTTCTCCATCTCGGGATATAAATCAAGACTGGCTCAAACCCCGTTTTTCTTTTTAGCTTGACATATTATTACTTCCAAATTTGATCTGAAGAAAGCTATAAAAATGTCAAAGTGAAGACCGATACACTACCATTTCTGTAATTAAAAATAAACATTGAAACAATAAGCAAATAACTTTTTATTGGTGCCACTCCCACACGCTGCTTCCCCAACATGTGGACCAGTAACGTCTGGGTATTTTTTTTTTTGTGCCATATATACACATTTATATGCAAATCTCAAAGTAGAAAGAAGAAATTGGAATAACAATATCAACTATTACTGTTGAGCTTTTCTTAAAGGAGTTGGACAAACAAAAGGGACAATTCAGCAATATCAGAAAGACGACACGGAAAGAGTATGTAGAAAACATTGGAACGATGCCATGTGCCAAGCCAGGAGAGTGATTTATCAGCAATGATTCTTAATCTGTCTTCACCCCACACCTACCCACAAGAGACAGTGGGGGACAATTTCGTCACACTCTAAACTGTTACTGGTGTTGACAGCAAAAAGCAACAACGTCGTATGTGTAAGTTGCTGCGCACTTTTTTCATGTTTTGTGTAGTGAGAGTGTTAAAAGAGAAAGGTTGTTTAGAAAGTGCTTTAATCGCCAGTTCATCTACAGTAAATTTACGTCCAGCTTCTTACATTGTTTCACCCTTCTTGGCAGATCTTCTGTTATCACAATATGAGAGATTTAATAACAAAGATGATGGAAACAAAAAGAAAAAGAATCTAAATTAAATTGGTGTTGTATCGTCGAGGTGAATGATACACAGAGAAGAATGAAAGCTCAATATATATTTATTCAGCACCAGTATTCGGTGCTAACGGATACATACAAAAAAACACAGAACAATAAATTACAAAACAATTAACAAGACAACTTAGAAGGAATAGAGGGGGGATCAAATGCTGTATGGCCAAACGAAGTCCGAATATTAATCAGCTTAGTATCAACTTATTAATCAACTGTCCTTAATCGTAGACTATTTAAGGGCATCTGGTAGAGTGCTGAAGGGGTGCTAGCTACTCTACATCACCCCTTTGAAATTTTATGTCCCCTGTAAGACATATTTCTGTCTTTTAGGGTCTATTTCCATAATACCCGTTGGAATTCGTTTTCGCTTACTTGATCGATTCTGTTGTACTGGTTGAGGCACAGATACGTCAAAGATATCATAAATCACCGTCATAGGTTCCTCCTTGTGTTGATCTACATCCGCCGTATATCTTTTTTTTATTTGATTGAAATGTCTCTTAATCACCCATTTTGGATGTTTTATCAAGTACAACAATTGGTTAGATTATATACCCAAAATACATTTTTTTTAAAATTCTAAATTCTAAGTGTAGTCGAATTAACGGAAACAAACCTTGTCCGATGACGTCCTAACGGAGAAAATGCGTCACACGAAAAATGTTTCCATTTTGTCATACATCTTTCCTTCATAACTGCTCTTGATATATAAAAATGTATATATTGTCATCCCTAAAGTGATAGAATTTCATTGCAATTTTCTGTTTTTTTTTTTTATTTCAGAGTGACAAATGAATCCCAGAATAACAATAACGCCTGACACCAAATAATCATGTGGCAGTCCATGTTACAAGTGCAGATATGGCGGTGCAGTGTTTATGGACCTCATGCTTCAGTATTGCCAAAAACCATCAGAAATTATTATTCCAAGCTGATGAGTAAGGGGATCTGTGGTAGATACCCATAGAATCGATCGTCCTTCAATATCCAGATCGGAAGAAAATGAGCAAAAGGTAGAAGAAATGTTGAAGAATAAACCCAATTACAAAGACTGGTGGACAACGCTGGTTCCTATATAGAATTTTAACCGTTCAAAATAAAATATGTTTTATGAAAATCGATGAATAATTAATAAAGTTATTAACAATTTAAATTTAAATAGGAAGTTTCTTTCGATCCACCCTGTAGATATTACTTCAAACGTTATTTTTAGTGGATACCCGTGTTTGAGTCAACGCTCCGATCCTACCCGGAGATGCATTTTCTTTATTACGTTTTCTCGAGCGAGAACGCAGGCCTGTTGACAAAATAAAGACTGTTTAAGAAAACAGAGCGTCCTTTCAAATACGGGGATCCATTAAAGTATAACGTTTGAAGTAATAAAATTTGCCGGATTAGAAATAATTCTTTAGAAGCATATCTAACCAAACCAACCCGAAGATCCGAAAGGTCAAGCAACACAGACACACACACACACACACACACACACACACACATATATATATATATATATATATATATATATATATATATATATATATATATATATATGAAGAAAGATTCTTTGCCTTATTGCATTGAGCACTTTTTTAAATGGGGTATAACCGGAAAATTCCGGAATAGGTTTTGTCCCATAACGAATTTAAGGGAATGAGGATTATATGTATATATATATTATTGAAGACAACAGATATTAATTTTAATTATCGACTTTTACAAATTACGAATAATTCATCTCTGACAAGGAGAAAATTGCGTCAAAAAATTATCCGAAGTCCATTTTGGAAGAAAAGTACAAAAAATATGACACAAGCGTTAAGAAAGTCTAAAGCTTGGTCTAGACTTCTTGTATTTTCCTTCTGAAATGATCTTCGAACAATTCTTGACGCAATTTCCTCCTTGTTTGCTAACATTTACTATATATATATATATATATATATATATATATATATATATATATATATATATATATATATATATATATATATATATATATATATATATATATATATATGGGAAAATTGTATGACAAAGCGGAAAAAGTTTACTTGTGACGCATTTCTTCCTTGAGGACTTTATCAGACTAAATTTGTTATGTTGGTAGGACTACACATGCGTACGACAGAGGGATGCTGAGAATTTTAGAATTTCTTTTTTCTAGCTGAATTTATTTAAAGACTTTTTCTTTATCTTTCCATCACTTTTGTAAGTGGGTATTCCATACAATGATATTAGGAGATCTGCCAGAAATGGTGAAATGTAGCAAAAGACAAGGCGCAAATTTACTGTAGATGGATGCCCTTGCGATTAAGGCACTCTCTAGACATTTACGTCGTAGTGAATTATTTTCTCCTTTGATCGCAAGGTCATCTACAGTAAATTTGCGTCCTGACTCTTACAACATTTCACCATTCCTGGCATATCATTTCAGCACCTTCGAGTATTATACATATATATTTTATAGTAAAAAAAGGAAGAACAGTAAGATATGTAATCCGGTGTTCTTATTCATATTTTTATTTTTACAAAACAGTGCTCAATGTAAATTTACAGAGCATAAATATAAATTAAGTGATTTAAAAATATGGTTTCATCGCTACACAGGAATTAGCATGTTTCAAAAACAAAAACTTCAAATTCAATTATTAAATTAAAAGCATTTCTGAAACAGAACTAATGCTTTTAATTTAATAATTGAATTTGAAGTTTTTGTTTTTTGTTTTTGAAACATGGTAATTTCAATGAAATCATTTTTAAATCAGTTAATTTATATATATATATATATATATTATCATTCACAAATAGGCTGTTTCGCTGTTTCACAGCTCATCAGTGTGGCTAGACATCCGATTACTTCAAACCGGGATATATATATATATATATATATATATATATATATATATATATATATATATATATATATATATATACTACTGTTTACTTATATTTTATATCATAATAAATTCAGGATGTGGAATTAGAATATTAACACTTCAAATACCTCGGTGTATCGATCAGTTATAAGAAATTTAGTGTAGGAGAAAAGGAAATTGAACATAGAATACGCTTCGCTAGGAATAGCTAATTGTCACAAAACCAAAACATTAACCTAAAAAGGTCGAGTCTAAATCGCCTCATCAAATCGAGAATTTTATGTGGGTGTCATGCATGGTGCCAAACTCATTCAGAAATATGTAAACTGCCAGCTGTATACAACCGCGTCCTAATAAAAATGGTTAAAAATGGCTTCCAGCGAATGAAGACAGTAGATATTAACGAGAACCACTCTTCTTCGAACCACGTGGACTAGAACTATAGAATCACAAAGAACTGTACCAGAAAGCAGAAATATCACTTGAGGACTTTCAAACAACAGCAACAACTACAGTGGATTGAACATGTTGCTCGAATAGCAAACAATATAATAAAAATGTCGGCGTTACATACTACGTCAGATAAGAGGTTAGGCAGGAAACTCCCGTCAGTACCGGAGAGATAACAGTGAACTTGAGAAAACTATTTTGCTGAAAACTTGCTCTAACAGAAATATTTTATAAATTTCAACCGACAGTAGCAACGTATGCTCAATCTATGAATACCAACTGTTTCCTTATAAGGAAAGGACTAATCTCGCCATTATCATTGCCATCTGAAAGAAGTTTGTTTTATGTGATTGGATATATTTAAGTCGGTCAACTAAAAACGTTTCCTCTGTTGCCATGTCATTCGCCATTTTTTCTCTCCCTTCCCTTCTATACTCTTATTTTCCTCGTCTTCTCGTTTTATATTCAATGTATATATTTACAAAACCACACGTTTCCGTTTATCCATCGAAATCTTATTTGTTTTTCATAAAGAAGCCCAATTGCAATATTCTTCGCATATTGATATGTTTAAAAAAGGTGAGTGAGTTCCATGACGTATATGCATAACGATATACGCATATATGTGCATATAGTAACTGATGAAACACATTTGCATTTGGGGTGTATATATATATATATATATATATATATATATATATATGTAAACGTTATTTTAGTGGATACTCATATTTGTATAGACCACCATCTTATTTTAAACAGAATTTATATAATCTAGCGGCCACCACACACGAGAAAACTTATTAAAAATGTACCCTCCAGCTGAATACGAACTCACACACACACACACACACACACACACACACACACACACACACACACACTCTCTCTCTCTCTCTCTCTCTCTCTCTCAATTACACACACACACACACAAATATATATATATATATATATACTTGTGTGTGCGCGCGCACTCGCGTTGTGTGTGTGTCTGTGTGTGTGGGAGGGGTTTGCTGAAATTTTTTAGCCGACATTTAATAGGGGTTTTGCTCGTTTATTTGCACAGATTTTGGAAAGTGTGTAGGCCTGAGAACTTTTCAGTACGCACACGGCCCACTAATATATACGGCCTCAAATGTCACATTTCAGGCTAATTTCTAACAGGCCTATTTGGTTTATAGTCAATGTCTGTTTTATCTAAAGCATGTTAAAACCATCCCAAAATGCACAAACAGGTTGGGTTTTTTCTTCTCTTTTTAAACAGAAAAGTAATAATAAAAGATTGTAAACAAACAAAAAAGTTATTACAGAATTAAGCAGTAATACAAAACAAATACAAGTAAAAAAAACTTACCAAAAGTTTCACTATAAATCAATTTTCTTTTGACCTTTGCCTTTTTTAAAAAACATTCTACAATATTTTTTCAAACTTCATCCAATGAAAACTTTCGTTTCTTGTAAAATATTTTCACAGCAAATTTTGATGCAAAGTGAATTCCTTTTTCAGTGTGTTGTTCACAAATAAAAACATATTTTGGAGAATAAGTTTCCAGAATTCTTTCAGCAGACTCTCTTGTAGTGGATTCATTATGTTTTACAATATATTTATTTGCATAGTCATGTATAGCAAAACAAGCACAAATGAAATCTGCCTTTTGGCTAGATGGAACCGTAAGACCTCCTCGAGAAAGTAAATCAAAGTACTGCTTTTCTGTAGTATCATCACTGTCATTGTCTACCATGATCAAGGAACACATTTCACATTGAAAACGTTTAATTAATTTTTTTGAATTTTCTCTAATAAAAAAAAAGATGGTAATGGAAATTTCCCCAGAAGAAATTTCTAGGCTTGTTGAGACGTATAGCGCAGTAGTACGGCATAACGTATTAGTTCTGCAGAAAATGAAGGACGACCTCTTGGTTTGTAATGTTTTTTTTTCTTTTTCTTTTTTTTTGTAATCCTTTTAGAATTGAGTATGGTTGTTCTTCCACCACGTTTTATATGTAGTTTAGAAAAAAAAATGTTAACATGCTAAATCTTGTGAGTTTAACATTATGTCCATGTATAAACCACTGTGGTAACGGTAGAGTGTTTCCATCGCATTAGAGCTGGACGTGAAATTTTTGGTCAATGTGAATACATTCTTTTATAGATTGAAAATGTGTCTCAGCGTCAAAGACTATTCTATGAATTAGAATATAATCTTCTTTTTTTAATTCAAAACCGTTAGGACAACACTTTGCTTCTTCCAGTTGAGTAAAATCCTTTATCGTATTAGATGAAATAAAATCGTATAATTCATCAGTCTGGACCAGTCGTTGTTTTGGAGGCTTTCTGAATTCCATTGTATTCGGCAAAAGAGACGGTTTATGTATTGCAGGTATTGGATGTAAATCCGAATTAAGTTTTTTTCGATTTCTTTTCAAAATAAATTTCTCTTCAAAATGTTTCATACAGAGAACTGATTTTTTCGTATGAAACCAATCAATACCATTAACGAATTTTATACATTTTTCTACGATGTAGGATTTTCCAAGAGGAAAATAAAATGTCGATACTTTTCCCATGTTGGTAACATATCCACTAGAACAGCCAAAAACAACACATTTGTCAACCATTTTTGTTCAATAAAATATCACAACAAACTTTATAATTTAATCTTTAAATGCAATAGACTATGAGGTAGAAAATTTACCTAATAGCGTTCATTTGCAAAACGAGCCGTATATGCAATTGAACATTATAAAAACGAAGTAACTGACAGTCGTTTATAATTCGGGATTAGTTAAAAAAAAAAAAAAAAAAAAACAGATTTAAATATGGATTTTAATGTTGAAAACTTGTCTAGGGAATTGAAATAACGTCTGATAAAATCTACGTAATTGTACGTTGTTAATTTACGTTCTAAGTATTCAATTTTTAAAGTTACCTCCCTTTTAGATTAGCAATTTTCTAAGCGGCCATTCACATTTTTTTATTTACATTACATCGGCCTGTTAGAATTCAGTTCGTTATGTGACGTGGGGGCCGTATAATACTAGTTAGTCATAGTACGCCTTATAGATAGATATGCATGTATGTATGTATGAATGTATGTATAAATACACAAAGATTTTAAAGCATAACGGATCAAAGTAATACTCAAAATACACTGCTTTGTTAATGTAGTAACATTTTGTCATGACACTAAACATAAATAGATATATCTACTATTCAAAATGTAAAATACAAAAATTATATTATGCTATATTTCAGTATCTGATTCGCGACAACACCAGTTACGTCTTGTCGCGTTGTTCAGTGATCTTGACGTAATGATAATACTAATATATCACAATGTGAGATATTTAATAACAATATATATATGACATAACCTGAATGTTTCTGGCGGGATATTAAAAATTTCTCAGCCGACCCACTTCCCAAATTCAGTATTCCGATATTTGGTCATTGGTATACTGATTTAGATGAGTGAATTTTTCAACACCCCCTCATTACTAAATGCATTTTCTTGCCAAATCCATATCAGACCAGCCATAAATCTCTTTGGTCACGACACTGAATACATTACAATAATCAATATTTGATTAACAAACAAAAGCTATAGTAGATTTCATTAATATTGATATATTTATTGATATAATTCTCGAATCGTGACTTCTGCGACCTAATAACGAACATATGATAAACTCTTCTAAAAAAAAAACTCAATTTTTTTAATCAATTGGAATCTCAAATGGTTACTGTTTTTATCTTTCATCCGAGTCACGATTCTTCAACATACAGAAAAATAAAAATAAAATAAATTATAGATAAATATAAAAAGATTGACTTTTGACCTAATCGAGTTAGAAGCAGCCTACAATTTAATCTTTTTATCTTTTTCATTAACCACTTACCTCTACAGATTTTTTTTGTCGATGACTTGGGATTTGTCTCTCTAGATCCTTTATTTCAATTTGTTTTTATTTACAACTACCAGTTACAATATTAAAGAAAATTAGATTATGCATAATTTTCTGAGAATGATATAAATAAACATCGAAATTTTAGCGAAATCATCTCCCATATTTTTCTGATAATCAAATGTTGATTATGTTGATATACGTTTTCAAAGTTGATTCTTAACTCACAAAGATATTATCCTGCTTAACATATTAATCAGCATTATTGTACACCTGTATATATACATACATACATACTGCCACCATATATATATATATATATATATATATATATATATATATATATATATATATATATATATATATATATATATATTAGGGACCTCAACAAAAACGCGATACCTAAGATTTAGAATGAATTTTTCAAAATGAAAAATCTTTCTTGAAGTTTTATTTTAGTTTTAATTTCAAGCTATTAGATTAAATTTTATATTTCCATTATGAAAAATACTTTGCTGTATTTCAAAAACTAATTTAAATTCACTAGAGGGAATTTTCATCGCAATGTAATTCTCCTTATTAAAAAAATCTTCCAAAAAATAAAATATACTTTTCTGAAACTTTATTTAAGAAATATTAGCTGATTTAAAGTATAATTATTCTGATTTTAAACAAATATTATTTACTTTGTGTTTAAAATATCGCAGAAATGCATTTTTTATTAGTTATTGCTCTTATGTTTTGATAATGTCGTGTATTGTTGCCCGTACTTACAAAAATAGGCTCATTTGCACACATACAAAAAATTCAAAATTCTTTTTAAAATATTGGTTTTGATGATTTGTATTAAGCTTTTCCATTTTATTAGTAAATATAGTTTTCACTAAATAATGTCATCTAAAACGCTGAAATTAATAGAGAATTTTAAGACATAAAACAATATTGTCCTTAATATTTCTTATTTATAAAAGCAATTAAAAGCATTTCTAATTAAATAATTTCATAGTTTTATTGCATTTTTTATTTTAAGATTCAGAGCAGAGCGGTAAATTGTGTTTCTGTTTCATAAAAGCTAGTTGATGATTTAAATTCTCCAATTTATCTAATATAAATATGAAGAGGCTGAAATTTTAATTTCTCGAAATTTCATAAAATTAGGTAAGTGGGGTAACAGATGTAAAAATAAAATATTTTTTACCAATATTTTCTGTAAAAAATTTCCAAAATATTTTAATTCATTTCTAAATGAGTCATAAAATCCGACAATTATTTAACTTTTGCAAGAATTTCCAAAACAATTTGTTTTTTCTCCATAAAAAAAGCTAAATTTCCTAATACTAATAATTGGCCGACACGCTGACGCAAGAAAAACAAGATTTTTAACCAAAATTTCGAACGTGCTAGAAAGGATTAAAAATTTAATGAATAATTACAAAATACTTTGGTCTTTCCTCTTAATAATAATATAAACATTTTGACGATAAAACTGTTTTTATCAAGTTTGGAACCTTTTTCATCATGGTATACCCTTTATTAGAAAATTATTGCAGGTACCTCCCTGGAAAATTTAATTCCGGTCGAGCACTCTGGAGGGAAAGCACGAACTTGTAAACAATGACTACTACTGCTAATACTGCAAAGCTCTTCTATGAATTGAACCCTCTCGGTCACTGGCGTGTTTATTCAAAGAATAAGTTCATAAAAACTCGCCTTCCTCTCTACTGGGCGCTGATAGCTCAAGGGTAAAATCATTTAATTGATGCTAAATCAGTCGAGTTTCGATCCCAGCTTAGGCAATCGGATGTCTATCCACACTGATGAGTTGTAATACAGCGAAACATAGGAACAGATAGGTTCCGTCTATCATCCGGTTCACACTCCTCCCTGACCTTGTGAACAGGAGTTTATCCATTGTTTCCTCTTTCGGATTGGGCTTCATGTTCCCTCTAAAGTATTTTTCATTCTCTTTTACTGCCAGTAGCCCTTTGCGTCTTAGTGGTATTATTGCCTTGCTAGAGGTGAACTGATTAAAAATATTGTATTTTTCGACATTCTCTTTAGTTGTTTGAATTGGTGATTAGAAATGCAAATAATAGGCTGAGAGTGAAGACAGAACATTTAAATTTTTAAATGTCATGAGGGGTGCTGAAAAGTTCTTCACCAGGCCAAGAAGAAATTAAAACAAAATTCTGATGGATGGTCACTTGCTCAGAAATTTTGGAAGTGGGTCGAGCCGAGAACACTTTTTACCAGCCTCGTGGTTGTCCTCCCAATAATCCTTCTCCTATAATAATCCTAAATGTTGCTCCAAATGTTATTCCGTTCTTTGCTTTTTCCCTTTCGTTGTCACGAGGTCAAAGTTCTTTATCATAAAATTTCATCACGGAACCCACATCGATTTCATTAAGTTCCTGTCTTTTAATGCCTTAACTTTCTGCTTCTTTCTTTGATTTTATTTCTCATTTCTCAGTAAATCAAATTTAAACTTAGGATTTTCTGTTTTGCGGGAAGATTATTTTCCATCAGAATATCCTAATCACACACATTTGATGCAGCCGAATTTAATCGTTTCGTCACGTAATACTTATTGCAGATAAAAGATATAATGGATTTTTTTCCTTTTTTTTTTTGTTGTTGTTAAGCCTTTGTTCGTTTCTCGTTTCTTGCTTGTATTACATTCTGGTAATGAGCCTCAATTTATACTCATATGCATAAATATTTTATAAATAAGAAAATGAATTATCTGGAGAATATCTGAAAGTGAAGTGTATATTATCGGATCTAGTGCTCCTATTGTATATCTTGAGATTCTAGACAAAATCCAATGGATTTGTAATGTAATAGATCCTAACCTAGTATCTCGACTTCAGTCACTTCTCACCGACGTGACGTGGCTTCTCTCTGTCTTTTCCACAGACATTTTCATGGCAATTGTCACGATGAGCTGTTCTCCTTAGTACCTCGACTAAATGAACTTAAGTGTGCGACTAAATTGGTAACTAAGTCTCACCGTTTTACTGTTGCTCTAGCGAGATGCAACCATTAGTTCTATTTTAATAGTTTCTTCTCTCGCAATTCCCGCCTGTGGTACCCTTCTTACGATTTCTTGCTTCTCTGCCACCTACAGTTTTCAAAAATCTAAATGCAACGTCAATCGACATCTTCTGTCTTCATGAAATCTGTTTTTTTTTTTAAATTTTCTCCTCACTAAGGTCTTCTCATTCTTTTCATTCCCAGTAAACCCTTGTCTTAGTGGCATTATTGTCTTGCTTGAGATGAAATGATTATAAAAAAATATAGCATGGAACATATAAAGTATAACAAAATATTACACTTCTACATTTTTCTTATGTTCAATAATACCAAATAATAAGTAAATAACATTGTCTGTCTATATTTCTGAGATGAGGTATTATGTACATTATTTACATTATTCGGACTATTGTCCTCATCTTTGTCGCCATAGTTAATTTACAGGAGATAACTGATAACTGACATCCATTAAACATGGCACGTGGAACTAGAACAGGCTACCCCAGTGAGCGAAATAAAGGGTTCAGTTCGACATTCCAACCACCTGAAGAAGGCCGGAACGTACAACAGCCGAAACGTTGTAATAAATATGGCGACAAAGATGAGGACAATAGTCCGAATAATGTAAATAACATTGTATTGAACATTGAATAAATATAAATTTCACGTCACCAGAATCGACATAGAAAATTGTTACAAGCAAAAATATACTGATACACATTGCGTTTAATATATAGAAATTATTATTCTAACAAGTTGGTTAGATTTCTCATCGAAACGACATAAATTTAGTCTTCATGGTATTTATTACGCTTATTTATTAACCCAATGTTTTATTTATGACGCTAATTTAACTTACTACATTACAAGCCAAATGTCTGGATATCAACATGGTGGGTGTAAAAAAAAAAGTAAAAAAACAAGAGTAAGAAGATTGTGCTGTACCAATCCTCTAAATGATGAGGGCTTTTGCCTGTACTGAAGAATCAGTATCTAAAATTATGGCTTTTGCTTGTGCATGAACACCGACGCCAATAGGAGTTACATAACAAGCTGGCTACATTCAGCTGCTTTGCAAAATATAATTTAATATTTAAATATGGATTAATTGGGCATTTTCTTACAAATATAAAAATGGTCGATTCATACAAAGGGCAAATAATAATTTTCGGTATATTATGATTATATATATATATATATATTGTGCACGCGCACAAATGCACACACGAACACAAACAATACGAAAAAAACATTATAGCAATAACAAATGTATAAAAAAATTGAAACATATATATATATATATATATATATATATATATATATATATATATATATATATATTGTGCACGCGCACAAATACACACATGAACACAAAACAATACGAAAAAAAAACCTTATACCAATAATAAGTGTATAAAAATAGAAAAAAATTGAAAAATATAAACAGTAAATTGCTGATATCCACTGAAAAGAGAAAGGACAGGTCTGCCTGAGAATTTCTCGAGTCAGGATCAGTCAGCTAAAGTCAGCTAATATATATTCTGTCTATATTTCTGAGATGAGGTATTATGTACAGTATTTACATTAGTCGGACTATTGTCCTCATCTTTGTCGCCATATTTGTCACAACGTTTCGGCCGTTGTACGCTCCGGCGTTCTTCAGGTGGTTGGAATTTCGAACCGAACACTTTATTTCGATCACTGGGGTAGACTGTTCTAGTTCCACGTGCCATGTTTGATGGATGTCAGTTATCAGTTATGTCCTGCTAATTTTCCTTCTGAAAGTTCTCCACTGCCTTAACGGGGTATTGAACTCACACTCTTTGGGTCTGTCACTGAGGACACATGGCACAGTGGATAAAGGCGTTGGTTAGATCCAGTGACAGACCCAAAGAGTGTGAGTTCAATACCCGGTTAAGGCAGTGGAGAACTTTCAGAGGGAAAATTAGCAGGACATAACTGATAACTGACATCCATCAAACATGGCTCGTGGAACTAGAACAGTCTACCCCAGCGATCGAAATAAAGGGTTCAGTTCGAAAATTCCAACCACCTGATGAAGGCCGGAGCGTACAACGGCCGAAACGTTGTGACAAATACGGCGACAAAGATGAGGACAATAGTCCGACTAATGTAAATACTGTACTTACATATATATATATATATATATATATATATATATATATATATATATATATATATATGATACAAAGCTAGAAGCTTCTTGCAGTACACAATATTCAGAAGCGACTACCCTCAATAGTACTTAGGTGGGTGATCACTTAGAAGCGTCAGGTGCTGTAAGCAAAACATCCTAAATGAACAAAATCTCTTTACAGCGCTTATTAATAAACTGTGTCATCATTTCTTCTCTCTCTACACATGCAATATGTTCTTAAGTTCTGCTTATTATTATTATTATTATTATTATTATTATTATTATTATTATTATTAGAAGTAGTAGTAGTAGAAGAATGAAGAGGAGTAGGAGTAGTTATATCAATAATGCAGTTCTTGTTAATACCTTAGAAAGGAATTACTTTACGCTGACGCTTCATCCACTGCTGTGCAATCAAGAAAATGAAAAACGAATATTTAATAACGAGAACTTGGATATTTTTTTCTAAAATATATTACCATCAAGACCGCCTTACTTCAGAGCAATGGATGGTAAGCTTGTCTTGCAGACGATTACTGCTGTAGTGAGGCTTAGAGGATGCGCTTTATTTGTGGCTGTGTTCCAGACTATGCTAAAATTAATAAGTATCAATACATTGTCGTGGAAAACGATAGTAAACGATAATGTAGATTAATTGGCCGTAGTTAAATGTAATTGTCGGAAATGTCCAACAAATAGAATTGACAAAGTTTGCAATGAACATTAAGATGAGAAAGAAAAGAACATGGCAAATATAATATTAAGCGAACAATATATGCAAGGCAAAGCAACAGTAATAAGGCAAAAAGTTCACAAACTATGAATGGTGTTACCAAAAAAAGGGGGTACAGACAAGCAATCGCAGCGTTCTGAATTCAAAACAAGAAAGAACAGAAATATAAGTCGGATGAGACCGAGAAGTGTCCTTCTTATTCACTTGGAAGAAATCCCAGCATGCATGTGTATGTTTTGTCTATAAATTTGGGCAGGGGGGATGTTTTTCAGTCATTCCTCTACAGGATTGGAACAGATAATGACTGTAATAAGTTTGATGCTCGCTGTTGTCTTGCGCCTGATTACGTTCATCTTCGTAATATTCGATATTACTCCGGGCAGTTGGATATTTATGAATATTTTTTTTTAAATTCATATAAAAGAAAAGAGGCAATTCTTCTTTTACGTTATTACGTATCCGATTTAAATAACAACCTGAGAGATTACCAAGCTTTTGCCAATGGATTCCGATTAACGCCGCTAGGTGGTGTGACAGTCATAGGATGCTGTAGGTACAAGACGCTGTCCAGTATACCACTGAGGAAACACTCCCCGGACAGCACGACTTCTTAATTTCACCAAAGTACGTAGCGCCCACAGTCACGCATAAACATACACTACCGGTAAACTCATAAATATTTTCTTCCTTTTTTTCTGATCTTTGCAGATGTACACAAATAAATATCATTTTATCTTCTTTTTTAAACAATGTTGTCATTTATATACATATAGGGGTTGGACAAAATAATTGGAACAGTTTCAAATTCCACTCCTATATTTCAAAGACCTATTATATTAAGAACTTTAATTAAAATTTCGTAATTGCAGTTTACATCTATTGTAAATACGTTTATTTATCTAATTTACTGTCTTTGTCTTATTTATTTTTAGAATTTAGTAAAATTTAAGTTAAATGCGTGACCTCTCCGAGTTCGAAAAAGGGCAAATTGTTGGAGCTCGCATGGCAGGAGCATCGATCACTAAGGTTGCTGAACTGTTGGGTTTTTCAAGTGCTACCATATCAAGAACTATGATGCAATTCGAGAAACAGGGCAAAACCTCTAGCAACCGTAGCAATTTGGGCCGAACTTCAAACTTACTGACAGGGACTGACGTGCATTGAAACGCAATGTGGCAAAAAATCATCGGACAAATGCGGCCAAAGTGACTGTTGAGTTGAATAATCATCTGAATAGTTCAGTTTCTACTAAAACTGTTCGCTGTGAGCTCCATAAGGCTGCACATTATGGAAGAGCCGCCGTGAGGAAACCTCTTCTCTCCACTCGCAACATTCAGAAGAGGTTGAAGTGGTGCAGAGATCACAATGCCTGGTCTGCAGACCAATGGAAGCAAGTCATATTCTCAGATGTTTACAGTTTTTCTCTTTTCCCAACTTCAGGGTGACTTTATGTGTGGAGGCAGCCCAAAGAAGCTTACAACCCTGACTGCCTTCTTCCAACAGTGAAGCATGGAGGTGGATCAGTGATAGTTTGGGCTGCCATATCATGGAAATGTCTCAGTCCAATAGTTGCCCGGCATGGCAAAGATTACCTGAACATTTTGGGAGATCATGTTCATCCAATGGCCAAGACTTTATTCCCTGATGGTGACTGCATCTTCCAAGACGATAATGCTCCAATACATACAGCTTGAGTGGTTAAGAATTGGCATGAAGAGCATGAAAGTGAGCTAGAACACATAGAGTGGCCTCCCCAATCTCCAGATATCAATATTATTGAACATTTGTGGTGCATTTTGGAGCAACAAGTTAGGAGCCACTATCCTCCATCGTCGTGTCGTAAAGAGCTGGAGAAGGTGTTAATGGAAGAATGACTGAAAATTCCTCTGGATGAAGTCAGGAAGCTGTATGATTCCATTCCTAGACGTATTTAAGTTGTATGCGAGGCTAAAGGAGGACAAACTCCATATTAAATAAATTTTCTTTGAATTTAACAAGTGTTTCAATTATTTTGTCCAACCACTGTATATATGAAAATTTTCAGGTGTTTAAATAATTCATTTTGAAAGTTTTCAACCTTTCTACCTCAAAATTCTTAAACAATCGAATATTTTAACACCTTAAAGTAACACCTTTCTTCTACGCAACTACAACAAATAGGTCACCACAAATATATGTTCTAATTATAATAAAGTATAGTTCAATATATATATATATATATATATATATATATATATATATATATATATATATATATATTGTGCCCTTTTTCTATCTCTCTTTCTGTTAAGGTAGGTACGCAGAAGATCGATTCGTTCTTCACCAATGTAGCCAGTAAAAATGTACCATAATGCTATGAGTTATGGATAAATACTTTTTTTGTTATTCTAAAATTAAAGTCCAACTTATTTCCAATTGCAACAAAAAATTAAATAGGAGACATAATGATAAAAATCATGCCAGTTTCTGGTAGGATTTCTCATCTGGTAGGATAAGTCATTGTAAAAATTTAAACTCTCGAAATCAGAGTGCAGGGGGAAAATAATAATGGACGATAGATGAAGAGAAAGATGAAGAAGAGACTTGAAGCAACAGAAATGTGGTTCTGCAAAAGGATGCTGAGGATACCGTGAACTGAACATGTGAGTGACGACGAAGTCTTGAAAAAAATGGAAACAAAAAGAAAACAAATATTTAACATCGGGAAGAGACAGTTGAAATTTCTAGAAGATATAATAAGGAAGGCGGGCTTGGAAAGTCTGATACTCACAGGACAGATAGCGAGCAAGAGGGACAGAGAAAGACAACGCATAAAATACTTAATGAGCTTGAATAAATGGATGGCGGAACAGGGCTTAGGAGAAATAAAAAAAGACAAAGTTTATTAAGAGCTAAAAAAAGGGATAGGAAGTTGTGGAAAGCCATGATCGCCCACGTCCTGAAAGGACAGGCACATAAAGAAGAGTAGTGAAATATCTTTTATTTTTATTTATTTACGTTATAGTTTTAATTCTCCTTTACTCGAACTGATAATGCTTAAATGATCTGCCTTACCAATATATTTTTAACCGAGGCCCAGAAAGGTCCGTTTGGTGAGGAACGAGTCTTGATCGATTATAATTTGTCTTGGGTGAGCGTCAGTTAATCTACAACTTCTGTCAACAATAACGAGTCAGTTGAAATGTAGCTGCTCTCAAGATGACAGAAAGATCAGTTTCGGCATTGATTCAGTTTGAAAGGAAAACGGCCATAAAACAGGTAGGAAGCAGAGAGATATTCGAAATTGATTCGATCTATTGTAAGGTTGGGAAGGCGAGGACATAGGGGGAGGAGAAAGCGCGCACGCGCGTGTGTGTGTGTGAGAGAGAGAGAGAGAGAAGGGAGAATGGTAAGAGGAGAGGAGAATATAAGAAAGAAAATATCAAGTGAATAAAAGAACAAAAAAAAGACAAAATGTTGGAACTGAAAGAAAAATATTTTTTAAAATAGAAAACAAAAAGAAAATAATAATAATAATAATAATAATAATAATAATAATAATAATAATAATAATAATAAAGAAAATGGAAATAGAATCGGGAGTAAGAGGGAAATAGAAAATGGGAAAGAAAAACGAAAGAGAAAAAGGGAGATATTAAAAAAGGAGAAAGAAATAAGAGATTTTGAGAAGAAGATGGAAAAGGGTGTAAGGAGAGAGAAAAAAGAGAACGGAAAAGAAAAAAGAAAGCAAGAAGAATTGGAAAAGCAAGGGAAGAAAAGAAAAATAGGAAGAAATAGAGAAAGAATAAGATGAGATAGGAATTTTGTTGTTGAAAAGAATGGTGTGGAAAATGGCGAAGACGGAAATCGAAAAAATGGTAGGAACAAAGGTGTTTGCGAAGGAACTTTCAAAGATCGAACTACTTTCATTGTGAAAATTATTTGAATAAGTCGATATTGTATTTATTTTTATTTTCCTCCAATTTTCATTTTCTTTCTTCCTCTTCAACATCATTTTCTTCTCCTCCTTTCCTGTTGTTCCTCCTCCTTCTTTTCTTTCTTTTTTCTTCTTTCCTTCCTCCTCTTCTTCTTCTCATTATTATTATTATTATTATTATTATTATTATTATTATTATTATTATTCCTAGTAACTCTTCTGAGACACTGCAAGCGTCATCCAAGGTCGATACTGATCGTTCAGTGTTTGCTTTCATTGTGCTGAACGCCATTGTATGCATATATCCTATCCCCAAGGCTTGAGGAAGGATTCAAAATGGCGCCGGGGGAGCGGGAAGGAAAGAAGACAACATAACTTTTGTCTACATTTTGGGTGATGTGAAGAGGGTGTGAAGATTGGGGAGAAAACCTTGATAACTCTTATGTATCACACACACACACACGAAGATATATATATATATATATATATATATATATATATATATATATATATATATATATATATATATATATATATAACAAACCAAAGTAGGTATATGAATATATATCAATAAGCCGTTAGCTGAATTTTGATCTCACGGTTACATTAATTGTATATGTTATGTGATTAATATTCATTATTTAATAAGGTGCATTGAAGGAAACAAAGTTCAAATCTTGGAAAGCATTTCGAATTTTTTTTTTTTGTTATATACAAAAAAAAGCTTTTTTGAGCATTAGGTTACGAATTTATTGATTTTGGTACGAATACATACATATATATATATATATATATATATATATATATATATATATATATATATATATGATAGAACAAAGCTCATGCCAGTGTACACTCATATATAATAGTACTAGCAACTTAGAGCTCGGGCAGTCGCCCTGGACGCCATTAATGCTGAGGGCGCCCTTAAGGCTGAGAGCGCCATCATGCCGCCATGTCATGTCTTTGGGATCATAATTGCGGTTGTCCCTGACTCAAGACAGAATAAATTCTTTGGCTATTTTGTCAATAGAAAATGATCTTGTAAAGAGGATAGGTGTAGAAAATGTCATGAAAAGATTTGCAGATCTAAAGGCTAGAAAAATGTTTTAGGTAGGATAATGAATTTGTTCTTTAGTTTGTATTAAGTTGTATATTGTAATAAACTCGTTATTCTACATTTCCAATTTTTGTCCTGGTGAAAATTTTTCAAAATTATTGTGAGGGCGCCGAAGTTCAGTTTGCCCCCGCCTCCCTGTATATAATCGTTATTTGTCTCTTCTTATCTCCTGCCTCTCTGCCTTTCTTTCATATACACAAATGCATCATCATCGTCGTCGTCATCATCATCATCATCATCTGGTCAAAAATTTATTTGACAATGACCAACTAGAATTTTCTTTCTAGTGTTTTTCAACAATTTTTAGTGCATGCCTATCATAAAAATGAACAGCCAGCCCGCGAATTGTCAAGTTGTTTTTTTCATATATATATATATATATATATATATATATATATATATATACATACATATATATATATATATATATATATATATATATATATATATATATATATATATATATATATGTATGTATGTATTTAGGCATCAATCCTTCTTTCATGGACATTTCATGGACATTGAGCCATTTTCAAAGATTAAATATTTTAACTGTTAAATAAATGTATAGCCGAAAGCGCTCGGATAAAAGGAACATTCGGACAATTTTTATATAATTTATCATCTGAAAAGAAAAAAACTATTAGAAATTGAGAAATTGTATAAAAAACTAAATAAAAGCACCTTGTTTGTCATATTCAATGAAATGTCAATATATATATATATATATATATATATATATATATATATATATATATATATATATATATATATACACGTATTTCTTTCTTTAATGCAATTTACACTTTTCTTTCTTTTCTCCGTCTCTCTTTACCGTTATTGTCTCGTGTGACGAACAGTACTGCAGGCACACAGTATGCGCATGCGTGCGCTTGAATGCTTAATATGGTGCACGAAAAAGATCAGGGGACGCAAAACTCGAAATGACTTTCTAAGACAACAACAAAGATAAAAGGAAATGCTAGAAAATGACGTTCTCTTTTCTCTGTTGATGTGATTTGACAGAATTGAGAAATGGCCAGCAACACATAGGAAACACTGGGTAACAAACTGGGCAAATAAACAGAGTGACCAATCTATATTCATTTCCTGGACTTTTCAATAGATCCCTGTATGTATGACAACTTCACACATATTCATTAGCAGAATTTTATTGTGACATTTTCATTGCATAATGTTCAATATTTACATTCACCACTGAATTGAGTATATTGCCAAAGAAGTAGATTATGTTAAAAGATAACTATCTATTGGGTAAAATAAATACATTTTATTCTAAGGGCTCATTTATGCACCTATATATATATATATATATATATATATATATATATATATATATATGTGCGTGTGTGTGTGCGTGCGTGCGTGTGTGTTCATGAGTACGTGCGTGCTTGTGTGTGTGAGAGAGGTTTCAATTTTGCTCAAGATGGCTCAGTATCGGAGACAGAGCGTTTATAGATACTTACAGTGTGGCCACAGGAATCAACACTGCATGGTGATTCTCAGTTTACTCAGTCTGTAAAAGACGTCTAATCATAATGGACGCACTTTTTATAAAGAATTTTAAATCAACATTCGATATGACTTGCTTGCAAACAATCCGGAAAGTGTTAGGGCTGTTTTGAAGTCGCCCAACGTGGGATTACTACTACTTTCATAAAATCTGCCCTAGAATTACTGCTACTACTTCTGTATAAGATAGCTTAGAATATAATCATAGACAAATATTTTAAGAACGAACGCCTTGAAAATGGTTAATGAATTAGCCGAAAGCACTTTGGACAATAATCACTATGGACAGTTTCTATACTCTCTTTGTCCACATAAAAGAAAAGCTGAATAAAAAAAAGAAAAGCTGAATAAAAAAAAAACATTTTCCTTGTTCAACACTTTCAATGAAACATGTATAAAAGAAAGCTTGCTGCCCAAACATACAATGTAATATGATATAATATTATTAAAGATATAGTTTTATGCTATGGCATATTCATGGATAAAAGTGCTCAGTATCAAAGATAGGGCGTATGTAAATATAAAAGTGAACACTGAAGTCAACACCAAGCTGTTTCATGATTGAACGTAATTTTCAGGCCATCTCTCTCTCAATCTCCCTCCCTCACTCTCTCTCCCTCTCTCTCTCTCTCTCTCTCTCTCTCTCTCTCTCTATATATATATATATATATATATATATATATATATATATATATATATATATATATAGCAGTAAATGAGTTTATTTACTGAATTTTCATTTGAAATAGGTTGCGGAGTTACTGTTTTAACTACGTATGTATGTCTACAAAAAAGTCCGAAGGAAAAAGAAGACAGTGAAAAGAAAAATAAAGAAGAAGTTCATGAGAAAGAAAATATAATGGCAAGAAAAAGATGGCAGAAACGGTAAGAAATATAAAATCGTTGGAAATAAGAAAAAACAAATAAAATCAAAGGAATTTGAAAGAAAAGATGAGAAGGCAAAATAGCAAATTAGAAAAGAAAGAAGAAACCAAAAGAAACAAGTAAAATAGCAAAATAAGTAAATAATACTAAGAAAGAAAGAAAGAAAGAAAGAAAGAAAGAAACGAACAAAAAACACCTCCGGGGGAAAGAAAACATTTCTGAGCGTTTCTCATAACGGACATTTATGCGTGAATTTGACATCTTTCATATGAAAATCATTTACAATTTCTTTGAAATTGTGTTTTAGCCTGGAATAAACTAAATTCTGCAGATTCCTTGTTGATGTTCTGAAAACTTAATGCTACCAAGATTAAATATTTCACACTTGTTGGACATCTTTCTATGCATTCAGCTATTATTAACTTCTAATGATTCACCCAAGGACATTCCTTGATGCAAAATCCTTCGCGTTTAAACAGTAAATAACTTCCGATATCCCCCAAAATTGGCATGGTTATGTCCATGGATTGAGGAAATTAATTGCACTTCCAGTCAAGTAACATCAATCATCCAAGTGATAAATTTTATATTTGTATTAACATATATATATATATATATATATATATATATATATATATATATATATGTATAATTGTGTATTTGCATATTTGTCTATTTGAGGAGCAATGCCTCGTTTCCACAAGTTTCATTAAAGAGGACAGACAAGGTACTGCGATTAAACTTTTTTTTATTCAGTTCTTCTTTCATTCATACAAGTATTTTCTTTTCTGAACATAAAGTGTGTAAAAACCGTTGCAATGTTCTATATATCAAAGTACTTTCGGCTATTCTATTATCCATTATCAAGGATCTTTTTTTTTAACTGAATATGCAGATTTTTATATATGTGTATTTATAGTGATGGGAAGTTTCCAAATACTGTCGGTACGTTGTGGCCGTGTTCGTAGTTGATATTATTGAGTATTGGATTTTTCTTTTTTATTATTAACTTTTTAATTATTTTAACCCTTTTTACACGTGGATGAGGCTGTTATGGTCGTATTTTCTACAAGTATGTTGCTGATGATATTTGGTAGGTTTCTCTGTGTGTTTAAGTGAGTCCTAATTGAGCAACGTCATTGTCAGCAACAACTCACTTGCAAGATCCAAATTACAGAGGACCAACATTATTTATGAATTTACGTCCATTAAGGAGCTGCGTTCCTGATCAAACCAAATTCATGAATAATTATATTGGACATAACACTACATGCTTATCAAGAAGACTCACATTACATCTCCCAGATCATAGTTGAATTGGGATTTATTTAAGCACACATTATATGAATGTAAGAAAAATTGAATAAAATGCTTAAAATCGCAGAATCTTATCAATCGTCTTCACTGAAACTTATAAACGTTATTTTAGCGGATACAGGTGTTTGAGTACATTCTTTTTTTTTAACAGAGTGTATTACCTCTACTGGCCTGTATACTCGAGAAGCTTAATAAGTATTGTGCCAATCTAGTACTGCGCTTAAATTCGTAAAGTCTAGATACGAAAGATGAAAGCTCATCAGAAAAATTACCATGTAAATATTTATAGAAAATGCACAGGGAAGTTACATTATGACAGCGGTAATGTGGCTGAAGCTGAGATATCAGGTCAAGACCAATAACACTGCAGATAGTTTTCTGGCATAGTTGGATAAAGAAATATTGATCAGATTTGTTTCAATTTCAACAATTATCGATTTAATCACACACTTAACGGTTACTTTGTTTTTGTTTTTTGACTGGCAGATATGTTAGTTATCGACTCTAACACTTGAAACCATAAGAGAGAGAATGAAACGATGTTTGCTTTTTTTCGGATATGATGGCAAGAACTTGTTCTTCCAATGTTGCAACATATTACTCCGTCGTATCACAATTAATCATTGAGCTGTATATTTGATTTCTGCACAAACGTTAAAGAGAGAAAATTGTTATTAGGCGTCAATTTTTATAGCTTCGCGACAGTTTTATTTTTAATCCTTTTTATTTCGTTAATTCTACATTAACGAATAGTTGATAATGACTGAGAGATTTGGTAAGATCACCAAATCTCTATGAACACTGAGATATGAAGGAACAATTGTTTGTTTTGCAGCTGGAAGCTGAAGAATTTGTTTAACAGTTTTTTTATTATTTAAATCCTGTAGAGACACGAATTGATTGACTGAACGTTCAAAAGGCAATAGCACAACGAATATATTCCAGTATTTATAGAGCCCAATGTATTCAAATATAGGTTAATACAGAGGTTAAAACTGTCAGAAATACATTAGTTAAGCCTTGCAGATTTGAGCTGATTGACTCCGCTTTCAAAACGCGTAGGCAGAAAAAATTATTTTGGTATTTTATGGAAGCTAGAATTTGGGTATGAGAACAATAGACTTCGGTGTGCATACACGTACTATGAGAATATACCTTTTAGGAAAGTACTCCTTCATACTCATGTATATACATACACCGTATTGCAGACGCTCGTTCAGGCACATTTGTGTTTGTTCAACACTCACAAAGCCCACCTGTGGTTTATACTGCAAATATGCTGAGCAGACTTTATTTACAGTTTCTGGAAAAGAGCATGTTATCTAGCGTGATCAACAATCTGAACAAACCCAGCACTCAAACGCTCGGTCACGATGACTTGTGACTTCGTGCTAGTACAGCTATCGACGGCCCACAAGTGTTCCGTCTTCCCGATTTCACTAACAAGTCTTTGGTCAACCCGTGTTACGGTTTTTAGGCACTTTTCAAAGGTGCCGCACAGTGGGATCGCTCCCTCCAGACCAATAACGTCTCCTTCCTGACAAATCAACCGTGATGTGATTCGAATTCATGGTCAGAAAGCGAACGTTCTAACCACTCGGCCACGCGCCCATATATATAGATATACGCACGCGCGCGCGCGCACACACACACACACACACAGACAGACGCGCGTGCACGCGCACGCACACACATACACACACACAAACACGCACACACACACACACGCACACACACGCACACACACGCACACGCACACACACACAGAGACGCGCGCGCACACACACACATAAATAGATAGATAGATAGAATAGGCCGATTAATGAAAATTGAAGGATAAAAAGCCAACAAAAATTGATATTTATTACATATTAACCAGTTGACTGAAACGAAACACTAAGGTACAACTTTTAAAGTCGGGCTTTTCTAGCACATCTGTGTTCTTTTTCAACGAAGCGGGGAAAAAACAAACAAGTGGGACTTACCCTTCCGAGGAATGTTGTTGGTTGGAGATCTAATCGTGACAGTTATACACTCTGGGCAAAACCCAAAGCGCTGTTTAATCCCTCAATGTTTGAAATTATTTTGAAAATAAATTTCAACTCCGGTTTACATCCCACCTTTCGGCTGTTGAACGCCGACACATAAAAGCACTCATCCGATGTCATCTGCTTTATGATATGGTAGGTTGAAGTATTTTCCGACTGGAATTTATTGTTACCACCTTTCATTATATATATATATATATATATATATATATATATATATATATATATATATATATATATATATATATAATAATAATAATAATAATAATAATAATAATAAATCAAGAAAAAACTTAAAGATCCATTCCGGTTAAAATTTATTTCGTGATTTCTATATTCATCTCTTCAGGCCAAAAGTTCTTAATAAAGGGAGACAATTAATCCCGACTGATATGCTAGATTAACAGAAGAAAACAAGTGAGAAGAGAAGAAAGGGGAGTGAGATTTAAAAAATAACAGATTTTCGAAAATCTGTTGTTTTCCTTTATTATATATATATATATATATATATATATATATATATATATATGCTCATAGGGACACTTGAAATGCACTTTTTATTGTATGTTTGTGTACTTTTATAATAATTCCATATAATATATATGTGTATGTGTGCGCGGACGTTTTATATATGTATGTGCGTTATATATATATATGTTTTATATAGGTATGTGCGATATATATATATATATATATATATATATATATATATATATATATATATATATATATATATAAGTACATATATATATATATATATATATAAGTACATATATATATATATAAGTACATATATATATATATATATATATATAGATAGATAGATAGATAGATAGATAGATAGATAGATAGATAGATAGATAGATAGATTGGAAAGTGAAATCAGCACGACTGTCAGATTCAGGCCTCGGGCAACCTTTAGACTATGTGTCACTACTCCTTGACCGCACTGTCTCTATCTACAAGTATCCCATGGCCGATATTGAACACTTCAAAATATATTTTTATATACTAAAATATTTTAGATTCTTACAAAACAAATAAATAATAATGCGGATAAATATTTCATATATTTTCTCTAGCTCCGTGTAACCCTTTTACACATGACGTCACTTTACATAAAATTGAATTCCAGCATCCCAGAAGAAAAATTCCAAGTTGTAGCCGACAAAATCTTGCCTACCTACTGATAACACCCAGTTCTTGATAATTGTTGAAAGTACTTGAAAGAAAATGCATAAAATTCGACCAGTTTATCCATAATATTGATTCTGATATGCAACAATGTATTCGATGAAAATGGAATTTGAAAAATTGCAAAATTTATGAATACGAACACAAGATTGAATCATCCTCATTCCTTTCTTATTCTCTATGCCCCTCAGCTATGGGTTAAATAGTAGGATTTTTTATCTGGAAAAATTATTGCTATTTCTTTAAAAAATTATTAGTGTAATATTCACTCGAGAAAAATAATTATTATTCTTACAAACCAAAATAAACGATAAAGAGTTCGTAAGCTTTAAAAAATAAGTCTAGCATCAACTGTTATCTATCCTACATAACTTCATAATATGCAGTTCTTACCTCCTCTTTTTACACCCTTACAACAACTTAATTCAGTAGTCTTCTGCCATTAGTGATTCATGTAATCATTGCATGAATATTTTAGTAAAATAGTCTTTTACATAATGGTAAGAAAATCTCAGATACCACTGAAGTTGAATCAATTCTTAAGTATTTCTGTAATCACTAAATTATATTATGTCGTTTAAAAGTCTTAGAAAAGATTCTGAAGCTCCACAAGAAATTGCAGAAAACATTGGTTAGTAAACCTTCGACATTCTCATCGGCACATAAACTATCTATTCTATTAGCGATAACAAACGAATGCATTTTTAGAATTCGAAGGAATTGTGGTTAGATTGTCGAGAGTCTTTTACATCTAAATAGAATCTAGTGAGGAAATTCTTCTCTATGTTTGGCAGGATTCAGATAAAATTCTTAATCCTGAATCACCGGCTGTAGTCTGGACAAAATGTTACAGTTCAATACGACAGTAAGCAGCTAGTCCGTTTGAAGAATGCAGGGAAACAAAAGACCTAAACTAAAGAAAATATTTTCATGATTGAATCATAAAACTGAACTTTTGTTTTGATTGATTGCAATTGAGCACTGTTGAGTGATAAGCTAATTCTATAAACAACAGCCACCTGCACTAATGCAAAGCTCTTCAGTAAAATGAATGGAGCACTTTGTCTAATTCGCATTTGTTTACATTTGTAAAAACAATACGTTAGATTTAGTTGTGTAACTCTACCGAGTGAAGATAGCTCTGGCTGACACCAAATTAGTTGAGTTTCAACCCTGGCTTGAGGCATTCGGAAGTCTAGTCACACTGAGGAGCTGTGATACAGCGAAACAGTACTGTCTGTGAAGGACATAATTTAGCTCTTGAAAATACATTTCAATTGAGCACTGTTGAGTGATAAGCTAATTCTATAAACAACAGCCACCTGCACTAATGCAAAGCTCTTCAGTAAAATGAATGGAGCACTTTGTCTAATTCGCATTTGTTTACATTTGTAAAAACAATACGTTAGATTTAGTTGTGTAACTCTACCGAGTGAAGATAGCTCTGGCTGACACCAAATTAGTTGAGTTTCAACCCTGGCTTGAGGCATTCGGAAGTCTAGTCACACTGAGGAGCTGTGATACAGCGAAACAGTACTGTCTGTGAAGGACATAATTTAGCTCTTGAAAATACATTTCAATTGAGCACTGTTGAGTGATAAGCTAATTCTATAAACAACAGCCACCTGCACTAATGCAAAGCTCTTCAGTAAAATGAATGGAGCACTTTGGCTGATTGGCATTTGTTTACATTTGTAAAAACAATACGCTAGATTTAGTTGTGTAACTCTACCGAGTGAAGATAGCCCTGGCTGACACCAAATTAGTTTAGTTTCAATCCTGGCTTGAGGCATTCGGAAGTCTAGTCACACTGAGGAGCTGTGATACAGCGAAACAGTACTGTCTGTGAATGACATATATATATATATATATATATATATATATATATATATATATATATATATATATATATATACATACATATATATATATATATATATATATTGTGGTGTCAGACATATATATACGTTTTTGTGTGCCAAACTGTGCCGCTACTGGTTCGGTCACGGAGACCATCCTGACAGGTCTCCATGGCCGAGCTGACAATCTGACAAGGCAAGATTAGAATTGCCTATTTAAGGAAAACACGTTTCTTGTTGGGACTCCTACATATCTATATCTGTCACCGGCTTCAGTTTTACAAGAAAAAATATCGGGGAGCTGGTACATAATTGGAAACGAGTCATTTGCAATTATGATGGTTGAAATTTAAAAAAATCTTTCTCTTGATAGAATTCTTTAGGAAATAGGTTTCTCATTTTCAGTAGCGATTATCGTTATTTCCAGAATTTATGGCTATATATATATATATATATATATATATATATATATATATATATGTGTGTGTGTGTGTGTGTGTGTGTGTGTGTGTGTGTGTGTGTGTGCTCGTGTGTGTGTGCTCGCATCTCTGTGTGCATATTTTATGAAATAACTGGAAAAAGTTTTCATGCTTAAAAAAGATTTAGTTGTTGTTTCGAACGTCACACCATCATCCTTGTTGTTTATACATAAATAAATTCCTATTTTGCACATTCGACTGTTCCTCGGGAGATGCGTCTTTTGTGTAAGTTTCCGTTTCAACAGACTTAATTGTTTAAAAATATCTGATTTTTATCTGCCTTTTCTGTCTGATTGTTTTCCTTTAATTCTTCGTCTGACATCGATTATCATTATTATTATTATTATTATTATTATTATTATTATTATTATTTGTACTTATTGAGTTTTCACGCTGGCGACGTCTGGTGGCTTTCACTGGAAATCAAGTGAAACAAGTTTTTTCAATACTCTCTCTTTCTCTCTCTCTCTCTCTCTCTCTCTCTCTCTCTCTCTCTCTCTCACTGTTCTAGCTAATTCCAGTAGCGCAGTCTTCTGAGTAGTTTCAGCTCTTCCATGAATTTCCAATACATCCTGTCTTGATGTAAGGCGCTTCAGAAATGGTTGGAATAGCTCCAATAATTACAGGTACTACCGTAACCGCTATATTGTTTTTTGTTTTAATCATTTCTCTCAAGCAATGCAATAAAGCCACTAAGACGTAAGGGATTACTGAGTGGGGGGGGGGAGAAAACATTAGTAAGGAGAGAGGACAATAAAAGAACGGATTTATGAATATCTTGCACACTCTTAATATTTTGCTTGTGGTCTGCTGTAACGGTAACGTCCATTATTCGGCAGATTTTCTTTGTGTTTTAATGACAAAGTCTAGTCTGGGATTGACGAACCGTAAATCAAATCCGCCCCGCCCTTATATTGCATCCTATCTGCACACTATATGAAGTGTGCTATTATTATTAAATAATAACTTTTATATTATTTTTCCTTTAATATTAATATGTACATTTTTAAAAAATTCTTTTATCACATAATTTGCAGTATGGAGCAAATGAATCCGGAATTTTTACGTGGCAATGGTGCCATGATGTCACAGTGTAACGAGGTTTCGAGAGCGTCATTAAAAAGTACTATACCTCAGTAGCTGTCTGGACATTGACGCACGAAGTGCTTAGTAATCGACATGTCTTCAGAATACGAACGTCGAGCTGCTGTTGTGGAGAGCCCTCGCGCCGGCCACAAAGCTAATGAAATCATTGAATGGTTGAAATATCCTAAAAACATTGTCTACCACATTGCAAAGGCATAGGGATCCTTAGACGCCAATTTCAGGCCAAAACATAAAACTCATAAAAAGGGCACCAGGACGCCTGTGTTCGTCGCCGATGTTGCTGAGGTTGCCAAGAAGAAGTCCAGAAAAAGCATAAGGAAAATCTCCAAGAAAATGGGCCCAAACAGGCGAACAGTCGTGCATTTGAATTACAAATTTTATGTAATCAAGAGGCGCCACTTGCTCGCCGTCGCCCGACATGAACACAACCTCGCCAAACAGAAATCCTCTCGACTGTTTTGTGTGAGGTGTCTTGGAGAGGGAGGTGAACAGCACACCGTATAACACCAAGTAGGCTCTCAAGGCAGCTTTCAGGGACGTCATGGCCAATAGGGACAGTGACGCCGTCGCTAAGGCTTGTTCTAGCTTCCGGCCCTCTTGGAGAAATTGGTAGCCACAGACGATGGCCACATCGAGCGATTTTTGTACCTTATATATATGCCTAACTATATATAAAGTTAAATTAAAATATATTTGTTATATAAAAAAACGTTTTTTGCATTATCCATTGTTTCCGGGTTTATCTGCACCACACTGAATATACGGACAAATTTCCTCATCTTTGTTGTTATTATCACAACGTTTTGGCCGTTGTACCCCCCGGCCTTCATCTGGTGTCTATCGATTAGGGTAATTTTCATGGACTTACGAACTGAACGCTTTACAGGAGTATATTGTTCTCGTTCTATTGTCCAGGTCTCGGTATATCTCGCCTTATTCTTTTTAGTAATGATCAGTAATTGCTAGGCCACTAGGCTATAAGATTAAATCGTTGATTCATGAATTTGATGGCATAGTAAATGCGAATTCATTCCATCGTCTAGAATTTTCTAATTTAGACTAAGTGGAAACAGAGTGAGCAATAACTGAGCAGTACTAAATAAGAAGAAGACAAGATATCCCTATACATAGACAACGGAATAAGAGCAATGTAACCCCATAGATTAAATAAGTGTTCAGTTCGAAAGGAACACACAAACATCACATTCGCATCTTATTTCTGCAACTTCTTTGTCTGCTTGCCTTGGTGTAATGTTTAATACGATAGTCTTATAAGCCACTGCTTATATTATGATTGATCTTTATTTAAATGTCTTCTGTTTTGGCTTTGTGTCGAACTAAACACGGCAGATAATTACTCCCACGTCTCTTAAATATCAAATCACATCGACCAATCTTTTTTTCTTTTTTTTTAACGACACAAAAGCGCATGCGCACGTGTGAGTGTTGTGCGTTTGTGCGGCGGTGGACCAGTTATCTGCTGTCAACGTGCATAAACGAATTCCCCGCGTTATGAAAGCGAAGACAGATTTAATCAACTGCCGAATGTCAATAATCATTCATTTTCAAAATATCGAATAACGCTTATAAAACTAATAAATAAGAAAAAGAGAAAATCTTGATTTGCGAAGAACTCGCATAGTTTTAAAGAAATCAATGGCAAATAAGATCAGTTTCTCAGGATATTATTGATACTCAATTAATAAAATGATACCCAGTTTAATGAAGAATTGACTGACTTTGCTAAAATGGTAATTAAAAAAAAACAGTGAGCATTTTTGATTGCAAATCGAATTATCATTTCCAAAGATGTCGATTTATACACTTACAGGTATAGTTTAAGTAGTATAGAAAATGGTTCTTGTGCATAATCGTGGATACCAGGGCGTTTACACTTGTTATCAAATGTTGATAATGAAGAGAAAAAGGGGTTTCTTATCATACCACGATCCTGACTTCAGTCAGTTTCACATTTGTAAACCCAGAGAAAAGGTATAGTGAGATTACAAATCCGTTATACATATGCGTGATGCGTTAGCAGCGAACCTTTGACACTAATCAAGCATTCAATTTCATATGCTTAATTCCATGACATTCTTTGTAAAATGTCATGTTAGACCATCGCTTAAATATTGCCTTCTGTATGTAGCTTGGTATGTAAATGACTTTCGAATGGAAAGTAGAAAGTAATTGATAAGAAACTGAGGATATTGAAATTCTATTAAAGAGATTTTTTTTTGTTTTGGCGCGAGTCTTAAAGTTGTATCGTTCAAATTAAAAATAAAATGTTAAACAGAAAGAAAATATTGAATTTTCCCGTTTCATTTGTGCACGAGTGAGAGAAAGAAAAGGAATAAGGAAGCCTGGGCTTTTGTTAACAGTTTTTTTGTTTTGTTTGTTTTTTAGTTGTTTTCATTTTTTTTGTTTCTGGTTTTGCTTTTCTTTTCTTTAAGAAAGTTTCACAAAATCACAGAAGAAAAAAGAAATTCCGGCCAACGCTAGAATGAAGTTGGTATAATTGATAAAGAACATCAACAGATGTAGATTTTACATATCAGATAATATTTTATTATTTACTTGTCTTTTCCGACTTATTTTGGTTCGGATTTCGTTTGATGACAAAAAAAAAAAGATCTTTAATTTGTAACGAAAATGTTTTTTTTTACTCCCCCTATGTAAAATATTGAGACAGTTCCAGTGAAATATCCTCTCGAAAGGACTCTTATAAAAGACTGCATGTAGCTCTTCGAGCTGACATTATTTGGCTCGGAATAAATTTCTTGTACAAAAATTTTCTAGCTGTGCTTTTAAAGACGTTGTATTTTTTTTTTTTTTACTTTGGAAATTGTTGACTGTTTTATGTTGTTTTTTTTTTATTTCGAGGTTGTATGAGTTCGAATTCTGATTTCCATTTGAGATCACTTTCCGTTTAGTTCAAAGGCTGGTCATTTGTAAGAAGGCATCAAAGATATCACCACACGAAGATATGAGTCTTCTTATGAAAGGAAACAATTGATTTCCAACTTTGTTAATGTTCTTCAAAGGTCATAAAATATTTTTGGCCATTTTAGCGAGCTCTGCTTAGCGTCTGAAGAAACAAAATCCATGAATACTATCTTTTTTATTGGTGTGTTTAACAAAAGGGATAAATTTTAAATAAACAATTAATGCACACTAATCACGTCCTTGTGGTTGAGGTAATTGTATTTTTTTCTAAAATGTTAGCTCGGTGTACGCGCACAAACGAAAAACCAGAATTTTCAATGCAGATTGTTCTGACATACAGGTCATCCACACTTGTAAGACTGGCGCAACAGACTTTCCTATCGCATTTGGCAAAACTTATGCCATACAGTCACTGATTATATCTACACATTCATCGAAATACCGTTTCAGTTGTGCATAAATTGTATCGGACTAGTGTTCCGATACAAGACAACCGCAGCATCAATCTTCCCGTAACCCACTAGAATTATTGGTGCACGTATTGCAGCCATAGCGACAGCGGATGTTTCTAGGGCAAGATAGCCTGAGGGAACCTACCTCTCTTCAGGTTGGTTTTGAATAAAGAAATGGTTTTCTCCTATCCTGGTTGCCAGTCAAGGCTATAGAACCAGTCTTCCCTACTATTAAAACCATAGAGGGGCGGAGAAGAGACAGTCATGCCTTTCCCATGGGCATTTGTGCGAAAGAAAATGCAACAGAATCTGCTGGAATTTGAACTCGGCTCACTGATTACACTGTCCGTGCAAATATCCGTTACACTACATGCACACCCCAACATCAATAAGAGTCATTAAAAAATATTTTTGCAAAAGAGCCATCTTACACCCTAGATAAGGTGAGTAAGTTTTTATACACTTGTATTCTTCAAATATAATGATTTCTAGTGTGAATTGAAAGTGCTTAATGCCAGTACCCCAAGTAGATTGAAGACGAAAACCTTACAGTTTATCAGTTGAAACATATAAACTGTAGCTTATCGAGGTTCAAACACTGGCCATTGATGTTTTTAAAATTTCAATTGTATCATACAATGTCGGACATATTTTTTCATAAATTTAATTTCTTTTCTTTCTTTCTTGATCGATTGTGCGTTTTCTACGGTTTATGAATCTTTTTCAGGTTATTTGAAGCCAGAAAATATTTGTAGAGTGTAAGAATACTTTTTAGATAATAATGGTTTAGAGATAAAAGTTTTACTAATTAACCCATAGCTGAGGGAGAAGAGGTAGATTCATACATTTCTCAAGAGTATTTGCGCGTAAGGGAATATAACAAACATAACGGGAATTGGAACTCGGCTCTCCGATTAACAATTCCGTGCAAATATCCACCCGCACATCCGAACTTACAGTACCTCGCCTCTTTGTTTGTTTCTTTCTTTCTTCCATAAAATGTTTGTTTTACAAACATTTTAAAAATTACATTTATTATATATGTGTGCGCGCGCGCACATGTATGCAGGTGTGTATGTGTTTGTACTCGTATCTATGTATGCGTGTGCCTGTCTATCGACACATATAAAACACAGGCTTTCACTAAAAACAATCCTTGCTTGTCTTTAATCAAACTTCTATCAATACACACACACACACACACGCACACACACACACACATACAGATATATATATATATCCTCTGTGTGTGTGTGTGTGTGTGTGCGCGCGCGCGCCCTTGTGTAAAATAGATATTAACATACACATTGGTGAAAAAACAACATATCTATTGGAAAACGTGCCCTACTTAATTAAAATCTATACTGACCTAATTAAACTTTAGGAACAAAATTGCGAACCATTTTTTTTAAAAGGAATCATGCTAGAATTTTGCTAAGTGTCATATATTTTTTCTTCGTTTTAGAGTAAATTTTTTGTGCAAACAATCGATTTAGAAATTTAAAAACTGAAAATGATAGCTCACGTATGAAAATGGATCCTACTTGAAAATTTTCAATAATTTATTTATTGATTTGTGTTTGGCTGTAATATTTTGACATATACCAAAAAATAATAATAAAAAAACAAACTCGATCTAGCGTTTGGATAAAACGCGGAAAGGGAAAAGAGATTTGTCACTTGAAATTTTTATCTTTTCAAACATTGTTCATAATCTTTTAAATTTAAAATGATTAACTGTTAATTAATTGTGCGTAGATGATTTGATTAATGTGATCTACCATATAACCAAAAAGGAAACTTTTATAATTGATATCTATAAAATAAAAAACTTTAGAAAGAGTTTCCTTTCATTTTATGAAAGGTCATCAACGTATGTGTTTAATTTAATTCTGAAAGGTATATCTTCAGTAGAGATAGTAAATCTTTTTTCTTGTGCGATTTAACACTTGTTTGTAAAGGTTAACAATGGCAGTCTCTTAAAAATCACACAAAAACAAAACCAAATGTGTAGATCGTTAGAGTACACTGCAATTGACTAATGCTTCCGCTCCATACTGTAGTTGTCAATTTGAAATTCAAACATTCTTTATTGTTTTTTTATTATTCCACAAAGCCTGGAATCCCATTTTGATTTCTGCCTGAAACACTGTAATGTTTTCTCTGATCTTATTAGGACATGTTTTCTATAAAGTCAAATTTGATTCTGCAAGTTAATATTCTATGATCCACTTTCACTATTAATTTTCTTTATGGTAGTTATATTTTTACTTTGTCAGCAATTATAAAATCAATTTTTGTTTCCCGTTTTGGCGTCCATTTACGTCCCTATGGAATGTTTTCATAAGTGTTATTTTATATAATTTAGGGGAAGTAAACTAACATTTGGCTTCTCTCCTTCCTTTTCCGATTCCAAACTTTCCTATACTAGATTCTTAAAATTTTTCATGTTCTTATTTTTGCATGGAAAATGCTCAAATTCTGACCAAATCTGTTTCCATTAGAAATCCTGGTCTCCCAGCTACGGGTTAAGCATCAAGACAAACTGGACTATCTAGTTTATGTGGTTGCCAGTGTAGAAGGACAACTAAAATTCTAAACCGTGAAGAAGGCAACGGGAAACCACCACACTATCTTTTCATAGAAGTAAAGAAGTCAAGGCATTTATTCCTGTCTCAATAGTAAGTCTAAACGTTTCGATAAGGTCAAATTAGCAACTGAAATAAAATAAAAATGACGTACAATCTGCTGTTAACTGTTAATGAGAAGGAACGGCTTGTTAATTTTAACGCTTCCAAAATGAAACTTCTCTCTATTAATCGTCTGCCTTCAATCAGCATGTATGATACTAACACCCAGAAGAGTGACTTTTTACGTCTTCTCAGACTAGCATTTTCAGCTGACATGAAGTGGAAAGAGTATATTGAATCAATTGCTAAGTCTGCTGTTAAGAAAGTCGGTTCAATGTGTCGTGCTAGATAATTTTTCCTCTCCAGAATCTATATTACATATTTATAAATTTAAACATTCGTCCATGTTTTGAATATTGTTTTTGAATATTGCTCACAAATATGGCTCGGTGTTCCTGCTATATATTAAGAGATTCTTGATAAAATACAAATCAGAATCCGCAATATTATTGGTCTTGGTTTGGCATCTCGGCTTCAACCAATTTCCCACCGCCGTAATGCAGATTCACTGTGCCGTTTAGATAATTACTTTTATGGTAATTGTTCGGATGAACTTTTCGCAATGGTATGAATTTAAGCGCAGTACTAGTTTGGCAATAAGGTCTAATCAATTCACACTAGAATTAGCTAGATGCAACCATAAGTTTTATCCTAGCAGTTTCTTCTCTCGTAGTTCTCGCTTGTGAAAACTGTTCCGGTTCCATGCTTTCTAGCTGACTTTGATCTTCAACAATTTAAATGCAATGTCAATCGTTATCTACTGTCTTCTCTATTCCTCTTCTATTGTTCTTGCTTCTTAATAATGTTTCTTTTCTTTTTTCTTATTCTTTCACACTCAGTAACCCCTTTTATCTTATTGGCTTTACCGGTTTGTTTAGGATGAAACGATTGAAAAATATTCACATAATAAAGGAAAGGTATATTTGGAGAGTCATGACCGCCTATGTCCTGAAGGGACTTACAAATAAAATTAAAACAATATAGCATTAATATTTCGCGTAGAAAATTGGAAAGATGATTTGAAATGTTGTAATTTTCTCCTAGTTTATTACTTTAATGATACTCTCACTTTCGTTATCTGAACATTTTTGAAGTTGGTACATTGATATCGATTACTTTTAGAGTGTATCTTTTGCACAATCTAATGAATATTTAAGCTATTCTGTCTGATAGTCGCAACATATTATGTTACCCACCAGTGTTATTATTGGTTAATAATTATTGGCAATGGGTATGCTCAATTAGACGTGACCTTCCAAAACCCCAAACTGTTGATCAATCTAAATATATAAGGGTGTTCCATTAACTTGGACCGATTTTAAATGTGAATTAACGTTGAGTGTCTAATGATTTTTTTTCTTTTTCTTTCAGATTTAACAACTTAAGTCTTTGGAAATTTCAGCTATGAAAGGATTAACAATCAAACAACGTGTTAAAGTTATCGTAGCCTATTACGAAAATGGACATTCAAGCAGAATTTGAATGAGAAGTTCCCAGATCGCATCATCTCTCGAAACAGCGAAGTCAATTGTCCACCACAATCGTGCGACTTGACGCCTTTAGATTTCTTCCTTTAGGGTCATCTCAGAAGTAAGGTCTATGCCAACAAGCCAACAACAATTCAACAGCTGAAGGATGAGAAAAGGCGTATTAGAGAGATCGAGGAGTAATTATGCAGAGAAATTTTGACCATCGAGTGGAGGTGTGCCGCCGAAGACTTGGCAGACATTTGGGTGATATTATTTTTCACACATAATTGCCATAACTTAAATAACATGATCCAATAGAGAAATAAATAAATTTTGACCAATAACACTGATTTATTTGCTGCTGACTTTGATCCGTCTTAATGAAACACCCTTTATAATGACGCCCCTGTTGGATCATTGTCTAACAAGGGTTTAACTGCATTTCTTCCTGTACCTATTAGCAGTTGCACCGATAGCGAGCAGACAGTAAGCAAAATAAATGTACATATATATGTCTGCGTATGTTTGTGTGTGTTGTGTGAAGATTTTATACATTAAAGTAAATATAAGATTCCCTAAACACCAGTCAAACTTCCTGCTTGTTACTGGGTGCAGTATCCAACTAAAACATATGAAAGAGTTCACCGGTTTAAAGTTGAGACCAAAACAGTACAGATGTCATACAGGCTTAAATATTTAAATTGAATTTTTGAATCAAGTATCCAGACGCGAAAATTAATCTTAAATATACAACTTGGCGTTTAACCCAATACTAACAAAATTAGCAAAAGTTTACGAAGAGCCTAATTAAATCTCTTGAAGCCAGCTTTGCGCATGCGTATTCAAATAGCTCTTGTGGGGATTAGTCCTACCTCGTCTGCTAAGACGCCTGCTAGGTGCTGTGGCTCATGATTATAAAAGGAAGGACACAAGCTCTCTCTCTTCATCTTTTCGTTCTGAATGCGGCAATTAGAAGATATGTCTAGCCTTCCCTTCTAATGGAACTTAGCCACCCAGCTGCGTATTGCATCTCCCGCACACACACACACACACACACACACACACACACACACACACACACACACACACACACACACACACACACACTACCGATAACTCTATAAATGTTTTCTTACTCTTTTCAGCTATATGTGTACGAAGTAATATATGTTCTCCTTTTTGTGACCCATGTTGTTCATAATATAAATATATCACCGTGTGTGGAAATCTATTACTGAAAATGTTGGTTTCATTTTCTCCGAGGGTTCACAACCCCAGCCTCGTTCTATCACAAATCCTGTAAGGTCTTAATCTTCTACACTCTCTATTAAAGAACAACACGTGTTGATACTATTACTACAACTACAAAAGAATACAGTGAAATAAGTACGGATACACGTCAGCGTACTTTCCTTCAATAACATTTATAGCCGCCCAGAAAGTATATATTAATTGCAATTAAGAAGCAAAGTTACACACCCTGATGCTTGCGAAAAAAGCCGATGGAATTAGTCAATTTCTGGTCACACTTGTTATATACACCTTTAGAAGCGACTTTGTCACATTTTAACCTCATGGGGAGTTAAGTAGTTCCTATATAGAGAATTTAGTTGTAAGTAAAAACGAGTTTCTAATTGGTTTGGAACAATGTGTGATGGCTCTACATACAGGGTGCGATGGATGAATTGTCGTCTCAGTTACACAAAAATGAAAATAACACTGACATCTCATTTTAACAGACATATTTACCAAAATTACACAAAAATACTTTGAAATACTAAAGGATAAATTTATTCAATAAAATCGTCAATGGCTTCAACCGCGGCCACGAAACGACTTCGGAATCTCCTGCAATTCTTATGGACAGTGTCCCTGTTAACTTGGTGAATGCTGCCATAATCCTTGCCTTCAGTTCATCTTTAGTGTTACAAGGAGTTTAGTTGGTCTCTCACTTAACTGCACTCCATACATAATAATCAAGGAGCTTGCAGGCTGGGGAGTTAGGTGGTCTGATGCAAGGGGTGATGGGGTCGTAGGAATTGTATGAGAGCCATGAATGGCTTTTCCTGCTTGTGTGCCATGGTGCAGAGTCCTATTGCCAGACATAGGGTCTTCCAGCAGTCACACTCTGGACCCAGGGCAGTACTACCTCCTCAAGGCACTTGATGTAGGCCTCTCTGTTGAGTCTGAGGCCCTGTGGGAAGATGAATGGATCACGCCAAACATCTTCGTAATCGCCATTAGATTCATCCAACTCTTTCCGAATCCTCTGCACTGTCCTCAGATTGACACCCAAACACTCAGAAATGATCGTATTAGAGCTTCTACCGCGAATGTCAAGCAGTACAGCATGTTTCCTAATTCCTGGCGGTGTGAATTGCATCATGGTGTTCCTTTTCTTACAGATGGTGCCCAACTGACCAACTGTGCAGTCGACAAAATCAAAAACAAACAACGCACATGCCCGAAATTAAGAATATAAAATGGCGACAATTTACCCATCGCACCCTGTAGATATTACCTATTTCCCATCGTAGACAGTCTAGATATAGCCTAGTAAATTTATAAATATGAGAGTTGCACTTGATTGTCTTTAACGCATGGACGGCTACTATCTTCTTCCATGTGCTGTGTCTCTTCAACACGTAGGCGAACATGGCTCTCCACAATTTCCTGTCTTTCGTAGCTCTTAAATTGTATCTTTTTGCTCCTAAAACTTGTTCCGCTCTGTATTACATTTCTCTGTCCCTCTTGCCTTCAATCTCTCCTGCCAGTATTAGATTTTCCAAGTCCTCTTTCCTCATTACTGTGCCCTAGAAATTTCAACTATCTCTGCCTGATGTTAAGTATAAATTCCCTTTTCCTTTCCATGTTCTCTAAAACTTCGTCGGTTCATGGTATTCTCAGCATTTTTCTTTAGAACCACATTTTTGATGCTTCAATTCTCTTTTCATCTTTGAGGAGATTGGCCATCATTCACTGCTATATTGGAGGACAGATATCGCGTAACAGTTCAGTACTCTTTTCTTCGTCTCTAACGAATTTGTTTATGTTTCTTAATACTCTGCTTAGCTTTTGAGATGCATGTTTAGCTATCCCAATGTGTCTTCGGATTTCAGTGTCGTACTTTCTGTTAAAAGATTTCTCGGATATTTAAATTTGTGTACTTGTTTGATTTTGGTATCTCCAATTTGTAATTTGCATATTTGAAACCATACAGAAAGCCATCTATGCTTTTTTTTGGAGTTGCTATTAGAAATTGCTATATTTGACTATGTATGATTTCTTATAGTAAATTAAATTTCAGTCAGTTAAGTGCCATAAGTTATACGCGCTTGAGTGATCATCAGTTTCGGTTTATGATTGACTCGGCAAAAGATTTTCCCGCTGTAGGTTGCCATTTCTTCCTGTGGTAAAGTGGTTGCTTACCAAGGCTATAAGACACAGTTTGCCCTGCTATTTAACCCATAACTGGGGGAGAAGAGATGGATTAATACCTTTCCCAAGGATATTCGTGCATATGTTAATGTATCGAATCCGACTGGAATTGAAACTAAATTAAATTTATTAAACTATAATAAATGTGCATCGTTGAGATTTTTTTTCTTGAGTGGCATGTAATGCATTCTCTACAAATCAAAGAAACCAATAACACTGGGAATATTTATGTTGCCCTAACTGCTTATATTGTCTTAAATATGCCACATGGCACAAGATGAATATATGTGCTGTATAGCAGTAAACACGTTAATTAAAAGTTGCAGGCTTTGATTAATTATTGCCTCCATAGTGTAGATCATGTACTTTAAGATATTCAGCAAAAAACTGTATACCACGCCATTTCTGTCTTTCTGATTCGAGTAAAGGAAAAATACTGACGTTAACTCAGAATAGATCACGTGATAATACGTTTCTTGGTTTTCCTATTTGCAATGTCTTGTTCGCATATCTTGGAAGAGAATCAAAACTGGAATAAAAATAGTTTGTAACGTAAAATTTGATTAAAGCAAAAACAATGCGCAGAATACTGAGAATCTTTCAAAAGAGATTTTGTTTTATTAAAATCCAGTACGGCTTTTCGAATAAACTCCCTAAAACAAAACCTTTTTGAATAATGCGAGAAATAAAATTAACTTTTAATTTTCCTATGGAACTTTGAATTGACGAGCTGGAAGCTTTTCCTTTTCCAATTGTGATAGATTTTCGCAGGAATTATCTGAACTTAATTACAGGTTCGTTAAGTGAAAGGAAAATTTGATGAAAGCGAATGAAACAGGTATTAAATTTTGTTAGTTTTAGAAAAGATAACAGACAGGAAAATTGAAGAAGAAAAGGTTGAAGAAGAAGAAATTAAGCAAGAAGAAAAAGAAGAGAAAAGATGAAGAAAAAGAAAATTTGACCAAAAAGCAGTTGATGAACAAGGAGCTGAAGAAGAAGAAAAAAGTAAAGAAAGAAGAAAAAAGAAGTTGAAGAAGAAGTTGATGAAGAAGGAGTTGAAGAAGAGGAAAAATCAAAGGAAGAAGACGAAAAAGAAGCTGACAAAGAAGTTGATGAAACGGAAGAATAAATAGAAGATGAAGAAAAAAGAGAAGTTGATGAATAAAGAGTTGCAGAAGAAGAGAAAAGTAGATGAAGAAATTGATGAAGAATGAGTTGGAGAAGAAAAATGTGAAAGGAAAAGTTAATGAAGAGGGAGTTGATGAGAAAGAGGAAGAAAAAAAGATGAAGAAAAAAAGAGAAGTTGACGAAGATGTAGTTGAAGAAGTAAAAGGCGGTGGAAGAAGAAGAAGAACAACAACAACAAAAAGAAGTTGACGAAGAAGTAGTTAATGCGGTGTGCGACAAAGAGAAATGAAAAAAAAATAAAGAGCAAAAACTAAAGAGAAGATAGAGTGTGGGTGTGGGGAGATGAAGGGGGCGAAGTAGATGTCGAACAAAGAGAAGCATGTAAAGTAGATGATGATGATAATGATGGCAATAGGGATTATGATGATAAGAAAGGGAAGTGGAAAAAGGAAAACACTGAAGAGAGAAAGACAGTGGGAGGAGAATAAAGATTGAAGGAGAAGATAAAGAAGAGAGATAGACATGAATAAAATCCTGATGAGACAGACTGACGCAAATATAGAATAGAATAAAACTCATTGTAAATAATCGAAATTTATAATTCAATAATGGGAAATCTAAAAAAAAAAACAACAAAAAAAAGTAAAAATCTCTGATAGTGGAGGAAACATAGGGAAAACATCGTGCTTTCAAATGTTTTTTTTTTCTAAAGAATCTGTGTGGGCTTAACAGTCATTCATTGTTTCCATCGATTGAAGAAGTATTACGTTACGAGCTGACTTGTTTGTAAACGGAATAAGCAGATGAAATTAAAGTGAAAATTTTTCAGGCACGTTTATAAAAGGAAAAAAAAAAATGAAAAGAATCCATTAAAAAAAAACAAACATAAAAAATGTATCAGCTTTCTTACCAATTCGTTTTTAAGGATTTTGTTTTAGAATCATTAGGGTTCTTTTGTTTGTTAGCTTAATTTTTCGTTCTTATAAATGTAAAAGCTTGTTGATTAAAATAGTATTTTTTGATGCGGTTGACGGGCAACTAAATCCCAAAACTGTCTTGAATTTAATTTAAAAATATGAATTATCGCATTTTTTTAATCCTTTCGTTCTTATGAGTAAAATTTAGTTTAAAAGTGCTGCTATTTTTTATCACTATTTTTTTACAAATTTGAAAAAAAATCTTTTGGAAGCATTGTTTACAATAAGCTATAAACAATTGTTTTAAAAGAGATTATATATTCTTAAAATGAAAATATGAAAAATTTTAATGGCGGAAGCTAAATTGTAACAATAATGGTGCAATTAATGGCATAATAGTAATGTTTGAGAATAGCCGTTTCCCTACAAGGAAATATCTGTCATTAACTGATCGAACAGTGAGCGTTACTGTCAGCTGAAATTTGTTAAATCTCTCTATTAAAAGAATTTTTCAATAAAATAGGTTTCTCAAGGTCACCGTCATCGTCCTTGGAGTTTCCTTACTAACCTTTTGTTTAAGATAGTGTAGAAAGGCAACATCTTGATTATAATATTATTTTCTCTTCTCGTTACATGTGCTTTCCATTTTAGTTGTGGCTGCTGTTGGACGACTTCGGGTAATATTTTTTTTTGTTATTTGGTAAAGTTCTTTATTTATGATTGTGTAACGCCAGTATATAAGATCTGATGAAGGATTGTCTTTTTAAGACCTAGATGATTCATTCGTTTGCAAAGCATACGGTACAATGCACAGTGATATTCAATATTAAGCTGTCGTGTGGGACCCAAAGATTAGTGGTGCCTAGGAGTGGGCTAATTGTTAGTTGACCATTACTACTGCGTAGAGAGTTCGATCCTCATTGGATACTTCATAGATGTGGCGTTGTACTAAAACTGAGTTACTCTTAGGTTTGACACAAAAGCATTGCAAATTCGGAGAGTAGCCTTCGCATAACATTTTATATCACGTGTATGAATGCAAATTACTACGTCGCACGTGGACGTGACCCATGGCCCATTTGAATGTCGCTATCTCATGCTGATTCCTTGCTTTTAAGATTTTTTTTCAGGGCGATGAGGTTTAATTGAAAGTGTTTGTCTTTTCTCCAAGTAAAATGCAACAGGTTATATTCACGCCCTGTCGGCTGGGACTTCAGAATACGCCGACTGCACATTTGCAGAGGGGTAAGACCTGCTCAATCAGGCGTCCTGGGTATGACGATAAACTACACCCGGCAGCAAGGTTTCTGATCAGGAGGTTTTGACAAGCATGAAACAACCTCCTAATTGCTGATGTTCCCAGGCCCACCCTGACTCGGGGTGGTAGCACCGGTTAGGGCCCCAGCTATAGGCAAATAATTAACCTCCAAACTGCGGTCAAAACACTATGAAAGTGTAAATATAGGTCTTAATACAAGCAATACATTTTTGGAACAAATTACCACCAGCAATACATTTTGAAAAAAAATATTACCTGCAATACATTATTACCAGCAATACATTAAAAAAAGTATTACCAGTAATAAAAATCTTGTCGGTTTTAAATAACCCATTGAGGTTGATATGCTGTGAAACAAAACAAACCAAAACGAACAAACCAGGTTGCCGTCGGTTACAGGGTGCCAGTAGCAAAAAGTTCGTGAAGTATCAAAGACAAGAACTAATGAGAACAACTACCATGAAAGTATTTATAGAGAAAAAGGCACCTGAAAGCTAAGTTACAGCGGTAGGAAAGTAATTGAAGAAAAAAATATTTGATTGGTCTTTTCTAATCGTCTTCTTCAGCCATTTTTTGTCTCTCCCGCCAGATTTGACGGTTGCTGATTAGCTTTTTTGATCATCATAAAGAATTCTGTAAAGTGTGGTCAGTAGTGTGGTCAGTGGAATATCCAAAACACATCAAAACAATATGCATCGTAGTTTTTTTTTATCGATCCTGAACTGCTTGCTGCGATACGGCAATGCTATGTCGGTTAAGAAGATTGTGATGTGGCGATCTTCTAGATGGGGAAGTCCAATTTACCATGGTAATCACCTACCTGAGTTCGTACGCAGACTATTGCTGCTGAAGGCAAAAACAGTCTAAACCACAAATGCAATAGATAAATAAATGACAGATTTCAAGATAGATACATCAATTGATATGAATATATTGAGATAGATAGATAGATAGATAGATATGAATAGACTGAAATAGATATTAATAGATTGAGATATAGATAGATATGAACAGACTGAAATAGATAGATAGATATTAATAGACTGTGGTAGATATTAATAGGCTGATATAGATGTGAATAGACTGAGTCAAATATTAATAGACAGAGAAAAAGATAGACAGACATAAACAGACTTACATATATATATATATATATATATATATATATATATATATATATATATATATATATATATATAGACGTCTCTTTTACTCCAATAGCTTCATGTCTCGCAGATCTCGCCTATGGAACTCCCTTCCCTATTACTGTTTCCCTGACAAATACAATCTCCAACGGTTTAAGTGTAGCGTCAATCGACATCTCCAGTTGCCTTGATCTATCCACTTCCCTTCTCCACATCCTTTCATCTTTCATTCCTATCTGCTCTCGCTCCAAATCTTCTGTAACCCCCTTGCCTTGATCGACCCACTGTCTTTCTCTTTCTCCACATCCTCTCCTTTACCACTCCTATGTGCCCTTCCTCCAACCCTTCTATAACCCCATGCGTGATAGTGGCCTCCGGCCTTGCTTGGGGTGATACGCTTAAAAAAAAAAAAAAAAAAAAAAAAATATATATATATATATATATATATATATATATATATAGATAGATAGATAGATAGATAGATAGATAGATAGATAGATAGATATAAATAGGCTGAGATAGGAACAGATATTCGCCGGCGATAAGCAATCGCCTGCTTGAAGCACTCGTAAAAATCTGCACCAACGAAAGCGACCCACTTCTTCACAACGAAGACAGATCCGTTATCAGGAAAAGTTGTTTGTATCATCCATCTTTTATCGCCCTGAAGAGGTGAAAGTCAAAAGGCGCCAATTCGTAACTATATGATTGGTATGGTAGAAAATTCTGCTCAAAATTTGCAACGTGATCCATCATTATCAAAATGCTGTAACGCCTGCCGTTATAATGCTGAAAGCTAAAGTTTATCTTCTTGGTCTGAATCTGAAAATGCAGGTCTTCAACTTCAACATCGAAACGTCACCGTCCGATTTGATGGTTTTCCAAGGATCCAGCAAATTCAAGAATATCTTGCCATGCCAATCCCAAATGAAAATACACATCTTTTTTAGCCACTGATGGCTGCATCTTGAACTTTTTGTTAATGGGGGACACGCATATTACCACAACCATGGGCTGTCTTTTTGATCCTGGCTGTCAGTGTTGATACCGCGTTTCGACACTAGTGATGGTGTAGCCCTGAAAACCGTCACACTTCGCCCTCGTTCGGGTTTTCACCAGGTCGTAAAAACTTTCGGTGGTCTTTATATTCATGTGTGAACATCCGTGTCACCCATCTCACACAAACTTACTTTCCAATTCCGCCAAAATCATTCCAGCACATTGAAACCGATATTCAGCTACGTAAACGGTTCGCTGATTCATAATTTGCTGGTTAACCTGAATGAGTTGATCGAGGAGCTCTCCACTTTATGAGTTGAGAGTTGTGCAGGATCGCACAGAACGCGTGGTTTATCACAAAAATTGCTGTCGCCACTGCTGAAACATATTAGCTACTGTTTAACTGTGCTCGCATTCACTGTTTCGGCTCCGTAAATGTTCACTAAGCCTCGATTTAATGTCAATTGGTATAGATTTATCCGCATGGGGGAATTCAATGACACACCTTCCCGTTCATACCAGATGTCAGTATGTTAGATTGATATTTAGTTCCTATTTGCAAAAAGGCAAAAACATGGCTTATAAAGGGAACGTTTCGACATCTATTGCCTTTCCACCATCATCGACCTCTGACGTCGTGGGTTAGTATAATAAAGTGTGTGTCATTAAGTTTGGAGCGACTTTCATAGATAGATAGATAGATAGATAGATAGATAGATAGATAGATAGATAGATAGATAGATAGAAACAGACTTGATTAGCTAGAAACAGACTTGATTTGAACAGACTTACAAAGAAAGAAAGAAAGAAAGAAAGAAAGAAAGAAAGAAAGAAAAAAGATGTCGAAGATAACTTAATTGTTGATTTCCTTGCCGCTGATAACGTCTCTGGTGACTTATTAGACCAGCGAGTAGCCGACATTAATCCCCCGGTTTTGCATGGATGCATAAGACTTATTGCATTGGCATCATGTTACTGTGACTTGTAATGCCGGGTAAATCCACTCGCTGACCTGTACATTTTGTTGCATGAGCTGCAAATGAAATCAAGCTGGACATCATCGTGATAGACTATGATGTCGTTGTGGCGATGTATATGACTAATCAAACCAAACTTTGAAAGTCATATGCATCTACATTCTGCACAGGTGAGAGAGCCTTTAATATATAGGCCAAAATCCGACGACCCCCTCTGAATTTATTAATTAGTAAGTTTCATAAATTCTTTGATTTTATTAACTCCTACTAAGATAGGGTGCTGAAACTATTTAACACATACGTGCATGACGCCCAATTTTTTAGCGACGTTTTCCTTAAAATTTTAAATCCGTCAACCCTAACATTACCATTAACCAGTAAAGTAGATTAGGCAAAAAGGGGTAACATTTTAAAGAAACTTAATGCAATAACGATTTAATTTCGTTGTTGACATGATTATTATTGAATATATTATACAACCCTTCAGGAATAGAAAGTCCCTCTCTTCCGAATTTAGCTAGAAAATTAGTTTTGAAAAAAGTCCTGAGTATGACGATCAACTACATGCGGTAGTAAGATATCTGATTGGGAGATTGGAGGTTTTGTGGAGCCTGGAAGCACTTCCTTAATTGCTGTTTTTCTCAGGTTCACCCTGGACACGTGTGGTAGTACCTGTTAAGGTCCTGTCTATTGACAAACAAAACTAAAACACTATGAAAGTATAAAAATACATTTTAATATTAAACATACCAGTAGTACAATTTTATATAAAAAATAAGCAATATATATTTATCGTAAAATGAACAGTAATAAATTTTATCTGTAGTTGAAGGTATAAAATTGTGTTCAAATTATTTAAATTTCGGCATGAGTTATTTAAAACTCATAGTGGCTGATATGCCGCCAAACAACCAACATGAAAGAACTCTTTCATGACATTAATCGATATATTCTACAATTTCTTAAAGAAATAATCTCAATTCCAAAATTCAACAAAACTACAACATAAATACGTACATCACCGGCTCTAGTAATTGTCTACACAAACATGTATATGCACAAAAGCTGAGTTTTATCTACCATGTATTCAGTTGTGAAATCAGAATAACATAATATATTTATTATTTCAAAGCTCCCAAGAAAATTAAATTTCGGCATTAAATAACCCAGTTGTAGTTAAACAAACAAATCAGTTTTGAAAAAAGTAGGCAACCTTCAATTTTTAAGTGATTCTTCGAAATTCAAAGGGTGACCCTAAACTTTTGGTACATCACATGCACAAATGCACGAATGCATAGCGATACACATAAATTGACAGGAACAGATTAAGACGCAAGTGAGTCTAGATAAGTCAAATTCTACAGACTTTTAATTCAAAATTACATTTCTTGTCTTATTATGTTGCACTAGTCATATTGTATTTGACAAACTCTGGTTGATATTTGTTTTGACACTACTTCTCGTTCTAAACAGTGGCTGACAAAAAAGAAGAGACAAGTCGAGTTTTTCAGTAAAAAAATAGATCTTGAAAAACGACGCAAAGAGAAAAATTATTCTTTTTCAGAAGTGAATCTAAACAAGAACGTTTGGCCAGCGTTTTTATGCAAGTACAGCGCGGCATTAAAGTAGTAGACAAGCACAATTGCCGTACAATAAATCTCGAGCAGCAAACAGGATTATGATATTTGTACATACACAAACATATAAACAATGATTTAAGCAAATTATATATTCATGCGCGATATGTGTACGTATACTGATATGCATTTTTTCTTTCACTGTTTAATATATAGAGTTTGATGGGTAAATTGTCGGCATTTTATGTTTTTAATTTCGCTCATGCGTTTTCTTTGTTTTTGATTTTGTCGACTGCACAATATAGTAGGGTCAGTTGGGCACCATCTGTGAGAAAAATAGCACCATGACGCAATTCACTTCGCCGGAAATTTGATAAGAGCATTCTGTACTGTTTGGCATTCACGCCGGAAGCTCCAATACAAACATTTCAGAGTGTTTGGGTGTCAATCTGAGGACAGTCCAGAGTATTCGGAAAGAGTTGGATGAGTCCAATGGGGATTACGGCGGTACAACAGCTCGGACAAATGATAGAAAAAGAACTTACGAATTTGTTGGTGAGGGTCTCAGACCCAGCACGGAAGCCTATATCAAGTACTCTGATGAGGTAGTGCTGCCCTGGTTTAAGAGAGTGGCTGCCGGAAGACCTTATGCCTGGAAACATGACACACAAGCAGGAAGACCCAGTCATGGCTGCCAGACAATTTCTGCAACCACATCACCCCTTACATTTGGCCACCTAGCGCTCCAGACTACAACTCCCTTGATTATCATGTGTGGAGCGCAGTTGAGCCATAGATCAACAAAACTCCTTGTCACACCAAAGATGAACTGAAGGCAAGGATTATGGCAGCATTCAGCAACTTAAACAAGGAGACCGTCCAGAAGAGTTGCAGGAGATTCCGAAGTCGTCTGGAGACCGTGGTTGAAGCCAATGACGATTTTACGGAATAAATTTATTGTTTTGTATTCCAAGATATTTTTGTGTAATTTTGGTAAATATATTTGTTAAAATGAGATGCCAGTGTCATTTTCATTTTTGCGTAATTTAGATGACAATTTACTTTTCGCATCCTGTATATATGTCTCTCTCTCCCTCTTTCTCTCTTTCTCTCTCACTCACTCATTCACTCTCTCTCATTCTCACACTCTCTCTCGCTCACTCTTTCTCTATCTCCCTCACTATTTCTCACTCTCTCTCGCTCACTCTTTCTCTATCTCCCTCACTATTTCTCACTCTCTCTCGCTCACTCTTTCTCTATCCCCCTCACTATTTCTCACCCTCTCTCGCTCACTCTTTCTCTATCTCCCTCACTATTTCTCACTCTCTCTCGCTCACTCTTTTTCTATCCCCCTCACTATTTCTCACTCTCTCTCGCTCACTCTTTTTCTATCCCCCTCACTATTTCTCACTCTCTCTCGCTCACTCTTTTTCTATCTCCCTCACTATTTCTCACTCTATCCCTATCTCTTTCTGTATGTTTGCATTTGTGTCTATATCTATGTCAGGCTTTCACATACAAACCTTACTAGTAATGCAAAATACCTTAAGAGACCATTTGATAGTATGTCTGAGACATTTTCTTCTTCGGTTGAAGTACAATTCTTGGACAAAGAAATGATTGTTTCCTTCCGGTCACTATAAGCTATTTTGGGCCACTTTTCTCTCCTCTCTAGATCTGAGGGTTTTTTTTTTTTTGCTTCCAAATCTAATTTTTATGGTTGCTGTCCCGCTTTCTTGACTCTGGTGGACAACTTTGTGAACGGTTTTCAATGGAATATCCAAATTTCTTTCTTTCAAATTCTTCTTGATAGTTCTGAAGCCTGACCTTCATCACAAAGTGAGAAAATATTCTGGGAGTGGGTGAAAACTACTTGCTTTCTCTAATTGGAGGCCAGGAAACCAAAATAAATAGATTAAATCTTGCACTGTCGAATTACATCAACCAGAAAAGAAAATTTACTTACGCCAGGCTCACGTTTCGGTCAAAACAAGTAAATCCTCTTTCCACACTTCTCTGTCCACCATTGTCACCTTCAGTTCCTGGAAGTATTCCAAGCTATTATTCTACTTTTGGTTGTCAGTGTATGCGGCACGGCCTCCACCATGACCTTCCCACTCCGTTCAGGTGATGCCACAGAATCATATTTCAGGATTCTTTTCTACGCTAGCGTGCACAATGTTTTCTGATTTTCACACTGACTTTTGGGAGATTTCCATACAGGCATTCGTTTGTTGTATGTTGTTGCCACTTCCCATCAAGGGCTACACGTAGTAACACCTTCACATAGCAAACATGAATTCTCTTTTCTATTAATCTCGCTGCTTCCCAAGAGCGCCGATTCAACGGCGGCTCGGAACATCTTTGCCTTCGTTCCTCTTGTTGTCCACGTTTGAATCTTCCTGATTTTCATATCAGTATCAGAACGGTTCATTCAACTTCCATCGAGGTGTCTGAAATATTCAACTAAAATTCAGCCCAGATTATTCTCAACTTGCAGACGAAAGAAAGAAACAAAACAAATAGAAAAGAGAATTCATGTTTGGCATTATGGCATTTTAACAAAAGACACTAGCTTTAAGAATTAATTTTTGTAGATGAGAGAAAATAAAAGACGTTGTTTCTTTTTTTTAATTGGTTGTATAGGCGAATACCAGGTGCTGTAAGCTTGGATATACGATGTGGAGGTGGTGTAACTGATGACGGCTCGGAAAGATAAACTGGAGTGTCGAGTTTAAATTCCACTCGGGTTAGTTACATTCACATACGCGCAGAATGCCCATTGGCGATTATAATGGAAGCGATATGATGGTTCAAGCGTTTCACATCCGCCTATAACAACACACATTGTGTCAGTGTGATAAGGCCCATTCCACCCCGTGAATTTGCGGAAAGTCTACGTCCAACAAAGGACCTTCACAAGCTATTCACGGGCTAAGATACGAAACATCTACGAAAGAATGCTGAAAAGTTCTCGGCTTCGTATACTTTTCAAAAACAACAGATTTTGGTCACTTAGATCTTCTTGGTCGGTTTAAGAATTTTTTATACGAGGTGACCTGAAAACATTCTTACAGTAATAATAAGAAATAATATTGGACTAAAAACTTCCTTTAAATATAAATTTATATTAAATATTTATATATATGTGTGAGCGTTATATATATATATATATATATATATATATATATATATATATATATATATATATATATATATATATATATAATGGCTGGACACGCGTATCCGAGGATGCCAGTCTGCTAGGGCGGCTAGCTAATCCCCGATGCAGATGCCCTCTCAGGCACATTTGTGTTGTTTGTTCAATACATACAGAGTCAATCTGATGGTTTATACTGCAACTATGCTGAGCAGACTTCAATTACAGTTTCTGGGAGAGAGTGCGTTATCTAGCGTGATCAACAGTTTGAACAAGGCCAGCTCAAACCCTCAGTCACGATGTCTTGTGACTTCGTGCTAGCACAACCATCGACAACTCCCAAAGAGTTCCCTCTTTCAAATTTCACTCGCAAGTTTTGGGTCAACACGTGGTATGGTTTTCAGGCACTTTCCAAAGATGGGTGTTGCACGCTGGGATCGACCTCGATCCAGTTCGATAACACCAGGAAGTCACCTTCCTGACAAATCGACCATGGTGAGATTCAAACCCGGGTCTCATGGTCAGAAAGCGAACGTTCTAACCATGTGACTCTCTCTCTCTCTTTATATATATATATATATATATATATATATATATATGTGTGTGTGTGTGTGTGTGTGTGTGTGTGTGTGTGTGTGTGTGTGGAGAGAGAGAGACTGCGTTGTGCATGAAACTTAGATTCATGCTGCTGGTGAGGAAAATATATACATTTATTATTATATATATATACTTGCAAATTCCATTTACATATATTTATTTTGGGATGGAGTTTTTAATCCGACATTATTTGTATAAAGCTTATTTTTATTTGGTACACGTATTTGATATCCATAAGCAATAAAATCAATAACAACCGGCATAGATCGAGAAGTCCTTCTAAAGAAAAATTGTTCTTTCCGCCAAGAATCAATCTTGTATCCTTTTTCTATCAAGGAAACTATTTCTATAGCGAAAACAGGCTGGTATAGAGCGAGATTTGAATTACCTATTTAAACAGGTATACCCACTGAACATAACTGTATAATAATGTCGGATTAAAAAGAATCCATTAAAAAATTACTGATGTGTACGTTTCGAGTATGAAGCCGAAGCAAGCGGATATAGATTCGTAGAAGTCCCAGCCACAGATATGCATTCATTAAATAGGTAATTCAAATTAAGCTCTATCAAGATGGCTTTGGTCAAACTGGGAGCAGTACGTTTCGGTACATAAGCCGTTTCTCTGATGGAAAAAAATACGAGTTCGAATCCTCTTGGGAGGCACAATTTTTCTTTAGTAGTAGGGCTTGGTCGATTGTTATTAATCTGACAAGAAAAAAATAACAAAAATGGGAACTTAAACATGTGTACCCACTAAAGGTAAGGTTTATAGTAATAAGAAACATGTATATATACTTATATAAGCATATTTGGTTAAGTGGCTAGTCTGGCAGCTAATTATTACTAAGTCAGGAGATTGATCTTCAGTGAACACGCTATATTTGTGGCCCTGTGCCAAAATTAAGGTTCGCTCTGTACAAAGGGTGATAAAAAAATTTCTCAGCTTGGAACACTTCCAAAAATACGATCAAACATCAGAATTTTGGTGGGTGGGGAATTCTTATATGAGTTGAAAACGTTTCGGTACCAATATATATATATATATATTACAAGTAAAATGTTTGTCACTTAGCTGATTGATGTTACCGTTACCTTCAGCATATATATATATATGTGTGTGTGTGTGTAAACAAAGACAAAAGGAAAACTTAGCCGACGCATTTTATCTTCTGACGGACTTTATCAAGGCAAATGAGATTTTATTTTGTAACAAGTATTTATAAACAAAAGTAAAAATGTTAGTTAGTTCATAAATATTTATGTAAATATATTGTAATTATCGCAACGCTAGAGTTAACATATTTCAAGTGACATTGCACGTTCTAAAATTATATAACCATTAATAAATAACACATTCCTAAAAAACATCTTTCGGTCTACAATACATTTATTTCGTGTTGGAGTTTATATGTAAATAGAAAAATTACAGCCTGAAGATGAAAATGTGAAATTGTTTAAAGTACTCGCTGCTCTAAAACATCAGATCCATCTGACAACAATTTTATACATGACGATCGCGTCATTTGATGGGTTGTTAGTATGTTAATGATTTATTAAGTCTGTTAGCGAAGAGATTTCACTATTAATTACATTAATATGACAAATTAATTCTTTATATGATTACCTCTTTATAATATAAAATATATAATGCCCAATATATATATATATATATATATATATATATATATATATATATATATATATATATATATATATATATATATATATATATATATATACAGTGCCTTCCTTAAGTATTCACTCGCCTTGAATTTTTCTACATTTTGTCACGTTACCACCACAAACTTTAATGTATTTTATTGTGGTTTTACGTAATGGACAGTCTCAAAATAATGCCTTCTTTTGCAGTGGAGAGAAATATTACGTGGCTTTCAAAATTATTTACAAATGAAAATCTCAAAAGTTTTGTGTGCACATGTATTCATCATCCTTTATTATGAAAAGTACAATCCAGTGAAACCAGTTATCTTCAGATGTCATATAATTAGTAAACAGAGTCGACTGTGACTGTGGCGATTTCTTTTGAGTAAAGGAAAAATGGAAGAAGTGTTATTATTCTTGATTCTGCACTTCCCAGTTAAATACACCAGTTATGGGAAGACTTCAAAGGTTTGTTAGAGAACATTACCAAACAAACAGCGTCATGAATACTAAGGAGCACACCAAACATGTCAGGGAGAAAATTTTGAGGTTTAAACCAGGCTTAAGTTATAAATATGTTTTAGAGTTACGTCCCTTTGTCAAATTTCTATTTCTGAGAAAAAGCGTCGAGTCCCAACATTTTTGGAAGCTGATTTTTATCCCATGTTTTGAATATGTCATGGGGCATTATTAAATCCATCACCGAAAAATGCAAAGTGTATGGACAACTGCAAATCCACCAAAACAAATGCATTCACCTTTCTTCTAAGGTTTGTTGATTGACTAATTCCATGAAGGAACCTCTAGCCCAGCTATCAGATTTATATAATGTAGTCGTGCATTCATCACTAAAAATTCCTATTGAGCTAATCAATTTTCATGTACTTCTTCGCACAGTTTACACTTTTTGTGATGTTTACTTAAAGTCGGTAGTTTGGTTGATTTTATATCTTTAAGTTTAAAATTATTATTATATTTTTTTATTTTATTATCTAGTTTATATTATTTTATTATTATTATTCATATTTTATATTTAAAGTTATATGCAAGTTTTCATGTACTTCTTCGCACAGTTTACACTTTTTGTGATGTTTACTTAAAGTGGGTAGTTTGGTTGATTTTATATCTTTCGGCAATCTGTCAAACGTTTTTTTTTTATCTTTTCTCTCGATTATCATTCGTAACATCAACTTCTTCAAATATTAGTCCATTTTTCTTGCTTATTACCCTTTTAATTTTTCATATGACATTCTTAAAAGATTTTTTTATGCTTTTGCTTTCATGATGTATTCAATTTTCTTTTTTTTTCTTTTCTTTTTTTTTATTATTCCTTGATCTCTGTTTAAAGTTCTCACAATTTCTAATCTTGTATTCTTACCACTCAGTAACTTTGCAACATCTTGTTTCTCTTTTAGGTTTATAGTTTTTTACGACCCGGAGCAATAGATAAAATAAAAATACGAATATCAGTAATTATACCCTTATATATATATATATATATATATATATATATATATATATATATATATATATATATATATATATATATATATATCGAGAGAAAGAGAGAGAGAGAGGGAAGGAGAGAGATCCACAGAGAGATCAATGTCTTTATTATAACAGAGCATATATATTTTTTACGGTAAAAAACAAAATTACATCAGCATGAGAATAGGCTATTTCTGGCTGATTTGAACCCAGCCGTCTTCAGCTCTTAAGTGTTTGTCTTTAACTGAGGGTTTAGGATTTATTTTCATTATCAGTTCCCCTCCGAGAGACGCCTTGTTTATGATAAAGGACTGGTGACTGCGGCGGGTGAATTGGGGACTGAGGTATCTCATTACGGGGGAAGTAGTCAGGGCTTTATTTATGTTTAGAGTCTTTCCTTGTCTGTAACTAAATTTCAACTAAATTTCGGTTACTACAATGGTGTGGTCCGTATTTTTACAGTAAATATTATTTAGACCATAAGGTTTTAATGTTATTAATAAGTTATGGAGGGGTTTAACCTTAGGACCAATTAAATATAGGTAAATCAGTTGACTGATAGATTCATAAACTGTGGATAATACCGGGACATTTAATGGAATAGATCATGCTATCCAACACACACACACACACACACACACACACACACACACACACACACACACACACACACACAGATATATATATATATATATATATATATATATATATATATACTGGACTCTCCTGTCGGGTTCGATGTATGAGGATCTGAAAACTTAACCAATTGATTCAGTTATGAATTTATTTTTTGCGATAATCTTAAAACCCGCAAATGATTTGCAAAGGAGGACGGATATGGAGCAAGAGTGGAGATTGTGGGATGGGGGGTCACTGTTAGATTGGCTGACCTGTTAGATGTTGCTTTCACTTCTTGAAGAGGATTCCGACTAGCAGATTAAAACCGCTGAGTCCACTAAAACACGTTGATCTCCAAGCTACCTGCTCCAAGGCTAAGCGCCCGAGACTGTTATGAGGTATATTGACAGCTGACAAGTTGCTCTTCAGCTTGTCTTTGTGTCAAAGTCACGAGCGTCCTACTTTCCTGTAGCCCTGATCTAACTGGCTATACATTAGGACATTGGTTATCCTGTCATCAGACATTCTCAAGACATGACCAGTCCACCACAACTGAGATTGTGTGAGGAAAGTCTCGATTGCTCCAATATTACACCTGTTATGCAGGTCTACATTTGATGTCCTGTCTTGAATGCTAACTCAACAGATGACACGCATACAGCTCTCATATATATATATTGATTCAAGGTATGATTGACTCTTTGTAATGTAAATATATGCTGCCTATTTTATTATGTTCATAAAAACTATTGATCCAGCAGTAAAAAAAATTCTTATGTTTATAAAAAACAATTGATCCAGCAGTAAAGAATTCCTGAAGAAAAAAACTACAAAGTAAGACATATCACTCTGTTACTTGAACTATCTACTTAGTTCATGTCATATTAACTGTAAAAAACTTATAAAAGAAAATACGTGGATTTACCATATTACAAAATACAAAAAAATTTCTCACTTTAAATATTTAAAATTTAGCGTTGCGATTTGCACGCTCCAACACCATATAACAGTTAACAAATAGCTCATACTTAAAAACATCTTTCGGTCGGATAAACACATATAAATCGTCTCCCAGTTTTGATTCTGATGGATAATAAAGCCTGATGATGAATGACGTGAAGCATTCGAAAGTACTAGCAGAAATAAAAAATAAAAAATACACCATATCCATTTTATTTAATTATGAGGAACTCATCATTCGGAGGATTATCCGTTGTGGAATGCTTATGTTTAAGTCTACTAGCGAAGTGATTTCGCCAATAATCGCATTCACATTGCTGATTGATTCAAGGTATGATTGACTCTTTGTAATATATATATATATATATATATATATATATATATAGTCAGTGTATTGTTAAATATAAATGTGTGCATATATATATATATATATATATATATATATATATATATATATATATATATATATATGGTAATTTTCGGATGACCACAACAATTTTTGTCCTTGACAACCGTACTCTATAATTAATAATACCATGATGATGACATTATGCTATGTCGAAGTACTCGGTATATATATATATAAATGGCCACTCATATTTGAGGATACCCGTCTACTAGGGCGGATACCCAATCCCTATGGAAGACGCTTGCTCAGGCGCATTTGTGTTTATTCAACGCCCCCAGATCCCATCTGTGGTTTATACTGCAACTATACTGAGCAGACCTTAGTTACAGTTTCTGGGAAAGAGCGCGTTATTTAGCGTGATCAACAATTTGAAACAAGCCCAGCACACCCAAGCCCTCGGCTACGATGACTTGTGACTTCGTGCTAGCACAGCTACCCATTTTCACTCACAAGGCTTGGGTCAACCCGTGTTATCGTTTTCAGGCTCTTGCCAAGGGTGCTTCACCTTGGGATCGACCTCTCCAGTCCGATAACATCAGGAAGTCTCCTATATATATATTTGTTTGTAAGCTTCACACCACCAGAAAAAGTATTTTAATGACTAAAAGTGAGAATAATGATTTGGGGAAGTGGATCGACCCGAGGGCTTTTTTAACAACTCACTCGTAAAATAATTTATATTAAATTGCGTTTGGCTTAATGGTTAACATCGCGGAAAATTTTGTTGGTGTAGCAAGTTCAAATTTTAGTAAAGGCTGTTGTGTTCTCTTCTTGTGTCCTTGGGAAGAAACTTCAATCAATCTATTCTCCTCTTAGCTATTGGTGAAATATTAGAGCAGACTAAGCCATTTAGCCTTGGACAACCCGTCTCGGAGAAGGACAAGTCTGAATTCAAAACCAGGAAGAAAAAATGTCCTCCTACAGATTGATTTGCTATTTGCACACCGTTGCCGCCGCTACTGCACATGTGCTGCGTTCTCAAAGCTACAGTGTATTTAAGGACCGATGGTGTGGAATGTTCAAGAAATAGGCCCACAGGTTAAACGGTGAGTTGTAGTCTTTTTACCCGAGGGAAATTGTCAGCAGTATGGTTGGTGTCGAAATAAGATAAAACATTTTGATTGCTCAAGGCTTGCAAACTGAACAATTCTGAATGTTGCAGTTTCATGATTTGCATTATTTCTGAATGAAAGCTCACCTTGGTGAAAATATTAACAAATTTTTTTATCAAAGTGGTTAATGAATTTAGTGACATTTTCCTTATTCGTGGTGTCACTGAAAGGTACTTATCCAATTATGCCTAATTTATAGCGTATAAAGATTTTATTCGCACGACATTAATTCTCTTACTTTTTAAATGAAGAGATAAACGCTCTTGTGTTTTGTTTTTTTTATTTTGTCGCTTTTTTATTTTGTTTATTTTTTTTAATTCGGAGCTTCCTATTTTCCATTACCCTCTTTTGTCTTTGTAGTATCATATGCAAATTAGATAGTCAATTATAAATAGAGAACAACTGGCGAACATGGGGGAGGTATGCCTAGCAAACCCAGTTGCTATTCAGGACACAGAGAACTGTATTACGATTACTACTACGCAGAGAGATATGCAAAACATAACAATCCTCTATGCTAGTTTCTTTTTTTTCTTCTTTTTTTTCGGACATTCTTTTTGTCCTTTCCAAAGTCTTTTTCACAAGTTACTTTTCTTGAGAAACCTGTTTCCTAAAAAAAATGTTTTAAGAGAAATATTTTATAAATTCCAACCGAAAAATAATACTGGCTTCTCGGTCAATGAATACCGAATATTTCCTTATATGGAAACGGCTAATATTACCATTAACATTTACTGGCTGGATCCACTTGATTCTGCTGAGTCCGCCCGTATAAACGAAATCGTCGTGGAATAGACGTATAAAATAAGTAGTATTTCCAATTGATAGGTGTGAACAATTAGCGAGTGACCTCAGTTGCCATTATGTAAGGGCCTAAAATAAAACGCCCTTTAATAGACTTTAAACACATACACAAAACGAATCGGCTCTACATGTAGCAATGTTTTGCGAGTCAATGCTTTAACTTGTTTTCTTTTCGTTTTGTTTTTTAAATCACGAATATCAGCAACGGTTAACCAGATTTTTAAGATAGGAAACGTCTTATCAAAATAAAATAAACAAAAAATAGTTTGAAAATCCGCCAAGCTTCCGTTTGGCTGTATAAGAGCTTTTTGGTCAACCAGTGCATATGATATACAGCTGTCATCTAAAGTTTCACGAATCACAAGTGAATGTACGTGATTAAGAATGATAAAATCAAGTAGGATGAGCCAACTTAGAAAAAAATCAAACGATTAAAAGTCGTTGCCGGGGAATTTTTATCTTAAAAAAGCCAAAAAAAAAACCAAAACAAACTGAATACGAACTTTTCTTTTACTGTCTACATATATGAAAAAATTGCTTTGATCTCATTAGCATTCGTGTAAAAAAACAAAATTATTGATATCATAATTTTTATTTATTTTTTTAATGAATTTATTCCAAGCAAGGTGATAATGCCAGTAAGACGCAAGTGGGTTAGTGGGAGTGAAAGAGAATGAACAGACTTTATAAAGAGCCAGAAACTCAATCCTAAGCAGGAAAAAAAGGATAAGCCTCTACTCCTGTTCAAAAGACCGGGAGGTGTGTGAACCGGATGATATGTATTCACCTAATGCAAGAGCCACTCAAAGTAGAGGGTTATTAAATTGGGTTATTTTATAGACCTAAGAATTGTAGATTATGAATATATGTCGGTTTTGTGACGTACAGTGACCGTTAATAATTAGGTATAACTCAAGACTTCAATATTAAATAAAACAGTATTTAATGACAACCACAAATAAATCCTTAACAATAACAAAGAAGTAAAAGTCAACCAAAAATAATTAACATTTTCAGTGAATACCTTGTTAGTAGGGTGGCTCGGCTTAACGTCCGGTAAATCCTAAATCCAAACCCAAATCATCGATGTGCAATAATTCACACTAATTCGACTGGATAGTTCCACTCAATAGTCACTCATTAATCGCTCCAGTCAGTAGCCTGACCCCGCTATTTATATATATGGCGGAAAACATATATTCATAAGTCCAGAGTATCACGCTTGAGCCTCGGTGTCGGTAATTACTCATTTTCTTCCTATATGACAGTGGAATAACGGTTTACTCTAGACTTGAAGATGTTAAGATTGTAGTGGTCAGGAAACCACATTCTCGGGATAATGTAGCTACCGTTGGGTAGAAGCTGCCCGAATGGAACCACCTTCTTACCAATGGAATACAAAAGGAATGGAAATGATTTGACTCTATGTTCATGGCATTACGGGTCTTTTCTGTAAATGTCTAAAATGATGGAACTATGAAATATCAAACATTTTCTCCATGGAAATAGTGATAGAGTAGAGATAAGCTTGTGACGTTTCCGCCTGTGGGAAGAGAGTTATGGAGTGGAAATTACCTACAGGGATGCATAGAGGCTGTTGAGCACTGTCGAGACTAGAAAGAGAAGATTGGGTAGCTCCAGCCCCGATATAGCAGTAATACACTATTTTTTTTATTGACATATGCCAATCGTATTACTATGATTGGAACGGTGTTATTAAAATGAACCGGACGAGTAGTAAACATGACACTTTTTAGAGCCACCTTTCCCTTTAAATAAAATTCCACTAATTCGTCTGAAAAGCACATGAATACAATTAAAGCGATTTTCCAAACAGGGGTTCACCAGTAAAGAATTCTGATTAAAGATATTGAAAGATTTGTTTCTAACCCCCTATTCTAAATTACTTCTTAATTAAATAACCTTATTTTTTTACTAAGTTGGGTAGCTTGAAAATAAAACTAATAATAAAAGCTTATTTCGAAAATAAAATTTTCCTACGTCGACGTTTAAGTCGTGCAAAGAAACACAGTTATGATATTTACTCTTGGGGCACCTCAAGATAGATAGATAGATAGATAGATAGATCGATATGAATAGACTGAGATAGATAGATAGATAGATAGATAGATAGATAGATAGATAGATAGATAGATAGATAGATATGAAAAATATTAATTTTTTATCAATATCTACAAATTGGTATAGGCATTCAACGCACACATCTCCAGGGGTGGATCAAGAAGTCCCTAGCCCAAAACGTATTTATTGTCTGAATTTCGACCTAAGTGATTAATATTTACTATTGAATTAATTGCACTGACAAAGAAGGATATTATGCTGAAAAAATGATAATGCCTTTTTTATCATTAGTGTTTAATGTGACACGAAGCCAGCGTAGTGGGTCACACAGTGAGAATTGAATTCACTAGATACGGGGGTTGCTAACCATTGTACTACGGTAGAATCCCAAGATGCAAAAGAAAATCATGAGATGCCTGAAAAAGTAGATGATGATGCAAGCATCCTATTTTGCTATTTTCGTCTAATCTTTATTGTAATACTGATCCGGCGGAATGTAAAATATATAAAAATCGAGGCTAAAAGTGAAGATTCTAGTCTGCACTCTGAAACGGCGTTGGGCTGCAAGATAATCCCGAGATAATCGCACCAAGTTGCACTCAGTGACGGAAAATATAGAATGGATTAGAAGAGAGCAGATTATCCATGACAAGATTAAAGTTTCCATCAAAGGCTAGAACAAATCCGGCCGGAAGTGGATTTCGCAATTTAAAATGGAGCCGTAATTGCTTTGATGAGACAGAATAGAAATATTGCGGAAGCATATAGATGTGTTCAGAAATGGCAAGACCTTGCGACCACCGAACAAAAATTAGTTCCACAAAATAAAACTGGAAAGAAAAAATAGTCTGCGTTTAAAGATGAAAGAAAAAAACTCGTTATGTAGATCTATAGTATATTTCGTCCTGTCTTGGATGAGGTATATGCACGTTAGGCTATCATCAAACCCTTTATCAATTGCTGAACTGCTATGTAATATCAATCCTTCTATATGACAGTGAATGCTGGACAATTTATTCTCAGATGAAGAGAAAGCTTGATGAAACATAGATGTGGTTATACAGAAGGATATTGAGAATACTATAGAAGAAGCATGTAAGCAACGAGGAAGTTTTAAGGAAACAAAAAGAATATTTGTACTTAGAATCACAAAGAGACAGTTAAAATTTCTAGGGCACATAATGAGGAAAGAGGGCTTGGAGAATTTGGCACTTATGGCAAGGGGGAAACAAGTATTCTATCTAACGAGAGTGTGTAAATGTCTCGCAGAACAAAGACTGGGAAGGATGGTAAGGAAACAAATATTGCTAAAGAAGAGAGGATGTGGAGTGTCATGATCGCTTACATCATGAAGATACACGGAACATAAAATATTATGTGGCAGACACAGTATTTAGTACATTATTTTATATTTTAATAACTATCTATAATATTCTTCTGGTTACTGTCTTAATGTTGATAATTGTTTTCAATTTTAAAATTGAAACATTTGTTTCTTTCATTCGTAAAAATGATAAACTATAATAATATATATATTTTTAACGCTTTAAACCAAAGAAGGCACAAATAGTTGCTCTACTGAAGGTTACCATGATGAATGCTGAGGGAAAGCAGGAGATGTTTTATATGTCACTGTGGGAGGATAAATGGGGGCATAACGTCGCCATCATTAGTGATCACTCCAAACACCGTGATGTTGGTAATTGTTCTTGTTGTGGTAGGATCCACCTAATTTGCATAGCGGAGTACCGACGATATAAATATGGTTGGTACCGGGAAGACATGGGAGGCGAATCAAGAGATTCAACTAGAGACTCTGCCCCACTGCGACTTAGTCAACACATTCTCCAGGAACGGTCTTCCCAGAAATATACAAAAGACTATATGTAAATATTGTGTACACTTTCTTGTTTCAATACATTTTGTTCTAAGTACATTTTGTGTTGCATTATTATTCCCTGCATTAGTCAAGTTTCAACAGTTCTCAATTTTAAAATTGAAACATTTGTTTCTTTCATTCATAAAAATGATAAACTATAATAATATATATTTTTAACGCTTTTCCTTCAAGTAAGGCGATAATGCCACTAAGACAAAAGGGGTTATGGAAGATGATGATTAGAGTTACATTTAAATTTTGAAGATTGTCGTTGGCTGGGGAGCAAGAAACCGGAAAAGTGTTCCACAGTTGACAAAAGAAACTATTAGAATAGAATTTATGGCCACATCTACGTAGTTCAGCAATAAAACAGTGAGACCGACTTGTCAATCTAATAGTACGCTTAAATTCATGCAGTCGATGTGCCAGGGAAGAAAGCTCACCAGAACAATTTCCATGAAAGTATTTGTAGAAAAGACAGAAGGAAGCCACATTATGGCCGTGTGAAAGTAACTGAAGTCGAGATGCCAGGTCAGGATTGATTACATTACAGACTTTTCTTTGGATTTGATCAAGAATATAGTGATATATAGTCGAAGTACCAAACCAGATATGGCAACAGTATTCAATGCATGGCCGATTGGTAGATTTATAAACTTGCAAGATGGATTCTGACGAGAAAAATTGCCTGGTACGACACAGTAAACAAACTTTCCTAGAAGTAGACCTCGCAATTGATTTAATATCTTCACTTCATTGCAGTGGAAAACGTGAACCCAAGAAGGCAGAAAGAGTTGCTCTACTGAAGGTTACCATGATCAATGCTGATGGAAAGCAGAAAATGTTTCATATGTCACTGTGGGAGGATAAATGGAGCCATAACGTCGCCATCACTAGTGATCACTCCAAACAGCGTGATGTTGACTGGACATATCATCTAACCCTTCCGACTCCTCTGCACTGGCCTGAGATTGACACCAAACACTCTGAAATGTTCGTACTGGAGCTTCCGGCACGAATGCCAAGTAGTGCAGCATACCGTTTCCAACTTGCGTCATGGTGCTCATTTTCTCACAGGCGGTGTCCTACTATACTGTGCAGTCGACAAAATAAAATAATAAACAAAGCGCATGCGCGAAATTAAAAATATAAAATGTCGACAATTTATCCATCGCACCCTGTATATATTTATGTGATAGGTTGGAACGGAAGTATTATCGCCGTCATGTGAAGGATTTTTTTTTAAACAGAAGTCTTTTAGGAGAACTAAGAAGTCCCCACCCGGAAGGGAAACCAGACCCCGGTCTTGTCACTAAGGCATCCTATGGTTGAAGAGAGAAAGAAGAAGAAGAGAGTTTCTGCCCTGTCCTTTTGTACTGCCTTCTACAACGCCACCCAACGGACCCCAGGATAAGTCTCGTGCAGATAAGGTCAGGTAATCCAACGAGATTGTTTATTTTTAAAAATTTAAATATTTTTTGACAGCTGCGAACATTTATGCTTATTCGTCGTTATAGATCTTTTATATCCCCATCATCTTCATTTCCTACTTTCTCCTCTTTTGTCTATACACCTAACCTTATTCAATAACTCGTAAGTCATTTTTTGGATGAACATTAGATAGAAAAGAGAGTACCAAAGTCACTAAAGAACTTATATTTATTTAGCTTGCGAACCACTATGCCCATAAATATCCATATTTACTAAGTTTAGCTTTGTACGGCACAAGGTCACATGTGTGAAGCAAATGACGAGAACTCAACTCAGAACTATATTAATGTGCGTTAGAGTGTAATGGATAATGGTTCAGAATGAGAAATCAGAGAACTGAGTTCGAATTCAAGTCAGGTTCATTACATTCACTTACGCGCAAATACTCTTGTGAAAGGTATGAACCCATCTCTTCTCTCCTCTACCTCCGGTTACAGGTTGAATAGCAGGACAGATTGTGTCCTATAGCTTTCGGTGGCAACCAGTCTACCACAGAAAGTTATGGCAACCTACTGTGGGAAAGTCTTCTGTAGAGTCAGTTATGTATCGAAAGAGATATGATCACCCAGGCGTGTATAACGCATGGCGCTTAACTGGCACGATTGATGACCTTGCCAACCGCTGACCCATGATGAGGCGCTCAAAATTTTATTTTATTAACTAAAATCTCGCTTCTATCAATGTTATCATCGTCTTCCGGTCGGAAACAAACAAAAACGAAGCGCTTCGAGCAAATGAATAATATAATGAAGGAGACAGAGTTTTGTGAAGATTAAGATTAAAATTGTAAATTAATCTTTACGAGTGTCACGGTCACCATAGATACCATTAACTTTGTGTGGATGTTTCACTGAAAGCTGACCAGGCGCATCCGCTATCTGAATTATCTCCTGTGCTTTTCGACCGAATAATAATTTGAGCTGAAACCTTTAAAGTAAATCACTTTCCGCCAACGTAATGAACAGAAATGATTTCGACGAACTGTCCCAAAGAAAATGCGATCCTCTTCTCTGATTTTGGCTGTCGACTCTCTTCAATGATATAATTTCACAAGATGACCTTTGCTTAAGACTCCGTTCCGCATCTTTTAATAAAGGCATTTCGTTTTGAAAGGTTGTTGTCAGCTGGCTGGACAATAGCCAACATGCTACTGAATTTATTCTATGATGGTGAAATCATTCTTTACACGATTTTAAGGGCAAAAATGTCAATTAAGGCTGGCAATATGAACCCAGATCACGGCTAAAGGATTTAAATATCTCTGGGTGTATTACGCTGCAAAATTTTTCAACTTCATCGAGATTACCAAACTTATACCTGATAACAGATTAATCGTGTTTGACTAAGAAATACGGAATATTAGTATTGTCAAAATGAATCAAAATATCGAGAAACTATTGTAACCAGATTGCTAGCAAACTCGTCTTGTACCTTGTGAACCATTCGATTTTAAAGTGTATCCCAACTTCACTGAGTTACCCATTACTATGGCCTTGTGCCGAACTAAGCTAAATTTAGTAAATGGAGGCTGTTTATATTCTATTATTTTACGCATTTGACCCTGAACTAAGTAGAACCAACTACAATTTAATATTTTGAAGTTCAGCATCAAAGAGTCACTGTTGAAATTTCTATGGCACATAATGAGGAAAGAGGACTTGGAAAATTTGACACTCACATGATATATTGAAAGTAAGATGGACAGAGGAAAAGAGCGCATAACATACCTAAAGAGCTTGTGTAAATGGATGGTAGAACAGGGTTTAGGAGAGATGGCAAAGAGACGAAATTTACTAAGAGCTACACAGGACAGGAAATTGATGAGAGCCGTAATCGTCAACGTCCTGGGGGATAATGTTTGTAACGAACGATTTGTCATTGTTCAAAGTTGCTTTTGCGCAGTAACTGTTTAACAAGTGAGATGAATGCAAATTTCCTTAGCAAAAGAAATCAAACACCTCCATTAATACAAATGCACATATAACACATCCTGAAAAGTAATACTTCAAAACTCGATCAGCTTATTTTTAACGTAAGCAAATATTTCCTAGCTGTTTTCACTTTAACAAGACCTGAATAATATTGCTATACTTGCTTCTGTTGATAGTCACTCTATAATCTCTTCTGGCCAATGTATAACTCATCAGGTACAGTTTACTTGACCTCATCTCACTCGGCTGATCGCCATTTAATACATCGGTCGATATGTCATTGGGTAAGAAAAGATTTGAAGGATTGATGGACAGATCAGGATTAGCAAGACTGATTGGAAAGTTGATCTTTCCAGTCTCTTTTCCTTTGTTTCTCTCATTATATTTACTAAATTTTGCTTTTGTCTGACATAAGGTCACAAACTGCTTGCAGTACCGAAAACTACTGACCAATACTTAAATGGGTGACTGCTTTCGTAAGTGGTTATAATATTAGTGGTGAATATACACATACATATGCAATTATATATACACATACATATATGTATAAAAATAATGCATCTAAGTTCTGACCAGTTTCGACGTTGAATCGGTGTTTTTATTATGTCTGTAAACCTATGATGAGGTAAGTGGACGTCTACTCGTTCGTGATGTGTAGAGTTCAAAGAAGTCTTTACAGCGGTTGACTAAAACAGTTAAATATAGAACGTCCCGGTTTTGTGCCATAAGACCGAGGAAAAATAAGAAAAGGCTTGCTTGGTTTTTAATGAGTATTATAATTAAATATGGAAAAAGAACGATCTAAGAAAGTTTTGAAAAATTAGATGCGCTGAAGGTTTTTTTAAAGAAATTAAGGTATATTAAAGGAATCGAATAAGCATATTAACTTGCAGATAACACAGTCGTTACACTAAGCAAGCCGGGAGAAAATGATGACATGTAATAAATTACTTTCTTTGTCTAAATTACACATTATCGCGAAAATCCTTAAGATTAACTTGTTTATATAAAGACCATCAATCGGATTGATGCGGTTTCTTAGGCACAATAATTTTGGAGAAAGACTTTTGGGTCGTGTAATTTGTTTACATAGACATATTCACCAGTGGTTTTATAGGAAGAATAGTTTATGGGGAGTAGGTTATCAGAAGTCCGTCAAATGGCTAGCTGGCCATGTGCTTTCCGGATCACTACCTACTGCATCGTTTTAAACCTCTTATTTTTTCTCACTACTCTTTTCCATATATATATGAGAGAGAGAGAGAGAGAGAGAGAGAGAGAGAGAGAGAGAGAGAGAGAGAGAGACAATATTCGTGGTGAATATATACATACATATGCAATTATATATACACATACATATATGTACAAAAATAATTCCAAGAGGATATGATCCAGGTAGAACTCGATGTCCAGGACAGAGTAAGGATATAATAAAAAGACTTAAACACTATATATATATATATATATATATATATATATATATATATATATATGTATATATATGGAGAGAGAGAGAGTGAGAGAGAGAGATAAAGAAAGATTCATATATACAAATTTCTATTCTATCTGTCTCTAAACCCCCCTCTCTCTCTCTCTCTCTCTCTCTCTCTCTCTCTCTCTCTCTCTCTCTCTCTCTCTCTCTCTCTCTCTCTTACGACTAAAGACAATATTAGGGACATTTTGTTCCTCAAAATCAAACGACATTAGAGGGAGATATTGGATTGGAACGTATTTTAAAAACCAACAACGAAGTTTTTGCACCCACAGCAGCAGCGGGTAGGAACGGATGAATCCATGAGAAAACCCCAGCAGACAAAATGCCATCGTCTTAACCCAAAAGTGGACAAGATCCATGTCTCATAATTAATATCTCATATATAAAAGGAAACAAATTTAACATTGAAAATTCCAGGAACTTTTAATTCAAATTTTAATGTCAAATTGAGACAATCATAATAATATAAAAATAAATATTTAACCATAACCTATGTCAATTTGACATTGGAGTATATATATTGGATCTTATACTTATAAGTATATATATTATATATTATTATTGTTGTCTCAATTTGACATTAAAATTTGAATTAAAAGTTCTATGACTTTCAATGTTAATTTGTTACTTACAATTTCAGGAAAAATACTACTACAGAGATGTTGCCACAGTTACACCTATGGACTGTACTAGAGGTACCACAATTAATACGAACTATTAAAAGGACTCTTGTAAGATCGTATAAAACTAAAACCTATAAATTTATTTTTCTTTCTATTTTATTCCCATTGTTTTATTAAATGTCTTATATGAAAACATATATGTTTGTGTTCTTTTACTTTCACTAACGTCCGGTTTAAAGTAGTTTCGTTGTTCGAATACTGCATAAATTCCCCACAGCGTGAATACTAAGACGTCGAAGCTGGTTGATAAGACTGACTCATGACACTCACTTAATTTGTATTCCTACTAAGGCACCACCCAACAAGAAAAAGAGTCTCGAAGGACTACTTAATTATTCAATCTCTACGTTTTCCGCTTTTCTTTTGCACTTCAACACGACATAGGTAACACATAACGTATGTAACGCAATGGTGAAAATTATACACAAACAAATACCACAGAGTCAAAAGCACACAATGAGTTTTTTACATTCATCACGATTTCGCACACACGTAACTACATTCTCTGGGGCGGTAAATGCGAGGCATAATATCATCTTTTAAAGATAACAACACGTTCTACAAAGAAATGATGTATTCTTACTCCACCTCTTCTGACGTGGAAAAGCCGATACGTGATCAGTTATTTCATCTGAAGTTGTATGGTAAGCAAGATTCTATTGGTTGATTTCAGCGCCAGAAATCCTGTTACTTGTCTTTGGCTAGTGTTGCAATCTCTCTTTCGATAAATACTTGGATACTTGGACAAAAACAACATAATAAACATGAACTTAGGACAGATTATCCACAATTTTGATCCCAATATAAAAAAAAAATTTTATTCAAAATTTTGAAAAATACAATAAATGGAGTTTGTCAATTGAATTTAATCAAACTTGTTTGGCTGAATACTTGCTGCATATATATATATATATATATATATATATATATATATATATATATATATATATATATATATATATATATATATATATATATATATATACACACACACCGGGTGTCACAGCAAAATTGTCCAAATCGTATAAGAGGCAAAATTGTCCTATTGTTAGATTATTCTTTGAACCGTTGTATCTTAGAAATGATTAAAGATACATTACTGGAATTCTCTGATATTTTTATAAGACTATTGTACTCTACTTTGAGCAATAAAAATGTATAAACACTCCCCAAGCTTAACAGAAGAATAGTGATGAAATATCATAAACGAAAATTATATTTTCATCATTAATTAATCATAGCTAAGGGTTGGAAGCTCATGAAGGATTGAAATAAAGTTCAAATATATATATATATATATATATATATATATATATATATATATATATATATATATATATTATCCCAGGACCATTTTACACTTATTCAAGATGATCTTCGCCTTCTCTAACCTTCTAACTTTCTGTCCTAGAGTAACAAGGTGCCTCACAGGTTTCACGTACGATTTTATTTTCAAGTCTTTTTTCATTACTCTTTGGACTGTCATAGCTGAAATTCCTCTCTCACATGCCATTATGAATTGAGTCGGATCTTTTCTAATTGATCTCTTTAGCTCTAAGTTGAAATGCTGATCCCTCTTCCTGTTGTGACCTCCTGATCCAGTTTTCTTCTTTATTGTTCCCTCTTTTTTAAACTTATTCTTCACCGTTCTCTTGACGCTTCTTGAATGGACTTTGAAGATGGAAGTCAGAGCAAGAATTTTGATACCATTACTGAAGACTTGAATGATCTTTTTCCTCTCACCATTGTTAATTTGGAAACTCATATCCATACAACTGAATATATATATATATATATATATATATATATATATATATATATATATATGCTCATGCATGTGGGAACAGATAAATAGAGAGTTAGATAGATTTCATTCTATTTCGATATGCTGCAGAAAAGTTCTCACAAATATAATGCTTCTTTACCATTGCGTGTATATATTTTTCTTTTCAAATAATTTATAGACTTATAATGAAATTATTAAAATATTTTAAAGATATGTATTTAAAGGCAAAGAGAATAAGATTAACTTTACCGTTGTCATCTTTGAACACATTTTTTATTTTTGTGAACAGAAGGCTGAAAAATTCATTAGATATTAAGGGCTTGATTGGGCTAACAGAAAATTTATTTAGATCTTTTTATCACTGAGTCTAATCATACCAGTTGGACGTAGAGGAGTATACGCTAATGAATCAACCTGAGCAGCTTTTCTTGTACCGTGTAATATGCTTCGAAATTAACAATTTACTTTGTGATTTCTTATCAATATATGATCGAATTTCGAAACTCTGACACCCAGTCATGGTATTATTAATTCTTTAAAGACCTTACAGGCGAATATACAAAATGATAAGTTTGAAGTGGAGTAATAGAAAATATGTGTTCTCCGACAGAGATCGAACCTGTATCCTCCACAGCCGGTAAATGTAGATAATACTGTTTATTATAAACAGAGCATTTACTTAAATATTTGTATCTGTAAAAATAACGTATAAACAGAAATATATATATATATATATATATATATATATATATATATATATATATATATATATATATATATATATATATATATATATATATATATATATATATATATATATATATATATATATATATATATATATATATATATATATATATAATACTCGGCTACTTTTGTTTTCCGAGCGCATCCGTCTTGAAGAGTGGTTAACCAATCCCTGTCGCAGACACCTGCTCAGGCACATCTGTGTTTGTTCAACACGCCCCAGGCCAATATTATCAAGTTCATCTCGTAAAAAATAGACCCTGATATCAAAACGGAAACAGGTGTGATGTTTGCTGTTACCTATCTGTATGGGAGAATTTTTTTTTACAGAAAATGAAATATTATGGCCACCATTGTCTGATTTTAATATCAGCACATTAACTGTTCAGCCTCTAATTATTTGATGTGACGACGTTCAAATTATAAAGAAATCTTTGAAGAACACTTTTATGCGAGTAATTATTTTAAATTTTCAAGAGAGACCTACAAACGTCTGTTTGTGTCAAGTGTCGGTGGCAGACGTAAATATCTATTGGCAATCGTGGTTTTTACACGTACTTGAATAGTATATTTTTTCATGGTGTATCCATTTCTGTACCAGATTATAACCAGGGCCAGTGCAACGGTCTCGTGCCCATCTGCGAATCTATGATACGCCCCCCCACTCTACTACATCTCAATTTTCATAAGGTGGCATTCATATAAAATACAAATTTTATTCTAACCAATTTTGTATCATATGCAATATAGATGAACAATTTAACTAGAAAAAGTGAAAATAAATACAATGTATCTAAGTACAAATTAAAGATATGTCATAATAGATCATTCCATCTTAAATAAACCAACAATGTTTTGCGACAATTTTTAACATCAACTTGAGATTTTTCTTGTTAAAAAGTTGAATATTTTTAACACAAACTACATTATGGATAAAAATTAGTGAATTTCATATAGTGTTTTTTGAAATTTAGCATGGACGAAACAAATCCACTGATTTGAACAAAAATGAACTCAGAATGAACATCAAATGCACGAAAATTTTTCATCCTTTACGAGTCAGTTGTGCTTAGTTTAATGTGTAACGCATATAAATGTAGGTAGAGAAAAGCAAATGTTGATGAGATAGCGAGGGTTACAAAGCACTGTCCAGATTCCCCAATCTGGCTTCACTCACAGTCGAGAGGGGTCGGGGGTCAAGTGGGGTCGGGGTAGAACTCACTGGCCCTGATTATAACAATAACCACTCGTCAAATCAACTGCTTATTTAGTGGCTTATGAGATCAAGTATGCGTAACTGATCAACCATTTGATTTCGTTTGAAAATGCAGGGTGCGATGGATAAATTGTCGTCTAAATTACGCTAAAAAGAAAATAAGACTCATTTTCTCATTTTAAAAGATATATTTACCAAAATTACACAAAAATATCTTGAAATACTAAAGAATAATTTTATTCAATAAAATCGCCATTGGCTTCAACCAAGGCCTCCAGACGACTTCGGAATCTCCTGCAACTCTTCTGGGCGGTCTCCTTATTTAAGTTGGTGAATGCTGCCATAATCCTTGCCTTCAGTTCATCTTTGGTGTTACAAGGAATTTTGTTGGTCTCTCGCTCAATTGCGCCTCACACATAATAATCAAGAAGTGCAGTCTGGGGAGGTATGTGGCTATATGTAAGGCGTGGTGTTGTCGCAGAAATTCTCTGACAACCATGACTCGGTTCTCCTGCTTGTGTGGCATGGTGCTGAGTCCTTTTGTCAGACACAGGGTTTTCCAGCAGCCACCCTCTTGACCCAAGGCAGCACTACCTCCTCAAGTTACTATTTGTAGGCTTCTGTGTTGAATCTGAGGCCCTTTGGGAAGATGAATGAAGGTATAACGTGTCCACCACTAGTGACCACTCCAAACACCATGATTTAGGCCTCCATGTTGAGTCTGAGGCTCTCATCAACAAATTTGGTAGTTCTTTTCTCATCAGAACGATCCTGACTGAGATTTTCGAGCTGCCGTACCTTCGTAATTACCATTAGACTCATCCAAATCTTTCCGAATCCATTTTCTTTTATCGTTATAAGGTTTTTGAACATTTAACGCCAAAGTAACGTAAAGTTCCCTGTGCTTTTTCTATAAATATTTTCATTGTAATTGTTCTGATGAGTCTTCCTCTTTGGTACCCAGACTTCGCGAATTTAAGTGCAGTACTAGATTGGCGGCAAGGTCTCATCATTTTACAGTTGAAACGGCTAGATGTTACTGTAAGTTCTATGCTAACAGTTTCTTCTATCGCACTTCTCGCTTGTGGAACTCTTTTCCGGATTTTTGCTTCCCAGTCAACTTTTAATTTTCAAAAATATATATGCAACACCAATCGTTATCTTCTGTTTTCTTAAATTCTTCTTCTTTTATTGTCCTCTCCCCCTTAATAGTTGTTTTTCTCATATTCTCTTACACCCAGTAACCCCTTGCATCCTTGTGGTATTATTGTCTTTTTTGGGGTGAAATTATTAAAATAAGAAAAAAAAGTCCTTTTTATGTAACAAAGGTAACAATTCAATAAAAGAAAGTCTATCTTATGTATCTTAAAACATTTCTTATCCTTCTTGTTTAGTTATTTGGTGAGGTTTCTTAATAAATACGTGAGTTAGTCCCGAATAACTTTACCTATAAATCATACAAAAATGTATAATGTAAAAACTACACTCAGGAAATCATTTGTCTGAGTTTGTAAACTTGTCTTCGGCAGCAATTGTGATCTTCCGCCGTAGGTAGTTAGTCGTATGCCGAAGTTGGGTGATTTGTATAATAGTTAACACTGCGGAACCGGAAGTTATTATAATTTAGTTCGGTGTAGATCTTTGATAAAATTGGAAACGGATCTTCCTTAATCTAATCTTATCCTTCATAGACGTCTATCAGTATATGCTTACGACAACCCGTCCCATTTACAACAGTATATATATATATATATATATATATATATATATATATATATATATATCGCTCAGTATATATATATATATGTGTGTGTGTGTGTGTGTGTGTGTGTGTGTGTGTGTGTGTGTGTGTGTGTGTGTGTGTGTGTGTGTGTGTATAGGATTAGGGAAATGAGATAACTAGATATTAGTGACCGTATACGCGTGTGCTGGCATGCATACACTGGTAAGCAGATAAAAATTGTTTATAGTTACGTTGTTCTGGAATTGTCATCATTGGTCGACTGAACTTGCTTTGTTTCAATGACTTTTGTTTTGTTATTATTAATTACTTTAGCAGATAAATAATTTTCAAATTTAGTCAAGAGGTGTAGACATAAGAGTGCTCAATGTGATTAGACAGAGCTAAGAAATATATGTTAACAAATACACATAAACCTACGTTTGATGTGCGACTCGATCAATTGGGTACCCAACGAAACTCGAGTCGCACATCAAACGTAGGTATATGCGTATTTATTAAAACACACACACACACACATATATATATATATATATATATATAAATATATATATTGATTGCTTTTATCGGTTCTGTCACCTTTAACCATAACCCTTTCATGTGGGAAAGCCGGGACAAATTTCCCACGAAACTGCTAATATATCATTTAAACCAAATATTTTATTTTATTAACACATTGACTGCCAAATACAAGATAACGCGTAGTTTGCAGTTTTTATTATGGCGCTGACTACGAGTTAACTCTTGCTTAGCATTTTCTGGTACATTTTCATCTGCGGTCGGTCAGTGAATGCTGAATGTTTCTTTATAAGGAAACGGCTAATATTACCGTTGCCGTTACTATAACCTGAAACGGTAAAATAAATAATGGTTTAATTCTTAGTATTCAAAATGTTGAATATACTGTAATGACAGAAGTACGCTTTAAGAAAGCTTTATTCAACTGAGTATACAATGTTCGCGTATAGTGTCCTCTTATAGTTCAGTAAACAGAAATAGCTCTCTCAAAGAAGAGAGCAACGAAACAAGGGGAGACCAATCTTGATTATTCATAACATATACATGTTTTAATAGCAAATTTTTTTGTTCCACAAAGTATATTAGCATTTATCTTATTGAATAAATATGAAACGGGTCTGACTACAATTTTGGTGATGTGAGGTATTAGAAGATTTATTCGTTTGCGAAGGTAAAGTCGTGGCTGATGTTTAAGTAATGTAATCAGATCATGTTTAATGTATGAGATGAATTAATTATATCTTCCCTTTACCATACCATATCCCTTTGTAGTGGGGACAGTTTGTCGGCTACAAACAAGTTTTGATTTAGCCATGTAAGGAAATTGTTGTTTGTGAAAAAAAGAACAAACCTGTTGAACATTAATGAAGAATTTAATAACAAAACTCATTAAAGAAATCATAACTTTTTACTTTTCTTCTTAATTCTGTAATAACATTCAAGTATGGTGAAAGTCTATTTTCACAAATCCCAAACATGCATATCTATGTATTTTATAAACAATAAAAACTTGAGATACGTGCTGACATAAATTGCAAGAATTTGTATTTTTTGTGATGTGAATTACAGAATATTGGTATGGTGTGTGTAAAAATGTTCTCAGTGTCTTTTTTGTTTAAAGCTCAGTGCTTTCTTAGTTTGGTTCCGAGAAATTCGTTTGTGAGGATGCGTTTGAAATCATCTGTTTTCGATCTTCCGGACTGCTGGCAGAATGTGTGTTTCTACTGACTACTATTACTTGTCTACTACTATGAGTACCCTACACTACTCTACTGACTCTCTTGTGGTGGAAGGGTCGTTTTTATAATCACCAGGTTTAGGATGATGAAATATCCTTCTTTTCTATCATCACTGATGACATGGTTATTTTTAGAATGATGAAATATCCTTGATTTTTTAACACCACTGATGGCAAGGTAAATTTTAGAATGATGAAATATCATCATTTTGGACCATAACACAAGTATGGTGAAAGTCTATTTTCACAAATCCAAAACATGCGTATCTATGTCTCGTATGTTATTCAAAAGATGAATAACTAAATTTATGGCTGTTTATAAGTTTTTCTTATAGAAAAAAAAGTATTAATTTCTTTTCTCCTGGCTTGTCTCGCCTGCTTTATGGTACTTATTTTTTTGTTTTTCCTTACTCTGTTGTTTTTAATGTCTGTTTTTATAGCTTTAGTAAAATTTTGTATCTCAAAAAAGATATAAAAAAAAAGGATTGTTTAGCTATTATTTTACTTGATTAAGACAAGTCATGCTTGTGGGTTACCTTTTGTTTCGCTAAGAAGTCATTGGGTGGCGCTGTCAAACAACTATACGTCTTGTCACTTTCTGTCCTCTATAGCTAGTCTCTCTTTTCCTCCCAGCATGCTGTAGCTACGACACGGCATAGAGATATCTTTCCCCAGACACACACATACGCACACAATTCCTAACTTTTAATATTATTTATTTTGTATGCATACTAGTGTATTTTCCTTCTCTTGTTACACAGATACATAAAAATTAAAATATAAAATATCGCCTTGTTGAAATTTATTCTATTTCCTTACACCCATTATTTACATGGGTAAATATTGTTGCCACTGCATTTAGCCTAATTAGGAGCAACAGACTTGTCGCCATTTCCAAAGCTGGGGTGAAATATCATAGTGATGTTGAAAAAAAATTACCTGACGAAGAAAACTCAACTTCACATTGATGCAGTCAGTGTGGTGGGGGAGGGGGAAGAAAAAATAATCTTCATGTCTTCATCATTTATAAAGAAAAGAGAAGAACTTAAGGTCTTCTTTGCTTCTGTTTCTATATTAATTTATGATGCCAGCATAATTTTTGGTAAACAGATATTTATTGAGAACACAGAAAATCACCTGGTACATTGACCGCTATAGGCTTACGGCCACATCATGTTGAGTCACCAGGTCCCGTACGATCGCCGAAGTTAAGCAACGTCCAGCCAGGTGAGTATCTAGATGGGTGACCGCTTGCGAATACCAGATGCTGTAAGCTTGGACGTGCAGGTGGTGTAATGGATAATGATTCGGAATTGTTAATTCGTTCTATTCACATACGCGCAAATACCCTTGGGAAAGGTATGAATCCACCTCTTCTCCCCCCCAGCTATGGATTAATTAGTAAGACTTGTATCACTAAATCATTATTATCTCCCACACTCAGAAAAATTATTAAAACCTAAAAATATTTTCTGGCTTTAAATAATCTGCAACGTACGCCGTAAAAAACGAACCCATCAACGTAAGCCTTAAAAAACGAACCAATCAATATAACCGCTAAACATACTGTAGTAAGTATTTATGATAATAATATTTTAGCTTCATTTACGTTTAAAAATTACCTAAATCTTTTCGTTAATAAAAAAAACAAATGGATGGTAAAACTTAACGCAGTGTATCGGCTTTTACGAGGAAGAACAATATAAACGTGTCAATAATGGAAAGAGTACAAAAGTTCATCCAATGGGTTTTCTAAGTATGAAAGCCCGACAATTCTCTTCTTATTGTAAATCATCCAACTCGGCTGTATTTCATAGAAGTTGAAAATTAAGCCGTCTGTGATTTACTCTATTCTAAATTTGAATAAGAGCCCGAATTTTATTTATTTTTGTATAGTACAAAAATTGTGGCACAAGGCCGAAAAAGGGGAGCGGTAGAAGCTGGTCTTCACTAACTATCTTATACCTAGCTAATCAGATTCATGACCCTTTCATACATTACAAATTCCACATTCACCAAAAGAACTCGTCCATCACCAATCAATCCTCCAAACACCATAATACCACATCCTCACAAGGGGAACCTACAAAACGCGCCCCACACCATAAAAATTTGATGATAATAAATACATAAAAATTTAATAATGGAAAAATGAGAGGGGAGAGAGATGAACCCAATAATCAACTAAAAACAACAAATTTAAACTAAACATAAGTGATTTTCCAAGCGTAGCTCAGATGTGGCACAAGGCCGAAAGTATGGGGCACCTAGTGAAGATCGAACTCACTACTCAGTCGCAATAGTTCTAGCAAGACAAGCTTGCTAACCATTACACCGCCTCGAGGTGCCCAAATAAGAGCCCGAATATATGCATTGGACATATAATCCTCTTCAGCATACAACGCAGTCGTATGAACTGTCAAATTAATTTCAGTTTATCATTTTAAATTAATTAGCATAGAAGTAAATGAATATTTATAAAAAATATTTGAATGTCTGACTGGAATTTGTAAATATCCACACAAATAAAAGGCGAAATGTATCCATATATAAATTGAACTGTCAAAATAGCTAACAAAATGTAGCTTCTCTCTTCGCCGGAGTAACGGTATCAGTGCGATGTGGTATGGAGTCTACGCAATATTGGAGTCGTTGCGTAGGTATATATGAGCTACATTTGTTAGATGTGACCTCAGGAAATTTAGTGAGGTCGGCAACCAGTCCTATACATGCTCCCACGCTGTTGTCCCTAGAGAACAATTGGTTATTTGTTGTCAACTAAGCGTTCCTGGAACCAATTTCATGTCAACTGTGCACGATGTGGAGTTATGATACTTTGATGGAAGAAAAAAAAACCTTTACCAATTTGGAGCCAAAGGTGTACAACAAGATCTGTGTATGTCACACCTGTCTAGATAAACTCCAGTTTTGCTAGTGGTCCTCGTGAACTCCTACACCATTATAGAGTCATCACTAACTTGCACAACACCTTGCTGACAAGATGGCTCAATAGCGTCATGCTTTTTCCTCCACAAACGAGCTCGACAGTCTGTCTACCCAAAGGGTTGGAAACTCCAGTCTTGATTTAATGATAATCTCTGGGCCAGGTCGCGAGCTGAAACCGATTTCGTAGCATTAGTAATGTTGCCATTATTAGTCGACAATTATGTAAACACATGGTATATCGTGTATGTTGAACAGTACATAGACTGACTGTTGAGTGACAGAAGCTTTGAATTGTGATGTGATTAAATGCAATTTTCCTCTTAGCTAGGTGGTTACTATCCTTATCAATCGCCGATGGTCCTGCTTTTGCGTCAATTTTGGGTGTCTGCAGTTTCCGTGTACTTTTAATATCTCCATGGAATTACATATCTCCTATACTATTACTGTTACCCAAGAAAAACACACTGCAGTTTCGATCTTTCTGACCCAACAAATTATGGTCAATTAGTGTTAAATCTTGCCACCACTACACTACCACTTTACCTATTTTATCACACATCATTTGGCTCGGTCCCTTTCTACAAGGAAAGGTGACACTATCCAGTGTACTGTGGTCTAATTTTTGTCACTTCAGTTTATATATATATATATATATATATATATATATATATATATATATATATATATATATATATATTGTGTGTGTTTAACACATTTTACATAGTACACAGATACTATACATTGATTCTAGGCAGAGCACACAGATACTTTGATTCTAGACACATGTACAGATCCATGCACGATTAATACTGTCATTTTTACGGGTGCTTTACTAGTAAGATATCTAAAATACAGAAACCTGAGTGTCGACACTAGCATTGTCACGGATTGAGATCACACATTCGATCAAAGAAAAAAAAATCAGCTACACTGAAAATTTCCCTGACATTCTTCTGAAATATAGAAAGCTTACTTCAGCCTTGATTAAAAGACCAGATACCTTAAATGTCATTATGATTTCCTTTCGATGTAAATTGATATATGAAGTGTTACCTAAACGCTCGGTGAATTTCACCTGATAAATTTATTCTTGTCAAGATATCCAAGATATTTCACCGAACATTTTACACCCTCTCTCAAAATGGTAATAAAGAACTTCGTTTAAAATCATTCTCGCGAAAAAGAGATTTCACGCTTTACGTTCCCTGAACATTTGAGTATCATTTTTGCGTTGTCAACTGAAAAAGAAACTAAATATTACGAAAAAAATATTTAAATGTCTGATCGGATTTTGAAAATATCCACATGCTTAGATTTATATGGTAAGAGGTTGGTAGAAAATAAATTATTTGTGTGCTTGAGAAACTTTCTTGGAAATCTGTATTCGAAATCCTGCCTTTTTATTTGGACTCCACAAAGGGTTGATAAACCGTAAAAGAATTAATCAGTTTTACTTGGGGTTGTACACCGACTACTACCGCCGTTATAAAAACAAAATCTCTCTCTCTCTCGCACACACACACACACACACACACACATATATATATATATATATATATATATATATATGTGTGTGTGTGTGTGTGTGTGTGTGTGTAATTTATTATTTATATCGCTCTGTATTTAAAGTTATACATTGAAGAGTTATTCGCTTCATGGATTTGACTTTTTAATATTTTTATATTAAAAACATGTCCTTGGAATAATCCCTACCACTTAAGGATATACATGTATACAGGGTGACCCCAAAATACGGGAACTTTTTAACAATCCAATAAAACCAAGTGTGATGGAAGAAAATTATTTAATTCATAGTAATTGAAACCTTAAAACATGCCATTTAAGAAACAATGATGGAATTTTCATTTTTTTTAAAATTACGTCCTGTAGATGGCGTCCTCCTGTACGAATGCATTCTTGAATTCTACTGTTGAGATTCCTCATTGACTGCTGCAAAATCTCAGCTGGGATACTGTGAATTTCATTCTCGTTACTAAAATGTCGAAATGTTTACTTGCTCAAGGTCACTGTCTCGCAGTGTTGCCACTTGCTCATGTCTGGCAATACGCACTTCAAAAATTCCCGTTTTTTTTTGGGATCACCCAATATATATATATATATATATATATATATATATATATATATATATATATATATATATATATATACATGCAAGAGTCATTCAATAAATAAGGTGAATTTTTCGGTATAAAGACTTCTAATACAGATAGAAGCTTACTTTTTTAAATTTTTCAATAATCTGCAAAAGAAATTAAATCCATGTGAAAAAGAAGTAAAACAAAAAAATAAAAAAGAGTAAGCTTCTATCTGTATTAGAAGTCCTTATACCGAAAAATTCAACTTATTTATTGAATGACCCTCGTATATATATATATATATATATATATATATATATATATATATATATATATATATATATATATATATTTATATATATATATATATATGTAAATAAAAAGAAAGAACAGTAAGATATAAAATCCGGTGTTCTTATAGATATTTTTATTTTTACACTATAGTGCTCAATGTAAATTTACAGAGCATTAATATTATAAATTAATTGATTTAAAATATGTTTTTTTTTCGCTACACAGTGATAACCATGTTTCAAAAATGGAAGCTAAAGCCTTTGAATTTAATTTTGTTAATAAAATAAAGACAATAGTTCCATTTCCTCGCCAAGTGAATTTTGGAGTTTATATATATATATATATATATATATATATATATATATATATATATATAAGTGAACATTGGGGACGACACCGAGGGGCGACAGTCTGTTTAACGCTTGAACGCAATCTTTAGGCTATGTGCATTGTGTTTGTGCTTGATTATCTATATATGCTGTGCAGTGGCGCATTATCGGTAACGAGGTCTATTGTATTATCTTAAAGGTTAGTGGATAGGCGCTAACAGTCATGTTTCAAATTATTCTAGTGGATATTGAGCAGGAATAATTGTGGATCTGAAGGTTGTTATTGACAGCTATTTGATAGTGTTGTTTTTTTTATTACTTATTATATATTAATGATTACTTAATTACCTGCTGTTGATTATTATTATCACATTTAATCGTGTTTTTGTGTGCATTCGTAGTTTGTTAACTTGTTTATTATTTCCTTAATTCATTTAAATATTTGATTAAATATATATATAAACCAAAATAAACTCTTAAACAAGAAAACCGAAATAAATTATTTTTAAACATTGATAAAAAAATAAAAAAGTATTTAAGTAAAAAAATTAAATACACCTACATTTCCCAAACTCAAAAAAAGCCCTAGAACGTTCGAGAATTACTAAGAGCAGAGGCTATATGTCACACCGGATTCAGGTTTGTGACATTTGTCTTTGACACTCAAAGAGAGAAAACGATATTAAACCAATTGGGAGAGATTATGGAGAGACAGGAATAACGATGAGGGGGAGAGGTGGGCACGATATTCTACGTGTACGCATATACGCATATGCGTGCAAGCAAGCACATTCACGCGCCTACGTAAATTGTAAATTATGTTTAGAGAAAAAATTAGCAATAGTTAGTTTCAAAAGCTAAAATAAACTCTTGAACAAGAAAACTGAAAGAACGGGTAAATGTAGGCATATAAATAAATACTTACTTTGCCGTCTAAGTACTAATTAAAATAGACAAATAAATAAAATAAATATAATATAAAATTTAAATAAATAAATAAATAAATAAAATAAATATAATATAAACTTTAAATAAATAAATAATTGAAACAAATATAAACTTAATTTATTAATAAATACACGAACAAATATTAAATATACACATCTATTTTAAGACATTTTCTATGTTTATACATTCTTTTTATAGATTTTATAATTGTCCGACTTTGCCCATTCCATAATGTGCGATGTCATTTGCTTACATTTGGATACGCATCGAGCAGATATGAATGTATGAGAGAAAATCATGGAGAATTGTAGTAAACAGTAAAATCGACCTTGCTAACCGAAACGCTCCTTTGTGACTCAATCGTTAAAAGCACGTCAGGCTAAATGACGGTTCCGTATAGGATACAGGTTCGATTCCTGTCAAAGGACGCATATTTTCTATGAAACTTTTTCGGACATTCAGGCTGGTAAATGTTGTTAATACTGCTTATTATAAACAGGGCATTTACTTAAATATTTGTATATATAAAAAGAACGTATAAACATAAAAAAATGTCTTAAAATAATTGTCGATCTTTGTCCATTTCATAATATACATATATATATGTGTGTGTGTGTGTGTAATATTTATTATTTAGGCATTAGTATCAAGTATTTGTGTAAAAAAAAACGAAATATAACTTAGAGAAGTTATATTTCGTTTTTTTTTGTGTTAAAAAATAAAATAAAAACCAGTAAGCCCCAAAATAAAAGTCGGTGGCGTGTCTGCAGTTGGAACAAATCGCGACGGAGGCGGCTACAATCGAATGAAAAGAGGAGAAAGGAAGAAAAAGAGAGAAGACTGGTGATCGAATGTAAGATGAAAGAGAAAAAAAAAGAAAGAAAAAGAAAAGAAGGGTGAAAGGGACAAATGATCACGACACCCAACATATACACACATCCGCGCAGACGGGCGCACGCGCACGAACGCACATCCGCAGAGCCAGGCGCATGGCTGCACGTGGACAAACGCACACACGAACCCCAAAAAACGCATAAAAAACTTACACCTTTGTTAAATGTACATAAACGGAAAATCGAAAAAATATAAGCAGTAAATTGTTGATATCCTCTGAAGAGTGAACGGAGAGGTCCAGCTTCGAAAATGCTAAAGGTAACATCAATCAGCTAAGCGACAAACTTTTACTCACATTAATCCTACACTCACACACACACACACACACACACACACACACACACACACACACACATACATACATACATACATATACATATATATATATATATATATATATATATATATATATATATATATATATATATATATATATATATATATATTGCCGATAACCCTGACGAGTGGACGAAGCAACTGCTGGCGGGTCCGTCTACGAAACTCTGTAGTTGGAATGCTGAAGGTTACACCAATCAGGTAAGTAACAACTTGTAGTTGTAAGGTGTTTTGAATGATCGAATATATCAAAAATGGTTTGCCATATTTCGTGCTGGAGATTTCTTGTTAAACAATATTCTACACTCACGTTGCCTAGGTGAAAATGGCATCTAGCAAATCAAGACATTACGATGTTATACATTACACAGGAGATAGTTAACATACTGAAATTATTCACATGAAACCTTGAAAATCATTTGCACCAACTTTGTTATGTTAGTCATTTTGATGTGTGGCTTCCATGTGCAATACGCTACTTGAACGTAATGAAAATGTTGTTTTCTTAAACGAATTCTGATGTGTGATGGAAATTGTACCACAAGAAGTTGTAAAGCAGTTAAAATGAACAACTAGTAATTGCATGAAATATAATGAGACTCTGTTATAATTTGCAATATGTATACTCGGACTTTTTGTTGTTATTATATTAAAGTTTCGGCCAATGTGTCTTCCGTTCTTATTCAGATGTCTGTCACTCCGGGTAAAATGTTTTAGCTGTTGTGCTCTCAGAAAGTTTTACCCGGAACAACTGACACTCAAAGTAGGCTGGAGAGTTGAAATTTTGTAAGAATAACAATAAAGATTAAGACATTATATATATAAAAAGTAAAAACGTTAATATATTATTCAATTTCGTTAATGTCAAAAATATAAAAAAAATGCAACAGATTGTATTTTAAATCGAACAACGTAATAAGTCTGACGTATAGATTCTCGATTTTCACTCTCGCCTTCTAACATTTGAGCTAAATCTAATTGTAGTGAGTTGACGTCAGCACTCATAAACTAGTTTGTCCATCAGCTAAACGTGGGTGGAGCGAGCAAAGTATCTGACACTTTCATGGTTTAGATTAATGGCAAGTATTCATTTCATTTGCTTTTTTTGCTTTTTTTATTTATTTATTAGCCATCTATATTGCCATTAATTAGCAAGATGTTCACAAAATGGGAGACATGTTGCTTTCCAGTATGTTGCATTCTTAACCGGCGTTGTGCATTGACGAACCTAACCCGTCGTTCTCGAGTTGCTATCATTTCCCGCTCGTATGTTCCAGTGATTTGCTTTGGGACCGGAACGCCAGATCTCCTTAGCAACAACGGAACAAAGTTTTCTAAACAGGCAACTATCGACGTAGTCACTTCCGCTGTTGACAAGTCAGTTCCTGACGACGAATTCGAGACTAACCGACCAAGAAATACATTTAAAGATGTTGGCTGGCATCGATCGATAACTTGGCAAGATATTCACCGGCCTTTTCTCATCTAGTTACAGAAGCCTTATTTTACAATCGTATATCAAATTTGTGACCACACCCGCACTAAAGAAAATATTTGTTAATTAACACAGGTAATAAACATCTTAAAAAAAACTTTCATAAATAAATTAGCATAGTACCCGTAAAAATGACGACATTGTTTATGTATGGATAAATTATTCATTATATATATATATATATATATATATATATATATATATATATATATATATAGAGAGAGAGAGAGAGAGAGAGGGAGAGAGGGAGGGAGAGAGAGAGAGAGGACGTGTCGTTAGAATCAACATTACATGATAACTGACTGTTTCATGCCTCTAGCCACCGTGCCGTGTTGCTTCCTACAGTTTTTAACTACAAACATCACAATCACCGTTATTGAGCACTGTTCCCCATAAATATAGCAAATTTTAAACGATATATATTTAAAATATATATATATATATATATATATATATATATATATATATATGCTAAACAATATATATATATATATATATATATATATATATATATATATATATCTTCATTAAATCATTATTACCTTATTTCTTTGAGTGGCTCCAAAGATTTGCATTAAATCGCTCGTTAGGGTCCGATGTTCGATGAATATACATGGAAATTATTTAGCTACGGAGGAAGCGTCTGGTTAACAAGGTTGAATTACTGCTTTTAAACTACAAATTTAAAAGCAGTAATTCAACCTTGCTAACCAGATGCTTCCTCTGTAGCTAAATGGCATAGCCCGTCAGGCTATATGACGTTTCCGCTTATGGAAATTATTATCAAATTTCGAATTTATAGTCCATAGAAAAAACGCTAATCCTACAACTTTTCATATTTTATATTAAATGAAGATTGATTTCAAGAATGAAACAGACTATCTCTACTCGGTGTTGACTTCCGTGTCCACTTTTATATTTACATAATATCCCTGATATTGAGCACTTTTGCGAATAATTATAGCATGCCATAAAACTATATATATATATATGTGTGTGTGTGTATGTATGTATGTATGTATGTATTAGTTCAAACGTTATTATAGTGGATACTCCGTTTTTAAAATAAACTCCCCTTTCATTTATTAAACGAAGTGTATTACGTCTATCGACATGCGCATTCGAGAAATCAATGTAACGAAAAATACGTACCCCGAATTATTCTTTACTTAGATATCTCGAATGTGCAGGCTGATCGATGTAAAACATACTGTTCAAGATATACAAATAGGACGTCTATTTTAATGCGGAGTATCCACTATAATAACGTTTGAAGTAGTAAAAATGTCGGATTAAAAACAACTCCATTAATTTTTAGGACACACACGCACACACACACACACATATATATATATAAGTGGGTGTGAGTGTGTGTGCGTGTGTATAAATTATTTTCACATAGAGTGTATCTATAAAGGAATAAAATGAATAAAAAGACAAGAGGTAACGCTATTCTTAGCCGACGTGTTTAGTCCTCTGAGGCAAATATAAGATTTATTTTGTTGCACATGTTTATATACAAGAGCAGGGATGTCATTGGTTTATCAAGGCTTTTAAATTTGAGAACGTTCATGAATATTCATCAGGTTGTTGAAAGGTCAGTCAAAAAATGTGGAGAACACAAAGCGCCATAGTTCAAAGTTTGGTAAGGTAACAGTAAGCAAGTAATATTCAAGAAATATGTTTATTTTTTTCATATTTTTCATATATATATATATGTATATATATAATTTAAAACAATATGGCAGCAAAATAGATTCGAGCAATTCCAGATAAAGAATTCTCTTTAAATCCTACTAAGTATTTCTCGTATAAACACCTCGTGGCATTTCTCCTAGGGTCAGTCGTTATTTATTCATCGTATCCCCACAATTTTAATTTCCTAATTTCTCCTCTTACGTTCACATATCTCATTCAGGAACTCTCTACCTTGAGTGGCCCTTGGGCCTTGTACTGACCTAAGTTTCGTAAAAAAAAAAAGATAAAATTAAGACGGGTAATTCAAAAATCTGTGTAGTGAATTCTTCTGACTTAGAATTGTGTTACACACAAAGAAATAATATACAGTATATGAGATACACGCTGCGTTTCTAGATATATTGATTTTACAAGATTCCTCAGCGTTTCTCAAACGTATCTGCTTCTTTGAATTGATGTTTATATTTTATTCCTTTTCATATCATTAAAAGTTTACCAAAGAATATACGTCACTCAGCTTAGCCATAGAGTCATTGCAGCCTTTTCTTTTTAAAATTCAACTATGTTTAAATACTACTAGTATTTCTTTAATTTCATCGCACGTCTCAGACCGTCACTCTGCGACCATTAGTAAGTACTGTGAATAGGAAATAAATAAGAAATACCAATAAAGCATTAGTAACTGAAATGCTTCGTTTTTTCTTTAATTGAATACAGGTACACTGCTGATATTCCGGCAACCTTGCTCCTAGAAACATGCCGGATTATCCGTTTCACCATACGATGAGAAATCATGTATTAAGCACTAATTAATATACCAAAAACCGACTAATCATTCATCTTTCTATCTCTATAGGATCATCCACTGTAATAAACTTATATTGTTATTATTTAATATATAAATATATAAATCCCAGCGATTGGCAAAATAGCAGGATTGTCTGGGTCTTATAACTATGGGTTGCAATCGATCTAGGAGAAAGGTAACTCTGAATTAAAGACTTCCAACTATTGGTTAAATAGCCTCACTAACCCGCAATTGGCCAAGCATGGTGAGTACAATTATACTCCCTGAAGACATAGTCAATTAGGGAGGGGTTCCTCGAACAGGACTGAGAAAAACTTGGATTTAGATTCGGATTTGGAAATATAACACCATTTTAGCCGCTCGGTGTGTTAGTCTGCAAATCGAATCATATTCAAATGCTTGCTTTTAACTTTGTTTGGATTAAAATATATCCCGGATCACCAGTAGCTTGAAAATCGGTGGTTCACCTCTACGGCTATATGCTTTTCTATGTGGATGATTTAATGTAAACAAAACAAGAGCATCTCACTAATGTTGGATATGTGCTTTGTTGAGTGATTAACCACTGAAATCTTGGTGGTAAATTTATATAGTCACAATTCATATATTCATAATTTATATAGTCACAATTCATATAGTCATAATTTATATAGTCAAGATTTATATACTCACACTTTATATAGAAACAATATTGTTTATAACAGCATTAAACCAATGCTGTTGTAAACGAATATAATTGATGTGTTCCAACGCTTGCGTCACATGATTAAATCATTATTACAATTAAGTTATTTGACCTCTGGGCATAGTTGAATTTAAAAACATGCCTAAATGCTTGTTACTTGCAAAAATTCTTTCCCTAATAAAAATGTGATTGTTCAAGAAAGACAAATGCGCGATGCCATCTTTAGAACAGGTATTTACTAAACTTAGCTTAGTCTAGTGCAAGGTGACAAACGTGAGCTACCCAGTGTGAATAAAACTCACTACACACAAGTAATGGTCTGCTAGACTAATTCACGGGTCATCCACGTCGAGAGACAGCCTACGAGTATTGCTATTATCTTTTTCTTCTGTTCAGGAATTCTATAAACAAACGGCAAAAATAGAAATCGTTTTTCGTTTAAAAAGCTTCACAGATGAAGAGGAGTCTCGAAGCAACAGAGATATGATTCTACAGAAGGATGCTGAGAATACCATGGACTGAACATGTGAGCAACAAGGATTTTAAAAAAGAAAAAAGAGCACTAGACAGAGAGAGACAGTTGAAATTTCTGGGACACATTATGAGGAAAGAAGGCTTGGAGAATTCAACAAAACATTGTGGGATAGAGAGCCAGAGGGAAACAGCAACGTGTTCGTGTGAATGGATGGTAGAGTGAGGACAAAGAGAGGTGGTAAACGAGTTCAACGATGCTTAGAGTTATAAGGGTAGGAAGCTATGGAGGGCTATGATCATCCACGTGCTGAAGTGACGCCACCCATAAAGAATAACAATTCTAAATATCGAAGCTGGTAAAACCAAGAAGACAACATTAGGAATAAATCTGCCTGTCAAAATGACAGAGTGTCAAGTTGGAAAAAAATGGCAACGATTGAATGTCATTGTGAACTTCACCACACCTACAGTAAAAATGTCGACTAGAAAAAAAATAATAGATTGTTCAAATCCGCCCTCCTTTCCCTGTCTTAGGGTATTCACATTTGATCGCGTGTGCATTGCCCAATCTCCTTATAAGGTCCGTTTGCTGTACAGCGTTAGTAAAATTTCTTCTTCTTCTTCTTCTTCTTCTTCTTCTTCTTCTTCTTCTTCTTCTTCTTCTTCTTCTTCTTCTTTCTTATGTTAAGTATAAGTATCCTTTTTGTTTGCATTTTCTCTAACACTGTCGTTGCTCCCATGTTCAGTTCATGGTATTCTCAGCATCCTACTGTAGAACCATATTTCTGTTGCTTCAAGTCTCTTCTTCATCTGTGAGAAGATTGTCCAGCATTCCATATAGTAGGACAGATATTATATAACAGTTCAGTACTCTTTGTTTCTAACGAAGTTTTTCTGTATCTTAATACTTTGTTTAGTTTTTGGAAGACATCTTTCGCTATCTCAGTGCGTCTTCGGAATTCACTGTCACTCGTTCCGTCCTCTGTTAAAATTAGGTACCCCCACTAATACTGTATACGTAAAGTTTAAAATGTATTTTTAAAAATGAAGCTTTGAAGCTTCCATTTTAGCTTTATTTGAAAGGTAAAGGATTTAAAATTTACTATTTCCAGTCAGCAAAATACTCTGTATTTTAAATAGAAATTATAGTGATTGAATCGATTTTTTTCATTAAAATCATTAAAAATCGGCCATTTTAGCACATTTGTAAACAAAAGTTAATTCTAAGTTTTAAAAATCTTGCAAAAATAAAATATATATTTTTGAAACGTTATTTGAGGAAAATTAGCCAATTTAAAGATAAATTAATCTGATTTGAAATAAATATTACTTATAGCATAAAATATTGTATACAAACATTTCTTAACTATGGCGTCTTGTTTTTTCTGATGTGTTAATCTATTTAATGACAGCCGATTGACAGCCGAACGTGTTCATAGTCAGGTATGGTGGAGAAAACGATAAAGTTTTTAAGAGGGCAACCATTAAAACACATGAACTTTTAATTTATCGGTTTGTACATCCATACTTCAGAAATTCCTCACGTAATCACACATACAAAAACAAATCGAAATTCTTTTAAAAATATTCGGAGTCGTCAGATTGTAATAAGCTATATGATTAGTAAATATAGTTTTACTTAATAACAATATTTTCTAAGAATTATCACATTGAAAATGAAGTTTAAAAATGTTTAAAACTTTCTAAATTATTCAATTTAAAATTGTAAAAAAACGAAAACACATTTTGTAAAAATTCATTTTTCATCGAATTTTTTTTTCTTCAGACAATATTGTCTTCAATATATATTATTCATAAAAGGAATTAAAAGCTTCTTTAATTAAAAAATATCTTAGTTTTTTATTTTTCTATTCAGAACAGATTTTGGTAAGATGGGGTCCGATTTTGCAAAAAAAAAAAAAAAATCGGTGATTTACATTTTTGAAAAATTCTGCTTTTAAATAACATAGTTACTAAAAATTATCACGTTGAATTTCTTAAGTTTCATAAAATTAAGTAATGGGCTGAAACATGTAAAAAAAAAAAGTATTTTTACCAAGATTTTCTAATAAAAATTTCAAAAATAATTTCATTCATTTGTGAATAAGTCCTGAAAATTTCATTAAAATCCGACAATTATTTGATTTTTGCAAGAATTTTTTAAATAATATGTCTGTCACCGCATAAAAGAGGCCGAAATTTGCTATGCTAAAAGTTAGTGTAACCGCACACGCAAGAAAAACAAGTTTTTTTTTTATAAAAAATTCGAATGTTCTAAAACAGAATAAAAAAATTAACTAAATAATCAAAAGATACTTTGATCTTTCCTCTTAATAATAACATAAAGATTTTGACGATAAACTATGTTTTCATTACGTTTAGGACATGTTTTCATCACGGTATGCTGATTTTTTTAGCGTTTTCGTGGAGGTACCTAGTTAAAACACTTCCCAGATATTTAAATTATTGTCCTTGTTTAATTTTGGTATCTCCAGTTTGTAATTTGCACGTTGAGCTGTTCCTCTTGTTAGCAACCATGGATTCTGTCCATGGGGAGAGAGAGAGAGAGAGTGTGTGGTCGAGTGAGTATAGTATGAGAAAAAGGAGTAAGTGCGTGCGAAGGAAGAGATAAAGAGAAAAATGACTGAGTAGAGAGATAGAAATGTATGGGTTACTGAATGTGCGCGTGAGTACAAAGCGAGAGAAAAAAGATAGGCGAGTGAATAGAGAAGCAGAGAAAAGACTGGGAATGTGAGCAGAGAGAGAAAAGTCTAGGTGAGCGCGTAGTGGGGAGAGAGGAATGTATTGGTTAGGAAGCAGAAAATGGGTGAGGGAGGGAGGGAGTAAAGAGGGAGGGAGAGGGAGAGGGAGAGGGAGAGAGAGAGAGTGAGTGAGTGTGTGTGTGTGTGTGTGTGTGTGTGTGTGCACGCGCGTGTGTGTAAATGAATGGAGAGAGAGACAGATAATTCGCTAGTTAGTAAGTACAGAGACCAAAAAAAGTGTGAACATGTGAAGAGAGAGAGAGAGTGAGAGAGAGTGAGTGAGTGAGAGTGAGTGAGTGAGAGAGAGAGAATTAATGGTCGAGTGAGTACAGCGAGAGCAAAAAAGAGTAGCTGTTTGAGCATAGAGAGAGGGGGAGAAAAGTGAATCATTGAGTAGAGAGAAAGTGAGGAATATATTGGTTAATGGGTACAAAGTCAGAGAAAAAGTGTTTATGTGTGAGTACAGATATTTTCTTCAGGACATAGACGATCATGGCTCTCCACAACTTCCTATTCCTTGTGGCCATTAGTAGTCCCCCACTTTGCTAAACAGTATTCAATATGATTTCATCTTTTAAAAAAACTTGAAACTGTTTAGTTTTGCTTATTTCAAATATAACCATACTAGGCGTTAATTTAGTTTAATATCTTTTGGGTACACTATTTGACTTATAAAAATATTACCTGTAAAATGTCCCAAGGAAAATTTCTTGAGAGAGTTCCAATCAACTGTTATCAACATTGTTTAACACAATCTTCATTTTGACAGTCTTGAGACACATTAACGCGATGCTCTCAAAAGGACATTAATTAATGTTTGTGCTACTTTACCTGCGAAACACCCAACGACCATAATTACGTAGCATTTCCCGTTTTGAAATTCGCACCTTGTCTTCATTTTGTACTCTGCTGTGACTAATACCAGCTTTTCAGCGATTCTATTTAGTCTCTGGGGAATTCATTTTATTCTTGGTCTACGTACATCAATGGCGAAAACGTTGGCACTGAAGGTATTAAATAACTTGGGCATTTTGCAAAGTGACCATTATCTCTTTATTTCTTCTTTCTTTCCTTTTTTTTCTCGTGTTCTTTGTTTCTTTCATTATTTATCTCCTTTCTTCTTTCTTTCCTTCTATCATCGTTCTGTTCGTTCTTTTTCTTTTTTGTTCTTCTGTCGTTCATCCGTTCATTTGCTTAACTGTCTGCTATTTAGTGTTCATTAAACATGAAAGCACACACACATTGTGATATATTAAATTTCTGAAATATCTCTGCAACAGAACCACTTTAAACGAAACAAATAATTACGGTCATAATTGGTCAATGAATACTAATCGTGTTGTCGTTATTATATCCAATTCCAAAAATCTTTTTTCCCTTGATTTTTTTTCTTCACTTTTTCACTTTATCCGTTCTTTCAATTTCTTTTGTTCACATACAGTAGGTGTTTTTTCTATTCTATTTTCTCTGTGTTTATGTTGACTTCAAATAACATCGCCCACTTCTTTACGAGACTTATCTTCAATTATCAAATAAATTCGATAATTCTTTCTACGAAAGATGTTGTCTCTATAATTCGCATACTGAACAATTCAAAATAACTTAAGAAGTTTCTTCACTCACAACAACATCATGAGTAAGCAACAGTAGCTGTGTGATTTATTTACCAATTTATCTTCAAAAGTATTTAGTAATTTAGCTGCTGGCTTAGTAAAACCACATTTGTTTTGAGTTCTAAGATTCCTTTCTCAATATTCTTGCAGTTTTTAGCTATGCTGTGATTTTTCTTGTCTGCGCCTTTCTTTCAAATTTATGACGTTGAAGAGTGTTTCAGAGATATTTTGAAATTTTCTCATGAATAATAATAATAATAATAATAATAATAATAATAATAATTTTATTATTATTAGCATCTGGATTAAAGGCTGAAGCAGAAGACTTTATTCTTGCAAGACCGGAATCTTTTCACTGAAAACTTTCAGGCAAATACCATACATAATAGTGTGGATCCAAAATGCAGGTTCTGTGACAAATATCAGGAAACCATAGACCATCTAATCTCAAGATGATCTGTACATGCGTCAAATGAATATAAAAATCGTAACGATAGAGTGGGGCAATATTTACACTGGACAAACACAGGGAAAAGATATTTATAAACACTGGTATGAACATCACCCAGCAACGGTTACAGAAATAGAAGACGTCACAATTCCATGGGATTGAACGATCTTTACAAATAGGAAGATTGAAGCAAATAGGCCGGACATGATTGTCAAATCCGAAACGAAATATTTTGCCTACTAATTTATATGGCTTGCCCAGCGGACTGTAACATAGCAACCAAGGAATTTGAAAAAAAGACCTGGAATTCGAAATAGAAAAATGTGTAAATTGCAAACAAAAATAGTACCAGTCATAGTAGGTGCGCTTGGAATGATAAAAAAAGGAGCGCAACAGCACATTGAAAAAATCCATGGAAATCCCAGCTTAAGAGAAATACAAACACTGTCTTGATAAGTACAGCCCACACACAAAGAGGAACTTTGTCCATGTAACGCTAGTGATGTTATGGGAGTTAAAAAAAACAATGAAATGTAGCCATAACAATATACCACTACCCGTCTTTCCGCAGATTTGGTAGGTAGTGTGACTATAGCAGAAATCGAAATAATAATAATAATAATAATAATAATAATAATAATAAATGCTCTTATGTTACACCATCATGTCTTCTGGCCCTAATTGATTGGAAGGTGTATCATGTACATGTCTTGTCTTCTTAAGGAATTAAGTTGGGTGGCAGGAAATATCCTGTTCAGAGCAACAGATTTGCGTGTCAGTTCCTTGATCTTGTCCAGTTGGACATGCCCACTAGGGAGTGACGCACTGTGCATGAGTGAGTGTGGTGAAGAAGCATCATGGCCGGGTGTTGAAAGGATTGTTTGTTTTTTTTTTAAGTTTTACTTAGCAGTCACGTCTAGATACTTGGAAAAGGCCTTTGTCGAAAACATTCTGACAGACTAGTTTAACCGACCTCAAAGTATTTATTGGATCCTAGATTTGCTGCTTTTTATGAAAACCTGTCTCCGTATCGCACACATTTGGCTGTGACGCATGTGCCTAGTATACACTTATCAGACTGCGGGGCATGATGGGTTTCACATATTTATACACCGGCGTCTCTTTTTTGGTGCATCTCTCTCTCTCTCTCTCTCTCTCTCTCTCTCTCTCTCTCTCTCTCTCTCTCTCTCTCTCTCTCTCTCTCAATAATAACAATTGAAAAGAGATATAAAGTGCATCGAACAGGCTGTGGTACTAAATGTGATAATTACTGCAGCCCATTCACTATGACAAAGCATGAACATGTTAACACTTCAATTTATTAAAATCAGAAGTCATGGGAGCCATTGTCTGGTGCAACATCAGAGTATTCATTATTATTATTATAATTATCATTTGTGTATTTTATGTTTCCTGCTTTGTATCCTGTAAAGCCGGGTCCATATTATGATCCTTAGGGCCTATAGGTGAATTGTCATTTAACTGATAGCCCTTTTCCTAGTATATGGATGTTGCTAGTAGGGCGATCTTCTGGGCAACTTGTATGCTGATGCTATCTGGGACACTGTTAGTAAAATTGTCCATTCCTTTTCACACGATGTGCAGAGCTCCGATTACTATTGGTACAGTCTCAGTCTTCATTCCCCACATCCTGTTAAACTCGATCTCCTTATATTTGAACAATTTCTCGATAATTTTTATTAGGGTATTTCTCTCAGATGGCACTGCTATATCAATAATCATACACTTCCTGAATTTCGTGTCTTTTATGATAATATAAGATCTGTTGGCTTTTATTCCTCTGTTGGTTTGAATTGACATGTCCTAGAAGATAGTTATATCATTATTTTGGTTAACTATGCCTGGTTGATGCTCATGCCATCTCTCAGTGGTCTAGATTTTGTGTTTCTTGCATATCTTCCAGTGCACATATGTCGCTACTTTGTTATGTCTGTGGGTATATTCATTTTTTGCTAGTTCCGGACATCCTGAGATAATATGGCTTACAGTTTCATCATATATTCCGTAGATCCTGCATTTCAGGTTATTATTATTATTATTATTATTATTATTATTATTATTATTATTATTATTATTATTTTCCAGGTTTCGTATTTTTCAGTTGTTACAACACTTTATCAAATCTTTTGCCTGAAACCGGAAATAAACGGAGGTTTTTCTCTGAAAAGTATTGAACTTTTTACATTGAGTTTTTTTGAATATATGCGCGCTTCTCATGAACTCAGTCTTTTGTATGTCAGATAATAATGGATTTCCTCAAATTTTCTTAATGTGCATATCAATATTATTTTTAATCAGTCCTAGTACTCCTATAATTATTGGAATTGTGGTTGTGTTTAAATGCCTCATGCTTGCCATTTTTTTTCCAGATTCTTGTATGTTGGAATTTTATCTTCCAATGCAGGTATTTCTCTACTCTATCATGTCTATATTTTAATTAATTCGGGGATTGGGTAGAGCACCAATATATTGGCTAGGCAATAATTTCCTCAGTATCTGTACAAAAGCAATATTCTGGACTTGTCCAATTCATTAACATATGTGCCTGGTAGGATTTCATTAGCACGTTTTGATCTTGAGCTGCTAGAATTAATCACTTTATTATTACTACTACTACTACTACTACTACTACTACTACTACTACTACTACCACCTTGGTTTTCTGTTGTATATTTCTGTGCAACTATTATAATAATATATTAGAGCCCAATTAAAAAGTTTATTCTAAAATCGGACATTACTTTCTGAACGACCTAATCGATCAGTTTAGTTAATTCTTCTTATATGTCAAAAACATTCCTTTCTGGATTTTTCCTTCATTGATACTGATGGATTCCATGTCCTTTATTACCTTGGTTTTCTGTTGTATATTTCTGTGCAACTAGTATAATAATATATTAGAGCCCAATTAAAAAGTTTATTCTAAAATCGGACATTACTGTCAAAAACATTCCTTTCTGGGTTTTTCCTTCATTGATACTGATGGATTCCATGTCCTTTATTAATTTTAAAATATTTGTATTCAAATTTCTAGTCCAGTTCATGAATCATGGTTTCATCCTCACGTTGTTGAATTTTTCTCTTTTTTCCCTCCCAAGCAAGGCGATAATGCCACTAACAAGAAAGGAGTTATTGGGAGTGAAAGAGAGTGAGAAAACTTTAATGAGGAAAAAGAGCAATAAAGGAACAACATTCAGGACACAGAAGATATCGATTGGCGTTGCATTTAAACTGTTGAGGATTGTAGGTGGCAGAGAAGCAAGAAATCAAGGGTTCCACATGCAAGAAGTGCAAAAAAAATATTAGAATAGAACTGACAGTTGCAACTAGTTATTTCAACCGTAAAACGGTGAAACCTAGTTGCCAATCTAATAGCACGCTTAAATTCATGCAGCCGATGTATTAAGGAGGAAAGTTCATGGTGAAAATATTTGTAGAAAAGGCAGAGGAAGCCGCGTCGCGGTGGTGAGAAATTAACTGATGACGATATGCCGGGTCAGGATGGATTATATTACAGACACTTTGAATTTTCTCAAGAATCTCGAAATAATTAGTAGTAGCACCCGACCAGATATAGCAGCAATATTCAATGCACGGACGAATGGTAGATTTATTAATGTGCAAGATGGGGTCTGGCATGACACAGTGAATCCATTTTCTTAGCAGTAGTCCTAGTAATTGATTCAATATAATCACCCACTTCATGTCAGTGGAGAACGTTAAGCCCAAGCAGACACAAAAAAATGTTGCTTTAGCACATTTATCTTGGTCAAATTCTATGGTGATATCATTACTGAATTTCTTTGCTGTTGCTAATATACCTTCTAGTTCATCAACATTTTGGCAAACATGTGTGCATGTTCTACATGAAATGTAGAACAAATAACAGATAAACGTATTAAATATCTTATATTCATAATCTGTTATTTAGTTTTATTTATTTGAGAACGATATTAATGAAATACAGAATCATAAAAGTGGAAGTCTTGTAGTGAACAAAACAAGATCTAGATTTAAAATTCAAATGCTAAGCACTGACTCGTTGATTTTGTTAGAAATTAAAAAGACTCGAATTTACAAAATTTGCTTAACACACACGTAAAAGCGAATCCAAAGGAAAACTCGTGAAATTTCAGTTACATCACCAGCCTACTAAATATTGGCTAAGCTCGGACCGATGACGACTTTAAACACGACCAACCGGAGCAATTCAAAACACTAGATCTTTTCTTTTTTCTTTGTTACTTTGATTTTTGCCAATAAAGAAATTTGGCATTATTATTAATTATTATTCTAATTCTCGTTTGAATTATCCTTGCCTTTGCCGTGTCACTTCTATCTTTTTAATGTTTAATGCGGGGATATTCTAAGATAAACGAACTGCTCCCTGCGACAAGTTATCTATTAAGCACTGTTATATTAAGCGTATGTTGGCAGAAGAAAGAAACGACGGAGGTTTAAGAAATAAACAATTGTATTAACGTAATGGTAACGACAAATGGTAAATCGGTGTAAATGTCTCTCGTTGAAAGAAAGAGAAAAGTAGAATCGTAAAAGTCATCCACAGAAGCGTACGGTGGGAGAGGGAGGGTGAGTTGTGACTTACTGCGGCGACGGTCTTTCGCTAGTTGTCTTTAGAGATAGGAGGTCGCGTTCCGACGAGCGTTGTGACTCCTGGCTCGTGTGTCGTCCGACTGCCGAAGATGTCCCTTTGATGGGCTTTTACGTCTTTTTCTTAGGCTCAGATCAGCTCCAATTTTTATTTTGTTTCTGTAAGTGGGAGTGGGTGCTATTGAGTGGAAATTCTGGGTTGCATTTTTCTTTGAGTGTGTAAGGAAAACGGATGGTATGTGCGGAGCCGATGCGCAGTTGACGAAATTTTTAGTTCAATATTGGATTTCGGAGCGTTCACATCTGGCCAGCGGTGGAAATTTGTGTAAAATGAATCAGAAGAAGATCTGGTTTTAGGAAGATTATAACAACACGCATATTACCAAACTGCTCGCCTTGACATACGTCAAATTACATAATTTTACGTAGGTATTATTATTATTATTATTATTATTATATAATAAATAAAAAATAAAAATATATATAATAGATATATTATATATATGTATAATAAAATGGTTCGAAATATTAATAGAGACAAGTTGAATTTAAATTATTTTAATATAATATTTAACATTTAAATTTAATTTAAATATATTTCTAATTTAATATTTAAAATTTATATTTACACTTGATTCCTTAGAAACATTATATTATTATTATTGTTGTTGTTTTTGTTGTTAACAACGCCAAGTTGTTCCATCGTATATTGTTCATCTTGCTTTTATGTACCGTATCTATTCAAGAGGTAGGCGATCATGACCTTCCACTTCCTCCTGTCTCTTTTAGCTCTTAATAAGTTTTGTCTTTTTGTTATTTTTCCCAGATACTGTACTGTCATCCACTTTCTCAAGCCCATTAAGTATGTCATGCATTTCTTTCCCTGCCCCTCTTTCCCGCTATCCGTCTTGTAAGTATCAGATTTTCCAAGCTCTCCTTCCTCATTACGTGTCCCAGAATTTCAGCTGCATCTTCCTCGTGTTAAATATAAGTGTCTTCTTTGCTTCCATTCTCTCCTCATCATTGTTTACATGTTTGATCTATGGTATCCTTAACATCCTTCTGTAGAACCACATTTCTGTTGCTTCGAGTTTTTCTTCATCTTTGAGGAGATTGTTCAGCATTCTCTGTCATATGGAAGGACAGATATCACGTAACATTGTTAAAGACTAAATAAAAGTGAGATGTCATCTGAGCTCAGACCATTTTAAATTACATTATCTTTTGTATGGTTTCAGTTTCTCCGACTTGTTTTAATTTTGTGGTGTGGAAACACATCAGAGAGAAAATGTCAGAGTTAACAGCCAGGCCATTTCAAAATTCAATGAATACAAGCGACATTTTCATTTCCTTCTTTCTTTCCTATTTTTTTATTTTTATTTTTTTTTCCTTTATTTTTGTATTGCATTAAATTTGATCGATAGTGACGTTAATATAAAGCAGAAAAAGAAACACTGCGAAAAGACACCAGAGACACAATCACATACAAGGACAAAATCGGTCAGGCTATGAGACTATCCTTCTGGTTGGTTGGTTGGTTGGTTGGTTGGTTGGTTCTTTCTTTTTTTCTTTCTTTCTTTCTTTCTTTCTTTCTTTCTTTCTTTCTTTCTTTCTTTCTTTCTCTCTCTCTCTCTCTCTCTCTCTCTCTCTCTCTCTCTCTCTCTATGCTAGGTCAGCTGCTAAGAAAGTTTGTTAACTGGGTCGTACTAGAATATTTTTCTCTCCTGAATTTATCTTATATATCTATACGTCTATCATTTGTTCATGCCTCGAATATTGTTGTCACGTGTATTCCTGCTATATATTTAAAGATTCTTCATAAAATCATAAAACGAATCAGTAATATTATTGGTCCTGAACTAGCGTCTCAGTTTCAGTCACATTTCCGCCAGTATAAAGTTGCTTCCCTGTGCCTTTTCTATAAATAATTTCATGCCAATTGTTCGGATGAGCTCCTTACTATGGTACCTAGATTTTATGAATTTAAGAGCAATGTTAGATTAGCAACAATATCTCATCAATTTACAGTTGATTTGGCTAGATGTAGCCGTAAATTCTATGCTAACAGTGTCTTTTCTCGCACTTCCCGCTTGTGGAACTCCCTTATGGCTTCTTGCTTTTCAATCAAATTTGATTTTCAAAAATTTAAATCCAATATCAATCGTTATCGTCTGTCTTCTTGATTACTCTTCTATTGTTCTCACTCCTCAATAATGCTTGTTTTGCATTTTTTTTTACCCACCCAGTAACCCCCCTGTGTCTTAGTGGCTTTTCTACCTTGTATAGGGTGAATTCGATTAAAAAAAATAAATCTAGCTTGCTGTCTACCTTTTCTCTTCCCGCCCTTTCTCTCTCCATCTCTCTCTCATTCTCATTCTCTAGCTACCTTTTCATCTCTTCCGTCTCTTCTCGCTCTCTCTACCTATCTCTTTCTCTCTTCTCTCTCTTATTTTGTCTCCCTCCCTCTTTCTTTTTAACGTACGTGTTAAGCATGATTTCTATAATGTAATGTAAAACAAAACATCTGTTCATCGTGATTTGTGATAGTTCTGGATCTGATCGCCGATAATACAATGTAATTGGTTTATTTTTCGAGCAATTGAATGCGACCAACCAGTTTTTCCTCACTGCGCTACCAGAGCTAGATCAGAGGAGAGATCAGCTGCCAATCTCTGGTCATCCAGAGTTTGGGAGGCGCATCATCAGCATAGTAGTCAGAATAGTCAAATAGTCAGAATATACTCTTAGGCAGATCATTTTTGTAAAGTAGAAACAGGGTGGAACCGAGAAGCTAACCCTGGAAGACGACTACATTGATTGCTAGGGCTTCGGAGGACTGGCCGTTGACGTTTACTTTCAGGGACATACTCGTTAGGTAGGACTTTATAATTGAGAAGACTCTTCCAGTGATTCCATAACTAGAGAGCTTGTGCAGTAATCATTTATGCCACACTTTATCAAAGACCTTTGAAATATCTAATGCGATCGTTCTTGACATGTGTTTATTGTCTAGCGCCTCACTGATTCTGTGAGTAATGGCACTTAGGATAGCAGCAGGGGATCGACCGATCCAAATCCGTACTGCTTGTCGCTCAAGAGGCTGTTTCTATTGAGTCGATCAACAACCTTCTTGCTGGTTATAGCTTTAAAAAGTTTGCTAATGACACTGAGAAGACTAATAGGTCTATACTGAAAGAGGGGTGAGCGCTTACTCGCGTTCTTGAAAACGGCATACACTTAACTTCCACAGATTTGGGGAGGATTTCTCCTTCAAGCAGCAGTTAAATAATTTCGCTAAAATCAGTGATAACTCTGGGTTGATCTTCTTAAGGACAACCACTTGAATTTTGTCTGGGCCAGTGGTCTTCTTAGGGTCAAAACTTTTGATGTCTTGAGACTTCCTGGGCTGTAATAAAGGTATTAATGAGATTGTGCTCAGTGAGACGAGAGACGTTGGGAAGTTGGTGGCCTATGAGTTAGAAGCAAAGATCGATGCAAAGCGCTTCGCCTTTTATGTAGAAATTAATTTATTTCTGTACTATATGGATTCCATACGGAATAGAGGAGTCAGATTGTATTTACGTCATGTATCTAATTCTAAACGAGCGTATCAAGCGGAAATGCCTGTTTTGTTCTTCCGGTTCCGAGTGCGGATGCATGCGCAGCCTTAATTACTGGACCAAGCGGAATAAACGGTTAAATTGTTAACTGTAACTATACAATTGAATCAAATAAAACTTGAAAAGCAGGCACCAAGTTTTCCATTGTTATTACACTAAGCTTAGCTTAATCTAACACAGGCTACAACTGTGAGGTATCCAGCTGTTTTAGAAATCCCTACAGCATAGTAATATCTTGTTAGGCTGGCTCCGTAGTCATTATTCCACAGAGATGTGCCTACTATTATTTATTATACATATATACGGCTAAGATGTTCAGTTACAAAATACATTTTACTAAGTGGAACAAGGAAAATGACCTAATCATTTTATGTAAATCGATGACAGAACAGGGATATTGAGGAGGATGATAAGGAGACAAGCGTTGCTTAGAACTACAAAGGACAGGAAGCTTTGGAGGGCTATGGTTCGTCACGTCCCAAAGGGACACGGTACATAAAAGAAAACGATAAGCTTATGGAAACAATCCTGAAGCGACTAGTAAGGATCGAACCCAGCACGTCAGAGAGTGCTTCGAAAGACTAGCTCTCTGTAAAATATAATTCTGTTTGTTCCTTCGTCCCTTAGCGCCTTGCCATTATCTCAGATAAACAAAGGACTCTACCTGTTTGATTACAAAGATAAACCTGTAATAACTTGCCTGTCCCCTGTCCACCAATCGAAAGAAAAGATATATCGAAAGCGCTGGTTGGTTTGAAAGAAAGAAAGAAAGGGGAAGATAAAGAAGGTGATCACATTTTTGTGTTTAACGTCTGCTTCATTTTCATTTGTACCCTCTTAGTTCTTTAAATAATGGCCTGCATTCCGATTTATGTTGTTATTGCGATATTATGTTAAAGGTGTTAAGGTCAAATAAGTGTATTTTATAGCTATAGAACTCACAAGGATTTTATTCAATTATTAACTTAAGAATTAGGAGTCATCAGAAAATTGAAATAGGAAAACTGGCTAGTTATTTATAATCTGTTTTCCTTGTTTAAGTTATACCTGCGTTTTCAAATTAATGTCAAAGAATCCAGTGTTATGAGATTAGGAAATGTTTATAAATCATTCCGTTGGGCTAAAATATCAAATCAAACAGAATAGAATTGTCAACGTTTGTTAAAATGCAATACTTAAGTGATTTTATTATTCAAAACGTGGTAACTGTTGTTAACGTTAGCAATAAAAAGTCAGCAAAAGGCCATAAATGGAAAATCGATTTTTTTCGCATCCATCTCGCTAATGTCAGTCGCCTCACTTGGTATTAATTCAAAACGAGGCTTAAATCATAAAATTACAAATCTCAACAATAAGCGGTTACTTTAGAAAGTAAATCAGAATTGAGTAATATTATTCATATAATAGCACCAGTAACATTTGCCTTAATTCGTGACCATTGAAAATACCTTTCTTCCTGATTTTCAATGATACCTTTTAATAAAAATATTTGCAATAGATTTTCTGTAGAACAATAATTAACAGTACATTTCTATAGTAATATTATTCGTAATGCATTTCTGTAGTAAAAAATATTTATGTTATACATAGAATAGTTCTATTCTATCATTAGAGCGAGCATTAATTCCAGATCTCAAAGAGTTTCTGTTTGTCCTGATTTTAATGCACAATCTAAAGATTGAATGTCGAAACGCGATGCAGCAAATTTTAGCTGAAAAATGGTGAAATTCACGATAAAGCCACAAATATTGACTTTGTAAAAATTAAGTAACGCTAGGCGGGAAAGTGAGAGATTAGCTGTAAAGTCAGTGTCAAATTATGAGAAAAGCCAAAACCTTACCCTTATGTATATGGGGTTCAAATGCTGACAGAACCAAATAGAACTGTGAATATTGTTTCATTTACACAGGTTCACTAGAATTTGCTTTCTCATTTTACAAACAAACATTATATATATATATATATATATATATATATATATATATATATATATATATATATATATATATATATGTATGTGTGTGTGTGTGTGTGTGTGTGTGTGTAAGTAGATAGGTTCGCTTATCGTTCGGTTCAAACACCCGCCCCTGTCTTTTGAACTGGAGTAGAGATTTATTCATTTAAATAATTAAAAGCAATAATAATCTACCCTAACAATAAAATATCTCGCGATAACTAGAAATATTAAAAACCTGTGTTAACACGAAAAGTTCGCACCTGACGATTGCAGAAAGCATATTATATATATATATATATATATATATATATATATATATATATATATATATATAGTCAGTGTATTGTTAAATATAAATGTGTGCATATATACATATATATATATATATATTTTCGGATGACCACAACAATTTTTGTCCTTGACAACCATACTCTATAATTAATAATACCATGATGATGACATTATGCTATGTCGAAAGTACTCGGAAATAAATACAATATGAGCCTACATGGTGCTTTCCTCTCGTCTTTTAATAACCGCGAAAAAGTTTTGTCTATGAATATGAAAGGATCCTATCGAGAATAAGTAGATAGAACATGTCTAAATTATTTAACGAAACCTATATATATATATATATATATATATATATATATATATTCAGTGTATTTTGGCAGCAATTGTTCTTGAACACAAGTCTTATTAAACAAAATAGACATTTTATGTTTATTACATTTATTAATCTTTTTAACGACAAATATATCTTATAGCTATTGTTGATGTAAAAATAATCGAATGAATAACAGTTTTGAAAAACTATTAATAAATTTAATAGACATATGCCTATCGTTTTCAATAATATGCCTATATTAATTTATATATATATATATATATATATATATATATATATATATATATATATATATAATTTATACTTAAACAGTGCATGCAGTTTACTAATCTGGGAGTTTGCGATAAAAAAAGTAACGGAATTTAAGAAAGGAATCTTCTATATCTACGTCCTAGTAGATGATCACAGATGATCACTTTCCTGTATTCTTATTCTGTAAATAAGTGCATTCGATCTTATATCATTTGTACACATTGTTTGCCTTTTAAATTTTGCTGTGTGGAATAAATGGACTCTTCATATTGTGAATTACCTCCACTTAGTTTCTTTAAGACGCCATTAGATAGCGCTTCTTAGCAGCTATAAAAACGGAATACTTCCTGCCTTCTTTTTTTTCTTTCTTCTGGCGTGAGATTAACAGATCGCCACATCTATAAGATGAAATTTAAGTTTTTATTATTGTATTATTCCAAAATTTTAACATATCAGCAAATAGCGATTAATGTCAACAACTAAACACAAATTGTTTTTAAATCAAAAATTAGTAATTAATGTATAATATTAACCTTAACTTCATGTACAAGAATGTCGTTTTTGATAAAAGTTAAAAAAAAACCATAAATACGTAAAAAATGTGTATATTATTGAAAATTCTTTTTTCCACAATATACAGTCAACGACGAAATTATTCGTACACCCATCAATTCTGAATATTTTTATCTATTTCTCGGAATCTAATGCCCGAATGATGTCAGGTTTTTATTTGTTAATAAGCACAAAAAGGAATATAAAACTCAATCTTCAGAACAATAGGTTAAATACAACAAATTTGACAAGCGAATTATCCAAAATAGGAAAACAGTAGAAAATATCGTTTTAAATTGATTGATTCGTGTAAGTATAAGTAATATACATAATTATTTTATCGGTGAAGCCTTCTAGACTATTTACTCAGTAGAATATTTGTGATAATTCCAGCAAAGAACATCACATGGTGCACAGAGTATCACCATTGTTATTCTTACGTTAACAACACGATGGGGAAGACAAAGGAGCTTAGGGTTGACTTGAGACAGAGAATTATTAACTTCCACAAATCGAGAAATAGTTATAGCACTATTTCAAACCGGTTAGGTATCCCTAGATCTACGGTACGGTCCGTTATAAAGAAGTTTAAACAGTTTGTCACGACAGAGAGTTTGCCTGGGCGTGGAAGAAAATCAAATTGTCACTGAGAACTGCACGAAAACCGTGTTGCCAGGTTAATATGAACCCAAGAGTTGTTTTGAAAGACATCACCAAAAAGTTTGGATACGATAGGTACCAGCGAAAGTACTCGCACAATCCAATGTTGTTTAAATAGAAAAGGGTTGTATGGAAACTGACCATGATGAACCCCTCTTCACAAACCATGTCACATTGTCGCTCGGTTTAATTTTGCCAAAACGTTTTTGGACAAAGATAATTGCTTTTGAGAACAAGTACTACAGAGTGATGATACAAAAATTGAACTTTTTGAACATAATGATGTACAGATGATTTGGCGCAAGAAAGAATGCAATGGCAACATTAAAACATGGAGGCGGCTCCATGATGTTTGGGGGTTGTTTTAGCTCAAAGGAGACTGGACAATTTATTGCAATAAGAGGGATTATAACATTTGCAGACTATATCAAAATTCTGGATGAAAATCTATAACTATCAGTGCAAAACCTTCATCTAGGCCGGTGATTTACTTTCCAACAAGATAATGTTCCCAAACATGGCTTCAGAAAAAGCAGGTTACAGTTCTGTCATGGCCTTCAATGAGTTCTGACTCGAATCCTTTTGAAAAATCTACGGCAAGAATTGAAAGTTTAAATACATTGTCTGTCACCAAAAACATTCAGGAATTAGAACATGTAACCATTGAAAAATGGAAGAAAATCCCAGAAAAGATTTGTTCAAATCTCACCAGAAACTTTAGATAACGATTGCAGTAAGTTCTAAAGATGAGAGTCCATGCTATTGACTATTAATATTGTGAAAATTGTTCAAATTTTTTCTATTTTTCATACTGTACGAATAATTGTGTCTTTTCCTATTTTGTATGATTCGCCCGTCAAATTTGCTGTATTTAACCTTTTGTTCTGAAAATTGAGTTTTATATTCTTTTTTTGGTGCTCATTAACAAAAAACTTGGCATCATACGGGCATTAGATTGAGAAATGGATAAAAATATTCAAAATTGATGGGTGTACGAATAATTTCTGTAGTTATTTGTACTATGTTATAATGCTTATTACATAAACAATAATAATACTGAATAATTTTTTTAGACATTAAACTATATTTCATCACATCTCCCTAACTATCGCGATCTGTAAGTAAAAATGAACACGGGACCTTGTCTAGGGCATGGGGACATTTTAGTGACTGAACTTTTTCACCCGCAGACACATACACACAGACGCACGCACGCGTGTGTCCACGCACGCATGCGCATGTATCACACACACAATTCCTAATTTTCAATGTCTTCTTTCTTTTACATGCATACTAGCGTATTTTCTCTGCTTTGTTATTCAGTTATATAAAAACAAAACATAAAATATCGCCTCATGGAAATTTATTCCATTTCCATTTAGCTGTAAACTATGAACACCGCCACAGAATGCTGACCGTGTTTGGGAAAAACTGGCAAAAACATTCCCATCACTATAGATTCACATGAATAAGAAATCTACATATTAAGTTTAAAAAAATCCTCGATAATGGTTAAAAGTTCTTGGATATATAGAACCTTTGGACAGTTTTTACACACTTCATGTTCAGAAAAGAAAACACTTGTACGAATGCAAGAAAAATTGAATAAAAATAAAACTTAGCCGCCATACCTTATCAGATAGGTTAGAACAAAGACGGTCCGTCATTTTACGTGAAAATTTTGTTTGTCGCCGCTTTTTGTCTAATGAGGAACAGTACCACGTCAATATAAACCGGTGTATTTGTTTAATTCACAGACTTTTGTTTTGCGTATCTATTTCTTTGTTAAGGTTACTCGCCAGGATATGTTGTCCAACTATAACCAACAACACAAAACTTTCAGTCATCGCCTCTGTCATGTTATGGATAATTTAAAAAAAAAACTATATGTACGTTACGTCAAATGCTTGAAATTAAACAAGATCGTGAAATAAACATGCACGATATCAAAAATAATTTTCCATAAGATTTTCTTAAGTTAAACTTTAAAAAATGTAATAAGAAAACGACTAATGATTGACAATGGTTTTTCTAAAATATATATATATATATAATTCCAATAAAATACCAAACGATATCAGAGTGTATGTCAATTATTAAAGGTAGACCAATGACCATCGAAGAAATTTGAATTTCAGACTTACTGAAAATTAAAAACATTCAAAATGCGAACACAGTCTGTCGGCACCGGAAAAATAAAAATGGTTAGGAATGTAAATATGCTAGGGAAATACACTAAATAAGCAGATATATATGAATAGATATAGATCGTGAGGGGTGAGGATTTAGGACGGAAGAAAAAAACAGATTAGATAGGATAAAAATATATATATATATATATATATATATATAAGAGAGACAGAGAGAGAGAGAGACAGAGAGAGAGAGAGAGAGAGAGAGAGAGAGAGAGAGAGAGAAACGAAACAGAAAGTAACGGGACAAAAAGAGGATAGCGAATCAGTATGATCAAAGCGGCAATTTGTATTGGAGTCCATCAGGGAAATGTCAAGGCGAACTAAAATATGCATGTACGCATGCGGAGTTGAAATGTAATCTGAGCTCATGGCTAAAACCAAGAATATTTTCTCGGTGAACAAGCATCCAATATTGTATTAAATCTTGGCTATGACATACTGTGTTGATTTATGAAAGAACAAATAACCGAAAGATGATCACAAGGATTTAGTTTCTATTGAAGGCAGTGTGTGCTGAGGAAGGAAATATGCATGATAATCCTTGAGTAGAGCTCATAAGAGTAGATGCTGTTATATTTCTGACTTCCTGTCATATGTTGTAATGGTAATATATGTCAACTATGATGAGTAAAGAATAGTAATAAAAGTAAAAACAAAGAAACACGTGTTGACTGAAAAAGATTTAATTTTCTTCCATATGTCTGTATATCAGCAGCAGTCTTTGACATCGTGACTAAAGGAGGTAATGAACTGAATTCCTATATAGTCGTCATTATATGTTTCATTGAATAATATAGACATTATGTCTATTTTATTTTTATAGTGATCCTTTCCAGTTCTCTAATCAGTTTCTTGATTTTAAGTTCGTCAAGGAAGGCGCCGTAGTTTTTTTATAACCCTAGTACTTTCGATCTTTTCCAAGATCATCTTCAGGGGTAAATTACAAATAAACTTATTGTAACTGCGATAAAATCTGTATTTCGTTGTGATGGTGATTACAATAATAGGATTAAAAACAATAACTGTAAAATGGCTGATGAAACTTATAGGGTCAACAACCATCTAGCCCAACAAATGCATAGCTAAATATGTAGCCAGTTCGATGATACGGCATCGCTGGTCGGAGCGCTTCCTAGGCAGATCAACAGGAGAGTTCCTCCAATGGAATCAACAGCCAATGTCTGTGACCAAGGTAAACTTTCAATTTGGAGGAAATCAGCTTTGGTTTGACCTGGAGAGGGATGGGTTCTGCCATGTCTAGCTGCCCAAGACATATTACATATGAATAAATACAAATATGTAGAGGAAACTGGTTAGGTGCTCAGCTGTGCAACAACACTACGGCCACAACCTGTCCTGATTATGATGATAATTTATATCAGATCTCACATGTCTTAGCGATAAGGACTGTCCTGAGTGCTTCAAATCTTGACAGTATAGTCTGATTGAAAAAGAATTGTTATCATAAGCTTCCAATATGCATTCTTTTACATCTACTTAAGATTAAGAAAGATCAGTATTAAACTAGATAGCTAGATAGATAGATAGATATGAACGATGTGATTATATATTTGTGTATTTAGACAGCAAATTCTATTTTAGACATGTCTGATTGAATAAATTACAGACATTATGTCTGCTAATTTTTAACAAAATCCGTTCATACCCACGAATAAACTTCCGTGTATGAACGGATTTTGTTAAAAATTAGCAGACATAATATCTGTAATTTATTCAATCATATATATATATATATATATATATATATATATATATATATATATATATATATATATTCCCCTTCAGAATATTAAAATTTTATAACTCTGACGCACTCTATAATTTGCTTTCTATCTCTTTTTTACCTCAATCATATTCAATCAGTATCTATCTTCTCGTCGAATCATTATCTATCTATCTATATATATATATATATATATATATATATATATATATATAGAGAGAGAGAGAGAGAGAGAGAGAGAGAGACAGACAGACAGACAGACAGACAGAGAGAGAGAGACAGAGAGAGAGAGAGATTGATAGATATAGATCTTGGCTAAAATATATATATATATATATATATATATATATATATATATATATATATATATATATATAGATATAGATCTTGGCTAAAATCTTCAACTCTGTGTTTAACATCGGCAAAGGCCGAAAATTAATTATCCCATCCCATCTGTTTTTGTCCTTGCGTAGTAACTTGATCACACCCCTGGTGAAGCGTTACGGTAGAGACCCCTGCTTCATCCAGTTGTTGTAAATCAGTTCCAGCAAAGGAACAAAGACGGGCGACTCCCTCAAGTACAGTTCGTACGTAATTCCGGAGTTTTGTCCCGATCAACCAGCGTTTCTCAGATCTCAGACTCTATAATCGGACTCTCGCACCCAGCTGCTTCAGCCGCCTCGAGGCGGGGAAAGCCAACCAAATAGACGTCGAACTGACCAGATCCTGAAAGTAATCTCGAAAAGCCTGACATATGCCCGCGTTTGTAGTCACGGCCCGCTTTGTCTAGCAATGTGACTCCCGCGCTATGTTGATTGGAAACCTTTAGAACCTCCTCTGCACGCAGTTCAGCAGCCATATTCGTCGCATCGGAAGAAAATCTTTTTAAACCTAACCCTAACTACAAGAACTTGATCCTTCTTGATAAGCAAGATGGCCAGCTCCGTCCTAGCTAAGGCTACGTCACAACTATCACGGGATTTGATTGCCCAATCAACTTTGGCTTCACATGTCGTTTGCGCTGCTAATCTAACTAGATTGAGTCGGCGACTACAGTCAGCAGCAAATGACCTAACATTAGATTTTAATATATCCTACCATTTATTCCCAGCCACAGCTCCAGTCAATTCCCGCTGTAGCATTAGTAGCAGTTGGTCCTGAAAACCTTACTCACCAAGTAATGATGCGTTCAATTTCCAGTGGCCAACCATCCTAAGCTTAGCCATATCTAAGTTTACACGAACCCGAACAAGCCTATGATCTGTGTAAACTATCGAATGAAAACTTGGGCAACCTAAGAGGACGGCATTTCAATCACTCGGTAAGATTACCCGACGAGATGTCGTCAAAAAACGGCTCCATCCGCCACAACAAAGGCTGCTCAGCATGGTCATTGGGCGCATAAAGCCCATTGAACCAAGATGAGTTTCCATCAAAACATGCTGAAGAGAGGAGAAACTAAAAGTAGAGGGAGTTTGTGCCTTTTCCTTTGGGGGTTCTGGGGACTGAGGCCCCGCTGTCTGGCGCTTCTCTCTGGCTTTACAAACGACCATCCATTCTCCTTCTTCCTTCTTCGCAACCGCACAAGCGGCAGGCAAAGTTTTGTCGGGTAATGTGGGACGAGACCCAACCTGGGGTTTGATCGCACCGGTTCCAGAAGCTGACATGCTCACTACAGGCGAGTCGGATTTAACAGACTCGGCCAGAGGGGAATTTTGGTTGATTGGGGCTTTTTCCTTGGGCAGGAAGAGGAGAGGTGACCTTTTTTATCTAACCAAGCACAAAGAAACGTTTAAACAAAAAACGTTAGTCTGGTTTAACTAAACGTTATATCAGAAAAAAATGTAAATAAAAATGAAAATCAGATCAAAGTAATTTCTCAAAAAACTTAAAACAGTTTATGTGAAACTCGATTGATCCCGGGGCTTACGAAGGCACTCAACCCGCGAAATGAAAGGAGTGATAATAAGGAAAGGGAACGCTGCTCTCACAATCCCCGCCAAAATCGAGTCCCTTGTCAATGCGCGGCGTAGGAAAGCCAAATTCGGAGCGAGCTTGGACTTGCCAAGTGTGGCATCCCTAGCCCCCCCCCCATGATACGGACGTTGGGCACAGACTTCTGTCGACGTGATGATTGTGTCCCCCTCCACAAGAGGGAGGAGAGCAAGCTCTTGATCGCCTTCTTACGTTCCTTACAGAGAGGAAGTACAGACAAGCGGTAAAGGACAAGAGGAAAGACGTAAATAGTACACGCCTCAACCCTACCTCCTTCGGCGCCAAGTCTTGACCACCACGCTGACCTTTGCCTGTACTCTTGACCAGTTTTTCTCCAGTTGAAGGTCGGGTCCAAAGCTCACTCCGAGAATGCGGACAGGACCGTCCGTCCAACTAAATGGCTTCGGAAGATCGACGCCCTTCCAGGCACATAACCGCAAGCCGGAAGACTTGTCGCGGTTAATCTTGGCCCCTGTTACCTTTTTATACCGTTCAAGCACCTTCAGTACCACCTTAATGTCGCTGCAGAACGACATGAAAGTAGATAAGTCATCGGCGTATGCGGAAACTCTGGCTCGAGCCCCACCAGGGACAGCGATTCCATGTGGGGCTAGACTGCACGCCCTGTCCCTCAGCCGGCGAAGGGGAGGCTACAGCGCCAAAGCATAAAGTAGGAACGACAGTGAACAACACTGACGAACCGACCGAGACAGTGAAAAAGCGCGCGACAGCTTCCCGTTCACCTGTACCACAGCACTGGGGGAGTGCTACTGGAGGCTAATCCACCGGCAAATGTCGGATTCGAATCCGGCGGCCTGCAGGACAACAGACAGGTAGCGATGGTCAGCTTTATTAAATGCCTTGGACTGATCCAAATTGATCAGCGCGGCTTGCTTGTCGTCTTTTACACCATCTAGGATCGTGAGGATCAGATGCAGGTTGCTCTTAATTGTTCGGCCCTTCACAGCGCAAGTCTGCTCAGGTCCCAACAGAATCTCGGCAACTGACTGCAAACGCTCCGTCAGGATCTTGGCCAAAATCTTATCTATAACTGTATCTAGCAGGGTTATGGGCCTATAATCATTTAAATCTCGCCCAACACCAAATCCCCTTTTCAACAGCGTGATCACACGACTGGAAATCCGGTCAGGGACGGACCCCTGGCGGAACCAGATGTTGAACACGACAGTCAAAATCGGGACAAAGATGTGCGACAGCTTCAAGTACCATCCAACCTGGCGACTTTCCTCTGCCGACCTTCTTCAATGCCGCGTGGACCTCGCCCTCTGTGATCTCCCCACTCACAGCAAGCCGCTTCAGTCGGCGAAAGCTAAGAAAAGTTAGCCAAATACGAGACTCCTTGGTAAACCGGCTCTCAAAATGCCGCCAAAATACCTCACACATGTCAGTCGACCCCAGAGCACGCAAATCCGGGGTTGTGACCGGAATCTCGGCGGATCTCTTACTTGCGCAATTCTGCGCCCATGTTCACAGCTTCGGAAGACATCTTAACTTATGTCTAATTACCTGACCCATGTGGCGCTTGCTAGCAAAATGCTCGAGGGCCTCCCTAGCTAGGGCTATCTCTAGGGGATCCCCCGCCAGCCTCCGCCCGGGAAAGACTATTCTTAAGAGCCTTCACTTTGTTGGCCTCATTTAGCGCGAGCCATTTGCTAAACTCTGTGATGAAGGACCTAATCCTATTCTTAAGCGTCTCCCACCACTTATTCCCAATAACCGCCCCCACTAGTTCCCGCTTCACTACGGTAGTTAGCTGTTTCTGAAAGCCCCGACTGTTCAGTAAAGACAGATTGAAATTCCAGTAGCCAGCCATTCTAGTCCTACCGTCTAAGGCCATCCGGGCATAGACAACTTTATGTTCCAAATAGCCTAACCAGTGGAACGTGGGATAATCTAGTAAATCTATGTCGGCCCTTCTGGATAACATTCTATCCACGTAGCTAACCACCTGGGTAGACGGCCACTTAAGTGCCCACATCCACATCTTCCCACCAGGGTGATCAACCCGGTATCTATCGACGAGACCAAACTCGTCGATCAGATTAACGAAGCTACAATCACCCAACCTTCCGCTAGCTCCCCGCCCCCTGTCTATTTTGGGGTTCAGGACGGCATTCCAGTCCTCAACTAAGACTAAGCGCGTTGGATTCACAAGGGACGGTCGCAACTGCTGAAAAAGCGAGACACGCTCCTCCTGGTTGTTGGGCACATAAACCAAAACGATCCGAAACGAGCTACATTTCACATCAATATCGGCCACGATCAACCGGCTCCCGGCATTGGCATGAACAAGGTTCACCCTCGCATCCAGAGTACGCTTAACCAGCAAACAAACATCTCTGGGCAGTCGGTCCTCATATGCTGAATAGACGACAAAGTCGTTAGGCAACACACAGCATGCATCAACGATGCAAACAAAGGGTGTTTCCTAGAGCCTTACCCCAATCCCTCAAGTCATTTGCATTCTGGCTATCTTGACATGATTTAGGTCTGAAAAAGAGAAAAAAAAATCAAGAACCCTATTCACATACCGGGCGGAAATCTGCGGGTGTAAGGACCGACGGATTGTCCAAGGTTCCCTGTGCCCATCTCCGACGTCATCCGTCCATCTAAGACAATACCGCCAACGTCCATGGGATAGGTTACTTTACTGCCCTATATAACGAGTGATGGAGAAGTACCGGCACCCCACCTGCACAGAATTTAGCCATTTTTTTCTTTACGGGCAATCCCATTACTAAGACTCGTACATCTGGGAAAGCGTCCTTAGCTTCGTCTAAGTGGCACCGCACTTTCAGGAATCTCCGTGTCCCTTATAAACGTAATGACACCCGGGGCTTGGGGAAAATTAAGGGAGTCCTCTACCGACTTTCCGTTGATAGCGGAAAGCTTACATAAGGTACCTAGGAAGGATTTTTGTGATTGGACAAGTCCTTGTCCAACCCTATTCTGTTTACAGATTTCTTCAAGCCCGGGAAAATATTTCTCTTTTTCTTCTCCCTGGCTGGGTGGGGCGAGGAAGAAGTGGATGGAGGAAGAGGTGTAGAAGTTGAACCCAGGGAGAATGTGGAGGGAGTGAGGGACGGAGGTGAAGGGTGAAGGCTCCTTGATTTGGGGATATTTTTCACTTTCGGCTGGGGATGCAGGGACGGATTGGGACCTGGCTCTGTCTATGTCCTTTTCCTTCCTGCCTCGTTCATCTCGCTTCTCTGTGGGTATATCCTCTTGCTCGACCCTGCCCCTCTTCAAAGAATCGGACCTTGATGGGGGCATTTCCTCCACCTCCATGTTTAAGTCAGCAGACTGTTTGCGTTGTTTCTGCTGTTGAGTCTTCTGTAGTTGTTGTTGTTGTTTCTGGGTTTGTTTGTTTTTTTGATGCAATTGTTGGTCTTGTTGCTGCTTTTTTTTCCCTTTGGCTGCTGCTCTGGTTTCTGTGGTTACCGCTCCTCTTTCTTGTTGCTGCCCTTTGGGGGGGGGCTGAGGCAGCAGCTGGTGCTGTTTTTCCGGCTCCGACCGCTCCTTGGGTGGAGATTGCTGTAGGACCCCCTGCTGGGGAGGAGGACTTTGTGGTTTTCGACCCTTCTTGCCCACATCATTCCATTTCCATCAGGAACCTCGCCGGACACTATCGCTGTTCCCGCTGCGGCTTGCTGGACTGGGCCGTGACGCCGCCTTTTTGCCGGGACATTCCTTTGCCTTGTGTTCCCCGGTTCCACAAGACCAGCAGTAGGGGTGACGACAACGTGCATAATAATCCTTTCCCGGCACATTAATGTGTTAGGATCTCTCCAAAACTTTTCCTTGTTAGGGTGACATGAAAAATGAAGTCTCTCGTGGCAATTCCCGCCTTGCTTACTGATGTTGAGACCTCTATATCGCCGTACTGGGCAAAAAAAGCTCCCAGCCTATCGCCGCTAATATTGATTGGGATACCGTGAACGGTTATTTTTGTTCTTGTCACTAAGTATTCCGTTTGTAGGCGAACGGATTTCGTGGCCAGGGTGCTTCCTGCCAATTTCTTCGCCTCTTCCGCCGTCGCCAACAGGATATTTCATAAGGCGTTTGTCCTTCTGGTTAAGATTTTTGGGCCTATCTTGATGCTCTTTAATGCTTCTTCCATGGTCCCTCTACTGAAACTAATCAGTCTTCGTGTTCCCACATCCGTTGTGAGCAGCGAAATAGTTCTGGTTTTTACTGCATTGAGTAACTCATTCCCTTTTATATATTCCTCATATTTTTCTTCGAGGGCTTTATAATATGCAGCATCCTTTTGGAGTCTTCCCTCACCCCAGGCCCCATTTTTTTTTCTTTTTCTTCTTTTTTTTTTGCGGTGACACTTCCATGTTCACCGTCTTCGCCATGATAGGACCAACCTAGTCCTACCACGGCCAAATAAATGAAAAAGCTTGCCTATATGGCTTCTAGTTTTTTTTTTATACTGGACTTGAATAAAGTCTTGCGACTTAGTAGTCGCGGGGAAAGTAACAAAAATAACTCAAAAGAAAACTCAAACTTGGCATGAAAACGTAAAAACAAAACGAAATAAACGTCAAAAAGAAATACACAAAGAAACTTAAAAGTTTGGCTAACAAAAAAGAAGAGACAAAACAAAAAAAACATGAAAAGGTATTAAAACAAAAAGGAAAAATCAAAGCAATAAACTGAAATTCAAAAGGATTAAAAAATTAACAGAAAGAAAACGATTAACTTAACATAAATTAACAGCTGTTCAAGAAATCCTCGTCAAGCAAAACTTAGCTGGCTAGAAACAAAAAAAAACGCCACCCGCACGTTGAGAGGAAAACTCTGGTGTTATATAATTTTCCTAGTCCCTGACTCACGCTGACTACTGGCTAATATCTGCCCAGTATGCAAATTTTCAGCGCCCCCTACTGTAAGTAGAATGTCCTCTCTCAACAGCCAATTGTGGAAGAGGACGTAACTCAGGGTGGTTACTGCACCACACGCAACCAGCTCTCTTATCGGTGTTGACTCGATTTTCTGTTACACAAAACTAAGTTCATTCAACACTATCTTTAGCACTAAGTAAACTGTGATCCTCTCTAAGGAGTCAGATAATGACAACAATTGCTTCATTTTCACCGATTTTAAAACAAAGGCAATATGCCTTACGTAGCCTCTATTTTATAAAATAAATAATTTATCACACACCCTTTCTAACTAACCAATCTTTCAGCCCATTTGAACCCTACACGTTTGAACCCAAACACATCAAAAACATCGAAGCCGATCTCATCCCGACTCATTTGCAAAAGACTGTAAATTAGTTGTCAGATAATGCATAATCTGCTTAATGAATGTGTTTATTTTATTATCTATCTCTACTAAATTATTTTTATATCTACAAATAGATAAAGGTACAGATCTGCTTTGTGAGTTAAATTGATGTCATAAATTGATGTTCGCGGTCCATTTACTGGTGTCAGTTACGCATCGTTAATGCTAACTTGATGGTGGGAATCTCTAAGGAGAACAAACGTGTATGAGATATCATTTACCCATTTTTTTTTCATTTTTTTTTAATCACAAGCTTATAACGGGTCCTAGTATCGTCGTCATCTTTCTTTCTCTGTTTCTGTAATGACGTCATTCTACTAGATATTACGTAGCCGTAATATGAAACTTATTTTGTTTGACTTGTGACTACCGATCCTTTTTTTAGTTGTAGTTCAGTTGATATGTTTTTAAGTATACATTGTTTTAAAATTGGACATATGCCATGAAATTGCGTCACATGTTCTGTTTAAATCGGTGCCGTAACTATAAATTATTTTGCCCTTTATTGTTAGACTAACTGAATTAATTCGCAGGATGGAATAATTAAATCGAATTGATGGATTTAAAAAAAAATAATGGTCTAAACTTCTTTTATGTACCGTGTCCCTCCATGATGTCGGTTATCATGACTCCACACAAACACCGAAACAAAGTTTGTCTACCTACTATTTCTCCCACGGCCAGTTATGCCATCTATTTTACATAAGCTGTTTCCATCTGCCTTTTTAGCCTTCATTATGTCCTGTGAGTATCAAATTCTACAAGCTCCCTGTTCTCATTATGTGTCTCAGAAATTTCGACTGTCATTTTCTGGTCCAAAGCAAAAGTGTCCCTTTCGTTCCCCTTTCCTTAAAACTTATTCGTTGCCAACATGCGTATCTCCAAGTGAAAGATAAAAGTAAGAGAAAGGTTACTAAGTATATGTACCCTTTCCATTTTGCCTAAAACTTGGTCGTTGTTCGCAGGTTTACTTCATGGTATTCTCAGCATCCTTCTGTAGAAGCACATTTCTGCTGTATCAAGCCTCTTCTTCATCTTTGATGAGTTTCCCCAGCATTCACTGACATATAGAAGGGCCCATATTACATAACAGTTGAGTGCTCTTTTTTGTTTCTAACGAGATTTTCCTGTTTCTTAAGACTTTGCTTAGCTTTCGGAAAGCATCTTTCGTTATCCCAATGCTACTTCGGATCTCGGTGTCGCAATTTCCGTCTTCTGTTGAAACACTTCCTAGATATTTAGATTTCTTTTACTTGCTTGATTTTGGCATCTCCAGTTTGTAATTCGCATATTGGACTCTTCTGTTTGCTGATAACCATATATTCTGATTTCTTATACAGTGTAACTCGGATATAAGAGACCCGGATATAAGAGAAACTCGGATATAAGAGAGATTTTCTCTGGTCCCAAATTAGAGCCTGTGTTAGTGTATATATAATAGACCAAACCCAGATATAAGAGACTTCTTCTCCGGTCCCGACAACTCTCTTATATCCGGGTTACACTGTAGTTGATGCTTAATCCTGTCTTTTCGCTTTCCCTCACTAACTTTTGCAGTTACCTTTCTGGGTCTGCAATCGGGACTATGTTATCTGCATATCTAATATTATTAAGATTGTGGCCACCGATAATGAATCCTGATAAGAATTCTAATTCTCTCAGAATCACCTCACTGTAAAGTACCTCAATCAGTAACCATTGTTGCGGGATTACTAGCATGTTTGGCTAAATATTTAGTCACCATTATGTTGCGGGAATCAATACATTAGATAGTAAATATTTACGGGCTCCTGGAAATCCTACAAACAATATTGGCCGACTCAATGTGGGTCCAAGTTAAAAAAATGATTAACACAAATCTATAGATATAAAAAAAAACCGACAATGCATGTATTTACAAAAAGAAAATACGTGAAAATAGCGATAATAAGAATGCGTTTGTCAATGTGTGTGTGCGCGCGCTTTGAAGGTCAGAGCTAAAAAGCAGTAAAAGGGGCTAGGGAGAGAAATGCACGTCTTATATAGGCTTAAGGAGTGACAGGTCTTTTGGCAAAAACAAGTGGGATAACCCACACCTACCTTGAGTGGCTATTAGGTTTTGCATTATGAGAACAATTAGTATTTTTTAATAAAGAAAGTAAAACTGTTGCTGAAACAGTCAAGAAACGTTTTAAAGAAGGTTTGGGTAAGAAAAAGTAAATGTACGTGTTGTATTTGCAAGAAGACGAAAATTATGAAAATGTCTGTTCACGCAATCGATGAATATCACTATTAAATCATTAATGAGATATTTGATGCGACTGAGGGTTGAAATTCAAATTACGTTTCTACAAATTTTATGCAAGGTAAAAACAAGAAAAATGGATTTAAAAACGTCACAAAAAAGGTTTAAGAAAAATTAAAAAGTTAATAAACAAGGACCAACAAGAGCGTATTTGAAGAAGGTGGAATTGTGAATGTAAACAAAGAGATAAGATAGAAAATATTAAGAACATCAGCTAAAGTCGTAAAACATCCAAACTACAAGCTTTAAGTAAACATCGCAGACAGACATGTATAAATGGCTGAAGAAATACATGGAAACTGTTTACAAGAGTAATTTTTAACGATGAATGTAGAGCTTCAGTAGATAGGCCTGATAACTAGGCTAGATATTTGGTCCTTCATGAAAATATTTAAACAACATAACTTAGACGAGAACAGGTGGGGAAGGTGAAATATGTTTTGGCGCTAGTGTTGGAAGTAATACATTATGGGAACTCTTCAAAATTCATGACAGTTCAAGATAAATGCAAAGAAGTATTGTTTTTAGATAATTTTGTTTTTGGTTAGTACACGTTAAAACGAAGAAGCTTTTTTTAAAAAAATCATTTCCAAGCAAGACATTAAAGCCACTAATATACTAAGGGGTTACTCTGTGAAAGAATAAGAAAAAAAAAGCATTATTAAGGCGCGAGAACAATAAAAGAATAGGGATTAAGAAGACAGGAGATAACGATTGACATTGCATTTAGAAAGCGTTTCCGAGTCCTTGTTGAAGACAAATTATTTTCCACCCTTCAACCTCTCTCTTACAGGCGGGATGGGGCAAACCTCTCACTGCTCTACCGCTACTTCCATGGAAAGTGCTTGGACCACCTGCATTCCTTGGTTCCGCCAGTTTTAACCTTCACTGCAAGGACCCCCCTGCCACTCACATTGTAGCAAATCGCCCACAATTCCTCCGTATTTCATTGGTGAGAAGTGAGTTCCACTCGAATAGCTCCTTTTCGTGAAACACTGCCCCATGAAACCAGCTCCCAAAAGAATGCTTCTCTGACCACTACAATCTTAAGCTATTCAAGTCTAGACTTAACCGTTTTCTTCTTCAATATCCGCATAAACGGCCTCTTAATGTAACCCTCTACCTCGAGTGCCCCCCTTGCTTTATACAGTGTAAATCTTACTGTAGAAAAATTAAAAAAATAATAATAATTTATTCAGGTATAAGGGGTTTGGAGATAATCAAATATATGTTTCTGTTGTTTAGATTGTTTGGATTTATTTATGAATAACATTTTATATAGTATCCCGACAAAGGTTTGTCTTTTGTCAAAGGTTTGTCCGGTTCACACTCCTCCACGGTCTTTTGAACAGGAGTAGAGGTTCATTCCTTGTTTCCGATTTAGGGTTGAGCTTCCGGTTCATTCTAAAAGCTACTTCTAACTGTATACTTCGAAAGTCCCCAGCTGAGCTCTGAAATTTTATTCGCTAATTAAATTGTGACTTCTTCAAGTCTAGAATTAGGTATCTTTCCTGTTACCTTGCCCTTTCTTATACTAATACAACTCAACACAGTAACCCTCTACTTTGAGTGGCACTTGAGCCTTGTATTCAGTGAACCTTATTAAAAAACAAGTTATTATCAATATTTTAATATGGACATATATTATCAGCTGAAACTCACATAATATATCATTAATATAAATGTAAATATATCCAGAAAAACCCACCTTCGAAACATTTTTTTATCAATAATTTAAGAGTAGATATTATCACATAATACATTGTTCCTATAAATATAAGTGCATCCTGATCTCACTTATGAACATCAGTTGTGTATCTGTCTGTATTTCTGAGATGAGGTATTGTAACTATTTAACACTATTTACATTGTTCGGGCTGTATTCCTCATCTTTACTTTCATATTCACGACGTTTCGGCCGCTGTACGCTCCGGCCTTCGTCAGGTGATATACGTTGGAATTTCGAACTGAAGCCTTTATTTCGTCCACGTGTGTAGGTTCTAGTTCCACGTGCTATGCCTTTTTTCTGTTTTCCAGTTATCTCCCTTTAGTAACTCAACTTTCAAAGTTTTTTCTATCTTTCAAGTCATTGTATTACATTAATCAACGCTTTTATTCACTGGGTCATGTGTCATTCAGTAGCCACGCCAGGGTTAACCTGGGAGATGACATCCGAGCTGGAGGTGGAGATCCATACTACACAGGTTGTCAGTGGCTGCCTCGACATATAAAATCATGTGATCAACCCAACTGCACCTGGAATGTACGCATATGAGAAAACTGATGACAGGCAGATATATAAATGTCCAACTCAGAGTGAGAAAAAATTAACGTACAGAATGAAATCTGATGCACTCTCTGCCCATCTCTCTCTCTCTCTCTCTCTCTCTCTCTCTCTCTCTCTCTCTCCCTCTCTGACGAAGGTGTCCCACAGGGCTCCATCCTAGGTCCTAACCTCTCTTTAATTTGATCTAAAAGATTAAAATGATTTTATAATCAAATTTTTATTTTTGCTATATCTGAAATTTTACATACACACACATGTGTGTGTAAAAATTGAAATATAGCTAAATATATATTTGTAAAATTATTTTAATATTTTACAACAATTACAGTTAAAATTACTATTAAAACTATTTTAACTGATTAGTCCCATACGACTTAATGTTACATTTTCAAAAGGAAATGTTCTCATAAAATACTATAAGCTCGTAACCGTCTTTGAAGAAAAGAACTTATTTTCAATACAAGAAAGACAACCCAAAACAAAATAGCTATAAATGAATTGTCTCCCTTACATTGGTAGCATATCGAATTATTTTATTAAATTTAAATAACTATCATTTTTTAAATCATTTCACCCCAAGCAAAACGGTAATGTCGCTAGTACGCAGGGATTTACAGAGAATGAAGGTGAGAGAAAAGACTGGTGTAGGGGGCGAGGAAAGGATAAAAGCTGTACTGGTTTCAAGAAGATAGAAAATTGCGATTGAAGTTGCATTTAAATTTTTGAAGATTGTAGGGAGTTCCACAGGCGGGAAGTGCGAGAAAAGAAACTGTTGAAGTAGAAGTGGCGGTTACATTTATCTAACTCAAAAGCAAAAGAGTGGGACCTCAATGTCAATCTAGTAGCATGCTTAAACTCACGAAGTCCGAACACCAGGGAAAAAGTTCGTCAGAGCAGGTGCCATGAAAATATTTGAAGAAAAGACAGAAGGAAGCCACGTCACGTCGGTGAGAAAGTGACTGAAGTCGAGATGCCAGATCATGATCGATTGCAGATCCTTCTTTGGATTTTGTCAAGAACCTGGAGATGAGTAGCAGGAGCACTAGACCAGATATGGCAACAGTATACAGAGCACGGACGAATGGTAGATTTTGAAATGTTCAAGATGGACTCTGACGAGAAAAACCTTCTGGCACAACACAGTGAACCAACTATTATTGCTGTAGATGCTGCTATAGATTCAATGTAGTCCTTCCACTTCAAGTCAGTCTGGCATCAGCCATGCTGATGGTGGACAGGAAAGTTTTTCTATGGTGGTTAAATGAGAGCAGTTTCGTTTTGGAGCCATTGAAATTTACGAGCCATTTCCTGGCCCATTTAATCACAGATTGGAGGTCTTTTTCAAGAATGGAGGCTAGGTTCACTTTGTCAGATCTGACGGTTTTGCTATTGAAACAGGTGTAAATGGTAGTGTCATCAGCATAAATGCCTACTTGGGAACTGATGACATCAGGAAGATCATTGATAAAGATCAGAAACAGCGTAGGCCCAGGATAGAACCTTGTGGGTAGCGCACACGTTTGTGTGAAAGGATCTGGAAGCGAGCCTGTTCAAAACGATCATCATTTCACGATTTGATAGGAACGATTGGATGAAACCAAAAAATCGTTCAATAATGCCGTAGCCCTGGAGCTTACGTAGAAGACCAGCATGCCAAACACTGTCAAACGCCTTTGAGATATCTAGAGCTTCGTCGTTATTATTAAGAGCTTTGATATACATATTCAGTGATGGCCATTAGCACATCAGCGGTAGACTTGGCAAAACGGAAGCCATATTGTTTGTCACAGAGTAGGTCGTGAGAGGTAATATGCTTAACCACTTCAGCATTGATTAAAACCTCGAATAATGGAGATTTTACAATAAAATTAACTTATTCATAAATTTGATATATCTAAGGAGATATACTGTTAATAAGAATAGAAATTATCTCAACAATATATTATCAAATAAATTAATTTTCAAGTTGCCTTGATCTATCCTTCTCCACATCCTTTCCTCTAACACTCCTATCTGCTCTCGCTCCAAATCTTCTGTAACCCCTTGCATGCTAGTGGCTTCCAGCCTTGCTTGGGATGAAAAGCTTTAAAAAAATCCTCTTACTACTAATGACAATCTTCTGAAGAAAATGATAGAGAGAGTAAAAAAAATTCCAGGGGAAATAGAAACAAAAATTATTATTATTTTCATCATAACTTTTCTCGACATATCAATTTTTTCAGCCATATCTGAAATAAAATGAGTATGTTTTGGCAATTATTTGATCAATTTAAATTTTAATTTAAAGATGCAAAAATATCATTTTGGTTTACACTTACCTTGAAAAAGATTTGTTAATTAAAGTTTTCTTTAATTTCTGTTTGTTTGGGGATAAATACTTATTAATTATGATTAACTAGACAGCATTTTAAAAATGTAGTTTTAACTGATTGTCTATAAAGAATTACAGAACTCCATGCTCGTCGATGTCACTTATTGTATAGTTCCACTCAGATTTACATTAATTTAATCTTATTTACTTTATATATACTCAGGTTCACCAACCTTGTGTGTTTGCGTGCACACGCGCATATGTGCGTGTATATTTATACACATATATATCATGCAATGTGCACATTCTATCTATCTATCACCCTCTCTCTCTCTCTCTCTCTCTCTCTCTCTATATATATATATATATATATATATATATATATATATATATTTCATATAGACAAAAACAATTTACTCACTACAAAGATTCAACTTCGTTTCAGTGCATTTAAATTGCACTTCGACTGGTGGGAAACAATTCTGTTTGTAAGCAAGTGTGTGTGTGTGTGTGTGTGTGTGTGTGTGTGTGTGTGTGTGCGTGCGTGCGTGCCTGCGTGTGTGTGTGTGATAGACCAATGGAAAAAGCCATAAAAAACAGAATAATATTATTATGATTTATATATTTTTAAGCCAGTAGAAAAGAAGCACAAGAAAAAATGTTTAAAAATAGAATTTCCGGGGATGCTTGTGTATCTTTTCAATGAAGAAAAAATAAACTGATGTTGGTCTTTTTAAAAAGCAATCTTTAAAAAAACACATATTTTGCCAGTAGATCTGTTGTAGGACTTGTAACAATTATTGTTTTATAGAAAGATTCTATAAATTTAAACTAATATTAGCACTGGCAGCTCGGTAATTGAATGTCGAAAGTTTTCTCACAAGGAAACGGCCAATATTACCATTAATGTTTGAGATATATCTAAGAAAATTGCCGAGACTTGATTAAAAAAATACAATATTGTTACAATGTTCCGAATGTCGAATATTATAGCTTAGAAATAATATTTGAAGATCCAGATTGTAAAACATTAATTTAATTTTGGGTAGTTGACTTTTTTGTGGAAATTATATTCATTAGGTATTTCAAGAAAAAGTTCCACTACTATCGAAGCCTGTGTCATCATTGGAATTAAATTCCTCCAATTCTCCCCCCGCGTCAACCCCATCATCAGAATCACCAGCAGACATTCATAAGTCTATTCTTGGTTGCCATGATATCAAAAATTGATTATTTGTAAACTGAAAAACCACAAAATAAATCATTAATTTCAACCATATTTGTGCTACATAGAAGCTACCTTATTGTTCATGCTGACGGAAAACCGTATAAAGATGCTTAATTGATAGTCGAAACAAAGAAAACAAGAATTACCTCCCTTTTTAACTACGTAAGATTGTTGACGTGATTATTTCCCTTGATTTATCCATTTCGATACGTCTGAATCCGACAGTTGTACAATTATTGTTATCGCCATATCAAACCGTGTGTGCCAATTTGTTAACCTAATGAGTTAATTTTTTTTTTTAATCTTAGCTTCTATTTTTGATAAGCTCTTAAATGTATTAAAAAACTATTGTGGCCAATTTGGTTAAGGCATCACCTAGAAATCTGGTGATTATGAGATGTAAGGTCAACAAATCGCATATTTATTTTGGAAAGTATCAGTCCTTGAAAGTTTTGAAAAAAGACAACAATAAAAAAAAAGTAAACTAGGTGAAACAATAGCATTTAAGTAATTTAAGTACTTGGTACTTGCCGCTTCGGCTTCACTGATGGCAAGATGACCAAATTTAAAATCTGAACTGTTTGTTTTCCATATTACATTTATTATAAAATATATTCAGTTACCCAGCTTATACGCCGCTCTTCAACAGTGTCGGCTCCGCCATATGACGGATGGGAGGATTCCGAAGGTACGGGGAACTGACCACCGGCAAGAAGGTACAGCCTCATCTTCGCTTCATGGGCATTTGCAAAAGGGACACGAGGGCGATAGTGGAAAGACATCGCCAACGATCGCTCACGTTGGATACGCGATTTACACCGCGGTCTGGAGCGAGGAGAAGAGAAACGAAGGCTTGCCTCCGGGAAGAAGCGTGCTCGACGGAAAGAAAAACATCAAGTCGACATCAGGGGAGCGTCTTCACATGCATTCGTTGCAATCGAGACTGTCACTCCCGAGTGGATCTGTACAGCTATAACAGATACTGTACCGCCATCAGCAGCTAAGACATAACTCCTTTGGCGTACATCCAAGCTTTCTCGAAACCGACAGATGCCATACATTCAGTTTAAATACAGAAGGACTTAAAAAAATAACTTCAAAGCGACACACATTTCGGCTTATCTTTTCCTGTGACTCAGAGATTGTTACCAGAGAGGAAAGAATTTAGCCCTTGCGACACATATGTTCTTTATAATTTCATTTGAATTATGCAAACATATTTTAGTGTAAGCACATGCATACTTTAATTCAGTCACAGACCTAAAAATATTAATTGAAAATTTTAATTAATTTTATTTAATGTGAAATAATTTTTGAATAGTTCAATAAAATCTTATACTTAGCTTTTTCTTTGGTTTAAAAACATTCCTTTTCTTGCCTTCAACTTTATGATTTTATCGCTCAGTCCAGGGTATGTGTGGCCCAGACTGTGTGTGAGAGCAATGCATTATTCCAGTATCATATTTCAAACGCAGTCAAATTGTGTGTATGTGCGTACCTGTGTATGCGTGACGCTTGTGTATGTTAAATAGCACAAGAACATTTGAGTTAATCACGCACAATGCAGACATACATATAAACATTCTATACACGAATGCAAATTTACAGGCAGAGAGTCAGCTCAATTTTTATAATATAGATTTGATTTTATTTTGTTTATTTAAAATATTCAAGTCAAAGGTTTTCCTGTAGAATAGACTTTCAAAACTTGCACACTATAATTACTTCACAATAACTTTCGAGTACCACTTGTAGACAAACACGCACACACACGTACACACACACACACACGCACACACACACACACATATATATATATATATATATATATATATATATATATATATATATATATATATATATATATATATAGGGTTTAAACCTCGTTACTACCAACCCAGTGTAATTTAGCAATACTTCATGATATCGCCAAACTTTATTGGTCCTTAACCCATTCCGATCGATACTAATAAGTTATTTTATCATGGTATTTGATCAATGAGACAGCGCTTAGGGAAACATAGTTCATGCCTTTTTAAAAAGCTAAATGAACACACACAACATCACCCCAAATTCAAATTTTGTTACTCAATCTTATTACCCTCTCCTCTATTCGAATTCTCGTCGCCAACTGTTGTATTTCGTGTTTTCGAGATAACAGAGGGGAAAAAATACGGAAAACAAAAGTAATGAAATAGAAGGTTTACTACACAAAGGTACGCTTAGCTATTGACCTATTGCTATCTCTGCTCAACTCCGCTTAAATATGCTTATTTAAGGAGATGGAGAGAATAATTCGTCTTACTCAATCATTCTTTTATTTTTTTTAGCGGGTGGTTACATCTTAGAGCGATACCTCAAGCACCAGCGCCGTGCATGCATGAGGCCCGTCCACACAGTTCACCAGCACCGATGATAAATGCACAGTTAGTCCCAGACCGTCACTCATTCACCACAGCCACTGTACTGGTTTCACTTAATCTTTGGGCTCGGCTGCACCGCCTCCCCCTTAATCGCAGTTTTAGTGGTAATTCCTCATTAACACTAGGTGCTTTTTCAGCCCGCAATTTACTCTGCAATTGAGCTAACAGAATTTCATCCTCTTCTTCACATTCACTCAGTTCTTCTTCCCTAAGTTTAGGCTCAATCCCTACTTCCTCAGAATGTCCCGCCGGGGTCCGATTTACCTCACTCAGCCTTCGAAGGGTAGTTGGGCTAATTTCAATCTCCTCACTCCCTTCACTTTCACTCTCAGTCTCTAAACCGTCGGGTTCTACCAACGTAGTTTTCCTCAGCCTTTTCAGTTGAGATTTTGTTTCGGCTCCTTTCCATTCTCCTATTTCAGCCAGCTTTATATCATTCGCATGCACTCTTTTTCCTGTTCGGTCAATTGGTCCCAGATCACAAAGGAAACCGGACCCGTCTGCTCCACGATCCTATAGTATGGATTCCATCTCTGGTCCAATTTACCTTCTCTCAGGTGTATTTTATACAATGGATCACCTATCTGGAAGGAAACCTCTCTATTTTTATTTACCCGATCGTTTCGCCTTTTCTGGGCTCTTTGAATCCTCCTCCTCACCTGCGTAAAAATTTTATGCTTTTATTCTAAAGCTATTTGGTGATGATCCTCTCCTAAATACTTCCTCCTAGGTCGTAACAGATTGTCTATAGGTAAGACTACATCCCTGCCATATATCAAGTAATAAGGGGAAAATTTTGTCGTCTCGTTCATTGAGAATCTCACAGCTGCTAACGCTTGGATTACGAATAAATCCCAATTTTCCCTATTATCCTCTGTTAGTTTAGCTAACACATCAGCGAGGGTCTTATGAAATCTCTCTACCTTAGCGTTACTTTGGTGGTGATATGGAAAGGTGGTTACGTGCTATATGTTTAATTCTCCCAACGTCTCTCTCATAATCTGATTCACATTCTCCGATCCATTATCGGTAACCAACTGTTCGGGGGCCCCATACCTAGGGAATATTTCGTTCAGTATTATAGCTGACACCGTTCGTGCCTTCTTATCCGGTATGGCAAATGCCTCAGGCCAAAGCTGTCAGCCAGTCCATAAAACGCACTATATAAAGATATATTCTATGTGTTTCTCCATCGGGCCCGGAAATATCCAGGCTTACATTCTGAAATGGATAATTCGGAACATCCGTTTCTAATACTGGGGAAACCCTACTCCTTCGACTCTGTGCTTGGCATGTTACACATTTTTTATATGGTTCACAACATCATTAAACAACTTAGGCCAGTTGTAATTTCTCATTATTTATCCATACGTCTTCTCAATTCCCAGGTGTCCTAACCTCCTATGGCACTGGTCTAGAATTTCAACTGTCAACATCTCAGGTATCACCATTTTTAAACTTACTTTCTCATCTCTTCCTGAAAGGTAATACAACACTCCATCGTGCACCATATATTTGAAGGTACGCCCTTTCTCAGGCACACCCGATACTGGTCCATCCTTATCGGGGACATAGTTGTGTAAGAACCGCCCCGATGCACTTATCGCTAGCATCGGTGTACAGCACCATGAGCTTACTCTGGTCTGAGTAAGCTAACAGGGGTACAGCTGCCAGATGGTCCTTTAGTGCCTCGAATGCACGCTAACAATCCTCGGTCCACTTAAACCTAGCATGCTTCTTAGAACTATTAGAGGGCTTGCTAGCCGACTAAATGCTGGTATGAACCTCCGATAATATCCGATGGCTCCAATAATCTCTCTTACGGTCTTCGGTGCGGGCATGGCTCTTATAACCTCTACTTTGTCTAAATCCGTTTTTATGACTTCTTTGTTTATGATAAACCCTAAGTACTTTGTCTCTTCTTTCATAAACTGACACTTTGATAATTTTAACTTTAATCCATGCTCTCTTAACCCATCGAACACCTTCTGCAGATGTTCAAAATGCTCCTCCGGTGATTTTGAAAATACCATGATGTCATCTAAATACGCCATGGCAAATGCCTCAGTGTCATTCAATACGATGGACATTAACTAACTAAATACACCCGGGGTGTTTGCTAACCCAAACGGCAAAACGCTAAAATTGAAGAGACCCACGTGGCAGGTAAAAGCGGTCTTTTCCTGATGCTTTTTTCTAAGTGCTACCTGCCAATATCCCGACCTCAAATCCAAGATGGAAAAACATTTAGACTTTCCTAAAAGAGCTAGAATATCATCAATAGGGTGGGGGGGCACTGCCAGCGGTTTCATAATGGCATTTAATTGAAGAAAATCCACACAAAACCTATGCCCTCCATCCTTCTTTTCAACAATCATTATTGGAAAACTCCAGGGAGATTTGGATCTTTCGGTTATCCCTGATTCCATCATTTCATTCACTGCGTCCTCTAATAATTTTCTTTTGTGGATTGGGGTCCTATACGGCCATAACTTAATAGGTGGGTGATTACCCGTGTCTATCTTCATTTCAACTGTCTCCGTCTGTCCCAGTTCCTTATCAGTAATCGCTATTACCTCCCGATTACCATTCACCAACCCCCTCAATTTCCTCCTATAACGCTCAGGAGCTGTTATATCTTCATCACTTATTTCATCCTTACCTGTCTTATTCCCATGCCTATTCTCATTCCATTCTCTCACCTGTTTGACTTCTCTCACTGGGCACGCCTGTGCCAGCTCCTCTCCCTGCTTTATTTTAATAGTTTTATTGGCAGTATTGGTTAACAGTAAGGGAACGATCCCCGACTTCTTCCCCAACGAATCACACACGGTTATTTCCCCTTCTCTATTATCATACCTATCAGTAGGAACCACTTGGTAAAGGTCACTGTTCAGCACTCCTTCTGTTATAATCTTGCTCTTCCCCGATACAGTAATCCAAGGAGGAAGCTTTATATCTGTCTGGGCCACCACTGGCAATTGTTCATAATTATCCTCTCCAAACAGTATCCCTACCCCGTCCAATGTTAGGATGACGGGGTCAAAACGGATCTGTGCCCTATTCTGCCTAAGCCAGTCACTCCCCATAATTAGCTCACCACACAAGTCAGGTGCCACATAAACCTTAAGTTTACCTCTGGTTTTTGCCAACTGGAAAGGTAGCCACGTCATACCCTCTATCCTCATCCTGCTACTATCAGCCTGACTTATTAGTAGATCGACGGGACTAAGCTTCGTTTTCAGTCCCAACTGTCTAAAAACCTTGGAGCTAACCAGTGACACTGAAGCTACAGTATCAACAAAGGCCTTCACCTTCTTGTCTCCCAGCAACACATTACAGGTGAAGTCTGGCCTTTCCTTCAGCAAACGGTATACCTTCCCGTATGTTCTCTCCCTTCCTCCCGCTTTCTCGACAACCAAGACGTGGGAGTCGGTGACAGGAGTTCACCTTTTTCTAGGGACTCCAATTTCTGTCTAGGGGTCCTCCTGGGTGGGGGTAGAGCTCGGATGACTCTCTTTTCTCAGACTAGCAACCCATTTCTCCCCTCCATTCGAGTTAGGGTTGTTCCGTTCGGTGTGGTCCATCTTTCTCCTGCGAAGACAGGTTCGTCTCAGGTGACTCGCTCCTCCACAGCACCAACACCTTCGCCCCTTACAACTGGCCGAAAAGTGCCCGACTACACATGTTCAGCATCTCAGAGGTCTTACTTGCGCTGGGGCCACCCTGCCTCTTACTTTTTCACGGGTGACCCATCGGCGTTTCACGAACCCTTTTCCTTCTCGGTAGGGGGCACCAGCGTATTAACTCGCTTTATCCCCGGTTTACGTCCCCCTCTGCATTACACCACCGAGCCTTGTGCCCGAACTCGCCACAAGTCGTGCAGTCCGGCCCCAATGACCTTGGGTCGCCTCCATAGTTTTTCGGACAGTCGCGAGTCCGATGCCCACCATACTTGCAAGTCCAGCACACCAGCCCATATCGGCCCGGTGTGGGCCTGTGAAACCCATAACGCAGATCCCTGGCTCTCCTATTGGGAACTGCTTCGGCCTTCCAGTCCTTTCCACCTCTGCTTTCGGGTCCCGTATCTGGATCCGTTCCAGGTCCTTCTTTTTCATCACTACTTTGCCCCCCCCCCCGGGTTCCTACCTCCACCCCATCTTATTCTATCCCAGAGTCGTTCCCTGGTCCGAGCCGCCTCTATGGCTTCGGCCAGGCTGACGGGTACCTCCTTCAGAACATCGCCCCTCAGGTCCCTGTGACTCAGCACGTCCTCATTAGCCTCTCCCTCTTGTTGCTGCAGCCGGAATAATTTCCTGGCTGCCTCAATGGCCGTACGTTCACTTGCGTATTGTCGCACCAGAGCGGATTTAAGCTAGGTTCACGTCAGGGCCGGGTTTTCTTTGTACTAGCCCCCTATGAACTTGGACACCTACCCCAGTGCGGCGTCGTAAGCTAGGAGCACCATTTCTTGGTCCGAGAGTCCATAGATCACCTGCTTCTTCTGAATGGACAGAATCCATTCGTGCAGGTCCGCAGGGTTTCCTTTATAAGTAGGTAGCTTCATGCTACCTATCAGCCTCCTTAAACCCATCGATATTTCGGGGACTCCCACGTCCCCAAGGTCATCTGTTGCGTCTGATCCTGCTACGCTCATCCTAGCGTCTTGTCAACTACCACTTTCCCACAAGAAGAGAGACCAACGACAGAACGAAAGGAATAATACTTAACACGATGGTGGCCCTTCAACTGCGTACAAAGTCGACAAAGTCAAAACAAGATCAACAATATTACTGGCTGATCTTAGTGCAAAGAGCGAACAAAGGAAACCAAAAAGTGACTTACCTGAGGTCCGCCGCCCCGTGTTTTGTTTCTTTTTCCTCCTTCTTTTGCTTCCTTCTCTTTTCCTCCTTATGTCTCTTTCAGACCAATACAGTCCGAAGACTAGAGTCCTTTCTGGTATTACTCGGTCCAGACTGGACAAAACAAATGCAACCTTCTCTCCTCTTTCAGACGGCCGTAGCAATTCCCACGGGTCTATCCTGGTCACGGCCACCAGTCTAACACTTTCGCCCCAGCCCCTCAACCTCCCACGTTTTACTCTCTGGGTTGAGGTGTCTACTCGGTCCTAACCGAACTTAAGGGAGTGGCCATAGGTCCCCTGAGCATCCGTAGATTAATCGACCGGTCCGCTGGTTTAATCCTGCTTCCTGTCCACGTTGTGATTTATTTGATCCAGAAAGCAGAAGTGATGTCCGTCCATTCACGGTCGACTGAAGATGTAGACACGGCTGGGGAGTCTGCGCTAAGAAATTTAGAATGCAGCAAAAAAAAAAAAATGAATATCTGCAGAAAGCCGGACAAATAACTATTCAATGGTTGAATTGTTAATGTCTTTTATATAGCAGAAAATAATAGTAGAGAAAAGAAACCGGTTACAGAAAAGAAAAGTATTTAACATAAAAACTCATACACTGAATTCTAGACAGAGAGAGAGAGTGTGTATGTGATAACTTGTTGTTAAATCGTCTTAGAACGATATATGACTCTTGCGATGGAGGGATAAAGATTTCTGTACGGGGCTTAAAGTTATAGTGGAGTTCCTCCTCCCAACGCTTGCCCGGGCCAATTCTCTCTTCTCTCTTCAAGAATTTTCCCCCGTCTGCCTTTTTCAGCATAACTACGCGTTTATATAGATAAACCCGGCTGGTTATAACTGACCCTCGGCCCTACTACTTCGCACGCGATTATCACAGGCTTCTGGCTGCTTCAACCAAAATCATGTGAATTCCAAAGTTCCTTCTAGCTTACTCGGCTCTATTTCAATTTTTAATCGATAAAAATTATTTCGACCATTTACATTGTCTTCTGATGACCCAGATTCAATGGGTACAACTTCTGCCCTAGATCAGATTTCCCCCATCAGTAAACAAAATGCTCTGATTTAATTTCGCTATTCAAATCTATTCCAATTTCACTAAAAATATATACGTGTGTGTGTGTGTGTGTGTGTGTGTGTTTCCCAGATTCTCTCTCTGTCCCATTTATTGTTCCTTATTCTAGATAAAATTCGACTTGAGGCTGGATCTTGTAATGTTTCCATAACTAGTCTATTCATAGGCAACGCATCCGTTTCCACCCAATGTAAAAATTCATCTACAACTTTTGTTTTTGTTTTGTTCCTTTTCAAATTGTAGTCGGGACAATTCGTCTGCGTCTGGTATCGTTTCCCCCTCACGTATTCTATATGATAATCAAAAGCCATTAACTTCATAGCCCATCTTAATATTTTGGCGGGTGTAACTTTTGGCAATTCCTTCATAGGATGGAATATAAATTCTAAGGGCTTATGATCGGATTTCAACAAAAATTATTTTCATAATAAAAATTGTCTTGCTCTGGTCATACTCCATACAATCGCAAGTGCTTCCTTTTATTATATTAGAGTCGTTCAATTCAGCTGGTGTCACTATCCTGGAAAGATACATCACCAGATGTCCTTTCTGGGACAAAATTGCCGATACAGACTGGCCACTTGCATCTGTGGATAATGTAATATCCTTTTTAGGGTCAAAAATGTTTACCAAGGTTGTTTTTTTTTTTTGTTTGTTTTTTTTAGATAGAGTTTCTTTTAATTTAATGAAAGCTGTTTGGTGTGTACTATTTTATTCAAACTCCTTATTCTTCTTACGCAACTCAGAAAACGCTTGAATTCTTTCAGAATATTTTGACAAGAATTTTCTATAAAAATTGGCTAATCCGAAAAATGATTCCAATTCTTTTGTATTAGTTAGAGAAGATACATTTAATATTTTTTGTATTAACGTCAGGTCGGGCGAAGTACTGTTTTCTGAAATTTGGTAACCCAAGAATGTTAATTCTTTGCAATTATCCATTGCAAATTCTTTTTTTTGTTTCAGTTCTTCTTTAGTGGCCGCACCTAAACTTATATCTTGATAAATTATCATATTTTCTACTCTACTCGCTAACAAATTTTCATAATTTTTGAAAAATCGAGCTGGCTGTCATAATTCCAAACGATAAGCGTGACCACCTATGGTTAGGGGGGGTTATTGCTGTGATTTCCTAAAATTCACCATCCATTTGAATTTGGTGGTACGCATTTTTTTAATCAATTTTTGTAAAATATTTCATCTCTGCCAGAGAATGTAATATATTTTCTATGTTTGGAATAGGGTAGGAATCCGAACAAATCTTATGATTTATGCCTACTTTTAATCTCTGCAAATTCTTAAATCACCATTAGGTTTTCTTAAAACCACAATAGGCGAAGCCCATTTGCTGCCTCCAGTTTCTACATATTGAAGAATGCCTTCTTCCACCATTTTCCACAGCTTATCAACTACCATTGGCTTTATATGAATGGGAAGCCTACGGCTTTCAAAATACGATGGAATATTTCTTTTTAACTTAAGTTTTCGCCGTATAGTTTTTTTTAATGTCCCAGTTTCGGAAATTCACATATTCATAGCAATAAGTAAACATGTGCTATTAATATTTATCAAATCAGTTTCTACTAAACCATGACATTTTTTACAGTTTATGGCCATAATAGTGACGGTTTCAAATCTATTTTTGTTTCAAAAGTGCCTTGAAAGGACCCTAATATTTTTTATACACGTTCCATCAAACTGTTTTAATCTTAATAAGCTTTTCTTTGATTTTGGTTTCGATAATTGTTCCTGTTATAAAAAAGGGTTTGAGAGGAAGTAAAAGAAGGCTGAGTCCTATAGCTTGAGTGAAGCTTTATTCCACTAGAAATCTACTCCGGTAGCGAACCGTAAGAAGAAAATGGCCGACTACCTCATGAAGAGAGAAAGACGAAAACAAAGGGAAATTAATCAGTTCTGGAAAGTCAGGGAAAGATTAAAGAGTTCCTTTATTTTCACCACATTCTCCGCCAATTAAGAAAAAGTTCAGGTTCGTACGTTCTTCTGGAAGGGGGTGGTTTCTATGGGTGTCTCTGCTCAAACTGAAAATAGAGAAAGGAGAAAAACAGATGTTCAAAGCTGATAATTTTCAGCTAAATACGGAGGTTTTCGACGAATTCTAAAAGAGCGTCGAAGATTCGAAGAGGTCTTCTTAAGAGGTCCTCTGGAAGCTATCCAAGGGCAGAGGATGGGGAGATGTAGGAGTGGAATTTACAGTGGGGTGGTTTTGGGGGCAGCTGAATCGTCAATAAAAGTATTTTCCAGAGCACTCGGCAGAGGAGGAGGAGTAGGAGTGTTAGACTAAATAGGGGCGTCCATTGGATCAAGTTCTGTGTGTGAACCGTTTGGATTGCCATCCAATGGTGCAATATGGCGTAGAGACATCGTCGTTTCTTGTCCATTGTTAAGTCGCACGTGAGCGTAGTTCGGATTGACTTCGAGCATATCAATTGTCTCAACTAAAGGCTCATATTTACTCCCCGTACATGGCGCCTCAGGGGCGCCGATTTTGATTTTGTTAACCATGTTGGTATGGAATCACCAGAAGCTGATTTCCTTTGGAAATTAAACAAACGTTCATGTGGAGTACAGTTCGAGGCAGTGGAAAGCAATGAGCGAATGCAGTGGAGTGCTACATCTAGAACCTTTTCCCAACTAGCAACCGGGAGATTACTAGACCGTAGAGCCAGGCTCACCGTTTGCCAGATGATACCATTGTACCTCTCTGCTTGTTCATTGCCCTGTGGATTAAAGGCAGTTGTTCGGCTGATAGCAATGCGTCGAGAAAGTAGAAACGCCTTTAATTCGTCCGACATAAAAGCTGTACCACGATCAGAGTGCACCAAAGAAGGGTTTCCAAAAATGGAAAATAAACTAGTTGTAAATAAAGAGACATCAGCACAAGGGTAAGCGAAAGGAAAACGGGAGTATTCGTCAACGACAGTAAGTATGAACCGATTGCGAGAATTTGAAGGTAAAGGTCCCTTGAAGTCTATACTTAATCTTTCAAAGGGTTGACTTGCTTTGACTGTTTGAGGATGCATTTTAATGAATCTGGGCTTTATCTCGGAACACACCTGGCATGACCTGGTTACTTCTCTTACATCTTCTACAGAGTATGGCATATTTTTACTTCTGACGAAATGCAGCATTCTTGTTACCCCAGGGTGACATAAATCTTTGTGCAAGATATGTAGTTTGTTAACAGAGATGGTAGAAGAGCAAATTCGTGATAAAGCGTCCGCAGCAACATTTTGTTTTCCCGGACGATATACTATGTCGTAACTGAAACAGGCAAGTTCTAATTTCCATCTTGTGATCTTCTCGTTTTTTATCTTATTTTTACTTTTAAGATTGAACATGAAGGAGATAGATTTCTGATCTGTGATAAGCTTAAATGTCTCCCGAGTAATAAGTGTCTCCATTTTCGAATCGCTTCTACAATTGCATAGGCCTCCTTTTCAACTGATGAGTGCTTTTGCTCGGCAGAAGTTAAAGTTCTTGAAAAGAAAGCTACAGGCCGACGGTTTGGGGTTAGAGAGGCAGCAATAGCATGTTCCGAAGCATCAGTCTCAATCTCAAAAGGTAGAGTAGAGTCTATAGCCACCAGGCACGATTTTGCGATCTCCTCCTTTAGATGCTTGAAGGCATCCGTTTGTTCTTTAGCGAGAAGAAAATGGGCAACTCTGGTTAAGGGATGTAATTTTTCGGAGAAATTTGATATCCACCTAGAATAGTGAGAGAACATCCCCATTGCTCGTCGGAGAGAGGTATGGTTTTGAGGTACTGGCAGATCCACCAATCCTTTGAGTCTGTCAGGGTCTTGTTTTACTGAACCCATGCTTATAGTATACCCAAGCAAGTCCACTGAACTAAGTGAATAATGACATTTGCTTTTATTCAGTGTTAGGCCGTAATTTGCCACACTATTTATAAATTTCTTTAGATTGTTGTCATGTTCTGCCTGGTTATGACCACAGATAGTAACGTTGTCGATATAGGCGTAGGTTCCTCGGAGGTCTTCTCGCCTGATAATGTCATCAATGACTCTCTGGAAACTTGCTACTCCATTGGTCACTCCAAAAGAGATTCGACAAAATTGGAGACCCAGCAGCTTCGAAGGCAGTATATTTTCGTTCTTCTGGCTTGATGGCAACCTGGTGATAGGCAATGGTTAGATCAAGAGTGCTAAATACCTGATAACAGGCAATCTCATTTACCATGTCCTCTATCCGAGGAAGTGGATAAGCATCCAGAAGAGTGAACCGATTTATCGTCTGGGAATAATCTACGACGAGTCTCTTCTTGTGATTTTCAGGAGACACTACCAGTGTTTTGGCTCGCCATGGCGATTGAGATAGCTCTATAATTCCTTCCTTCAGCATACGCGATATTTCTGAATGAATGAATTTAGCGTCAGGTAGGCTATGTCTCCTGGATTTTACTGCTATTGGATGACAATCAGAAGTTAGATTCGCCAACAGAGAAGGGTAAGGGACATTATTAATTGCAGTTAGTCCACAAACAGTGAGAGGTGGAAGCAGTCCCCCGAAAGGTATTTTTACCGAAGAATGCTGACGTAGGAAATTATGTCCAAGAATGACATCACAGCATAAGTTAGCCATAACGGACAACTTGACATTACGGTACTCTCTACCGCTTAGATTGAGGGATACTATACAATGTCCAAGAGTAGAGGATGAATGGGAACTGCTAGCCATAAAAATTCTTTCTGAACTTGGCAAGATTGCCAATCCGAACCTTTTAACCTCGTTAGAATTAATAAAATTTTCTGAGCTGCCAGTATCAACAAGTATTTTTAGAGACTTGCCTTTGATTTTTCCACGCAATGTCGAGCAAGATAGACTCTCTGAGAAATTATAAGATGGAATGGAAGACGCAAGAATAGACTCACCGTGGTTGATAGCAGCCGCTGTAGATGATCTGCAGACATGTGCAAAATGTCCTTTCTTTTTGCAATTTTTGCAAACTGAGTTTCGGGCAGGGCATCTAATTCTATCATGTCTCTGATTCCCGCAGAAGAAGCATTTTTGTCCAGAAATGGCGGCCACGGTATGTTCCTCATAGCACCCAGACTGATCGTCACCGTCAGTTACCTCAGTTTGAACAGTAGAGACAGATGCGTTTAGTGAGTTCTGTTGAGAGTAGGACGTTGTTTTTGTGCCATCTCAAGTGTTAGCGCCTGGTCATAAGCAGTGACTAGCTCTAGTGTTTTGTTTTCCAGGAGTCGTTGTCTGATGTGATTAGACGAAATTCTGTTTATAAAAGCGTCTCGTATGTATTCGTCTCTCGCTTGTATTGTTGTAACAGCCTGGAACTCGCAATCCTTCGCGAGTTTCTTTAAAGCTTGCAAATACTGGTCAACACCCTCGTCAGTTTGTTGATGACGAGTAGCCAGCAGATGCCTACAGAAGATGGTATTTCTAGGCTGCACAAACACTCCTTCCAGAACGTCCATGGCTGAATCGTAATCATCCACGTCGGAGATGTGTTTAAAGATAGTGGGAGAGACAAAGTTGATACGTAGATTCAGTTTCAGTCTGTTTGTCAGTGGAGTTTGTTGTTGTGTTTCGCCGGCCGCTTCGAGAAAGATTTGGAAGGATCTTTTCCAGTGTCGCCATGTGTCGGCTGAGTCAGGTTTATTCGTGTCTAGATCTAGGCGTTCTGGCTTAAGGTATTTTCCCATCCTGATAGATTATTTCTAGTGGAATAAATTGTTATAAAAAAGGGTTTGAGAGGAAGTAAAAGAAGGCTGAGTCCTATAGCTTGAGTGAAGCTTTATTCCACTAGAAATCTACTCCGGTAGCGAACCGTAAGAAGAAAATGGCCGACTACCTCATGAAGAGAGAAAGACGAAAACAAAGGGAAATCAATCAGTCCTGGAAAATCAGGGAAAGATTAAAGAGTTCCTTTATTTTTACCACAGTTCCCAAAAATTCTTCGGAATAAGGGTCACTTCGCTTCCAATGTCAACTTGCATTTTTAAGTTTACACCTTTTAATTAAATATTTGTGAAGGTATTCTTTTTATTTCTGCTTTCTATTGAAAAACGTTTGTTTGACTTTCTACATCGTCGTGTATTATTTCAATAGTTTTTACATTGGTATCTCGCCATCTACATACGACTTAAAAGTGATTTTTCTTTTTACACTTACTACATGTCTGTCTCCATGCTGAACATTTATCTCGCTTTGATTCATATTTATAGTTGCAATATCTGCATTTTATCATTGTTCTTTTTATCACACATGCGTCCATAATCTCAGGTTGGTTTTCATTTAAATTAAATTTTTCAATTAACTCCTCTTGATGTATGAAGTCAATACAAGCTTCTAAAGTCATTTGGTTTGTCTGTAACTGCTCTAAAACTTTTACTCTATGAGAGGTGTTGTACAGTCCTTCTACCAATCAGAGTTGAATTACTTCTTCCTCTGTGCTTATTCCTTGTTGTCCTAGTTCATGAAATTCACAATATCTGCTGGTATCTCTTAACCTTCTTCGATATTTCCTTATAGGCTCCCCAAATTCTTGTTTCAAAGCTAAGAATTTGTTTCGTTCGGCTATGACCAATCTCTTCTTTGGCTGAATATTTCTCAATATTATTTCTTTGACGTCCTTAAATGTCAAGTTATCAATTTCAGCCGGGTAAGTCATTAACAAAATCTTCTTAATAGCTTCGCATCCCGCAGCGACCAAAAACAAATCCGTGATTTCTTTTTGTCCTCCATGCGTTTGATCATCTTGTAACTTCTTTATTCTGGCACGTGCCTCAAAGCATTTTATCCAAATCTGTTTCGTTTTCAGGTTCTTCTGTGTTCAACAGAGCTCCGTCAGGTGACGCCATTTTGTTATGATGATCAAACTTAGTAGACGTAGATATCTTACGTACACTGACTCAAAGTTGCCCGTGAGCTATAGTTATAGATCTCTTTATGCTAATTACCTATTAGCTAAACCAATCATGACAATCATACCTTCGATTAAAGTGTGATCTTTTGGTAAACAAGTAGTCGAAAAAGTCGATATAATTTATGTAATCTGCATGTACACATTGTTAAACTTGAAACAATCAAAAAACTATTTTCTAGAATATCAATTATTATAAATTGATGTGAAATGCCATGGAAATCTCTGCAATATACTACTATCTATGCCGTCAAAAATGACAGCATATTTTAAACACGTGAGACTTTAAACATGATTGTTCCCTATTATTATTGTTATACTCTGACCTTTCAAAAGAATCTGACTTTAAAAGAATTTGCCATTGTAATAACAAAGACACTGTCACTCGACATTATTAATGCAAGTGAGATAACTAATGCAGCAAAAGGCAATGACAAAACAAAAAAAACATACAATTACATATAGTATATTATATATGTACAAAATTCTTATATTAATGACAGAAACACGTTTGTTTGTGTGTGAGATGTGTGTAAAGTATTTTTAATCTGCTATTTGGATATTTCAAAGTGTTTTGCTTTCTTTCTTTCTTCTTCCTGAGATGTAACTAATTTATATCTGCCAAAACGAAAATATTTTCATATTTGCCTTACATACTTGTTGATGCTATTAAACAGTCTCAAATATTTCACTCTCTGTCATCTAAAAAGATTCACAGACGTTTTTCTGGGTGCCTTTATTTAGATGTATGCGATCAAACATTTTTCTAGTGGAGCTCTTACTAACATGTATGCAAATTTCAATAGAACAGTCTGCCTTCTGTGATAACAAAGCAACATCAAACAATAATGCTAGTGTCGGAGTTAGCTCCTCCTCAATTCTTTAATCCTTCAACAGGGGTCTCTCTCCCCTGGCTATAAATACTGGCTGACCCTTCGTCTCTCTCTCTTTTCCGGCTCGGGCCTTGGGCCGCCACCTCGCGTGGAGATGAGGTAAAATCTCTCTTTTTCGACTTAGGCCTTGGACCGCTACCTCGTGCGGAGGCGAGGTAAAATCTCTCTTTTTCCACTTAGGCCAATATGTGACCTCTCACAGATACAGCGTTTCCCAAATTCCGGGAACGCGCTAAGAACAATACATGTACGTACGAACACTTACAACACACACACATAATTTCTCCATACAAACTCTATGTAACAGTCCATGTCTTTGTTTAACTTGTTTTGTTATTAATATATATTAGTTTACCCATGTATATCGGTCTTGTTTGTTTTCTTTGTCTTCTTTGGACTTAATTAAAGTCCGAGATTCTCATGTAGCTGGACCGCCCAGCAGGAAATTTTAACCTTCTGATATCTCTTCACATCTTCACCCCCACGGTCCGCTACACTAGTTAGAAATACAATCCAGATATTCCACACATTAGCACCCACTCCCGCCTACAGAAACAAATGAAAACTGGATTCAGCCTCAAAAAGCACATATAAAGCCCATCAAAGGGACATTTGGAGTCGGACAGCATCTCGACCCAAGTTCACATGCTCCTCAAAAAACGGCCTCCCATCTCCAAAGACATCAGACTCGCCAACACCGTCACCTCAGTAAGTTATAATTTATCCTCTTTCTCCTTCCGTATACCTCACAAGATGCCTTTACAACTCTACTTATCTCTTCTTTTTTTTAATATATGAGAGGCATTTACCCTGATTTTTCATTTATTGTATTGCTTTAAATTTTTGTTGTTTCTTCTCCGTTCTGCCACCAAACGCTTAGTGGCGCGAAAACATGCATTCATATCAAAACGCCTTGACTAGGAAGAGCCTAATTATTTTCAAGAAGCTGGCTACCTATTTTTTTAAAATCGGAATCAGCCCAAGCATGGCAGTAATGCCACTAAAACACAAGAGGTTACAGGGTGTGAAAGAATTAGAAACACAAACATTAATGATGAGCGGAAAGAAAAGATAGTAATCAGGTGAACAGTAGATAGCGATTGACATGACATTTAAATTTTTGCAGATTAAAGTTGGCTGGAAAGCATGGAACCAAAAGGGAGTTCTACAAGTGAGAAATGCAAGAGAAGAAACTGTTTTTTTTTGTTTGTTTTTTTAAGCTTATCACCCCAAGCAAGGCTGGAAGCCACTGGCACGCAAGGGGTTACAGAAGGTTTGGAGGAAGAGCAGATAGGAGTGGTAAAGGAGAGGATGTGAAGAAAGATAGTGGATCGATCAAGGCAAGGGGGTTACAGAAGATTTGGAGCGAGAGCAGATAGGAATGAAAGGTGAAAGGATGTGGAGAAGGGAAGTGGATAGATCAAGCCAACTGGAGATGTCGATTGACGTTACACTTAAATAGTTGGAGATTGTATTTGTCAGGGAAACAGGAATAAGGAAGGGAGTTCCACAGGCGAGATGTGCGAGACATGAAGCTATTGGAGTAGAAGAGACGTCTACATCTAACAGTTTCAACGGTGAAGGGGTGGAAACGGGATTCCAGCCTCGTAGGACGTTTAAATTCATGAGGCCTGGGAACCAGCGAAAGCAGCTCATCGGAGCAATTACCGTGAGAGAGCGACTGCAGACGAGATGACAGATCAGGGCCCATTACATTGCATATCCGTCTCTGGATCTTATCAAGAACCCTGAGGCAAACAGCAGGGGCTCCAGACCATATATAGCAGCAATACTCCATGCAAGGGTGAATGGTTGATTTATAGATTTGGAGGATTGATTCCTTTGAGAAAAATTTCCTGGCTCGGCACAGGGAGCCAACTTTCCTTGCAGTTAGCATAGAATTTACAGCTACATCTAACCAGCTTAACTGTAAATTGATGAGAATGCAACGCTAGTTTAGTGCTGCGCTTAAATTAAAAAACTCTACGTACAATAGCAAAGAGCTCATCCGAACAATTATTTATATAAAAGATATAGAGAGACAACCTTATGGCGGTAAAGTGAGCTGCCAGATCAGGACCAATAATATTGCTGATTCTTCTTTGTATCTTATCAAGGAGCTCAAAGTGAATAGCAGGAGCACTATGACATATTCTAAGCATGGACGAATGGTAGGCTTATAGATATGTAAGATAGATTCTGGAGAGAAATATTGTCTTGCCTTACATAGTGATCAGGCTTTCTTAGTGGCTGACCTAGCAATGGATTCATTATAGTCTTTCCACTTTATGTCAGCTGAGAAGACTAGCTTGAGAAGGTGCAATGAGTCGCTTTCCTGGAGTAAAGCATCAGCAATTCTGATGGACGGCAGAGAGGGGTCGCTCAGATGATTAACGGAAAGAAGTTTAGTTTCGGAGGTGTTAAAATTAACAAGCCATCTTTTTCCCCAGTTAACTATGGACTTGAGATCATTTTGGACATCGGCTGCCATTTTGACCTTGCCAGACTGATAAGCCCTGCTATTGAGGCAGGAGTAAATTGTTGTGTTGTCAATGTAGATAAACAAGTTTAGATCTGATGTCATCAGGAAAGTCATTAATGAAAATTAAAAATAGAGTAGCACCAAGGATGGAGCTCTGGGGGACACCTGCATTAGTGTGAAAGGATCTAGATGAGTGGCCATTTAGGATAAATCTCATTTTACAATTTGATAGGAAAGACTTGATCAGTTTAAAAAAGTGTCCAGAGACATAACTTTTCAGCTTGAGGAGAAGACCTGAATGCCTGATCCAGTCAAAGGCTTTCGAGATGTCCAATGCTACAGCCCAGGCTTCATCATTTTTATCTAGAGCATGGTAAACTCTTTCCACAAATATTGTCAGTACATCAGCAGTTGACCTGGAGAGATGAAAGCCATATTGGTTGTCTGAGAAAAGGCCTTGCAATGTGAGATGCTTAACCAATTCAGAATTGAATAGGGCCTCTAGGAGTGTTCAAAAAAGAGGTAAAAGGCCAGTAGTTGGAAAGGTTAGACAGTTCACCAGAGTTTGTAAAAACTGGAACAACAGATGATGGCTTCCAACAGGCAGGAAAGCAGAAGGCAGCGAAGCATTTATTATACAGGTTAGAGAGAACAGGAGCCAGTTTTGGAGCACACATCTTAATGACTATTACTATTAATGACTATTACAGGGATACCATCGGGTTCACATGCTTTGCAGGGATCTAGGTTAGAGATGATAGCAGAAACCATGGAAGTGGTTATAAGCATATCACTCAACAGAGATTCAGTTCTAGGAGTGAAGTTTGTGTTACATTAGTTAGTAGCTAATGTCATAAGCATAGTGTAATT
>OZ038486.1:37819831-37919831 GCA_964036315.1 Acanthosepion esculentum | reverse complement strand
TTAGATTTTCCTTGGTTTGCTCGTCCATGCACTTGCTCGTTTTAGCCACAACCATTTAGCTGCTCTTTCTGCTGTATCAGTAATGGTTTGGATGGCCTTACGTTTCTTATTTCCCACTATCCCAATATCTGTTAAGGCACTGACTAGTGATTTTGCCACAAACCCTCTTGTGCCTACTTCAATTGGCTTGCAGCATGCCTTCCATCCATTATTCCTGCAGTTTTCCAGTAATTCATCGTATTTTAATTTTTTTCTTTCACTGGCTTCTTCTACATTATCCTCATAGCAGACTGTTAGCTCCCACATGATGATTTTCTTTAGTTTATTCGAAAAGAGGACTAGGTCTGGACGCAATCGGGTCTTGGAAATGTGATCGGGGAAGTTTAGCCTTTTACCTAAATCCACCCTAAGTTCCCAGTCTGTTGCACATGATAAACAATTGGGTGCGGTCATTTTCTTTGGGTTCGGTTTCGCGCCAGCTTTAATAAAATTTATGACGTTCCTATTTGGATTCGGTCTGTTTGTACGGACGGCTGTACTAACGACTTCTGCTATTTCTTTCAGTATTTGATCATGGCGCCATCTGTACCTACCATCAGCTAGGGCTGATTTGCAGTTGCTAAGAATATGTTTCAAAGAACCTATTTGACCGCATAGGGGGCATAAAGGCGATTCTGATTTAGTCCATAACTGTAGGTTAACGGGGCTTGGTAGAAGGTCGTAAACAGATCGGATCAAAAAATTCGTGCCCAATTCGTTACGCCATAATTCTGACCATCCGATTTTCCTAGGTATTATAGTCTCCCATTTTGTCCATGAACCCTGTTGTTTAAACCCGATCATCTTTGCTACTCTCATTTCCTCTTCCCCTGCGCGAATTTCATTCAATAAGAGTTGGTGTTTTTCCTTACCTACGGCCTTATCAATTCTAACAGTAGGAAAGAAACCCAGCCCTGCACGACCCGTGGCAACAGTGCCTAGCACCACTTTTTCACGAAGACGCTCTTCTGCCAATTTCAACTCCTTTACAGCGCTCCATTTCCTCCCAGTTAGGACCTCAACATTTGCTCCTACTACATTTGGGTCCTTGGAGAATTTGTATTGTATTACTGTACGAACCTTAGCGACTTTATATTCTTCTACAAGGCTTTTGAAAGGAAGTTGAAGAATGTTGGAGTTTCCGTAAAGGGCGGCGCTACTTAGACACTTTGGCAGACCCAGCCATCTCCGTAAGCGGGAATTAATCTTTTTTTCAATATGTACTACGGTAGAGGTGGTGAACTCATATATAGATAAAGGCCACAATATTTTGGGAAGAATGACATGTTGATAAATCCAAGCCTTGTAACGTCCGGGTAAGCCAGACTTGTCTACTTTATCTAACCATGTTTCTAGGATGTCCTTCGTTTCTTGTATTGCGACAGCGTCCTTCAGGGTATTGTCAAAACGTTTACCCAAGTACTTGATTGGCTTTTGTTTTATAGTTGGGATATACTCGCCAGACACTTTGAAACGATCCCTATCTGATGTTTTTCCTTTTTTAAGCACTAATGACCTTGATTTGGCAGCATTGAAACTCATCCTTGCCCATAAGATGAGTTTCTCCAAACCTTTTAACAGCCACCTGGCGCCAATCACGGACGAGGAAGTTATGGACATATCGTCCATATATGCTCTTATTGGCGGTTGCCGTAGACCAGATCTTGTTAAAGGGCCCCTGCATTCTGTTTCTGCCGCTTTTATGAGCATATTCATGGCAAGGGAAAAGAGGGTAGCTGAAATAGTGCAGCCTGTTATAATACCTTTTTCCAATATGTGCCATGCAGATGTTGTATTTCCTGCTGCTGTTCTCATTTTGAAATTTTTGTAATAGTCTGTTATGGTCTCTATTATTTGGGGAGGAACATGGTGGCGATTTAACGACTCTTCTACTAATTTGTGAGGGATAGAGCCATAGGCATTCTTAAGATCCAGCCACAGAAAAGCCATATCGCCCTTATGTGCTTTTACGTCCTTAAGCAGTTGCGTGATGACCCCTGTATGTTCCATGCACCCCGGCATGCCTGGAACGCCTCCTTTTTGAACAGAGGTGTCGATATACTTATTCCTTAAGAGGAAATCTGTTAAGCGTCGATTCTTAATACTGAAGAATATTTTCCCTTCGACATTCAGTAGGGAGATGTACCTAAATTGATTTACTGTACTTGCTCCTTCCTCTTTAGGGATCCATATGCCTTCTGAGCACCTCCATTGTACGGCTATCTTCCCTCTTCTCCAAACAATTTTTAGCAACCTCCATAACATACGAAGCAACAGTGGACAACGCTTATAAACTAAGTAAGGGACTCCGTTGGGTCCAGGGGCTGATCCCGATCTGGCTGTTTTTAATATTGTTTGAATTTCTTTCAACGTTGGTTCTTTTAAGTCAAAAGGGTATGTAGGCAAATTAGGTATGATTAGAGAAGAGTTTTCTCCTAGCTGTATGTGTTTATTTGGGTCACTCAAAGTCTCTTTAAGGAAGTCATTTACTTCGTCAGGGGTAGATGTTAACCTTCCATTACGTTTATCGCCTAATAATTTCTTAGTGAAACCGTATGGATTAGTGACGAAAGCTAATCGTTTGCGCGCCCTTTCCTTCCTTCTATTCCTGTGCCATTCTGCTCTCCGTAAAGATTTCATTTTGGAACGGATGATGTCGCGGAGTTCTTGCAACGGTCCCTTTTCTTCCGGTTTTGCTTTCTTATATTGCTTTCGGATAGCTCTTAGTTCCGCTCTACATTGTTTGATTTTATTTTCTCTTCGATTTTCTGCTGTTTTTTCCTTTGTCTTCCTTTCCTCATATCCGAAACGCTCTGAAGCGTAGCTGACTATGATTTTCGCCATAGTACTTAGACGGGTATCCACCGAGCCTTTTGAGATTGTCTTTAATATTTCGCTGATGTCTGAATCGAAGTCGTGCCAAGCATTTTTTTCGCCGGCGGCTGGCCATTTGATCTTCTTCCGAAATGTCTCAGGAGGTAGTTCGGTTGATACTTGTGCCTCTGCTTGGAAAGACTGGGCTCTGTGGTGAGCTTCCCGGCCCTGTATTTCCTGCGTCTCATCAGGAGAATTTCCTGTGCGCTGCAGCTGGCTAGCTTCCATCTGACATTTCATTTTGGCTTGATGGATTTTTAGGCCGCGTTTATTCTTGCATTTTTTCCCGCATGGGCAAGTCATAATCATTGTCCGTGGGTGTGAGGCTTGGTTCGTTTCCGGTTGATCCATCCGAATAGGGATCTCATTCTCCCCCCCCTCTCGGGATCCCTTGGGGGTATTTATTCTTATGTATGTCTGTAGCTAATTTTTGATCAGCATACCGGGTAGCTAACCCAGGAATGCTTTAATTTGTGGTCTCTCCTCACCGTCAATTGTCTTTCCAATTTGTCACCTAGTCTATTCCTAGTAGTCATCCGGTCTTTCCCGGACGTCACTGTCTTAACAGGAAAAACTGCTTTGAATATACGCTCTTTAGCGCTAGAGGGCGTCGTCAGTGATGTTCTGAAATGGATCATTGGGCAGTTTCGGGTCTTTCAAACATCATACTGACCTCACCAAGTCGACCCCATCAGAGCTGATCGGACTCTGATACGCCCTCTAAAAAATGCTTACAGACACTAACTTCTATAATATACCCCGTCATCGCGCATTTGATTGGTAGTTGATCAATAGCCAATCACAATGGTGTGTGCTCTATTTAAGTTGTTTGCGGGGAATTTTTTTTTTTTTTTTTTTAGTGGACACCCTTTCATCGGATACTTAGAAGGTAATTATGTTTTCCGTTTTACCCACATCCCAGTAAGATACCTAGTACATCTAATATATTGCTTTTTACAAAAATAAAAGGGAATTCAACCTTAAAAGGACTTTAAAAACTTATTGACGAATAAAATAAATTACAACGCGTTAAACCGAGAGTACAAATAGATATAATTAATAAAATGTTTAAAACATATTGACAAGTTAAAAAACCTTTAATCTATCGAAAATAAATTTTAAATTTAGATTATAAAAAAGAAAAAATTACGAAACGGGACGAGGGGTAATTTTAATACACCCATTCGTCGGATACTTAAAAGGTAAATATGTTTTCCGTTTTTATCCACTTCCCCTCAAGTTTCATTTTACATCTAATATATTACTATTTACAAAAAAAAAAAAAATAAAAAATAAAAATAAATTCGGCCATTAAAAGACTAAATTACTAGTTTTTACGTTTAAGATAAATAACTTACAGCGAGTTAAACCGATAGTACATATAAATATCATAATGAAAATCGTTTAAAATATATTGGCAAGTAAAAAAAACAGTGGTTATGCGATATAATTCTATAAATTTTTATATATATATATGTTTGTTTTACATATATATATATATGTTTGTTTTACATATATATATATGTTTGTTTTACATATATATATATATATGTTTGTTTTACATATATATATATATGTTTGTTTTACATATATATATATATATGTTTGTTTTACATATATATATATATATGTTTGTTTTACATATATATATATATATATATATATGTTTGTTTTACATATATATATATATGTTTGTTTTACATATATATATATATATATGTTTGTTTTACATATATATATATATATATATGTTTGTTTTACATATATATATATATGTTTGTTTTACATATATATATATATATGTTTGTTTTACATATATATATATATATATATGTTTGTTTTACATATATATATATATATATGTTTGTTTTACATATATATATATATATGTTTGTTTTACATATATATATATATATATGTTTGTTTTACATATATATATATATATATGTTTGTTTTACATATATATATATATGTTTGTTTTACATATATATATATATGTTTGTTTTACATATATATATATATATATGTTTGTTTTACATATATATATATATGTTTGTTTTACATATATATATATATATGTTTGTTTTACATATATATATATATGTTTGTTTTACATATATATATATATATGTTTGTTTTACATATATATATATATGTTTGTTTTACATATATATATATATATATATGTTTGTTTTACATATATATATATATATGTTTGTTTTACATATATATATATATATATATATATGTTTGTTTTACATATATATATATATATATATATGTTTGTTTTGCATATATATATATATATATATATGTTTGTTTTACATATATATATATATATATATATGTTTGTTTTACATATATATATATATGTTTGTTTTACATATATATATATATATGTTTGTTTTACATATATATATATATATATGTTTGTTTTACATATATATATATATATATGTTTGTTTTACATATATATATATATATGTTTGTTTTACATATATATATATATATGTTTGTTTTACATATATATATATATATATGTTTGTTTTACATATATATATATATATGTTTGTTTTACATATATATATATATATATATGTTTGTTTTACATATATATATATATATATGTTTGTTTTACATATATATATATATATATGTTTGTTTTACATATATATATATATATATATGTTTGTTTTACATATATATATATATATATATATGTTTGTTTTACATATATATATATATATATGTTTGTTTTACATATATATATATATATATATGTTTGTTTTACATATATATATATATATATATATGTTTGTTTTACATATATATATATATATATGTTTGTTTTACATATATATATATATGTTTGTTTTACATATATATATATATGTTTGTTTTACATATATATATATATATGTTTGTTTTACATATATATATATATGTTTGTTTTACATATATATATATATATATATGTTTGTTTTACATATATATATATATGTTTGTTTTACATATATATATATATATATATATATATATATATATATATATATATATATATATATATATATATATCTTGAAATCTTAATAATTGGGTTTTATATTGATGAAATTACAGCAATCCAAAATTATTTTAAAAGGAATAGTTTGGCAACTTACTTGACAGTGAACTTTCACCTAAGTCACATCAGGCTTGTTAGTGTTAGGATATCATCCCAGTATTTACAAGCAGGCTCAGCCTTAGGTCAAAGTACACTGTCAGGTAAGTTGCAAACTATTACTTTTAAAACAATGTTTTATATACATAAAATAACATTTTTGAATTTTGGCTCATTAACAGAACTGTTATTTTCATGTGTATTCAAAAGCTCTTTCAAAAGAATTTAAAACAGAGCATCCTTATATATGCAAGAAAAGGAATATATATATATATATATATATATATATAAATATAAAAGTGGACATGGAATGCTATATTTATGGGATAAAGTGCTCAATATCAGAGATAGAGCATATGTAAAATAGCTATAACTACTATATAATGATAAAAAAACCTATTAATACGTTACTCAAAAATCGAAAACCAAATAGTGTAAATAAAAATATACAAAATAAAAAAATAGGTAAATAAATAAAAAACAAATAAAATTTAATCCAAATAAATAAATGAACAAATTGCCCCACTAAAATAACCATTAAAACTAAAAACATTAGCATAAATAAGTAAAAACATGTAAAAATAATAAATCCAAATAAATACATAAATTAAAACTCCCCCACCCTCACTACCAAGATAACAGAATAGACTACAGTAAGCAATCTAAACAGTGAACGAATAAATAGCCTTAATTATCTTCCCAGACCAAGACTAACTATTAAATAAGCAACCTAAGCAAATCTTGCCCAATTTTCTTTTACTATGTTAATAAAACATCAAAAAATGAAATGAATAAATAATACAAAATGAAAATGAAAAATAAATAAAGCCAAATAAATAAATAAACAAACCACCCTCACAAAAGTAACAGCCAGAATAGATTACCCACAATGCACCAATGACCCATATATATAGTCAAGGAAAAATCCAACATTCGCAGCCTGATGATTGCGCCTAGCATGAAACAGCCTGTTGCCTCTGAGTGTTGACTTCAATCTTCACTTTTATTTATATATATATATATATATATATATATATATATATAGTTAACAATAGGATCACAAAATGATCACACACACACACACACACACATATATATATATATATATATATATATATATATATATATATATATATGTATATATATATATATATATATATATATATATATACATACCTGACACAAGCTTGGTGTGAATTTACTCCTTCCACAGACACCCACTCTCAGCTAAACCGCCATCTTGTCAAAGGAAACTACAACAGATCACTCCAAACAGACTTCCTTTTATCCATAGACAAGAGGAGACAACTCAACAGTCTTAACTCAGATTAACATTGCTGGTGTCTTCTTGTGAGAACTAGAGTTCCAAAAAACGAAAAAAAAAACAAAAAAACAACAACAAAAGTATTACAAATCTTCATTGCAACAAGTCTCTCAGAATTTCAGAAGAGACTCCCATCTTCGTCAGACAATCTGCAGCCTGTTCTCAGCCCCTGATCCATTCAGTTTGAATTTCCTTCTTCGTCATCATCTTTTTCAATCTGGCCACATCAACTCACAGACGCCGGTCACTAACAAGATTTGATGAATTTAAAGTCTCTATTGTCTGTTTGATAAAGAACTTCAGGCAATCTAGGTAGTCTGAATATCTCCTGAAGCATGGCGGCTATCAATATACCAGCATCAGCTGCTTCACCAAGCGCAAGAGTTTCTGAGGCTAATGGACTTTTGGTTACACGGTCAAGTTTTTTTGATGACCAGCATATAGGAGCCATTCTGTTCATCTTGCCACAAACAAAGATGATAAAACCACCTTGTGAAGATCCATCCTCCAAACTAGCTATAGGTGGCATCTGAATAACAGACAATATTCAGATCCGAAGGTTTCCCAAGCTGGGGAAAAGGTATGGAACCTGTCCTTGATTTTAACTTTATTAGTGACTTGTTTGCCTCGAAGAGCAACTTCACCTTCGGAGATTTTCCAATATTACTCATTCTACACACATCAAACGATACATCTGGTCGAGTCTGGGTGGATACATCATTTGGCCTGTTAATCTCTTTAGCTCCGTTTTCTCATCCCGACTCAATTCATCATTTTCCCTTAATGATCTTCCTTTCTTTATGTCTATTGGGGATATAGCTGAAGCATATAGATTTTCATCTATTATAATCCCATTTTTTGTTTGCTTAACATTCAATCCCAAAAATTTAAATGTTCCACTTTCATACTTCCCAATTTGAAATATCTTTTTCAATTCTCCGACCCCATTTTTCTGAAATAGATCATTTCCACAGAATATGAAATCATCTACATGTATTGCTAGAATGCCTATCAAGTCACCAGTGGCATTGTGCCAAAGAAACGGTGCATTGTCGTATGCACTCACCATTCCCCTCAACTGAGTTAACCCATGATTGATTCGCTTGTACCATGAACGAGGTTCATCATTTAAACCATAAATGCATCTTTTCAGCTTCCACACCTGTGATTCTGGACACACATCAGTTGGTGGTCTGAGGAATACTTCTCTTTCCAACATATTACCTTGCAGAAATGCTGAGGTAAAATCAAGAGTCTCCACCTGCCACATCATAACCGAGGCCGTTAACAATACGAGACGCATAGCCTTACGGCTGCATGTTGGAGAATCTGTTTTTAAGTTATGAGAATCTTCTTCATAACCACGTGCAACAAGACGAGCCTTCATTATCTTTTTGTCATTCATAGATTTTTCTGTTATCACCCATCTTGTTGATATACATTTTTGTCCCATGTCAGGCACACATTCATATACTTCATGAACTTTCATATTTTCCAATTCCTTTTTCTTTGCATCAATCACATCTTGTCCTTGTTCTTGTTCAGAAGTAAGCAAAACTGCATGTTCCTGATTACTTATTCCCTCTGTTACATGAGAAAGTTTTCTCCATTGATCAACATGATCCCAATTGACACAAAGAGGATCTTCATTCTCTGCTTCTGGTTTTATATTTAGCCAATGGCTATATTTTCCCGTTGACTTTGGTTGTGTGCTCATAACCATTCCTTTCTTCCACTCATCACTCCCTCTCAATGTATATTCTACAACTTCGTTTCTACTTGGTTTTATACTGTTATCTTTCACTTCCTTTCTATTGCTAATAGAATTGTTATTATATTGTCCTTCACCTTCCTCCTCCAACACTTCATTCATCTCATTTGAAGAATTTGTATTTTCTTCATTCCTTGGACTTCGCAATTCCTTGTCTACCTTCATCAAGTGACATGGATGCATCCTAAAAAATGCTCCTCCGTGTCTGATCAATACACATTGAACTTCTTTCCTCAGAACTTTAGCAGGACCACGCCATCCGTTGTAGTTTTGTCTTCTATAGTAGACACGGTCACCTGTCACAAATCCTTCATCGGCATAAGTCCTTACATTATATCTCAAGGCTCTCCGAATTCTTTCACTAGATTCGGCTTCCATGAAGCTTTTCCTCGCTGCTTGTAGGGCATTTAGATTTATTCTAACCATATCACTGGTTGTTGCAGTTTCCAATGCAGGTAACCGATCATTCAAAACTGATGGGGTGTTAATATTTGACCCAAATACAAGCTCATTTGGACTATATCCAGAATGATTTTGAAGTGCATTTTTGGTACTAACAGCCCAAGCCAAAGCTATTTCTGGCTCACATTTTTCATCATCTAATGTTTTTCCCATTGCTTCAGCAATTATTAGATTATGACGTTCCACAGTACCATTGCTAAATGGACTTTCTGCAGCTGTCGTGCATGTTTCAATATTCAATTTTTCGTTCATCTGTCAGTAGCCCTCATTATTAAACTCTCCTCCATTATCACTTAAAAACCGTTTGGGAGCTCCAAAATAAGATATCCACATTAAAAATATGTTGCGAATGATTTATTCGCTTTTCTTGGTCTTAATTAATCTGGCAGCAGAGTATCTAGTGGATGTATCAATTAGGTGTAGAATCCAACACTGGTTATGTTGATATTCCTTTAAATCCAAACATACAGTGTCATTAAACCTGTTACCAAGAGCCAATCCTACAACTGGTCGAGGAGGGGGTTCTCTAGACCTCTGGCAAACTGAACAAGAATCACAAACATCTCTTATCTGATTCAGAAATTCCTTGTCATGAAATGCCTTACTACCTTTATCCAAAGCTATTAATTTTTCTTTAGATGCATGAGAAAACTGTCTATGTAATTTCTCAGCCTTCCTCTTTTTTTCCACTCGCGAACATCCTTTTAAAGTATCACAATGTAAGACTATACTTGGTGCATTTTTAAACCTCCAAAAGCATATTAGTTAGTGGCAGACTATAATGTCCGGAAGTTGTTGTTTGCAATTTAATATGTCTGCCAAAAATGCGACAGCTGTCGTTTTTAAAATTTAGTAGTATTCCTGCAGTTTTCATTGATTTATGACTTAATAACAGGGGTATATCATTTTTGATGATGTCAGCCTCAATATAACCTCTGATACCTCTTATACACCCTATTGTTACAGGAAACTTAACTGTTTTAATAGCTCTTACCTCCACTCCATCTCCAAAACAAAATATTCTGTTAGATCTAACAGTTTCCACTAACCGCTTATCTCGGTCATTTAATGTATCAAAGAATACATTAAACCAAATTTCTCCAGCAACAGTTTGTGTGCAAGCAGAGTCCAACACTGCCATACCCAATGTCTCTTTCACAAGATTGGACATTTTTACATTGGAATAAGAGTCATTTATTAATGTTCGATAACATGAATCAACATTAAACAAAGTAAAGTTCACCTGGTCTGTATCCACGGCAGTGTTGATATTGTTTCTAGAATCGAAACTCGTACAATCTCGGGCAAAATGCTTAGTTGAATTACATTTAAAACAATGCATTATCTTACCTTGTCTGTCCTTAGGATTTACTTTATATATCCTGTCATGCCTTTGTTCCTTAATACTTCTGTATCTATTGAAATTTACTGTTTCAACTTCTTCTTTGATAGCAGGGATAGTTTTACATTCTGTTGATGAGATATTAGAAAATACTTTCTTCAGTGTATCTTTCATTGTTGCATATGTTAAACTGGAACATGTAGTTCTCGCTAATTTTTCATTTTCCTCCGATACATTTGCTGCATTCAGAACAAAAAAGGTAGAGGAATTCCAAATTTCTGTAATTTTTGATACAGAAATTCATATCGTACCAAAAATTAATTTATATTAACTCCGGCTGCCCTTTTGTAGGAATAAAATTCCTTAAATGACATGTATGACATCGTATTTTCGTCCAGCAAAGTAAATTTTGTCCAATGTGTCAATAATTATATTTAATCCATTTGCTTCACCGATATCCGTCATTGCCAAGTGTCGAACACATTCTCTTATATTCTGTGGTAATGACAAAAACGCAGCAGGTCCTTGTTTCTCCTTAGGTAGGTCTGTGAATATAGACCATATGCCTATATCTTGCTTCCATTCAGCATATGCCTCTTCATTTACGAAAACAGGTGGGTGTTTTGTGAAGGAAGCCATTCTTCCTTTAAATGTGTTTCAGCGTTTGCTGAACAAGACAACTTCTTATCACACAAAAGAAGACAGATTCTGCTACCAATGTGAATTTACTCCTTCCACAGACACCCAGTCTCAGCTAAACCGCCATCTTGTCAAAGGAAACTACAACAGATCACTCCAAACAGACTTCCTTTTTATCCATAGACAAGAGGAGACAACTCAACAGTCTTAACTCAGATTAACACTGGGGACCTATGAAATTAATGTTAGCTCAAACCCCTGGGTGGAGGGCATCCCCCCAGGCAAGTACCTTTCTTGTAGGGGAGGTCTAGGGTTAAGATCACTCAGCATCTAAGGCATCTCCAATAGGGTAAGTGCTATGGGGGCTTAAGCAATTTTTGAACGGCCTCAGACATTAGACCTGGATGTTACATTCTGTAATGATGTGTCCATGCAGATAAATACCATATATAAAGATGTACATACACACAGTTTAATTTCCACACACAATAAATGAAAACAATAAATTTTACAGATAAATAGTTTTTAATATCTAAAAAAATGACACACTATTCAGGTAAGAAAACATGAAACCAAAGCTTGTTTTACTGGGTGAGGGACAATCTACGACTAGTTTGATGTTGATTAAACAAATTTAGTTGATTCTTTTTTTTATTTTTTTGGTTGTTTTATTTGAAAGAAATAGAAGAATAAGAATAAAAAGTGTGAGATCTATGATGCTTCAGAGTGCATGATGTTTTTTCTGTCTGTTGATGTGACATAGATGCGTATGTCTCTTTTGGTTATGGAGATGAAGGCCCAGGGTGGTAGGTTGAGGCTGGCTGTTGAGGGCCAGACGAGTGGTCAGTTGAGCAGGGTCAGACCAGAGTCCTTGCCCCTCACTAGTCACTGGCTGGACAGAGTAGCACAAATATGTAGGCATGACATGATGAGAATGTTTCTTAACTGCTCTTCTTTCCCTTGCCAGCCCGTTTGACATTACGCCGACCTGTCAAGATAAACAACACATGTATGTCAAGTTAATACAATTGGTCAAAATCAATAGAGATACATTTACAGAATTATTCTTTTCAATTTATATAATACTTTATATACTGTATTTTTCAATGATCCTAGCTCTTCTGAAAGTTTATGAATGCTAACTTGTTTTTTCTCTACTTTGAATTTGAAAGTATTATAGTCAAAAACGAGAAAAACTATTCTTTGCTGACATGTTTCATCCTCTGAATGAAGGCAAATATAGGATTTATTTTGTTGCACATCTTTATATACAAGAGCAAGGATAAAGCCTTGATAAGCCAGTGACATTCTTGCTCTTATATATAAACACATGCAACAAAATAAATCCTACATTTGCCTTGATGATGTCCCTCAGATATATATATCAGATTGAATCCTAAGCAATTTTTGTTTTGGGGAATATGCAACCTATTTGATATGGCCTCACCCCCAATAACTTATACATGACATCACTAATGTGAACTTTTTCATACTTTTAGCTTTCCAAAGAATACCAGGAGGTAGATAAATGAATTCTGCCTACCACACAGACACCATGGTTCTTGAAAATGACTGATATGATTAAAAGTACTCAAACAAAACACAAACATGAACTTCAGACAATTTATCCACAGATCTGATCCCAATACACAACACCTTATTCAAAATTTTGAAAAATACAATGAAAAAATTAAACAGACACACCTTGCCTCTTCTTTTAAATCAAACTTGTTGATATATATATATATATATATATATATATATATATATATATATATATATATATATATATATATATATATATATATATATATATATAAATATATATATATATATGTATATATATATATATATATATTATTGAATAATATCAACAGCATATTTATTTTTATAATAATAATAATAATTATTTTCTAAATTAAAGAAAAATAATTACTAGTGTTAATTTGATAAAAGACAATATACTTACTTTAATAAATAGTGGAATGTCCATCCTATAATTATATTCTGTTTAAAAAAATAAGGATTTTACATAATCCTCACCAACCAATCTCATTTTAAAAAAGAGAGACCTCTAGTTATACACTTGAGAAAAATGACCCTCTGAATCTTTGCAATGACATCAGATTGATTATCAAGACAATGAATCTACATGTTATCAAATTTCATCATGGCAATGATTATGCCGATTATGTAAAAACCTTATTTTTTTAAACATGAAGTTATTTCTTTCGAGCAATGCCGAGTATTCCCGTCTATTATATATATATATATATATGTATATACATTTTGAATTGGACATAGTCCGAAAATTTATTAAAGACATTTTTTGATATAAAAAGAATGTTAAACCTATCAAAAATGTCTATATATATATATATATATATATATATATATATATATATATATATATTATTGAATAATATAGACAACATATTATGTCAATTTATTTTTATAATAATCCTTTCCAGTTCTCCAATCAGTTTCTTGGTGCTAAGATGAAATTCATGAAGGTTTTTTCCTACCCAAGTACTTTTGATCTCCTCCTCGGTGGTGAATTACAAAGACAAAGTTATTGTAACTATGATTGTTGTGATGGTGATTTTTAAAAAATAAATGTGAATACACTCTGCTATAATTATTTTAAAATTGTAAATTTATCCATTGTATCTACGGAATTCTTTGCAAAACAAGCATTCCAATATAAGAGAGCTAACCATAAATTGGTAGAAATGTAAAATAGCAATAAACGTTTATTAAATGTACTTCAAAACATAAAGTTGTACTTTTGGATTCACTCAATTTCATTAGATAGGATTCAAGGGAGATAATTTACATGAACATTACTGCTAGACTCGTAATAAATTTTAGTGAGTGTTGATTGGTTGTTTTTGATGTAGAGGGCCTTGAGAATTTGAAGTTTTTGTTTATTATTTTCATAGTGTAGTATATTGGTGTTGTCAACAAGTATTTTCCTGTATTGTGAAGGTGGACAGGAATGTTTCTTTAAATGTTGTGTGACAGAACTTGTATCTGACAAATGAAGTGTAAGACATCTTGATAATGTTGTGGTTGTACAATCTCCCAAAGTTACAGTTACAATATGTTTATCTTTGTAATTCACTTCTGAGGATGATGTTGGAGGAGATCGAAAGTACTTGGGTAGGAAAAAACCAAGGCACTTTTCTTAATGAATTTCATCTTAACATCAAGAAATTGATTAGAGAACTGGAAAGAATTATTATAAAAATAAATAAGCATAATATGTCTATATTATTCAATGAAACATGTTTGAATGAAGATATGCTGCCTAAATATATATATATATATATATATATATATAATTGAATTTTGATACAACCAATAAAAATAAATGCCACATAGAATATAAGAACTGAAATATAACTCTAAAACAATCCACTCCCAAAATTTCTGTTGAAGCTAAATTGTCAGATTTATGTCAATTTATATATCAGTTATATATTATTCGATCTTTCTGTCAGATTTAATCCTTATTTTCAACACATGAATATAGATAGATAGATAGATAGATATGAACAGAGATAGATAGATAGATAGATAGATAGATAGATAGATAGATAGATAGATAGATAGATAGATAGATAGAGTAATGTAAGAACAGACAAGGGATGAAATCAGTAAATTTTTACCTCTTTTCCTGCCTTTTTTTGACTTTGTTGCTTGCTTCTTCGGAGGTGGAGCTGGAAAAGAATATTGATAAATGATTTACTCAGGTGTCATAAAAATTGTTTTAGTTCATATTCATTGCATTTTGTTCATATTCATTCTATTGTACTCGATTTGTCATTTGTGAAAAGAAATCCCAAGGAAGTTGTACTTTTGGATTCACTCAATTTTCATTAGATAGGATTCAAGGGAGATAATTTACATGAAATAAATTAAGTTTACAAAAGTGTCATTGAAGTTGAGAGCACATGTTATTTTAAAACATTAAATAATTTAAAAATTTCGACCCATCCAGTCAATTTCTTAATAATCAACTAAAATTACTCGTATCAAATAAAAAGAAATAAATAACATTCTGATGGTAAAATGCAAAAGTTGTAAATCTAAAAATATCATCTTGAAGAAATGGTTCTCAATGTGGAGAATAGCAGCAACCATTTTGGGGTATCGTAAACTCCCAAGAGAGCAGTAGGTATTCAAGAGTGTTATGGAGAGCATTATAATTTCTATGTACATGTAAAAAAAAAAAACTTTTGAACCTTGATTGATTCAAGTCATTTTATATAAGCATTTTTTGGCATACAAAATTTCATTTTTAGGCACAAACATTTAGATACAAAATCTACCATATTTATATAACCCTGAAAGCCAAACTAAAAATCCAACACAAATTAAACACCTGACATAAAATGTTGTTTTAATTCTGCATATCTACAAACATTTTAGCAGAATAATACTAACTTGTATTCATCTTTGACAACAAACACAAGGGAAGAAAAGGTTAAGCAGCTTTGTCTTTAAGACTCAATGGAAATAGGACATGCAATAACTAAACAATACTCAATAAGAACAAAACAAATCTAATGACATGGTCAGTGAAACAAGAACACTCTATCCTTGTAGATTAAATAAAGGGTTTTGTATAAAATTCCTCAAAAGTTACCCAAATACCTGAAGAAGGCTGGATTGCACCACAGACTAATTGGGACAATAACAACATAAATGAGGACAATGTAAATAATAGTTTTCAACCTTTTAAATTATCTAGCAGTCTTAAAAACAATGATTCTTCACCTTTTAAATATAGTCATAAAAAGACAATAGTTCTTAGCCTTTTAAATTATCCAGTATTTTTAAAAACAATGATTTTAAATTATCCAGTAGTCTTTTAAATTATCCAGTAGTTTTAAAAACAATGGTTCTTAGTCTTTTGAATTATGCTATAGTCCATGGATCTACAGAGATTCAATTCAAAATTCTTTGTTTGTTATCTAGATCAACTCTAGAAGATTGGAGGGCACAACAGCCAAAACATTGTGATGATAATGAGGACAGTAGTCTGAATGTCAATAATATTAACATCTCATCCCAGAAATTCAAACAAAAATTAAGAACCACTGTCTTTAAGACCACTGAATAATTTAAAAGGTTAAAATCCATTCTCTTTCACAAAAATATGACTAGAAAATAAAGCAGTGGAAATTTTTTTATTATTAAAACAGTTACAAAATATAATAATATTTTTGTTTTTTCCTGTATGTTAGGAAGATATTTTGTTCCAAAACAACTTGAATAAAGGCTTTGGACCATTTTAATTAAACAGTAAAGCATATGTGAGTACCCTGCTATCATGCGCTTTCTGATTACACAAATATGCAAGACTCAGTTTATATTGCAGGCATCAGGAAAAATATAAGTCCATAAAGACCATTAATGAATTTTAAGTTTCTGGGATACATACTGAGGAAAGAGAGCTTGGAGAATTGAATACCCACAAGACATATTGAAGAAAAGAGGGCTAGATGGAAATAGTGACTAATTTACCCCATGAGTTTGAGTAAATGGACAGCAAAGAATAGGTGGGAGAGATTGTAAGTGGCAAATTGTAGCTATGAAACATAAGAATCTATCAAGACCCATAATCGCCCCTATCCTGGAGAGACACAGCCCATAAAAGAAGAAAGAATCAATGTATGGTAAGGTAATGTCTTGTGACAGAATAGGTAATGAGTATTGGGGGAGATATAGTAAGGTTATATACAAAGACAGGCAGATAGATAGGCAAGTAGATAGAATAATGTGGAAGATATGCACAAATTTATATGTCAAAAAAGTAAGCAATTGAATGACAATGACAAAATGTTACGCATCTAATGATTCAAAAGGATTCCTTTAGACTAATGATGCTTTTACTGATGTAGTCTTATATATATTGGGTTGGTGGGAGGGGGCTGAGAAATACAATAAACATTTGTTTACACCAAGAAATGCTAAATTGATTGAGTGATTTGTTTTCTATGGCTTATCAACCCTTTGCAGGTTATTTAAAGGCAGAAAATATTTTTAGATTGTAAGAATTTGGGGGAGGATAATAATAGTTTAGTGATGCAATTCTTACTAATTAACCCATAGCTAGGGGGAGACGAAATTGATTCATACCTTTCCCAAGGTTTTTTGTGCATAAGTGAATATAATGAATTCAACAGGACTTGGAACTCTGCTCGTCAATTAACAATTCTGAACCATTATCCACTACACCACCTGCACATCCAAGATTAAAGCATTTGCTATTTCAAAATGGTCACCCATCTAGGTAAATGACCAGGCTTCAGTGTTTCAATGTGATGTGGCTGTAAGTCTCAATAAATGCTAACGATACAGAAACACTTAGATTTACAGCAATAAAACAATAATCATTGCCAGGGGAGTCAAAAATGTATACAATAATAGCAGCATCAAGGGAATAACTGTCCTTTTGGCACACCATTTTATTGCAAAGCACAAAGATTAAACATTGTCCAAAGTTTCTGATTGGTAATAGAAAATCATTGAAAAGTTCCCACTAGAGAATCAGACTTAAGAAAACAAACAAAATCTAAGAGAGTTGAAATAAAAAAAAATAATATCCAAAAATCAACTAATTTAACCATTTACATCTGAGAAACAATAGCAAAAACAGATTTTCTTGTTATTAATGTGTGCTGAAAAATCTGATCAAATGATTAAATGTCAGAATTTATTTTTATTAAGGGTTTCCAGGTCAGGACTTTTCAGCACTCCACGATAAGTATTTCTATTGCTTTTTATTGTAATTCTCAAATTATTTTTACATTTATTCTACACTTAAGCAACATTAACCAGAAATAAAGACTTGAGCCTGTAATCTTTAACTCTCAAAATCTCTCTTGTCAGGACAGTATCATTGACATCAAAAACTAACCAGCAGATATTGTTCAGTTTTTGTTTAATTCTGATCCATTCTTGATTACTTAATGGTGATAGAATCCAGATTTGAGAATTGCAATGAGAATCAGAAAATATAAAAGGAAAGAAAAACTAGTCAAAATTAATAATAACAAAAATTCTTCAGCTTAGAAAGTCAAAAGCTAATGACTTTTTTTAATGTGTATCATTTTATTCACCATTATATCTAAATTCCAAATGAGAAAGAAACTGAACAAAATCTTCAAATTAATTCTACTGTAAACTAGTACTAATTAATTAGTATTTCTTTCATCTTAATTTTAGTTTCTGTCTGAATTTCTGGGATGGGTAGTTATCATGATTTACACTATTTACATTCAGATCATTGCCCTCATCTTTGTTGTTGTTATTACAATGTTTCAGCCATTGTGCCTTCGAGAACTAATCTATAGATAAATGGAACAAGAACATTCTACCCTCATAGATTAAATAAAGGGTTCAGTTCTGAATTTTTTGTAGGTTACCCAGATCAATATATACACCTGAGGAAGGTCGGAGGACACAACAACTAAAATATTATGTTAACAAAGATTAGAACAAAAGTTTAAATGTAAGTAATTAATTTTAGTTGTTTAGTTTTTGATCACAACTACTCAGACTGTCAGTCATTAGTAAATTAGTGCAAATTAGAAATAAGGAATAAGCTCTCAACAAGACTTGAAATTGTAACTCTTCTGTCAGTTGTAGAGTGCACATCTGCAGAAGAGTTAGGTATTGTTAATTAGGCTTCTTGAGGCAAAGGATTGCAAGTCCTGTTGAGAGATTTTATGAAAGAATGCGAGGAGCCATAATAGGCTTCTTGAGGCAAAGGATTGCAAGTCCTGTTGAGAGATTTTATGAAAGAATGCGAGGAGCCATAATAGGCAACATTTAAAAAAATCCACTTGTTAACAAAACTGCAGCAACAAAACAAATTTTGTTAACAAGTGGATTTTTTTTTATTAGGTGGAGTTGCAAATACAAACACACAACTGTCCAATTTGTAATTCAGGATTGTTAACCACAATTTCATCCAAGGCAATCAAATATAGACATTTACTAATCTTATCTTAGTTTTTCTAAAACTACACATGTGAGATACTTGGTGAGGATATAATTCACTACAACAGTAACATTTTATTCAGAAACTAACTCATTAACCACTAGTGAGGTGACATTTAGTATGTTTCCTTTAATCTGGGTCATATAATAATAAACAATGGAAAAATGTGTTACAGAAATCTGAAGGAGCATCAAAACTGTGAAAGACGCCTTCCAGAAAGTAAACAAAGACAGGAAAAATGTGTTAGAAACAAATAAAAGAGTGCTTAACTGTTATATCCTATTTATAATCTTGTATGGCAGTGAATGCTGGACAATTTCTTTATAGATGAAGAAAAGACTTAAGACAACAGAGATGTGGTACTACAGATGGATGCTAAGAATACCATGGACAGAACATGCGAATGTCAGGGAAGTTTTAAAGAAAATGGCAACTAGAGGGAGAGCTATACTTAAAAGGGGAAAGATATATTTCTGGGTCACGTTATGAGGAAAGAGGGCTTGTAAAATTCAACACTTGCAGGATATGTTAAAGGGAGACAGGGCAGAGAGAAACAGTGAGTAATCTACCTAATGAATTTGGATAAATCAATGGATGAATGGGGATAAAGACAGATAGTAAAGAGTCAAATACTGCTTACAGTGGTTCCCAAATGATGCGATGCACCTCATAGTTACAGCGGAAGAGGATAACAAGTGAGGTGGAATGACCAAAAGATAATCAAAGATTTCAAATCAGTTTAGAAAAATTCATATGCCAAAAATAAATATGATTCCAAAATTTAAAATATTATTATGCATTACTTGTAATTGCATGCATGTCCCAGTATAAATACTTATAAATAATTATTGACCGATTTTATCAGTGTGATTTTTTTTTTCATTATATCAAGTATTAAGAATATATTAACTAGGGTCTGCAAATTGGAGGAGAGAGTTATCAATGAAAAATGTTCTGACTTCAAATCCAAAGTTATCTCCTTTTAACATTCTCTCTGAATCTTCACTGGGATTTCCCTTATCTATTGCACAAGCAAATTTTCATTCCCAAAATGTAGCCCAGAGAAAAAAGTTTGGTAACCACTGGCTTGAGCAACAAAATACAGGAAAGTGTGGAGACATGATCACTTATGTCCTGTAGAGATATGGCACATAATAGAAGCTTTATCTGGAATAAAGCTAAAAGCGATTAGTGAGGATATAAATGACTCACTACAGAAATAACAGCTTACAAGATCAGCTTGTTAACCATTACAGCAATGAAAATTATTATTCAATATATCATACAGAAGCCAAAGGAAAGGCTACCCATAAAAAGACTATTTTTCTGTAACTCTTAGAAAACACCAACCAACCAACCACATATACTGAAATGATTGTACCAGATACCCTCCCACCCACATCAACCGTCTCAGGATAAAAGGATAAAACTATTTACCCTCATTGGATGTTTCTTCAGCTTCTGGTTCCTCCTCAGGAGTCTTGGCTTCTTTGTCTTCTTTATTTTCTACGGGTTCTGTAGCTGGAGCATCAGCCTTCTTTGCTGCCTTTCCTTTTGCAGCTGCCATATTGGAATCCTGTGGTCAAAAACTTTTGTGCAATCTGCAAGTAGAAATAAAAACCGAAAAGCCCTCATCAATGATTATCCGAAACATATTTTAGTTGTCAGCATTATTTCCATTAAATAAAAGTCCACCAATTTGTTCATATATATCTCTGCATCAGGAGGAATTTGGCTTCTTTGACATTCTGAGATGTGGTATATTTCATTATTAATTTCTTCAGCTATTTTTTCTTTCATCTTATTTTTATTGATGACCAATAAGTAAGTAACATGAAGTGAAAAAAAAAAAGAATGAGTGTCTGATGAGATTTGAACTCCCATTACTTGTGAGCTTTCCAACTGGTATAGTGCCTTACTGATTAGGCTATGAAAGCTAGCTAACAGATATTATTAAAATTTAGACATATGGCTATTAATAATGAAAAGGATTTATCTAAGAAACTCAGACTATTTAAGAAGTATTTTTCATTTCTATTTTTTGACTAATTTCCAATATAGCACAGAAAGATTCAAAAGTGTTATAGAATGGCTATAGATAAGAGCTTTACTTAACGTTGTAGTTTCCATGGCTGAATTGAATAAGATGGTGTCCATGTAAGAAAGACTCAAAACTCTAGATGCTATTATTATAGTGATTTTCCAAGCCTAGCTCAGATGTGGCACAAGGCCGAAAGTATGGGGCACCCTGTGAGGATCAAACTCACTACTCAGTCGTAATTGTTCTAGCAAGACAAGCTTGTTAACCATTACATCACCTCGAGGTGCCCAAGATGCTATTATTCTCTAAAAGAAGCAACCCACATTAAATGAAACATCTTTCACAACAGGAGACGGTATCTTAAGGTGTGTGTAAAATATTGAATGTATTTAATATTCTTTTCTGGTGTGGTCTAGCTCTCCATGACCACTTTACACATGATATTACTTCAGAGTAATTTGAATCCCAACATTTAAAAAATACCAGGCTGAGGATGTAGCCAACAAAATCTTATCTATGATACTGACAACACCCAGTTCTTGATAATAACTGAGACAATTGAAAGTACTTGAATAAAAACAAGACAAAACATGAACTTTGGATAGTTTATCCACAATTTTAATCCAACAAATAATGAAAAATTAGTTGGAAGCAAATCTTTATTTCAATTTGAAGCTTTTTTTCTTTCAGCCTTGGACATTGTGATAAAAACCAATAAACAGATGAACAAATATCTCTCTATCATAAACAGTAAATGCTACAAATACTGAACATTCAACAATGGTCAATAATGTCATAAAGAAATATCATGGGGTCTTTTTATTTTATATATACTGAAACATTCTAAGTATGTTAATATGATCTCTAACCCTGTTAGATAAATAAATTATATCAATTGAAAAGAACAGATACTATATACTGATTCAAAACAGAATAAAATTTTTGCATTGAACTATAAATTCTCTAGGGATAAAACAATTATTGATAAGAAATCATTGAAAATGTTTGACAAAATTGAAAACCTTGCCATATAAGGCTGTATTATACAAAAATACAAAAGTATAAACATTTTTATCATTTGGTATGGTTGGTATAATTGCTTATTTTTAAAGTATGTCTGTCAGGTGTTGGTGGTTGGGGGCTAGCTAATACCTATTGCAGATGACCTACTCAGGCATATTTCAACACCCACAGAGCTGTGGTTACAGCATATAATCTGGCATGATCAAGAGTTATGAATAACATGATTACACTCAAACCCTCGGTCATGATGACTTGTGATTTTATGGTTTCTGCACAATTTCCTCTGCACAATTTCATTTGCAAGGCTCATGTCAACCAGTTGTATCGTTTTCAGGCACTTCCTAGCAATGTCACACTCTGGGATCATCTTCCCAGGCTGATATTATTAAGAAGTACACCTTCTTGACAAATCAACCATAGTGAGATTTGAACCTGGATCTCATAGTCAGAACACTAACATTCTAACCACTTGGCCACATGCCAACAGTTTTATAATAATTTTAATCTAAACTACTAAATTACTAAAACAATCTCTGTTTTATGACTGTCCTATAAAAAATAACTGTTCTCTGTTTTATAACCAATCTATTCAAAAATATTGGAGCTGATGTGTTATAATAATGCTTGAAAACCATCTTGACCATTTTCAAGCATTATTATAACACATCAGCTCCAATATTTTTAAAAATATGAAAAGTAATATATGTTATTTTGATCACATGTGTGTATGTCTGTGTCATTAGGTATGTGTCTGAAAATGTAAATTTTCTCTTAGCTACAAGCTTCATTAACTAGGTACAGCTTGAGTCACTACTTTAGTTTCATACTTTTGTGATCTTCATGTGACTATATATATATATATATATATATATATATATATATATATATATATCACATAATAATTGATTGAGCATACTAAACACACTGGAGGGAGCAGCCTGGTGAAAGAAGACATTGCTCTTGGGGCCGGTTCCAGTGGGTGACATATGCTTGGATGAGTATCACCACCGGAATTAGGAGTAGCTGTGCTATATTGAGTCTACTTAGTTTCCCCTTTGTCATCGAGGCCTGCTGGCTCAGTGATATGATGCTTGCATTTTATCGTAATGGTCCAAGTTTGATTCTTGGTAATGGATGTGCACTGCTGATGAATCCCAAAACAGATGAAATGGCCGTCCAGTGCTTTCTGCATTCTGTTGAGGTTTCTTATTCTAGACACAATGAATTATTATGTGAAATTAATTAAATCTCCAATCTTCGTCTATATATATATAGCCGACCATTCCTTCGACAGAATTGAGTCACTCTCAGTCACTGTGTGTTTATCCGAATCTAAAAATAAACACGCTAAAATTCACCCTCATCCCGTACCGTACGCTGACGGCTTAGTGGGAAAAGTTCGGACTGACGCAAATTCAGTCGGGTTTGAATCCTAGCTAGAGGCAACCGGACGTCTAGCCACACTGATGAGCTGGGAAACAGCGAAACAGTCTGTCTGTGGATGACAAAAAATATATATATATATATATATATATATATATATATATATATATATATATATATATATATACAGACAAAAATTGGAGAATTAATTATATACATATGTGTGCATCTGTATATGTGTGTGTGTGCACAAATATGTATGCATATTTAATGATATGTGTGTGTGTGCTTTCATTTCTATGGATACACAAACCCTTAGGTACTTATAGAAGGAAGAAAACATTTTTTTTTATTAAGAACATTTTCAAAGCTACACAGATTATTAATTTCACACTATTTGACCCATTGAATGATTTTTTGAAACTCCCATCATGCAACTTTTATTCAGTCATCTAAGAGCAACTTGAGCGGTGAGTGATCACAAAGTGAACAGAAGGCCGATGCGCACTAAGGCAATGTTTTTCTCTTCTCTTGAACATTTCCATCACACTTGGCACCAACACACACACACACACACACACAAATACACATAAATGTTGTCACACTCATATACACACATACGCTCACCAATTTCATAATACACAAAGGGCTCCATCAGTACTTCCATGGAAAGCGCTCAGATGAACTATTAGGTTGGTGCAAAAATAATGTCGTTTTTTGACGTTCAACTTCATGTGAGAAAACAACATTATTTTTGCACCAACCTAACACATTCAGCTAGGATTTCATGGCTAAGACCCACCATGCTACACACATTGTAGCACACCACCCTCATTCATTCCATATTTAACTGGTGGGAAGTAGGTTCCAGTCAAGCAGCTTCTTCCTGTAAACCACTGCTCTGTGGAACTGACACCCAAGAGGATCTTTTTCCAATCACTAGAATCTTCACCAGTTCAAGTCTAGGGTTAACCATTATTTCCCCCCACATATCCACATAAACTGTGCCCTCTTACTCTGTAACCCTCTACCTCGAATGGCTCTCGGGTCTTGTACAGGGTGAACTTCACCGTAAAAATAAATCAGTATAAATGAAGAAAATAAGGAAATAAATATTTTAATGGAACAAATATTAATTTTTTAATTATTATTTGGTCTTTGTTGCTACGTTGACTTGAACTAATATATCCTTGGAGAAAGTAAATCTGTAGGCAGACAGGTAAGACACATGTGCCTTCACAAATGCACACACACACATTCAAATAATCCATTATAACTGACAGTTCAAACAAAAAACGAAATGGACATATAGCTATACCCACATGCAGGAGGACATATATGGCAACATATATAGATCATCTTTCAACAGGACAATGCCAGACCTCTCACCTAATTGCAGACACACCCAAAATTGATACAGTTTAGCAAAGATACCCTACTACACTTGCCATGCTCACCTGATGTTACACCTTCAGATAACTAATTATTTTGATCCTGGCAAAACTTTCTTAATGAGAAGAACTTTAATTCTGTGGAAGCCTGTAAAAACCGCTTAGACCATTTCATCATCCAGAAAGATACCAAGTTCTTGGAGGATGGAATCATGAAGCTGCATCAAGGTCGGCAAAAGGTAGTAAAACAAAATGGCATACAAGCATTTAAATAAAAAAATCTATGTAAAAATATCTGAATATTGTTTTCGAAATTCACTTAAAAAAATGCTATAAACTTTTGTTCCAACCCAATACCTTTATTTTTCCCATCAACTGGGTTAAGCTATTTTTGTATGTATTGACATATTCATCTTCTACTTATAGAATATATAAGGGAATTTGGGGAAAATTTTACTTTGACAATTTTTTCACAATTATCTGGCATTATTAGAAAATGAATTTCATTTTCCAAGAAACAAAATCTATGATGGTGAAACAAAACATGTTTCAAGTCACACACATATTTACTTGAATTGTATCTTTTAACTTTAATTTATTTTTCAAATGGTCATACATACACTTCTTCAAGCATCGGTTAAATAATTTTGTTAAGATCATGAATAACTCAGGGTTAATATTGTTAAAGACAAGCACTGAGATTTTATCTGGGCAGGTAGCCTTCTTAGAGTCCAGTCTTTTGATAAGTATTGAAACTTCCTGGGCTGTGATAATAATATTACTACTTATGCTTTAAACATTTCCATCATTTGTTGCTGTATTAGTAGGCCAAATGCATAAAACCTCCAGTGAAAAAAGGAACCAACCCAAATGCTTTTATATATATATATACTAACTAATAAAAACACTTCAGTTCTCCATATTTGAGAGCATAAACCAAGGGTGTCACTTTCATATTTATAAATAGCCTAGCCTGAGGATCCCTCATTAAAAAGGCTGAAACTCAAGTAACATAAGTACAGTTCTTTTTAATTTTATATGTATATATATATATATATATATATATATATATATATATATATATATATATATATATATATATACCCAAGTATAGGATTGGTATATATAGAATAAATTCCAATAACCAACAATTATTATTCTTAAAAGAGTGCTCAATACAGAGTAGAGCAGATATAATTATTTATTTAAATATTATAACATCATCACTTGATAAGACACGAGAAGTGTTGAAACAATATGGCTATTTTTGTATTGATTTTATAACATATTTATGTTATATTTAAATAAATATATATATATTTATTTATTTCAATCATTTTGCCTCAAGCAAAGCAATAAAGCCACTAAGATGCAAGGGGTTACTGAACGTTAGAAAATATGAGAAAAAAGAAAAAAACTATTAAGGTGAGAGAACAATAAAAGAACAAGAATTAAGAATACAGAAAATAAAACGTTGTACACATACACATGTATATAATATATCTATGTGCATATACGTTCCTTGTTGAATATTTCATATTTACTTTTCCTAGTATTGAAATTCCACTGGATATCTAGTGCTATATGACTTTTGTCTCTTAATCTAAAGAAATTTTTATTTTGGAAAACAAAGCAGAAAATCTAATTTGAATTTTGTCTGAGATTGCTCATATACACTTTGTACTAATATTCTTGGGAAAAGCCTCAATCCTATCACCAATTATTTTGACAAAATATCACTGATATCTCATAATGATTAAATGAAAAGTGTGAAAGAAAAAAGGACTTATCCTTATTTACTTTATATATATGCCGGCAATAGCATCAAAAAACACTAAAACAGTTATTCCTCTAATTAAACTTTATAATATTCAAAGTATATATTATATAGTAGGTATATATAATTAAATACATATAATTTCGTATATATTATAAAGCATAAATATGTAATACAATTATTGTTATGTAGTTATAAACATTGTGGTGGGTGCACACGTGTGTGTGATTCAAATTATCTTAATTTTTACTGGAAAATATACAGAAAAAAATCTTAGAAAATTGTCTATTTTCTTGTCTTTCATAATTACCTAAGGAAAAAATCTCTGACTTGAAATAAGGAACAAATTCTTTTTATTGTTTTATGGCTAAAATTGGGAAAAAACCTTTGTATTTATTTATTTTTTATTTATTTTCGCTCTTCAAAAAATATCACACAAAATGAGATAAAAAAACAAGCAAAAAAACATTATTAGTAGTCTCCCTTGTATTTTATTATCTCCCCTGAACCATTTTTAAATTTGTCATAAAGGGAAGAAACTCTTTCGTTGTCATATATATTTTTTCTCTTAATATTTCTTTTGTTTGATTAATAATGACAATAGGAAATCTAAAGTTTAAGCCGACGCGTTTCATCCAATGTGATCTTTTTCAAAGCAAAAAACGAAATTAATTTTATTGAAAGAAAGTATCTATAAACAACAAATAAAACGTTGTTAGCAACTAGAAGAATTTAGAAACGCTATAAGGTCAACTGAAAAATTACGTCAATTACTTTATGTTTGAAGAGAATATTTTCACGTGTAAAAATATTGTTTGCATTGTTGTGTAGGTGGATTCAACTGTTTTTTGTTTTTTTGTGATTTCTTGATATATTTGTTGTATACATTGGCTTCGGAGAGTAGTAATTCTGTTAGGAAAGGTGACATTGGGGGAAAAAAACTGGGCGTAATAGCCAATGGCGGGACTCGAGGATTTTCCTTCTGAGTGAATTATTTTCTTTTTTTATGATTTATAAAATCAAAATCGTAGTTGAATTTATTTCTATGTATGACTAGTGCATTTGTTAAATTGTTATTTATGAGGTCTCTTTTGTGCTCATGAATGCGTTTTTTTTTTTTCAAATGTCTGAATGTTTCTCCAATGTATTGTGAGGAACAGTTTTGGCAATTTATTTTATACAGTGTAACCCGGATATAAGAGACCCGGATATAAGAGAAACCCTGATATAAGATACTTCTTCTCCGGTCCTGACAACTCTCTTATATCCGGGTTAAACTGTATATGTCTGCTTCAGAAATATTATTGCTATGGGTGTTTGAGGATCTTATTATACAGTGTAACCCGGATATAAGAGAGTTGTCGGGACCGGAGAAGAAGTCTCTTATATCTGGGTTTCTCTTATATCAGGGTTTGGTCTATTATATATACATTAACAGGCTCTAATTTGGGACCAGAGAAAACCTCTCTTATATCCGGGTTTCTCTTATATCCGGGTCTCTTATATCCGGGTTACACTGTGACGGAGTTGGTCGGTAGTATTATGTATCTGTTCTCATACAATGAATTTTTGAATGGGTCACTTTCTAGAAACTAAAAATAAACGCCGCTGAGAGATCTCTTAGGTAGACAAAAAATTTTGTCTGTAAAGTTGGTCATCAAATGTAAAGAAACATTGCTTGGTGATTAACTAGCATATTTTTATGGCTTTTATGTGTAGGTAGAGGTAATATAATTTTTTGCTTTTGTTAAGTGTTTTTTTAGTAGATTTAAACATTTCTCTATAGGGACGTTTGTGTATAGAGATTTTATGTCTGCACTAGCCATATATTTGTTTTTAATGTCTGTTTTTTAATTTGTTTAGGATGTCACCTGAATTTTTTATGTATGATGGACTAATAGTGCCGAGGATTGGGGTTAAGATTTTAGTGTGCCAGCTAGTTTATGTAGGGCGCTGCCTATCCCTGATATGATAGATCTCATTGGTATGTTCGGTTTATATGTTTTTGGTAGTCCGTATAATGTGGGTGTTTTTGGATGGTATTCAATAAGTTTTATCCATGACGAGTTTTCATTATATATATATATATATATATATATATATATATATATATATATATGGAGATAGAGAGATAGAGAGCAAGACATATGGACAAAGAAATGGAAAGGGGAAAACACAAAGAAAAGAAAAAGTCAAAATGAGTTAAAAATGGAGTAACATCGGCCATATAAGTAATTCGAAAATCGGCCATATTCAAACAACCATATTTGTACTTGATATTTGGAAGCATAATGTTTCGAAGGAAGGATATTACATAACACCAGATATCCGGTGGAATTTGTTACCCACAGGCTTCTAGCTGACCGGCCGTGTTGATGTGTTTTTTTTCCTTTCTTTTTTCTCTTTTGCTTTTTGTCTTTCTTTTCTTGAATTTTTCTTCTATTGAGGAATAGCCAAATTCTGCCATTTTCGTGTTTAAGTTTGATGCCTGTCTTAAAAACGAAATAAAGATTTTCGTCCTGTTTGCTGCTAAGAAGCTTGCTAAAGCCCTGGGAGATCACATATTTTAAGAAATAAAGAAAGAAAAAAATAGACAACGATAGAGAGATGCCGTAATACAGGTATAAGTGTATGTGTGTGTGTGTGTGTGTGTGTGTGAATGTCTGTCTGTCTCTGTGTGTGTATGTGTGTGTGTGGTGCGGTGTTAAACTTACAAACATGCCTGAGTTTATTATTTATTTTTTCATTTAATTTTTTTATCGCAACTTCCAGTAAAATTAATAATAACTGACAACGCGTCATCTAAGAAATTCGAATGCAGTTATATTTTTCAACTTTAGTTCAATGCGCATTACAATGTTTTACCCCGGTTTAAATTTTGACCACGCCTGAAATGATGGAACATCTGATATATATATATATATATATATATATATATATATATATATATATATATATATATATATATATATATATATATATAAGCCTTGTTCGAATTCTAACTGAGTTCGTTATATTTACTTAGGCGCAAATAACCTTGGTAAATGTATAAATCCATCACTTCTCCTCCCAGCTATGGGTTAAATAGTGGGACAGACTAAACTCTCTAACCATGGTTGGCAATTTATCTAGGAGAAGGGGACAACACTGAATTCAAAACTGTACGTGGCACTGACGCTGCAATAAAGTTAGCCTAAGTAAGTTTCGGATAAAGAACAAGAGTTATGCAAGGATCCGTGTAATGGATTATGCAACTACTGCATTTTAATTGCTTATATATATATATATATATATATATATATATATATATATATATATATATGGGGGGTAGCAATCCCTCTTTTATACAAGTTTCATTAAAGACGACCGAAAAGGTACTGCGAATAAGCTTTTTATTCAATTTTTCTCGTTTTTGTATATGTGATTACTTTTCTAGACATAAAGTGTATAAGAACTGACTGAATGTTCTATATATCCGTGCGCTTTCGGCCATTCTATTAGCCATTACCAAGGTTGTTTTTTTTATTAACTGAATGTTTTAGAGTGAAGAAAATATTTCTTTGTTTTTTTGAAACACGGTCACCACATTGTGGCTGTGTTCATAGTTGATGTTGTTGAGTCTTGGCATTTTCTTTTTCATTATTAATGCTTTCATTATTATTAGTAGTATCTTTTTTACATGTGGATGAGGCTATTGCACTTGTATTTTCCACAAGTATGTTGCGGATGGAGTTTGGTAGGTTTCCGTGTCTGATTAAATGAGTCCTAATTGAACTATGGTCAGAGAGGTGTAATGTGAGTATTTTGAGTCTTCTTGATAGGCATGTAGTGGTATGTCCAATATATTTATTTATGAATGTGTTTTGATCAGGATGCAGTTCCTTAAAGTATATATATATATATATATATATATATATATATATATATATATATATATATATATATATATATATATTGAAAAATCCGGAAAAGGCCGGAGAAAATTTTCATGTAATTGTCCTTTACATATATTCAGATAAAAATATACACAAGACACTTCAGCATGGAACAGTGATTAACAATCTGGTCTCACAAACAATTTCTATTGGATTGACTTCGATCCTCACTGTGTGTCTTACACTTGCGACCGTCTACTAAACTAAACTGTTCTTAGTAAATATAATGCACACCAGACTGCTAGGGCGTTTAGCCAATCCCTGCTGCAGACACCTGTTCAGGTACATGGAAAGATTCTAACCTTAGAAAGTAAACATTTGTTGTGCAAAATAATTATTTGCACTATTTTCATTCGGACTGTCTTTTTCTTTATTATTATCATTATTATTATTATCATTATTATTATTATTATTATTATTATTATTATTATTAATAATAATAATAATAATAATAATAATGATGATGATGATGCTGATGATGATGATGTACCCGTGCCGTCAGAAATGACGGCTTATTTTTTATCTTATTTTATTTGTAAAGATTATTAAAACGACTAAGGGAAGTAATTGCCCATAAATATACTAAAGTTGATTTACCTCCCTTTCCACTTCAGTTGGGACAGGGAATACATAGATATCACCTACTTACACTGTCATTCTAAAAGTAAGTAATGTCTTTATTTGCGCTCCACTTACGACTTACGAGACAGAAATTCAGATGAAAGACCCCCCCTCCCTGCCAGTAGGGGTGATCATTCTCTCACCCGTAAAAATGATGTGAACTAATAGTATTCAAATTAATATGAAATAATAGGACCTCCGTCGCTTGTAATATGTTAATTGTTTTTCTGAAAATTCTTACCACATAAAACCTTCATCGAAAAAATTTCCAGCGTTTCATACTATTTCAATTTCCAACGGATATATTGGCCAAAAAATCTTTTGTTGTAATTCATAAAAAAATGAAATTGTTTCTTTTTCCAATCTAACAACAAGTTACCGTTACTCCATACAGAGTGTTTTAAATTAACATAATGACATTACTTTCGCTCACAACCTCCTAACTTAAAGGCTAGTCCACACCCCGACTTCGACTCTATGCACACTGGTAACGAACCTACAAAAGAAATAATAGTAAAAAAAAAAAAATAGTAATTCTTAAGCAATGGAAAGTTTCATTTGTTTCGTAAAGCACAGAAATGTAATTTAAACTTTGTTGAGTTGGAATTTCAACGGAACATTTGTCTCGGACCAAAAACTAATTTCCCAATTCTAATTCATGTGTTATATCAAAGAAAGTGTTTGAATTTTTACATATATTATTGAACTAAATGCACGCCCAATGTTGACGAACTGGATTGAACTTCTTAAAAAGGGTGGGGTGGAGAGTCAATTGATACGATTGGTTCTGGGACTAATTAAGCCAGTTGAGATCAAAGGATAACACTTTCTTCAACAGGGCTGAGTAAATATTCACAAGTTACAGACGCTGACTTACCAGGGATAAGGTTCATTACGCTGTGCTTGTCGGGTGCTGCCACCTTCAATCAAATCATTCGGTGGGCTTATTTATCTTTATAAGGTTTCTCATTTTTTGCTTACTCCTGCCTATTTCAAAACGATACTTTCTAAACGTTTTACTCAGTTCAAAGTTGATTAATCCAAGGTCACTACTGTGGGGTTCCTAATGAAAATCGAACTCACTAAAGTAGTAAGGATCTGTAGGACAAGTATGCTGAGCATTACACCAAGGTGATGCGCCCTAAAAAAAAAAAAGATTATTTCTCATCGTGTTGGGATTTGGGATAGATTCCTTCATTCAAAGAGTGTGGTGTTTCGTGATTCGCAGATAAATGATTATTCATTATAGATTAATAATTAACGTGTCAGCCGTATAAATCATTACCATTAATATTAAGTACTATCTTTAATAAATATCTCACGCTTTATGACTTAATAAACTTATTAAATTCCCAATAATAAATTAATCAAATAACTTTATTTTCCGGGTCGCCTGCCTTTACGTAATGACCAGAAAGAAAGATAGAAAGTTTGGTTTAATAAAGATTTATCTTGTCAGCCCAAGTTCTTCAAATTAAACTATTATGCCGTATTTACTGGAACAGAAGACCCCATACCAATTTGCTTTATGTTATTTTTTTTTACTAATGTAAATTCAATACAAAGCTCAAGAGCCACTCAAGGTAGAGGGTTACTGAATGAAGTTTGGGATATGAACGTAAGCGGGTGAAGTAGGGAGAAATGGGGATATGGAAAATAATGATCGACCCGAGACTTGAAGCGGGTAAGATTTTAGTATTCGAGGAAGCATCCACACGGGAGTCTGTTCTACAAAGTACCGGAAAAAGTCTGTCTTGGTGGAACTTCCTCCTTACTAATGGAATACGGATGGGAATCAAGATGATTCAAACAATATTATAGAATTAGGATCGGTACTGGTAGTCTGCAGCGTTTAGTTATTTACTAAGCTAAGCCTAGTTTTGTCAGAAGGCTATAACTGTGAAACACCTAGTGAAGATCGAACTCACTAGACTGTAGTTACGTTCAATCACACTAACTTTCTAATTATCCTATGCCGAGGCACCCTTGGTGTCTGGTTAAACGTTAATCAACCAGATTCCAGAATTTCACATTATATATGAAGTTGAGGATCCTCACTGGGTGCCCCATACTTTCGACCTTGTGCCAAATCTAAGCTATGCTTAGAAAATCACTATATGAAGTTGGGTATAATATATAATGCCAAAGCAGGGGGGGGGGTTATCTTATCAAGTATAATATGTTATTTGAGAACTGCTTGATGACTGAGGTAGTCGATGCTGGAACACATTGGTCGATGTTCATAGACATTTATAGGTCAAGAGTTTGAAGGTTTATTTTTAATACACGCAGACACGTCCCATGTGTACATTTGGCGCAACGTAATCTTTTTGTTCTTTACATTTAAATCTGGATTTAATTAAGTTTACTAAATATTTATGATGTTTCGTTATTCATGGTATTATTAATTTTGTTCCTATTTTTTTTTTCGTAAATACTTTCAATGGATCATTAAAGAGCAAAGACTCAAACTCTCTTTCCATGAATCGGGTACGAGTATTTCATGGATGACGTCATACCATTAGGCGAAAGAAGCTTTCATGGTCAAGCATCTTTCTCAGTTTGTTGTCATTCCGATAAATTTTCTGACTTTTATCTTTTTGTTTGTATTCGAACTAGAAGCAGTAGTACTAGAGGTTCTAAACCCGGTTAAAAAACTCTCCCCCCCACCAAAAAAAAGAAAGAAAAAAAAAGAAAGAAAAAAAAGAAAGAAAAAAAAGAAAAAGGATTTGGTCAGATTTGAGAAGTGAGTCAGCTCATTCTAGTAGTAGTAATGGTGGTAGTAGCAGTGGTGGTGGTGGTAGTAATAGTAAATAGTTTTGAGATTCTGAGATTAAAATCAGAAAGATTTGTCAGAATGACTCTAAGAAAACTGACTGGCTATTGTAGCCTAATAATAAGGCATCGTCAAGGAAATGTTCCTGGTGATGCCAGTTTGGTTTGGTTTGGTTCGGTTTGTTTTACGGCATATCAACCTCAATAGGTTATTTAATGGCAACAAAATTTTTATTGTTGGTAATATTTTTTTCAAAAATCTATTTCTGGTAATAATTTTTCCTTCAATTAATCTATTTCTGGCAACATTTTTCCTTCAAATATGTTGGTAATTTTTTTTTTCAAAAATGCATTTCTGGTATTAATTTTTTACAAAGTATTTATGGTATTAAAATCTATTTTTACACTTTCATAGTGTTTTGACCCCAGTTTGAGGTTAACTATTTGCCCATAGCTGAGAACCTAACAGGTGCTACCACCCTGGGTAAAAGTGGACCTGGGAACACCAGCAATTAAGAGGTGGTTCCACGCCCCTCAAAATCTCCTGCTGAGATGTCTTGCTGTTGGACTTAGTTTATCGTCTTACCCAGGACGCTGATGTTGTTTATAGTCTTACTTAGGACGCGGACATAGTTTATCGTCTTACCCAGCACGTGGACGTAGTTTATCCTCTTACCCAGGATGCGATGCCAGTTTGTAATGAATCATAAGATACTTTTCTGTTTCGATTTTACATGGTTTTCTCTTTGGGTGTGAAGAATGTACTGACCAAAAACGTAATGTTAAAAAAAGTAAAAGAACAAACAAGACGAAGAGAGTCGCCAAAATTAAGAATATGCCTAATAATGAAAATAATTCATCTAGGAATCTCAAAGCAACTTGAAACTATTCATATTTTTCTTCGTTGATTGTAGCATGCCAGTTAAATAGTACATAGATATTTGATAGTTGATGATACAAGGCCATATTATGCCAGCAACTCCCAAACAATTATTTGAGAGTCTAACACTATAAAAATTGTTCCCTGACAGATACTTAAGGTTGTCAATAAAGAAAAACGGCCCTGTCGACTGGAGTTGTAATACGCCAACTCTCCCCTCATCAATGAGGCCGCTGTAATACTCACATACTACAAGGAAAACACAAGAAAACTATTTTAAAATACTGAAACCGTTAACATAATGCCCAACCTTAAAGAAATAGTTTTATACCAAAACATATAACATCTACAATCAGTGACGGCCCTAGTGTTGCTGGCAAGATGAACTCCGGCGCCCTTACAAGTATATATTGTTTTAATTTTCACCAGGAGAAAAATTGAAAACGTACAATAACGAGTTTATTACAATATACAACTTCATACAAACTAAAGAAAACATTCATTATCCTACCTAAAACATTTTTTCTAGCCTTTAGATCTGCAAATCTTTTCATGACACTTTCTACACCTATCCTCTTTACAAGATCATTTTCTATTGACAAAAATAGTCAAAAGAATTTAATCTGTCTTGAGTCATAGACGACCGCGAGTATGTTTTTATAAGCTTTAGTTTTGGAAGATCCCAAACACATGACATGGCGTCATGATGGCGACTACCCGAGTTGCCAGTACCTTGAGCCGGCCCTGCCTACAATAGATCATATATCTCTAAAAACAAAAAAAAAAAACAAAAAAAAACATGCTTACCCTGAAAGTATAAAATTATGTACAAAATACCTGTAGTTGAAGTCATAAAATTGCGTATAAAATATTTAGATTTCGGTATTAAATAACCCATTGAAGTTGATATGTCCCTAAACTAAAACAATCAAATCAAACAAACCAATAAAAAAAAAGAAAACGGGCTTTATTTTGCCATTCTAGAAAAGCCGATGGCGAAGAAATCCATCTTAAATGTAAATGAGACGGTGCCACAGAACTTATGCAACGAATGCGAAACTTAGGAACGCGCGAAGAAATATTGCATTTAAAAATAATACCCTTGGATTTTTTCGGAATGTAAGGTTACATTTGGGTTGGTAGATAGTGATGGGGGTGAGGAAACTCAAGTCAGATGTATCTAAGACTTTATTTGTCGAGAAGGTAATCAACCTTATGATCAAGCAAATGTCAACTGTGAAACTAATTCTTCTAATGTCGATTGAAAAAAAAAATCCGAAATTCTAAAAAAGACTTTTCATAAAGATGATTTTATTTATTCACAAATCCGAAAGTATGGAGCACCCAATGATGACCGAACTCACTAATCAGTTGTAATTGATCCAGCGAGAGAAGCTTGATAAGCCTTACACCACGTAGAAGTGCCCAGCTGCTTAGAAAATATTTCAGTGATTTGATTGAATGAAAAGGTACAGAGACCGGTTATTTAGGAGGATACGGTAAAGTATCAAGGGCACATGACGAAGAAAGAAGTCTCGGAAATTTTAATACTCACAGGTCAGACTGAATGCAAGAGGGACAGAGGAAAACAACCAATAATCTACTTAGAGAGCTTGAGTAAACGAATGGCAAGGTTAAGGAGAGATAACAAAAAGACAAAATTTATTAAGAGCTGCAAAGGGAAGGAAATTATGATCGCCAACGCCCTGAAGGGACACGGTACATAGAAGAAGAAAATCGATTTAATGTATTCCTGAGTTTATCGATTTAATGTATTCCTGAGTTTATCTTACTGAATTTGGGCTAATATTGCCATTTTGAAGAATTGCCTTTCTACTGGATTAAATCAGAATTAATTCTTGGAGTAAATATTAATTCTTCACTCGTTGACAATGAGGATCTATTGTGCGTTTTCTTTCAGAACAACCTACTCTGTCTTTAACAGTATTAACACTTTCACTACTGAATTGTTATAACATTGTTGCCTTGCTGTGACGACCCATTTTAAGAAAAATAGGAAATTGCACTTTACCGGAAATAAATGACTACAAACACGCTGAAGGGGTTTTTTTCATGGGCGACGCCATTTTGGTCTTGATCGGATACGCTGCAGTACAAACTAAGCTAAGCGCTACCAACAAAACACAGTATATCAAAAATACGTCACAAAACATGTCGTATTGTACGCTACTGTATGTCTACGCTGATTTTAAAATAGCATTAAGCGCTAGCTAGTTCATAATACAAACGCTAGGGACCGACATTTCACGGTGCCTTGAAAACGTATATATACGTCGACATCAGACAATGTAAGTTACATAAAGACCGGAAGTGTTAATTGGTGAAGTCAATCGCCTTTCTCAAATCTCATTACGCCAAACTAATTTCTTGAGATCATAAGGACAATCGGTTAACTACTGAGAGATTTGTAATTCTATTCAAAAGACCAACTCATTATCTCAAACTGTTTTAGGGAAAATATCTCTGATTTTGATTCAAGACGAATGGGCCTTGTGAATTCATTTAAGAGTTTGCTTTCAGGCCGGAAATATTTTTTGTACGGTGCAGATATTTTACAACTTCCTAATTTTGACCGCTGAAGTGTGCTTCCTCGGTTGAAATCATTTTCCTTTTCCTAGGGAAAATTTTCGGACATTCGTACGGTAACTCAGACAGTACGAAATGTAAGCGGGGTCCGTACTGCATTACTTGAGCTAAAGTCGTGCACAAATATTCTTCACGTGAAACAAATTAAAATCTTTACATCTTCTGTTCTCAAGCGGTAAAATTCACCATAGTAACACCTTATTTCTTTCTTATCCCATCCTGTCTCTCTCACTTATTACTCTTAATCCTTCCCCCTATCTTGCCTTTGCTCTCTTTCTCTTCAACAATATGTCTGCTTTTTCAGACGTTCATATACAGCTCCTGTTTTATTTAATGCAGAAGTGCATGCATTGTGTTTAAAGATTCTCAAGCAGTAAATCTTGCCACAGTTAGCAATGAAAACAAAGAAAGCAAGCAAATTAGGTTCGTTTTTTTAGGATATTTTTCTTTTTATAAGCTTTGTTATCAGATGACATCCCAATTACTCCAAGAAAAGAAAACCTATTAAAAAATACGAATCCTAAGCAGGATCTCAAATTTCCTTTCGCTTTTTCTCTCTGAACCATTTTTACTTTTTTCATTGTGTACTTTTAGTTTTGTCTCAAGTGGTAGAGAGTAAAGTCTAATCGGCAAGGCTTGTTTTCACACACGCATTTTAGGACATTGAGAAATAGGTAAGCCTCGATATACTACTTCTAATCCGTACTGAATGCCCGAGTCTTGTTAAACTAAGTACACTTCAATAATTAAACGGAATTAACTTTTCTCCTTCCCTAATTAGTGTGCACCACGCTTGGCCGGTCATGTGACGCAACAGTTAGTACAGAGAAGGGTTTTGAAGATAGACACCATGAAGTGTTGGTGCTTTTCTACTACGCGGAGAAAGCACAGCTTTTTACAAAATGGCGTGCTGGAATTGAAAGTAAAGACAGACACTTATAATCGCTAGTTTTGCTTTTTCAGGGTCTGAGAAAAGGCGTATAGCATATTTCTAAACCTTGTTAACATGTTTTCTTTGTATAAAATAATTTTAAGCCCAAGAAAATAGTTTATATTAATAATGGCTAATCTAATGATATGCCCAAGACCTAAGTAGCTGTAGATAACTGTATTACTACAGTATAACATTTACTGTTGTTGTCTCCACAAAATCTAACACCGACAACTGAAACTTTAAAAATAAACCGAAATAACCATAGTTCGCGTTTGTTCTGCTGAACAACGCTTGTATTGTCTATAGAAGTACATTTTGGTAGCCTAGGAAGAAACTGTATCCGTTGCACACTAATACAAATAAACTATATAGATATTTTAAGCAGGTAGTCATTGTTTGTTGTTTTGTTTTCTCCATCTTCTTTCAAGCAACAACAAAAATGTAGACGTCTCTGATGGACATCTTGTTTACCTACAGAAGATGCTTTTGCACTGTCGGCCATATAGCCGACAATGTGTTTGCGCTCCGAAACTTTGCAGATAATTCCTAACAGTAAATAAATAAAAGAAATCTGATTGGTGACTGACAAGAAAGCAGGAACCCGAAAGTTGTTGTTTTCTCTCCAAATTCCAGTAATTTTTCCCCTCATAAAGGCGAAGGAAAAGAAAAGCAAGTCCCAATTCTGTGAAGCGTTAATTTACTTTATTTTTAGTTAAACGCATATGAATCGACCCAAAGAGGATTTAATTCCGGCACAGAATCAAATAAAAAGCTATTCAATGAATTAAATAACATTTATTTTATGAAAAAAAAAGAAGTGTAAATTAATTTATTTCTGATGAAATCTTTTTACTTTGTTCCATCATTAAACGGGAACTGATTAAAATATTTAAATCAGGGTATTTGAATAAGACAGTTCAACAGAACCATGTTGAACATTAAGGGACATAAAAATTATTCTTCCATGCGTTGTAGTTTTACCTTCTTTCTGTCTTTCTTTCTTTCTTTCTTCATGTTCAAGTTATGCGGTAAAAGGTCAAGAGTATCAAGAACCCATTGGTTTTTGAACTCAATACATTAGAAATTGCAACTCGTTAACAATTACTACAAAGAAAGACGTAACTATAAAATATTAATATCTAAAAATAATATGCATATAGCGTGGATAAAAGAATCAGTACTGATTTATGTCTGCCATTTTCATACTTTTGTGTGACTTTTCAAACCAAGTGTCACCATTCTCCTTTCTCTCTCTCTTTCAATATATATATATATATATATATATATATATATATATATATATTATAATTTCTACATGTAGAAAAAACAATTTACTCACTACAAAGATGCAACTTCGTTTCGGTGCACTTAGTTGCATTATCAGTGAATTGTTCATAACCATTTTGGTTCTCATCAGTCGAGGTGCAACAAAATGCACAGAAACGAAGTTGAATCTTTGTAGTGAGTAAATTGTTTTTGTCTCTATGAAACAATTATAATAAATAATTATTGCTTTACTATCGATATTGAACCTTCTTTTGAATTAATGCTGTGAACGTTAGAATTTATATATTATTTTCTTTCTAATCACATTCGGATATATATATATATATATATATATATATATATATATATATATATATATATATATATATATATACAGCCCGCTAGTCGCACTTGGTCTGAAGATCACACTGCAGTGTGAAAGAAAACTGACAGTTACAATGCAGCTTTTATTTCTCTTGTCCACGATGTCTGTATGTATAAATTATCTCCGATAGTGAACACTCTTCATATATATATATATATATATATATATATATATATATATATATATATATATATATATATATATATGGAGAGAGAGAGCATCTGGAGGATTGGTTTGCGCAAATAAATTTAAATATATTTGAACTCTCAGAGAAGTTTTCGCCAGAAATCCGTGCAGGTAGAACGAGGGCGATCGAAAAAAAAAATCAGAACCTTTTTACTTCTATCCTTGGACCTATACTTTTCTTATCTTCATCAACGCCTTTCCCGATGCCATCAGTTCTTAAAAAGGTATCTATTCTGATGGCGCAATTATTTACTCCTGTCTTAATAGTAATTTTGATAGCTCTGACAAAGTAAAACTGACCACTACTCCTGAAAATGACCTTCAATCAGTTGTTAACTGGGGCAAGAAACGATTTGTAAATTTTAATGCCTCCAAAACGAAACTGTCATCTTTTAGTCACATAGAGAACAATTTTTGCTTTCCATCAGCATGATCGATGCTAACCTTCAGAGAGCATCTCATTACACCTTCCTAGTCTCAAGTTTCCCATTGACATGAAGTGGAGTGATTATCAATTTCGAGGTCTGATGCTAGGAAAGCTTTCTCAACAGAATACATTTTGCACATTTATAAATCTATCATTCGTTCGAGCATTGAATATTGCGGCCATATCTGGCTCTTGTTGTATATCTCGAGATTCTCGACAAAATCTAAAGGGTCTGTAATGTTATCGGCCCTGACCTGGCATCTCGACTTCATTCACTTCCCCACCGCCGTGATGTACCTTCGATCTGTATTTTCTAATAATATTTCCATGGTAATTGTTCTAATGTGCTCTCAACCTTGATACTTAGGTTGCATGTATTTAAGCGTACTATTAAACTGACAACTAAATCTCATCGTTTTACCATTGAAATTGCTAGATGTAACCGTAAGAAGATTGTGTAGGGCCAGTCTACCCAGAGTCTGTTCAAGTCAAACTCTTTATCAGGCTATCCCTTAAGTAAGCGACAAATTGTATATTATGGTTTGAAAGAATTAACCAAAATTCGACTGGTTTGGTTTGGTTTGTTTTACGGCATATCAACCTCAATGGGTTATTTAATGCCGACAAAATTTTTATTGCTGGTAATATGTTTTTCTTCAAAAATCTATTCCTGGGAATATTTTTCCTTGAAGAAATCTATAGCTGGTCATATTTTTTTTTTCAAAGAATGTATAACTGTTTGTATTGCTGGCATTTTTTATAAGTATTGCTGATAATAATTTTTCCTTCAAAAATTATTGCTGGTAATAATTTTTTTTATTACAAAGTATTTCTGGTATTAAAACCTATTTTTACACAAGTTTGGGTGTTAACTATTTGCCCATATCTGGGACCATATCAAGTGCTACCACCCCGGGTCAGGGTGGACCTGTGAACACCAGCATTTAAGAGGAAATTCCACGCTCCTCAAAACCTCCTGATCAGAGGCCTTGCTGTTGGACATAGTTTATAGTTTTACCCAAGACGCGGATGTAGTTTATCGTCATACCCAGAACGACAAAATTCGACTGGAGAAGAATCATTTAGTCAAAACCTCAATAAGAGAAATGTTTCTTCGAATTGAGTACGAAGGTACAATTTTTTTCAAGTCGTTTCCCAACACAGAACTGCAAACCTTCCAAACGCCTGTGTCATATTCTCGTATATTAAGTGTGAAAGGCTTATAAAATGACAATGACACTGACTGGTAGAGTCAGTACAGATTTTTGCTATTATCTGAAATATAAGATTTCATTCGCCTAGGTAACATCTGCGGCAATGAGCATCATTTGTGAGGCACCTGGGATCAGAGGTATTTTGTGCGGTTTGTGCCGTCCTCTCCTATAGTACCTGAAGCAAACCCACAAATGGAATCATTCAACACTAAGATACCTGTTATGGTTCTAACTTCGAAGTAAAGTTTTCTTTCCCTCAGCAATTCTGATTTCAGGTGAATTGTATTTGGTAAACAAAAGTGTTCGCTAAATTCGCGCATTTTCAAATCGATGTTTATTTGCTACTTGAACTATTTCGCGAATGAGATGGTTATGGTGTTGGAGGTTTGTGTTCGTGCCGAGGCAAATGCTTGGATTTCGAATGCTGATTTTCAAGACAGACATCCTTTCTTAGGAGATTGACGTTACACAGTCTTCTCTACCATTTCATTCTATTTCGTACTAAAACATAAATTAATTGAACATCGTCTACATAGTGTTAGGTTTACCAAATATATGTGGGGTGGGGGCTTAATAGTACCTTCCGTAGGTACAGATATTTACGAGGGACACGTGTTGGATTTGCGTAATTGGGTAAAGTTTTTCTTTTTGATTTTAATTTTGGAGCAAATTGCTGTACCTCTTGCAAGTACTACGCCACCCAGGTAAACATTAAAAAAAACAAAAAAAAACAAAACAAGGATGGCTTGGGAGAAGTCGGAAGAACGTAAATGAAGGTTTCATTTTATAGAAACAAAGTGTTGAAATGTCTTCTCCCCAGCGTTGAAAAGAAAAGCTAGCGAATAATACAACAGTTTGTCGTTACACGTAAATCCAAAACATCATGTTACAAGAGACTGTTTTTTTATTCACGCGTCTGGGAAACACCTTCTCTTCACGGTGCCTACCCCAAAACTCCACTGTATAGATTAGAGTTTCACTGACTGTCTGTTAAGGGTCACATGATCTGCCACGCGCAGTGCTTACTAATTAGGGAAGAGGAAGACAAGTTAAACCAACAATTGCTGAAAGATCAATGCAAGCACGATTAATTTCCGCTTAGTGTGCCGAAAATTAACGAGTTCATCTATCTAGTGTAATGGTTTTCATCCTTACTTATTGCTATAAGCCAGTTCGGTTTTTTTTCTCAGTTAATATAGGGTGTCTCAAAAATGTATACACAATTTTTGCATTTTTTTTAGTATTCTGCAACGGTCTATCATGTCAAGAATTAGAGAAGTTTTGGGAGATGAGGAATTTTGTTTTCAGCAAGATGATGCACCATCACACTATGATCGTACCTGAATGAAATCTTGACAAACAGATGGATTGGAAAACGAGGTTCTGTATTATATTCTCCTCGTTCACCAGATATCACCCCTTTAGACATTTTTCTTTTTGGGGATATTTAAAAGATAAAGTCTACGCTAGAAAGCCAGTAAATTGCACCCAAATGTTATAAAGTTTAATGTACCTAGTTTTAAGTATAGCTAAAATAACTAATGTGATTTCAGGCATTACTGTAAATCAGTTGGCAAATATTTTCCGTGAACTACAAAATCGTATTACCCTTTGTATTGCTAATGATGGAGGACATGTGGAAACTTAAATAAAATTTCAATAAAACCTTAAAAAATATAGATTTACTTCTTTCTAATCCTTTTTACAAATTATTTCTATCGCAAATACAAATAAAGTTATAAATTTATTAAAGTGCACACGAACTTTATGGACACCCTGTGACTATATATATATATATATATATATATATATATATATATATATATATATATATAGTTACTGCTTTCCGTCTGCCAGTGTGGCTAGCAAATCCCTATTGCAGACGCCCGCTCAATCCACAGAGTCCACTGGGGTTTATACTGCAGTTGGGTTGAACGGACCTTAGTTACAGTTCCTAGGAAAGAGAGAGCGCGCGCATAATTTAGCGTGAACAATATTTTGAACAAGCCCAGCACGCCCAAGCCCTCGGTCACGATGACTTGTGATTTCGTGCTATATATATATATATATTGACAGAAAATAATTTTTTAATGCCATTTAGTTCAGAACGCAGACGATCATGGCTCTCTACGTATTCCTTTTCTTTATTATGTATCAACTGCCATGAGTTTTTGAGAAAAGGTGGTGGGGCGATTTCCCGTTACTTTCGCCGTTGTTTTGAACTCATAATCTTTCTATGAGAGTCCAGTTTGCCCCGCTATTTAAACCAGAGCTGTTGGGAGGTGGGATAAAATGTGTATTCGTGCTTTTTCTCGCCAATTGCTCTTTGCGTGTCGATAACAGTTATGCTACCCGCACAAATAAAATTATAAACACCCTGACTATTAAACGTTCAGATAACATAGCCGGATTACAGTCAATGATCACATATACAGCTGAATACGTGCATAAATTCCATTATAAGCGTCGTATCATCGCTACTCATACCCTATATTAATACACTGTATATCCTGCTTCAGTTTTAACAAAGGCCGGTACTCTTGTGCAAATACCATCCTGTGATACGTTATTCCACGCCTGTCGCCTTTTCTCTTTGCCTTTTCTTTTTTTTAACTACTTTTATATCTTCTTCTGTTACATCGGTTCCCAAACACGCCAATTATTTCACATTATATTAACATTCGTGATTTTCATTTCATCTGGGCACGCATCATATATATATATATATATATATATATATATATATATTCGGGAAGACTCATCTGTTAGGGCGGCTAACCAATCATTGGTACAGATGCCTTTTGTTTGTTCAACACCCACAGAACCTACTAATAGTTTATACTGCAATTATCCTGAGCGGACGTTAATTACGGTTTCTGGGGGAGAGCTCATAATCCGGCATGATCCGCAGTTTGAACAACGCCAGTCACGATGACTTGTGACTTCCGAACAGTTCCGTCAAAAGTGTTCGGTCAACTTGTGGTAGGGTGATCAGGTACTTTTCAAAAGTGCCGCACACTAGGATCGCTTCCCCCAGATAACACCAAGATCACCTCCCTGTCAAATCGATCACCGTGAAATTCGAACCCCGGTCTCATAATCTTATAATCAGAATGTGAACTTTCTAACCACTCGGCCATGCCACTCTTATCTCTCTCTCTCTCTCTCACTCTCTCTCTCTCTCTCTCTCTCTCTCTCTCATATATATATATATATATATATATATATATATATATATATATATATATATGAGTTGGATCCTAACTGGGTGCCTCTTAATTTCGGCCTAATGCCACATCTAAGCTACACTTGGAAAATTACATACACACATATACATATATATATATATATATATATATATATATATATATATACTGCGTGTAACAGCAAAATTGTCCAGATCGTGCAACAGCATAGGTCCATCCTACAAAATGTTTAATATCTAAAAAAAAACACTAAACTAATTGAGTTTCTTTTTTCCAAGTTTTCAGATGAGATGTTTAACCATCTTGACAAGATTTGAAGTAAGAATCACTGAAAAATCCTTTGAGTTATTCAGCTAGAAAGAGAACAGGTTAAAATCGTTTTTTGCCAGTCCCACTATGTCTTCCCAACTGGGCAATGGTGAGAGGAAAAAGATCATTTAGGCCTTTAGTAATGGTAACAACATTCATACTCTGGCTTCCATCTTCAAAGTTCATTCAAGAACCATTAAGTGAACGGTGAATAAGTTTAAAAAAGAGTGAACAGTAGGGAGGAAAACTGGCTCATGAGGTTACAACAGGAAGAGGGATCATCATTTCAACTTACAGCTAAATACATTCTTATTGCTCAAAGTAGAGTAGCTTTCTAAAACTTCGGAGACTTCCAGTAAGATATCTTTAATCATGTCTGAGATACAACGGTTCAAATCTAACAAATGGATAATTTTGCTGTTACAATATTTGGACAATTTTGCTGTTACACCCGACATATATATATATATATATATATATATATATATATATATATATATATATATATATATATATATATATATATATATATATATATACTAAAGGAAAATGAAATTTCAACACATTAAATAAGAAGTGTATCAAAAATATTCGGTACCATATTATTACAATGTAAATCTTCCTTAGATGTTAACGCAGGCTGGTATTTTCGCATACATACGGCCGTACAGATGATGAATATGAATCTGCGATACATTACTCCACGTCTGTTGCACCTGTTAACGCAATACAAGAGTTGTAGGTGAGCTAACTAAATGTGATAGCCGTCGACCCATCATGTCCAATACATGTTCAATGAGGGATAGGTCTGATGATCGTACTGCCAACGAAGTCGTTCTTTTTAAAAACCCAACCAAATAATTATTAAATAATCACCCGGAAGGTTTTATCCTACAATGCTCGTCATCCTAAATTAAGTGGTGGGGAGAAAATTGCTGAATATTGAATAAAACGGCTGACTGGGATAAATTGTATTCGCTCACGACATACGTGTGGTTTGCTATTTGTCTTAAGTTGAAAGTTTCGCTCACCTTTGGTGTTTGTGGAGGGAACACTGAACAGCGTCATGTAGTCCCAAAACACTATTCAACCAATTCTGCTGACATTTCCGCAACAGGAAAGATAATGTCCGTTCACATGTTCGACAACTTCGAAAATGAGATCAAAATGTAACTTAAATGTAATTCGCTTCAAAATGTGATCAATATCATTGATCAATTGTTTACATTGATCAATAGTTGATAACATAATGCTTGGGTCCTAAACTAGATGACCATAACGCTAAATCGATATGTCTATAAAAACCCTATTTAGGATTACCTCGGAAAGGACCGGGCCGAGTGCATATTCTTTTTGAGGGAGAAAAATCCACCCCTTTTATTAAATAACTGCAAATTTTCTCCCATGCCTTAATTTAGGCTAAAAGCATTATGTTATAAACGTATTGATGTAAATATGCGTGTGTGGAGAAATATCCGAGTGTCACTTCTGAGAAATATATCCGGTAATGAATAGCTATTCAGAAGTCTGAGTAAAATCAACCCAGGCATTTCCGAGACAAATAAGCATTGCAAATAGCATGCTGGTTGCAAATCAAGAGAGTTACTTATCTAAGTTTCAAATCTCAGTTTTCCTTTGTGTGTTTTAATAAGAGCCACGATCCCGGTGTAGAACTATTTAGCTTTCCCTTCTAAGAATATGTTCTAACCACGAAACTAGGCCTCATGTGCTTTTAGAATCGCGTATCAGGGACGAGGATAGAAACTCACACTGCTTCGCCTTACGCGTTGACGAAATCAGTTCAAGGTAATAGGTCAAAGTAACAATTAACATATTTAGTTGTTGATACTCATACTTGGGATAAAATGGAGCGCCAGCCGTAGAGCATTTTAGCACAAGATCTAAATGATTCGAAATTGGTTTTGTTCAACGAATATCCAGTGATAAACATTTGTATGAAATAGTGAAATTCGCGCTCGTTTTGTCATCATAAGAATCGTAGGATGGTTCCTAATTTCTAGCTTGAACTTTCTTTATTTATCCAATATAAAATACCGATAGAATAGTCTGAAGTCCTGATATTCCATATAGTGACACCATATAAAATACCCACACTCTAATGAATATATATATATATATATATATAGAAAATGTCGATGAGCACTCCCTTACTCGGCAACGATTTCCGCCAACAACGATATATATATATATATATATAAAATTAATAATATATTGCTATAAAAAGAAAATCTTCCTTATCCTTTTATTATTCTCTCTCCTTAATAGTGTTTCTTGTTTCTCATACTCTCTAACACACAGTAAGCCCTTGCGTCTTAGTAGATTTATTGCCTTGCTTAGGTGAAATATATATATATATATATATATATATATATATATATATATATATATATATATATATTACTATATGCATATATACTGAATAGATACTCCTCTCAAATGTTAATATATTTGATGATTACTAAAGACTTGTACATGAAGAGAGTCAGTGAGCACACCAGCCAAAACTTAATGATCGAGGCAACAAAGATGAGGATATTAGTCAGGGCCGTTCGTGGAATAATGCATAAAACATCATTGCAAAAAAAATACTGCATTGAAAACTGCATTTAGTGCATAATACATGTTGTAAGCACGAGGACCTGCATTACTGATTTTTATTATTCTGTCCATATTGAAGAGGTTTATACAAAGTTTTGTAATACTGATATTTACTCTATCATGTATATTAATCTGTTTTACAATAGGTATGTCTAACAGATGATGGAGATCTTTTGAATCCATTGTATATTTCGCCGATGCTGAGCCGAAAATTCCCGCCTTTTGTCTACCCCCCCTCTCTCTCTCTCTTAAACGCGCGTGCTATCTCTCTCTCTCTCTCTTAAACGCGCGTGCTATCTCTCTCTCTTAAACGCGCGTGCTATTTCTCTCTCTCTCTCTCTCTCTCTCTCTCTCTCTCTCTCTCTCTCTCTAAATAAGCGTAACATGAATGTCAGCTATTCTAAAGCTGAATTAGACTTCCTATCCTCCTCATTCTCTGCCAAGAACTACAACTTAATTATACTCTAAAAAGCTCAACTGAAGAAATCAACATCTTGGTCGTTTGTCTGCTTGTCATACAAACAAGGGAGATAATTATTTAAAACAATGTGTTCGACCACGAGCTTTACCAAACTCGATGTCAATCCAACATGATGTTCTTTTGAGTTCAAGTTCAGGAGAGGGCAAATGCAGCTGTTTTACACCCCGCACTGACTGCGTTTAGTCTATTTGTAGACACAAAGTTGTTCAAATAATGTTTATAAAATATTTTTTTGGCCTTTGACCCCAGAAATGTAAATAAACGTTATTTTCTTTTAAATTTTAAGTAGAAGTAAACATTACTTTTATAAAATCCAGTTAATTAATCCTTAATTTTACTAAATGACTTCGAAACATCTCTAAGATAAATATTGGATTTTTAAGAGATTTTTAAATTAGTTGTTTACACTTTTCGTCTATAATAACGGTTCAGTGAATCGATGAGTGTCGAGAAAACGTTCCAGTTTTTAAGAAATGCCTAAAACTTTACTTATGCAGGGAAATTAATTATTCTTCAATTCTAATTATCCTTAGACTATTATTTTTCAAATAAAACTGAAATTTAATTTCAAAGAAGGTATTTAAATTATTTAAAAATATGTTTTACGATTTTTAAGAAATTCGTGGTGGTACCTAATTATTTATTAAAAAAAATGTAAAAAGTAAAAGAATGAAATTATTATTCGTCCAAAATAATTTACGTACTTTTACTATTGAAACGATTATTTTAATGTTTTATGTTGTACAAGGAAGGAAACGGACGCCTAGGGTGCGCGCACACGTGTTTGAGTGTGCGAATAAAAATGTTTCAAAAATGACGCAAAAGAAATGACATTTATTTCATTTGCATTTTTTTACCCAATCCAAACCAGATTTGAAAAATACGAAATGAAAATTTATTCATTTTTGAAAGTTTATTCATTTTTATATTTTACCACCCAAATTAAACGATTACTTTTAAAATCAATTATCCCAACCCTTTAACATTTCTTTCTCTTTCATTTACTCTCTCCTTTTTCTCTTTCTTTCTCTTGTAAGTTTTTGTCAATGGGAAGAAATATTTTGGGGGAAATCCGGACATCTTTTCAACGTTAATTTGCTTTATTAATCAATTTTCTTCTGTTGACATATACAAGAAGTAAATTCAGTCTTGACAAAAAAACGATGTTCCCCAAACTTTTTAAAAAATAATTCCTAATAAATAATTCCTTCTTATATACCTGATTTCCACAGGAAAAATGTTCCGTAAATTAATAATAAATAATAAAATAGATGTTTGAACATCCGCTCGCAGTAATAATAAGAAGAAGAAGAAGAAGAAGAAGAAGAAGAACGAATTTAACTAATGTGAACAGATACCGTGAAGTATAAATTGTGGGTGGTGTGAATCGGAGAAAAATCATCGTCAAGTGAAAATTTCTATTCTTAGTCATGAGTGGCTCGAATCCGAAACAACAAACAAAAAGCGGAGTGTGTGTGTGTGGGGGGGGGGCTTTCTTGTTTCCCACCCGCCACATTACATGCGATTACATTACGCAAGAAGGCACGGTAGTCTGATTTGAAGATACAAACTAAATTGCGTCACACGAAAACGATTGAAAGTCGTATACCACGTGAGTAGAGTTGTTTGTGTAAGGTTTCCCAGGCATCGTGAATAATCGAAATAACACGTTCACTCGCATAACATTATATATCATCTTTCATACTTTTCGTTCGGCATCTTGCACACGGAGATGCTGATTGTCATGGTGTGGCATCTCTGCTGTTTACGTCAATTAATGCAGTTGTAGTAAATGTATTTATGTTGCAGACGATCTCGATTTATTTTTTACTATCAACAGATATCACTAGCTTGTTACGTTGTAATTGTTCATCCGCGAAATCGCTCTCAAGAACCTTTATCTTTTACTCTGTAATTTTCTGAAAATCAAGGGCTTCCCCTTCTACGTCTTCGATGTCGTGCGATAGAGTAGGAACTACTGTAAATTGTAGGTGGGCATTGAATGAACACAGAGAGAGAGAGAGAGGGGGAGAGGGAGGGTGGAAGAAAGAGTGGGTCCATGCAATAAATTCGATGGGGGGAAAAAGTTGCTGGATAGTGGACAGTTATGTTTCAATTGAATTCAGCCATTCTCTTTCCTGTTCACTAACAAATTGCTTCATTCGGACCTTTTGTAATCTCTTCCACCACTTCCACCAGTAAGAAAGCATTTTGTGGGTGAAAATTCAGGTAGGTAGATGACCAGGTAGTGTCTTTAGTATCAGGATATTTTCGTTAAAAAGTTAAGTATATAGATTGAAATATTTAAACAAAATATCTTCAGCTCAGAATGTTGACGTTAACCTGTTGGTCATATATAATACGCGTGCGCGTATTTTAATTGATATTCTGTCAAAAAAACGGTATAATTCAATAAAAAGGGTTTATTATGTTGAATCAAGGTATAATATTAATGCTTTGAATAAATTCTAAGATACAGAATTTACGATGATTATATATATAACGGAGAAACCCATCAAAGTTTTACTCGGGATCCAGAAAGAACTGTCTTGGAGGGTTGTCCATTTTTATGTCTATGACATGAAGGTGATGTATCAAGAACAGATCGTTATAAAGATCGAATGAAAAAAGAAAAGCGTAAAAATACTAAGACATTTAAAAAATAAAAAATAATTTTAGACAAAGAAATTTTAGGGAAATGTTTAGATAGATAAATAGATAGTCATCATCGTCCTCATCATCGTGATGAAAGGAGAAGGAAAAAGAGAGAAAGAGAGCGAGCATGGAAGAGAGTAAAGAGAGAGAGGGAGAGAGAGAGAGAAGACGGAAGCACAAAGATGAATCTTGAAGAAAAAATTTTTTTTCCGGCAGAATAAGAATTATTAATCAGAATAAAAATACATAAAACATGCGTCGTTTATCCGAAGTAACTAATTAGGTTTATATATTTCATCTTATGGCTAATAATTTTACAAGATGAATTACGATAGCTCACCTGACAACGACGATAGCATTTGTTTAAGTTACTGAAGTAGGCGCGAGTCAAAGAACAGGTATCTTGTAAACAATCTTTTGTTTTCAAACTCAATAAACTGTATACGTGCGAAATCCAGTATGTGTCACAGTGAGGAGCTTCCAATTGGGACAATATTTTTTATTATATTCCACAGACTTTAGAATAACTTACAAATAACGGTTTCAATGCATATCTAATGCATTAATTCAAATTTTTTGTCATTTGTTAGTTAAGACATCGACGAATTTAATTCCTTACAGCCAGTAAAAAGAAAATCTATCATATACAGACCTTTTTTAACGTCATATATATATATATATATAAACGTTTGAAGTCGTTGTCTTTACCTTGTGAATTAAAGTATCGTGGAAGTAAAGAAAAAAAGACAGAAATCACCGATTGCCCATCAAAAAGCCAGTCTAATGAACAAATTCGATCACGTGACTTAATTCAACTCCTTCGACTTTGAATACTACAGATATTTCTAGTTGGCATCCTTAAAATAAGTGGCTGCTGCAAATAGTTCGAGACAATTTTTGCAGTGAAAAATGAAAATTTTCTTTCCATTTCCTTTCCATACTACTCTAAGCATGTACACTCGCATATGTTAAATAAATTACCTTATCTCTCCGACCTTCACGAAATTCATGCGAACTTGTATAACTGTCAAAACTTTTCTTTTATGAGCGTATCTGTCTTTCAAATATGGCTTCTTTAAACATCCGTTGTAATACTTATGTTAATCATTGCTCGTGTAATCAGCTTTTTGACAAAAAAAAGGTCGTTCAACGATGAATAATTCTTAGTCATTACATTTGAAACTGATGGGAGGTAAGTGTCTACTTAATAATATGTAAGAGCAATAAACCAAACAGTGTTTAGTTGTGGTATGCACCGGCGTTTCCTAACCAGATCAGCAACATAATTCTGTACAAGGCATAAAGAATTCATCTGACTTGTTATTATTGATATCCTTTTTTCTTCTTCTTCTTTTTCCTTTTTCTTTTTTTGACTGATTACAAGAATAAGGAATATATGCTCAAATATCTTGTAATAAAAATTAATGCAATTATAATTTCTTTCGCCGGTTGGTCAGGTCACGAGTTTAAAAAAAAAGAAAAGAAAAAAAGACTTCCCCACCACCGTGTCTTTTACATGTAACTGTAAACTGTGGCAAAATAAGCGTGCGTGTGTGCGTATATGTGACGGACAGAGTATAAAAAAATAAGATAAAAAACATATTTTAAAATAAAACGCACATCCCCCATCCCATTGTATAGAAAAACTCAAATAAATCAGGTTTTTAAAATGTCAGAGTTCATTTTCGTAAATACAAATGGTCCCTCAAACCAATTGGTTGAGTTGAGTCTGTTCAAGTTTTCACATTCGCGTTACGGTTAACCTTTCATGACCCGGCATCGTCGCAGTCAATCTCTTCGTAAACATAAAATAAATCCATGATATTTTTGGGAATAATAGTTAAACTGGAAATTTAGTTGATAGTAAGAGTTTAACTTTTTAAAAAATTGTACAATATTACAATCATGAAAATTAATTTTTTCATGATTGGAAAAATAAAATCAAGTTTTCCCTTTTCTTGGTAAAATACACCATCAGTGTGGCGTGTAGTAGAGAGTGAGGAATGAGCCTTATGATAAGGCTCATTGCCCTTATGGAATGGGTGTTTATTTGTGCCTATTTATGTTGCTTAACCATGAAGGTAAAAGAAGACATCTTTCTGGAATCGCTAGCAATGAACAGACTGTGAGCAGGCATCTAAGATTTTGATTAATCCTTTTGATTAATCTGGTGTCCACTTAATTCTTATAATTACGAAATCATTGCAACCTGAGGGTGTATTTTATTTATTTGCGAACTGAAAGACTGGGCAGGCATTTGTCAAACACATATCTGTTTTTTGGGTTTTTTTAAAATTTTATTTTGTTTTTTTTTCTTCTATTTGAAGATAATGGTTTAATTTCCCTTGAAAAATATTCTGTAATGAGAATCTCCATCAACCAACTTAATATCTGAAATAATATTATCGACCTCATAGTTGCCAGTTTAATACTCTACATTTACTCGAAGGCATCAAATAATAATAATAATAACAACAACAATAACAACAATAACAACAACAACAATAATAATAATAACAACAACAACAATTTGATTTAGGATTGTTAAACAAAATTCCCAATCACACCTTACTTGAAACATAAAAACCGTAGCATACGTTAAGAAAAGTAAAGAAAAATATTTTTTAAAAATCAATTAAAATTCCAGTATCGATTTTAAGCATGGCATTATTTTTGCAAATGAAAATAATCAAAGATCGATATTCAGTAAGTGATCTCTGATTACACCCCAAAATGAACTGGATCAGAATTCTCCTCAAAATGTTGGTATGGTATTATCTGTGGAATTGGAAATAGCTGTTCCTTCAATGTTCAATTCTACATACTTTTAAAAAAAAGTTCAAACACCCCCACAAAACAAAAACAACAAAAGAAAAAACTGTTACACGACTAACAACTTGTGCGTAAAATAAACAAATAAACTTACGATGAAATAAGATATTAATAATAATAACAAGTAAATAAATATGTCCACCCCCTTGTTCATGTTTCATTGTGTGAAGAAGCATCTGGTTATGCTTCCAAGAACACTGCATTAATTTGTGTCTTATACAGTAGGAAAATGACGAGTTGTACAGATTTTACAAGAACGAATTCATATCAGTGGAAACCAGATTAACCAAAAGCCTGTATGGTAACAATTCGATGAATGGAATTTCTTCTTCAGCTCTATGGCAAATATTAATTAATTAATTAATTAGTTCATGATTTAAGAATTTCTTTATTTAACTTTAAAATATTTTGATTTTTTAAAATTCTGATATATTTTTTTTTTTTTTTGCTAATGGACAAGAAAAAAAAATTGAATGAATTAACTATATAGCTATAGCAACAAAACTATAGCTTCAAGAAATAAACTTCGAATAAATTAAAGTTAAATATCAGAATAACAGTAAAAAGGGTTATCACTGGCATTTTTTACTTGTGCAGTTTTATATTTCTTTGTTCCCTTTCGAAAATTGTTTGTCGGTCCCAGATGGATGATGAGAAGAGGCAAATGTGTGGTTAGTGTCTAAGCGCTAAGAGAAATCAGACGCGACATGAGAAACGCGATAAAGAAAAATTAAGGAAAACCTGATGTTTAGAACGGCAGGAGGAGTAAACGAAATCAAGGATAGCTTGCCGTGTGTACTGCAAGCGACAGCCTAATAGGAAAAAAAAGGAGCGGGGATAAAACAGAGTTAACGTGCTAAAAATAAATAACGAAAGGAAAGAGTTAAAAGTGCGTTGGGATTGGGAGCTACTTTGCAAACAGGAGGAGGAGAAGTAGTATTGATGGTGGAGGCAGCAACGAAGAATATGGATATCTCACAAAGATAGAAATCGAATGACAGAAAACAAGATGAATTGGTAAAAAGAGAGATAGTAGAGAGCAATAAAGGGGAAGGGAGAAACGGAATAGATGGAAAGGATATAATGCAATTAAGAAAAGATAAAGAACGCCTAAGGTTAAGGGGAAAAAAAGTAAGTACTCAAAGAAAAGATAAAGGGCACAGCAAGCTTTAATGTGTAGCCACTGGAGAAATGGCTTCAAAGTTTTACAAAAGAGCGCGACCGACGCGGTAAAATGAGTGAAGTTAAAATAAAGGGTGAACGCAAAATATTGAATATACTGATATGGAAAATGCATATAAACAGATCAAAATTTTATATGAAAAAGAATGGAAAATGCAGAAATCATTTGATTAACATAATAATTACAAAGATTTTTTTTTTTTTTTTTTTTTTTTTTTGCTATGCAAACGAAAACGAAGAATTATTTTTCAAATTAAAGAAATATATAAAGAAAAACAGGAAAAAAAAAAGAAGCAATCTCACTTACACGGAGTAGAAAGCATTTAGCAAATTTTTGTTTTACATTAAAAATATCTACTTTTTTAAAAAAAAAAAAAGAATTATAGAGGTACAGATTTTATGAGTAATTCAAAAAGTTTCAATGTAATTAATGGGAAGAAAAAAAAAGTACCCACTAGAAACGCAGTTGGTCCTTGCGTAAATGTTCCGTCGTCAGAGTCAAAAAGTCCAGAGTTTTTGTCGTCGTTTTGTGCGTTACAATGATAAATGAAGATACAGAGAGAGGGAGAGAGAGAAAGAGAGAGAGAGAAGCTCGCACGCTTTGCGACACTTCCACACGGTATCAATGGCGCGCAACACTGCTAGACTCAGCAGCAGTCAATTTCGTGGCCGACGGAGGACGACGACAACCAATCAGATGCCGCTTTCTTGTTCAACTTGGTCGCTCCACCAATAAGGAGAGAGATAAGCGCGTCGTCTGTTTCTAAGTCGGAACTCAGATTCTTACCCAATTTGAGTTTCTAGCACGTTTTTCCACGTGTTTCCAACAACCGAACCCACAGAAAAGCATGTTCACTACATTGTATTCAACTGAATCTAATCTATTGTATTATTGTGTGAGATCATTTTGTGTCTATGGGCGAATGAGTATGTGTGCGCAAGTTTTGCTTCTGTATGGAGAGTGCGTATTTTCAGGCACATACGCGTTCGCGTGTACGCACGCAAACACATACATACAGTAATGAGTATGTATATGGAATGTAACTAACTATTTTGGAAGTACAAAATTATTATATTTATATATGTTCATTTAAATATACAATAAAAACAACTATTAAATTTCGAATACATAGTCAAGCAATGCCAAGAAAGGAATTGCATGCAAAAGAAACTTGTCTACAATTAAAAAAAAATTACATGTTCGCCCTGCGACCAGTTCATGTGTGTGTGCGAACATGGTGTGTGACAAACAGAGTGCATGCGTACGCGCGTGCTTGCTTATAACCTTATGTGGTCATAGAATTAACAAAGATTCTTAGATTTTTAGTGAAATGAGTGCCTTAAATTTTGCAAGTCACAAAGAAATATAAAATGAGAAATAAAATGAAAATGATGCCGTAATAGGTAAAATGCTATGGTTTTAATAAGTTGAGAACCCATCCAGATAAGGAAAAGGCCAACGTCATCACCATATAAGCCGCGAAGATTTTTTTTGTTAGTTTAAATTTGATCTAACTACAAATGTATGTCGATGTTTAAAGATACTATTATGCAAATTATTTACTAAATTAATGACTTGAAACGAACAGAGGGAATCTAAATAAACGGCAAAAGAAAAGGGCGAAAAACGATTTATATAATTCAAATTCAATTAAAAATATATCATTTTAGGTAAACCTTTAAAAAAGTCGTTTTTCTTACAATATCTATCTATCTATCTATGTCTGTAAAATATATATCGATTTATCTATTGATTAATATAAAATATCACACAGCTTGTAGTAATAAAACAGTGCTCGATGTAAAATAACAAAGCTAGCATTTTTAATAATAAATATACATTTTCCTCACTGTTTAGTACATCTCTATATAGATAGATAGATAGACAGACAGACAGACAGACAGACAGACGAGGAGATGGTGTGAAAAGTTTTCTGCCTAATACAATTTCTAAATTCTAACCAAATAATTAAACCTTATCTTCACCCTCTGTGCATATATATATATATATATATATATATATATATATATATATATATATATAATATATATAGAGAGGGGGTGGAGGGAGAGAGAGATTAGGCGACAAATCAAAGATTGAATTCGCTTTTATTTTTGCGATTAATCTGTTTTTCAGTCTATTTCTTTATGATGGAATTGTTCCCACCAGGACTATGATATCAGTCAGCGGGGCAATCGTGATGTGAACCTGTTAGTGTTATCTGTACAATATGGCACAGATCAACTTTAAACAAACGTAAAATTACGGAACTACGATCAAGCATATTTCAAAACAGGCAATTTTTAAATGTATTGAATGCGGTAGGCGTAATGATGTTAATGGAAGCTCTGCTCAAAGGTATACATTTACGAATAGAATTAAAGCCAACCATGTTTTACTATATAGAGTTTTCATGAAGAGAAGTAATGTCTTTTACTTTTTCTGGTGTTTTATTTATATAACGTGTTGGCGATATGCGCCACAAGAGCGCCTACAACTCTATGGTTAGTGCGTCTCCGTTCGTACTTGTGTGAGTGTATAGGGGGGGATCTACATATGGACGAACGATGCCTTTACACAGCGGGCATACCTAATACGGAGAGGGTCGGGTACGAATGAATATTAATAAAAAGTAATATTCTAAAATAAATTGAAAAATAAATGCCTGCGCGTTCGTTTTTATGGTTACCATACTTTTTATGTTATGTATTGTCGGTCGGGATGATCGTTTGCTTGCGTTCATAGTGGACCAAACACAAAATACTCATTCTTCTTAAAGATAATGAAATATATTTCTCTCTTACTCTTCTATCTTCTCTCTCTCTCTCTTTCTCTCTCTCTCTCTCTCTCTCTCTCTCTCTCTCTCTCTCTCTCTCTCGCTCTTTGTATGCCTGTTTCCCCTCTGTCTCAGTTATCTCTCTTGTGAGAAGCATCTGTTCTCTGGTAAAGATATTCCTAAGACAAGACGTTTGCTATTTTTATTTATTTTCTTGCTTAACTTCTTTCCATCCCTCGTACTGTCTCTAAATCAATTTGCGCGATTGTGCACACGCGCATGTGTGTGTGTGTGTGTGTGTACGTGCGCGCGCATGAACGCGTGTGTGTGTCTGTAATGAGAAAAATATCAACCCTGCAAGTCTACTTTCTCTCAATTTGCCTTTCTAACGTTTTCTTTCGTTCTCTGAAGAACACATATGTGCAAGTATCATATGCCTGTGAACCTATATATGTATATATGTGTGTTATCCCTTTTTTAGATAGAAGAGAATTGAGCAAAAAACGTAGAATTCGATATTCGAACTAAAAAATAAAATACTATTTACGTGACAATTGACCAGTAACAAATTTCTAGAATTGTCGTCTTAGCGGAAATAGCATTCACAATCATGTAAAACAAAATAGGTTTGATGAGATCTTCAGTTATTCGACACTTCTTCTTTAGAGCTACCGCCATTTTCTGAATCTACTGCGATGTTTTGGCTTTTCACAGCCCGTAGTCTACCCGAAAGCTTGTCATATTTAGATTAACAAGGTCTTTTTTTTTTACTTTCTGGATTTTATCTTAGATAAAATGAGGCCTTTGTCTCTGGCTGTTAGTTAACATTTTCCCGCTATTTTCTGATATTCTGTAAAAGCTTTGACTTGTGAGAATAATGCACTAGAAAAAAATAAACATTCTTTAAAATATAGTCATGGCGGACACGAAAGCCCCAAGGAATAAACAAGATTTTTTTTTAATGCTAATGATAAAGACAAGTCAAAGCACGACAATGGAAGAACAATCTCTTCCACAATCTTGAATATAGAATAATTGTTAATGAATATTAAAAAGAAAGATGTTGTTCTTCGTTTTAGTATACATTGTCGGCATTGTTTATATTGGCTCTTTGTGAAAGAAAATTTATTCAAAACTTTAAAAGAATTCTCTATTTCTTAATAGATTGTAGCAATTATTACTACTACTATCCTAATAATTATTATTTTTATTATGTTTATTAATACTGTTACTACCAACGCGCAATTAATATTATTATTACTATGTAATTCCTGATTAATGTTACTAATTTTTAATTAAGGTGTTCAGATTTTCAAATAATAGAGTAATGTACGAGACACATTGGGAAAATAAACTTTTTAAAAAATTTTGACCGGCACCTTTGCGTCCTTCGTCAATCTTTTGACATTCGAAAATTATACGCATGACATCTTTGCAAAAATCAAATGTTGGTGAAGATTCAAGCAACGGCTGAAATAACCAGGTACGAAGAGTTATCCTCCTCTTCCTCTTTCTCTCACTTCCAATCAGCGTTCCACATTCTACCCTCTATATCTGTTTCTTTATCTCACTCGAACAATTTATCTCATCTCCCGCCATATCATATTTCTTTTCCCACCCTCTACGTCTTTCTTCTTTGTTTCTACTCTCTACTACGGTTTTTTATTTCCTTCTCAAATTTTGTTCTTTTTCATGCATTTTTAAAAAAATTTACATAGTCCTCTTTATGCGTATATTTTTTTTTGTTCATTCCCGCCTTCTTTTAACGGCTCTTTATTTCACGTTTACTTCACCACTTCCTTCCTTCCTCTCGATCTTCTTATTCCCCCTTAATTCGATGATTCCAGTTTTTTCCCCTTTTCTTTGTTTCGCGCTTTCCTTGTCTCCCTCGCAAGATCATACAACCCCAACAATTTGCTTTCTCAACAACTTAACTGCTATTGTTGTATCAAAAGAAGTCTTTCATCATTTGCTAGCACACGTCTTCTCTCGCGATATTTTCTCGCAAGATCTCGCCAATGGCTACCATCAAAAACACGGACTCAAAATAAAGGTTTTCTTGTCTCTCTCTACCTCCCTCCCTCCCCCCTCTCTCCCTCCCTCCCCCCTCTCCCTCCCTCCCCTCCCCTCCTTCCTCTCACTCACTCTCTCTCTCTATATATATATTATTTACTCTTCCTTCTTTCTTATTTTGTCTCATTCCTTTTTTTCCCTAATTTTCTTTGCATGTTTCTTTCTTTACTTTTTCTTTCTTTTCTTTCGATTATTTGTTTATTTCTATCCTTATTTTTTAAAATCTTTTTTTTTTTCTTTTTTCTTCGGCACTTTTCATTCCATTTTCTACCTCCTCCCTTATCCCAGTTTTCAACAAGCCCTCATTTAGAAGCACGTTCTCTTTACCCCCAAAGTCGAAAGAAACTCTCAAAAGCTAGCGTATGTCGAACACAGGATCAATGGCTTCCTCCTCCTCTTCCTCCTCCTTCTTACTTTATTTGTGACTGGTTATTTCTGTTCAGGGTATAACATTATCAGAATCTAAAGTGTGGGGATCTAGACAGAAGTTAGCCATTCTCTATGTTATAAATATGGGGGAGAAAAAGCTCTTTTCACGGCTGACCTACGAAATTGCAACATTTTTTATTTTTTTTTACTTAGAGACGCAAGAAGAAAACTAGACATATGCATTCGGTAAATATCTGCTTTGTTTTAAGGTCTTTATTCAAAAGATTTGGTTCTATTTCAGCTCCAAACGGAACAAAGACACAAAAGATGAGCATCTATAAATGAAAACATTAAAATTATCTGAAAGATAGCAATATTTTATTATCTTTCTTTTTCTCTTTCTAACTTCCATCTAATTTCTCTTCAAGACATAAGACCTCTTATTTTATAAAGGAAGTTTATAGAAAAGCTATAGACATAAAAATCAAATAAACCAATTTTTAAAAAAATACATTATTTAAATATAATTTTCTGCTTCGTTTACACGCATGCTCAAACAAATACAATGTGCCACATAAACATTAGGGAAACTGGAATAGCGTTCGAAAAACCTAATGAAAACCTAATGTTATTGCCGTTACCGTTTTTGGACAGTAATCTTTGAGATCGCCGTATAGCTTTTCAGGTAGACTATTTCGAAAGAAATGGTAGAAACTAGATTTTAGAGTAAGTATTGTCTTCAAGATCATTAGCCGAAATTTTGGACAGCACCTCGTATATACGCATACATACGATGATACGTATAGATATGTATATTTGGAAACAAAGAAAAGAATGCACAGCTGGTATGTAACATCTAAACTTTTATATGTCGGCGAATGCTGGACAGTTTCCTCGCAGATGAAGAAAACTCTTCAGCAACGGCGTTGTGGTTTTACTGATTAAAGTTGAGAATGCAATAAACAGATTATATGAGAAATGAATAGGTTTTTAGGGAGAATAAGAATTACAAAGAAACTGCTTCGAATATCGGAAAGAGCTGAACTTTAGAGCATGTATAATGAGGAAAGACGGTTTAAAGAATTGAACACTTACAAGACCTCAATGAAGGCAAGAGAAACAAGACGAAACAGTAAGTAACCGACTCGATAAGTTTGAGTAAATAGATGTCAGAGCAAGAACCAGATAAACAGAGAGGTGATAAAAAAGCAAGAACTACTCCATTCCCACAAAAATAGGAAATTGTGGAGAGCCATTATCGCACACACACACTGATTGTATTTCATGGGAGATCTCATTGTATAAAGTTAAGCAAGATTGTCTCACATATCATTACGTGTGAGTAGTGAGTTGGAGCTAAAATTGGTATCCTTACACCTGTGGTTTTGTGTCAAATATAAGTTCCGACAATATATATATATATATATATATATATATATATATATATATATATATATATATATATATATATATAGTAAGGTAATGAAGGGTTTGGTAATCCGTGTGTATAATTCCAAATAGGATGTAATACAGAGAGCTCAATGTAGCAGCAGAGCAAATATTAATTAAATAATTAAGAAAGAGACAACCTTAAGGTTCCATGACTATAATTTATTTCCCCAGAAAATATATTTTTCCTAGTTCATTAGGTTACATCTCTAGTTAGAGATATGATCTGATGAACCAGGAAAAATTTATATTCTAGGGAAATAAATTAGAATCATGGAACCTTAAGGTTGTCTCTTTATATATATATATATATATATATAAGCACATTTCCTAAAAGTTTTTTCTGACCATCTTCATGTGCCGGAAAAGAGCAGTGACATGCAAATACAAGTTTAACTTAGTCTGGCACAAGGCTAGTTGTGATATTTGGACTTTGAAAATCAGCATTCAAAATAGTAACTAACCTGAAGTCAACGATAAGAAATCTAAAAGTACATCAACCAACACTATATATATATATATATATGTGTGTGTGTGTGTGTGTGTGTGTGTGTGTGTGTGTGTGTGTGTGTGTGTGCGTGTGTGTGTGTGTGTGCATTGTTTGGAATTTGGTATATTTATGGGAGAAGAGTGGCTTATATCGGAGATAAAGCGCACATAAACAGTGTAGACGTGGAAATCAAAACTTTGTCTGAAGATCACACTTTATGAAAGTGACAGTCGATTCCCTTCATATTCCATTAGTGAGGAGGAAGAAGTCCCACTTAGACATTTTTCCTCAGTACTATTGCATTATTTTTTACTAACAATGGCAATGCGGTATTGATTCGTGTGTCAACACACTTTTCTCTCTCTCTCTCTCTTTCTATATATATATATATATATATATATATATATATATATATATATGTGTGTGTGTGTGTGTGTGTGTGTGTGTGTGTGTGTGTGTATTTGGTGACTAGCAGATACGCTCCAGAAGCGATCATCAGACCATCGATGTTGATTTCTATGTCTACACTGTAAAGGCTAAAAAATTAAAATTAAAATTAAAAATCCATTTAGATTACTCTTATAGAAAGATTTCAGTGAAATTACATTTTAATAATTTCCTCATGACACAACTTCTAAATCATGTTTTACGTCCAAATAGAATTAAATAAAAAAAAGTATTGTCATTTCTCGTGAAATGCTTTAACACATTTTTAAACCCTTTCTCTTCTTTTTATTCCATTTTGATCTGTTTTCCTTTCTTTTTAACTTTTTTCTTTTTTATCTTTTCTAAAACCTTTCTTTCTTTACTTTTAAACTTTTTTCCTTCTTTTTCTTTTTAACGCTTTTCACTTTTTCTTTCCTTTTTAATTACTTTTTCTTTTTTTGTAAATTCATTCTCTCCTTCTTCTTTACCTTAAAAATGTTCTTCTCTTCTCCATTTCATATTAAATCGTTATGTCCTTTTTATCCTCTTTCTCTTTCTTTTTCTTTCTTTTTAAAACCTCCTTTTTTTCTTTTCTAAATCTTCTCTCTCTTTTTTCTTTTTTACATTTTTAATCACTTTTTCTTTTCCTCTTTTCCTCTTCAACTTTGTTCTCCTTATCTGCTTTACTTTTCTTTCCTTCTTTTTTTTTTATCTCTGTTTTTACTCTCTTCGTTTTGTTTCTATCACAACTTCTGGGCGCCTACGTTTAACCAATCGAAAGTATAAAATTTTATGAAAAATGATTCAGTCGCCTAAGTTTTCTCTCTGTTCATTTTTGTTGTTTTAACAGCTCTTTATTTCACTCTTGCTTCACACCTTTCATCGTATTTTTTATCTTCCACTCACTCATTTTGTTTTTTCTTTGTTTTGTTTTTTTAAGTATCTTCTTTTTTTTCTTCATCTTTTTTTTCTGTTTTGTGATTACATGACCTATAACTCTTTGCATTTTATTCAACTTAATAGTTATTGTTGCAAAAAGGAGCCTTCCATCATTCGCCAACAGTGGTCTTCTCGCTCGATATTTTCTCGCAAGATCTCGGCAATAGTTACCAACAAAAACGCAAACTGTCTAACACTTTATTCCTTAAAGATATATATATATATAATTTTTCTGAGAGAAAAAAAGCCACAAAAATCGTCAATCCTTTACTTGTGCATATTATTCGTTTATTCTTTTTCCTTTCTTTTTCAACTGCTCTTTACTTTTACTTTACTGAGCATTTTTCCGCTTTTTTTATCAGACAACTATGAAAAGATTATGAGTATGACAATGAAAACACGCACAATGAGAGAAGAAGAGAGAGAGGTGGGCGGGCAGGATGTATAGATAAGAGTCCACATATTTTTGGTTTGATAGATTTGCCTGATATTGTAACATAGTAAATCGGAAAATATTTGGGAAATTAATATGAAATTCCCTTATGTATAACTACAAAAACTTTTTATAAGGCTTAGGTTAAATTGGGTTTTTTCTTTTTTGTACACTTTATGAAAATATGACTTGATTAATTATATTTCTATATACAGCAGTTATCAAGTGTAAATATTTTAGGCTGATTCTTTATTGACTCACCGAATAACTGTACGAAACTATGTTTTACGAAAGCGTTGCTATAAAGGAGAATTTTGCATTGTGCTTTTAATAGCAAGCAGATAACCAAACGTCTTGCTTAGCTTTTACTCGTCCCAGGGTCAATCTTACATTTTTCTCCCTTTTTATCCTCTTGTTCTACTTCTCTTCGTCTGTATTTAATTTTCCAGGACACACAAGAATGCAGATTTAGTCCATGATAAATCTGAAGCTAAACTCATCTCAGGCCCCAAAGTTAAGATTAAAATAATTTTACGTGGGAGAAATCTGTTTAAAATTTTATGAAGAAATACCACCTCTTTCTTCCAGTTGTAAAGTTGGGGATATTCAAAGTCTTTATAAGTATATTTGAAGTGTTTAATATATACCTTTCCTTCTACGATCCAAATTTTGATATCTTCTTCAAATACTTAGTCTCTCGTATGACTGGCAATATTTTCTTCTTTATATCCCCCAGCAACATGTTTTCGATTTACAAAATGAAACATTTTGTTGAACTGATTTCTTTCTACTCACCTGACCCCAAACCTCTTACACAATTCAAAGAAGGGTCTGCAATGTAATCGATCCTGACTTGGCATCTCGACTTCAGTCATTTTCTCATCGAAGTGGCATGACTTCTGTCTTTTCTACAAATATTTTCATTGTAACTGTTTTGACCAGCTATTTTCCTTAGTGCAAGGACTGCATAAATTTAAGTGTCCTGCTAGATTGGCAACTAGGTATCACTATTTTACTGTTGAACCGCCACTCCTATTCAAACAGTTTCTTCTCTTGCATTTATCACCTATGGAACTTCCTTCCGATTTCTTGCTTCTACAAATCTTCACAAATTTAAATGCAACATCAATCGCCATCTTCTGTCTTCCTGAACCCCTGTTCCTTGATTGTCTTTTCCTCATTTCACACCATTAAAGTCTCTTTCAATCCCTATACCTACTGTGTCTCAGTGGCATTATCGACTTGCTTGGAGTGAAATGATATAAAAACATTGATTAGTTTAACTTGATAGCTATCGTAAATACTTCAAAACAACCGTTTCTTGGGAAAATCCTATGCTTATGTGCACAGTCAGTTATGTGCCATGCCAGATACACGCTTACGCGATCATGTATCTTTCGAGGCAGATTTTTTTTCCACAGTAGGTTGCTATTTCTTTCTGCGGTAGACCAGTTACCATCCAAGGCTATAGAACCCGGTCTGTCCTGCTATTTACCCATAGCTGGGGGGGGGGAGAAGAGGCTTCATACCTTTCCCAAGCACGTAAGTGAATGTAATGGATTCGACTGGAATTCGAACTCGGCTCTTTGATTCCTCAATCCGAGCTGCTTAAATAAATAAAATGCCAATGAAAAGTTACGTGTTCAGTGAGACCAATGTATGCTTACAAAGATTGTCATAATAAATTTAAATTGCAATACGTTTATCTGCCATCCGATTTAAGTCAATACTTTGCTGTAATTGAAAAAAATAAAAATGAATAAAAACTATTTTTAAAGAGATATACCACGTGGTAGTTTGTGTTTTTTTTAATTGAATTTATTTTGTCATAATTGTAACTTTCTTAATATTTTGTATATGTTGCCAATGTTTTAGAATGCTGTTTAGAGGAGAGGCAAATTCTACGACTGCTCCGATGGGGGGGGGGTACCACAAACGTTGGATATCCCGCTGATCATAATCTACATCTTACAAGAGAATTAAGAATTGGGCAATGGCAAGATCGGGTCAAGCGAACGTTATGTATAATATAATAGAAATATGACTTTTTTGCAATAACAGCATTTAATTATATAGCTTGGAAGAAAGCAAACTGAAAAGGGGATAATACTACGGAAAGAAGGAATATATATGACAGTTTCATCAATGTTTTTACCTTTTTTTTTTTTTTTCTTTTGACTAGACCTGAAATGGTGTGGTGAAAATTTCTCGACCCGACCTTCAATAAATGAATAAAAAATAAAAATCAGAAATTTTATCAGATTTTGAGAAATCGGTCGAGCTGAAAACTTTTCAGTATATCCTCGTATCATTCCAAATCACTAAATTCTGAAAATGCTTTTTAGGCGAATTTCTAATCATGCTTATCGGGATTTTTATTCATTTCTTATTTCTATTAAGACGTTTAAGTGTTGTAATTAAGACATGTTTTTCATAGAATAGAAATAGAGTCATCATATCTTACATCGTCTTTACCACAAGAATAACACATGAAGTTTAAGAAGAATTTAGCTCAGCGTTACGTATTTTATGAAACAAAACTAACACAACCCTTCCATTGTAGAGTCATTCAATTCTTTTTATTCCTCCTACGACTTTGAGAAATATTTTTGCTAATATTGCAAATAAAGCATAACAACACATGGATTAATCAGTCTCAAAATAATTTAAACAATGTCTATTGTTCCTAATTTTCTTACCTAATAAATGCATGTCTTATGAAAAATCTGATTACATTCTAAACGAATATAAATCATGCTTTTCTGAAATTATGCGCGTATTCATTTATTTATTTGCGAGACGAAAATATGGGGAACAGTTAACGTTAAAAAGAGGGCGCTACCGACGACATTTAATAACAGAATTTATTACGGCCCTTGACACGTTACAATTTTTCAATCTAGCGACAGCAGTTCATTTTCGTCACACATCGACTGAGCAGGAGAGGAGGCAACTTCACGACTTCATAACAAAGGATGCCTCGGCGTGGAGGGGGGATCAAAGTCTGGTTGACCATTATTATTAATGAGTAATGATTTCTATTGTTACCCGGTGCTTCATAATTGTGACCTTGTGACAAACAAAATGAAGAACAGTGTCCAAACAACAGTAATTATGTGATTTTGTGCTTGTAAAATCTGATAGCCAAGCCAAATACTAAAATGAATCGACAATGTCGGCTAAGGAAATGTTGATGCCATTGACTAGAGTTCTAAATCCAGATGTTTGAACTTCCTGGTTTGCATTGTAGCAGGCGACTGACGAAAAAATGGCTAGATCTTTTCACTTTTCAGTCAATATTTGTGATATCCAAGACAACAGTTATTGAACTATAAACAAATAAACGTGCAAATTGAATAAAATCATCCGTTATCCAGAAGTCCTTCATATTGTTTATTAACAACTCTTGTTAATCATGATTTAGTAGTAGTAATAGTAGTAGCAGCAGCAATAGTAGTAGTAGAAAAGAAGAAGAAGAAGAAGAAGCATTGTTAAAAAATAACTTTGGAAACAAAAATAAAGCAAATGCTTTTTATTCTTCAAGCGGTCAATGCTTGTCTTAAAGTCACACTACGATCCTCACTGGGTACTTTATTAATGTGGCTTTGTGTCAGACTAAGCACTGATTAGTAAGTAACTAGGAGTTCATACTATAGCGTGAGCGTTAGGATTGGGTTGGTGACTTTTACTCCATATCAACCTTTGTTGGTCTATCTAAATATTAAATACGCTTAGATTAGTTTCAGCACAAGGTCACAATTTTCGAGTACCTAATGAAGATCAAACTCACTACTCGCTAGTAATGGTCAATCAAATTAACTCGTTAACCATTACATTCCGCCAAGTGTCCTTATTAAATTATATGATGTATAAAATTAAATCTTTCTTAAATTTATTATACTTGAGTCGATACGTAAATATTGGTCGTTTGAACTTGAGTGTATATATAAATATTGTTAATTTATACACGGGTATAGAAACATATTCCTGAACCCTGTTCATTTTTTGTTCTTTCCTCAATTCTCCCTTTTCTCAGTTTCACTTTCAATCCCTGTAATCCCATGCGAGATAGTGGCATTGCGGCCTTACCTGGAGTGAAATGATTTTTTAAAAAATGTTGTTTTTTTTTGTGTAAAACATGAAACACTTCAACTAAAATTTGTAATGATTTTGGAACTCATCCAAATTATTTCATTAGCAACTTCATGAAATTTTTATCCGAACTTTAAAAGCCCCACTCGAACTAGATGGACTCAAATACTAAAATGTTTCAAATTTGTTCAAAGTCCCATTAAATCTGAAAATAAGCAAATCTCTATTCCGATATCAACAACTTAAGCACTTTCGTTCGAAACCGGTTTCGAAGGAAAGTGCTTAAGTTATTGTCCATGTTGATTTGCTGAACAAACCACCTGAGGAGACCGTAATGGTCGAAAACGCGGTAGCGTTCAGACCAGCATTCATTTTTTTTTTTCCAAACATTAAACAGCTCTTCAATTTGGTCTTCCAACTTGATATTGAGCACTTTTAATGCATACGATTTTAACAATTATTTTACTGTTTGTTTACTCTGGCGTATATATATATATATATATATATATATATATATATATATATATTGCTATTGTATACTTCAAAGGCAGTAGTATAGTGCAAAAACAGCTTTTATATACATTGGCAAAGTAAAAGATTTGTGTGAATTTCTTTTGCCGCCAACAGGAATCAAACGAGCAATATCTTCAAGGAATGTCTGTGTTTGTTGGTTAAAACCAGTGGTCGTCAAACGGGACCCGATCGACCCCCCCCCCCACACACATACACACCTAGGGGTCAGTGAAGAGTTCCAGGTGGTCAATGATAGTCAAGGGATCGAATGGGGGTAAGTGGGCGAATGACACAGAGCTAAATTTTAGTTAGTGTACGTGTATGTCGTATTCTTCGGTTCAGATGAAAGAAAGGCACTGAGCTCGACAATCAACAGAATCAAAAGCCTTAGTTACATCGAACCAAGTAGCTTTTAACTTATTTTGATGAGACTTATTTAATGCTACATTGAGCATTGCTTGCTTTAAAAAAAAACATTTTGTGGGGGCATTCTGAGCCTGACCCAAATTTCTTAACTTTTCATATATTTTAGTTAACATTTTAATTGCCAACATCAGTGCGAGTTTTAAGGTTCAAAGATATTTTTAATGGGGGTCGCTGGAGAAAAAAAAGGAGCAAAAGGGGGTCTCTAGTCGAAAATGTTTGACGAACCCTGGTCTACACGAACTTTAGTGAGCGTCCCATTCGTAGGACACAAATAGTGCACTAAGTTATGTTTCGTATGAAAAACTTGGGAGCAAAAAAACTACTATTGCTGTATATTTTTTAAGAGATTCGGTTAAAAGATATTGGGGAGGATGGAGATCAAGCGACAACAAGGCGAACCGTAAAACATGACAATAGATAATCAGTGAGATATAAAACCAAATCAGTTTTATTAAAATAAAATAAAATTTTACTAAATATTAGGGATTCCTAACTTTGGTGGCTTGTGTACCTGAAAATGGGGGTAATAAATTCCGGGACAAGTAACTTATTTTTTTCTAAAATAAGGCCCAATGGTAGTTGTGGGAAAAGGATCATATTCACAATCAATATCAATCAAATAACATGAGATATCACAAGAAAAATGCCAGCATATAGAAAACAATGCAAATTACAAGGAAGAATCCGTTTGTACCTCAGTTCAGTGTTTTCAACGTAGGACAGTGTTTTTAAAATATTACTTGGTAACAAACAAAAGAGTACAGAGCTGCTGCGTGACATCTGTCCTCCTTTACGGCAGCAAATTTTGGATGGCTTCCTCAAAGATGAAGAAGTGTCTCGAGGCAATAGTATTTTTCTACAGAAGGATGCTAAGGATATTATGTACTGAGCGTGTGAGCAAAGATAAGGTTTTGGAGAGTATTGCCATTAAGGAGGAAGATTATAATTAACATCAGAAAGAAGCAGCTGGAATTTCTGGACACGTATCATGTATGTTTCGATACGAGGCAGATTTTTCCCGCAGTAGGTTGCCATTTCTTTCTTTGGACCAGTTGCCATCCAAGGCTATAGAACCCGGTCTGTCCTGCTATTCACCCATAGCTGGGGAGAGAAGATCAATACCTTTCCCAAGATATTAGGACGTAAGTGAATATAATGGATTCGACAGGAATTCGAACTCGGCCCTCCGATACCGCAGTCCAAGCTGCTGTCCATTACTCCGCCGTGCCTCCTCAAGTAACTAAGGCTTAGTGGTAGTTGTATGAAAAATCTACTTTACAATCAATATCAATCAAATAACATGAAATATCACAAGAAAAATGCCAGCATATACGAAACAATGCAAATTACAAGGAAAAAGGTCCAATAAAAGGGTTTCACTGAGATCGAACCCAGTTAAAATGGTAACCTTGATGGTATAAAATGTGAACGTTCTTAATAGTTCTTGTGATTTGATGTGAATTGTCGAAGTTCGTGACAGAATCCGTTAGTGCTTTCTGAGTTCAGAGTCTTCAACGTAGAACATTGTTTTTAGAACAGTACTTGTTCTCTGACGTGGAAACGATTATTTTTGTTCAATAGTCAGGGTGAAAATAAAACTTAATTAACAATTTGGTTATCAAGACTTGGTTGATGAGAGGTGACGCACCTTCTTCCTTTGAGTCCACGCTCGTACCGGGTTTCAGATGTTTTTAGAAGGCGTCGTGTCACGATCCTCGGCAATCGCGTCTCACTCTCCGGCGTCGTGTATTGCAGGGATTTTTATAGCCAAAGGTCGGCTTCGATTTATCCGATAAATTTTGGCAATCAACATAAGTATTTCAGATTTCAACCGGCTCGAGTAGCCATTGGTTAAAAAATCACGTTTATCAAAACAATTTATTGTAGTAGAAAAAAACGCTCCTGATTTTCTTTTCCTTTCCTTTACCTTTAATTGACCCCCTCCACTCAAGGAGCTTTGCACGCAGTTTGGCAACGTTCAGGTTTCAGTAAACTATTTTATTATCTTCATCCTCCCCACCACCACCTCATGCTACCGAAAGCCGAAATCTACTGAGAGTAAAAAAAAAAAAATTAACATTTGTCGAGTACCACATAAATATTGAACTCGTCACTTGTCTTGAGAAATAATAAGCTTTCGCCACAGGAAGGTTCAGTATTTAATTTAACACTAATTGCAATGCCCTGGCGTGCATACTCATTTTCAAATACAACTGACAGTAAAGTGAGTGTCTCGTATATGTAGCTTTGTGTCAAAGTTGGCTCAGTATGAAAATACATAGAAAATTCGAAATACTACAATAGTTAGTGCACTGGTCTCACAAATCATTGATCGTGAACTTCAGTTAATATGTCAGTTGTCAAAGTTGGCCTCATTCAACAAATTCATTTGAATTAAGGTATCACTGGCACAGTATTTTATATAATCCATTAACTAATTTAAATTAGTTATAACGTTAATTGAAATTAATTGGATAATAAAAATGTATTAAAATAAGCAAAGCCTAATTCAAGCGTATATTTATAGGAATTTCATTAAGATAAATCAGCACGCAAGCCATTTAATCATCACTGAGTATTCGATAAATATGTCCCTTTGCTGGTGATATCTTTGTCCAACAAAGAAGCTAAAGAATTCGATTCAAATGAAACAAATTTATTTAATTACTTTGTATTAAATAGGTGAAATGTATAACTGAAGAGAATCTTTTTTTCAGATTTTAGGTGGTTTTTCCTTAGGTATTCCTTGTGCATACACAACGTTACCAAGAACACAAAAGTATTCATTTTTAGAACTGAGATCTTGTTTCACTTTCTTTACTATGCTCGCGAATCTGACCTATCAATGCGCATGCGTCATGTGATGTAAACGCCTGCAAAATTTAAAATACACTTGAGATGTTTTATGCGTGTTCAAGTTTGATTTATGACATATCAGCCTTTTCCGGGTTAATTAATACGTATAATAGGTAGGTAGAAACTAAGTTTGGTTTGCACGAGAGTAGAAAGGTACGCATAGTTATAATAATCAGGTGTCCTCTTTTTGCGGAGGCGATTCCTGTTAAGTTCTGTTAAACAAGGGACTACTATATTGTGGCTGTTTGAAAATAGAAAAATCACGTGACTACAGTTTAAGTGTTTATTTTAGTGTTTTATTTTATTCGGCCGTAATGTCCGGCAATTTTTATCTGTTCCTTCAGTGGGTAATGGAATGATAAAAATAGAAAAATATTCTACGTAGCACGTTTCGTACTTCAAAAGGACTTCATCAGATTAAAATGATGTTCTTATCGAGAAGAATGCTGAAAATGTGCGGAACGCTAAACTTTAAATTTCTGGCGTTTGATGTGTCTAGACGGACTGCTTAGCCGACTTCAGTCAACTTCTCAACACTTTTATTTATGTTTTTATTGCTGTTGTTTTTCCTTTATTTATTTTTCTTTTTCCTTATGCTTTTGTAATTTTCTGGATTTGATTCCCTTACCCCCCACAAGCGATCACGAGCATGATTCTCCTGATTTTTTTTCTCTTCCCCATCCCGCCATCCTTACTGGTAAACATGAAACAATAATCCTAAAATTAACCCGACTCTATTCACTGTTTCTTATATTGTAACAACAAAAGTTGTTTTCGTTAATCGTTCGTCTCACAGAATAATCAACTTTGCACAGACAGATTTCGGCATTTGTCATTTTCTGAGTGACCGCCATAGTCACACAGCCGGGCACTTAACAGTATGATGTCACGAGTGACGTCACACTGCAGTTTATATGAAGATGCTGAAAATACGTAATCAGACATAGCTAATAACGACCGCTACATTTAACAGTGGCATTTTTCAATATCATTTATGCAAAGGTATAAAGCAATAAAGATGTTATTTTTCCCATACGGCAAATAAAAGCTGATTAATAGCTATTAATAATTTATTAAAATAAGATTAAACCTGTTGTCCTCACAAAGAAAGACCTAATCATTGAAAATATGGAGTCTGAGTTAGGGTAAAAGGAAGGGCTAATATATTTGAGTTTGAAGGAGAGTAGATCATGGCAAATACCAGGTCAAATACTGGGTCAAATACTGGGTCAAATACTGGGTCAAATACATTGTATGTATATATGCTCACAAATAGAAGAAAATAAGATTTATTAACAGAAGATTACTTAACAAAACACACAGGTACACAACACGCGTATACATATATGAAGTTAAGCAGTTCTTTTTAAATAGGTTAATATACAACTTACTTAACTAACACTGTGCATAGATATATAGAGAGAGGGGGAGAGGGAGAAAGGTATATAATTGACACTGTGCCGTGTCTCTTCAGAACATGGCTATTCACAACTTCCTAACCGTGTAGCTCTAAGCAACGTTTGAATCTTTAACAACTCTCTTAGCCCCTGCTCTGCTACCCATTCATAAAAGCTCGTTAGTTACTTTACTTTATGTTCCCCTCTGTCCTTCCTTCGCTCAGTATGTCCTGTGAGTGTTAAATTTTCCAAGCCCTCTTTCCTCATAATGTGTCAACTGTCTCTTCTTGATGTTAAGTATAAGTGATTTTCTAGTTCCTATTTTTAAAAAACTCATTTTTCATATGTTCTGCCCAGGGTCTTCTCATCATCCGCCTGTAGAACCACATCTTTTTCCGCCTCAATTCTCCTCATTATCTCTAAGAAAATTGTCCAGTATTCACTGCAGTACAGGAAGATTGAGATTATATATCAGTTTTTTTTTTTTAATGATAGGTTCGCCTATCGTCCGGTTCACACTTCTCCTCAGAGTGATCAGGAGTAGAGATTTATCCTTTGTTTCCTATTTAGAATTTGGTTTCTTTTTCCTTATAAAGTTTTTTTTCTCTTTCACTTCCAGTAGCCCTTTGCGTCTTAGTGGCTTTATCGCCCTACTTGGTGTGAATTGATTTAAAAAATAACCCCAAGCAAGACAATAACGCCACTAAGACGCAAGGGGTTACTCAATATGAGAGAATATGAGAAAAAGAAAAACATTAGTAAGAAGAGAGGGCAATAAAAGAAGAGGAAGTTAGAAGACGGAAGATAATGATTAACATTGCATTTAAGAACATCTGAAACCCAGTATGAGCGTGGACTCCAAGGAAGCAAGAAGCTTTCCATAAACAGTAAGTGCGAGAGAAGAAACTGCTAACATAGAACTTACGGTTACATCTCGCCATTTTAACTATAAAATGATGAAACCTATCTGCCTCTCTAGGTATTTACTCGTCTCACTACAGTGACAAGATGTGACACAAGGTTGGTTTCATGTGGGGCACCTGAACGTGTACACCCGCCTGGGCCCAAAATTACCCAAACCCGCAACCATATACTCACTCAGTTGCATACGCTCACATACATATATAGGCAAATAAATGACCACCTTGATGGATAACCTGTGCCTATGTGTCTCCTTTTATATGATATCATTTTATGTGTGTGTGCCCTTGGTAACTAAGTCTTCTACAGTCGATGGTATACTTATCAATTTAAAAGCATAAATCATCGCCACATTTGTAGAAATAATTGATGATAACGTTCTTTTTAGTGAACACTTAATTTTCCTAATTATGCCATTGTTCCATATCTATTAAGTCAGGACTGTAGCAGAGACAAATGTTTTTTTTTTGGCGGTGGAGTCCAAAAAATTTAGAATTTAGGCTTAAGTTATCAAAAGCCGCCAACATGGTTAGTGGCAAAAACATTTAAAATTTCCAGTACCTCCTTGCTTTGATAGTTTTTCTTTTATGTCTTTCTTTCTTCATTGTATTTTGTTAAGATAAAACTTTGTAAAAAAATACTACAATTGGTAAAAATTTGCGGGGAGCCAAGAACTCCCCACCCTCCAGAAAGCATAACGTTAAACACAACAACAGAAATGAAAGACTGGATAAAATCTTTCAAGCATCGAGGGTCTCTAGCCTCGAAAATTAACATTAGTTGATCCAGTCTTTTACCTTGTTCGAACAACGTTCATTCGTGGCGTTAGTGGGAAAGACACAATTACTTCGGTCGTCACAACAACAGGTTCAGCCATTGTTCGCTTTCATTGCGCTATTCAACTTCACGATGAAAGGCTTCACAAGGCATCAATGTGTATCTGTGTTTGAGATACGTAAATAAGTGCGTGAAGGTACGCAACTAAGTGCATGTGTGCGTATGTTTATTTATGCATTTTGATATGAATAGAGATCGAACCCGGGTGACCTTCATATTATAAATACAGTCTTTGCTGAACATCGCATCTCTCAGTCACTCCCTCTCTCGTGCGCGTGCGCGCTTTCTATGTTAACAATACACCAGGTCATCAATATGGAAGCTTGTGGTTGCAGTAATAGACTTTTTGTGTTACCGTTTGTACTTGCGATTGCGTCTTGTCAATAAAGTAGTAAAAGGACACTATTATCGCTTCCTTCTTCTTCTTCTTCTTCTTCTTCTTCTTATTATTATTATTATTATTATTATTATTATTATTATTATTATTATTATTATTATTATTATTATTATCATTTCTATCCTTCCATATATAGAAGTGTAATTTTGTAATTTTATCCTCATGATTATGATCATCACCATCGCCATCATTGCAATCTTCAGTGTACTATTATAATTTTAGAATTTTTCAATTATTATTAGTAGTAGTCGTAGTCGTAGTAGTATATGTAATCATTGCATTTTCCCGCCAGTAATAACTGGTAGATTTCACTGGAAATCGAGTGTCAGCAAATTTCCTCAATATTCCAGTGTTCTCCTCAGTATTCTAGCTGAGTTTTCTCGTGCGGTCGTCTTAATAGTTTCAGTTATTTCTCGGATTTCACTTCGTTCAACCAATTTGCAAGGATCTTTCAACCTCTCCAATAATGATGGATACAAGTCTCCTTTTCATTATCTTTGCTTTGTGTAGAACGAGTTGCCCTCAGTTTCAATCAAATATTTCAAGAGACAAGTTTTTGCATAAGAAGATGCAAACCAATGAGGTGCCATGTAATAAATAAAATGCAACTGTGGTCATTACGCAGAGAGAAAACTATACAAGATGTGAGAAGTACCTTTAAATAGGATTGTTTAGAGTTCGCATATTTTAAGACTGTCAGGAATTTGATCCAGATATTTGTTTGCTACTTTTGATATCATTCCCAGAGGCCAAATAACAACAGGTAATGATGTCATAATGTTGTCTTCAGATGCCACATTCTGGTGATTTCTATCTCGAGATTCTTGTACGAGTATTTGTTTAGCTTCTCAAACGTTTTCACAGATGTGGTTTTGTCGACTGGGGTTGCAACATTTATCAGAAGACATTTCTTTTCAACATGTTTTACACAATGATGTCATGTCTATTTACCTTGATTTCCAGTGTGAAAAAACAAAACAAAAAAAAAACAAGATCACACACATTTTACATAGATAAAGCTCTTCGTAATATGTGAGCTGTACATATGAGTACAATTTTTTGTATCTCTTTGCTACACGGAATCACTTCCATTAATATATCGGACCCTTTTTTCCAACCAACTCTTTAGGCTCCAACTACAACTGGAATTATTGATATCCTCATGTAACATTTTAGATTTCCACTTCAAGATCTTTGTATTTTGATAGTGATATTTGATAATGATATTATTATCATTATTATTAATGTGTCTTTTGCTTTTGCGCTCACTCCGATAATACTGATCTGAATTTTGTATGTTTGTTATAGTCTAACACTTTCGCCCCAGTCCCTCAACCTCCAGCGTCTTACTCTCTGGGTTGAGGTGTCTACTCGGTCCTAACCGAACTAAAGGATGTGGCCATAGGTCCCCTGAGCATCCGTAGATTATTCGACCGGTCCGCTGGTTTAATCCTGCTTCCTGCCCACGTTGTGATTTGTTTGATCCAGAAAGCAGAAGTGATGTCCGTCCATTCACGGTCGACTGAAATTGTAGACACGGCTGGGGAGTCTGCGCTAAGAAATTTAGAATGCAGCAAAAAAATTAATATCTGCAGAAAGCCGGACAAACAACTATTCAATGGTTGAATTGTTAATGTCTTTTATATAGCAGAAGAAAAATAGTAGAGAAAAGAAACCGGTTACAGAAAAGAAAAGTATTTAGCGTAAAAACTCATACACTGGATTCTAGACACACAGAGAGAGTGTATGTGATAACTTGTTGTTAAATCGTCTCAGAACGATATATGACTCTTGCAATGGAGGGATAAAGATTTCTGTGCGGGGCTTAAAGTTATAGTGTCGTTCCTCTTCCCAACGCTTGTCCGGGCCAATTCTCTCTTCTCTCTTCAAGAATTTTCTCCAGTCTGCCTTTTTCAGCATAACTACGCGTTTATATAGATAAACCCGACTGATTATAACTGACCCTCATTCCTACTACTTCGCACGCGATTATCATGGGGTTCTGTCTGCTTCAACCAAAATCATGTGAATTCCAAAGTTCCTTCTAGCTAACCCAGCTCTATTTAAATTTTTAATCGATAAAAATTATTTCGACCATTTATATTGTCTTCTGATGACCCAGATTCAATGGGTACAACTTCTACCCTAGATCAGATTTCCCCATCAGTAAACAAAATGCTCTGATTTAATTTCGCTATTCAAATCTACTCCAATTTCAATTAAAAAAATATACGTGTGTGTGTGTGTGTGTGTGTGTGTGTGTGTTTTCCAGACTCTCTCTCTCTCTCTCTCTCTCTCTCTCTCTCTCTGTCACATTTCCTCCCCTGCCCATCTGTCATTTACAAGTAAATGACATATGATCTTTCATATCAACAAAATATGAAAAAACCCAGTCCAACATGCTTCTTACTAGGGAGCTACTTAAACATACGTCTCTTCCAGCATGCAAAGGTAGAGTCCTCAGTTCTTTTTAGGGCTCATTATGCACATTTAAATTTTCATTGTCCTTACGATACATATGTACATGCAACTTCCGGTTAGAGTTCACTGTTTTGGTGATCTCGTACAACAGAACCTTTTCACATAGTTCACTAGTACGAGTGTTCTTTCCTTTTTTTTCTTGGAGTTCGCAACACTCCTTACCAATCATTTCAGTCTCAAAACATTTTTAAAAAATCGATTTATTTCGTAAATCAGTCCCTCCGATTTTGTCTCGCCTTCACAACATGTTTTGCCGAATCTTTTGTTAGTTCAGGTCCATCCAAGATCTTTTGTTGGTTCAGGTCCGTCCAAGATCAATCTTATCGATTGACTTTAACAACGCTGGCATCTTTTCTAGCGACATCTTAGGAATCTCTCTTACAATGGGTTCCCACAATCCCGTCCATCCACTGGTATTCGTTCCTACCAGCTCTAACAAAGCCTCATTCTCTTCAAACGTCTCTTCAGCTTTGTAGTAGGAGGTAAAGAGATAGATGGACCATGAGGTCCACAACCAATGGGTAGCTCTGCAAAAAACAAAGGGAGAATAACTCTTATCGTAGTGGTGGGCTTCTCTTCACACACCTTAGATAATTCGATCTCTTCTTGTGTGGCCACCGCCCAAATTCCGTCATAGACACTGGTTGCTTTAGGTAACATTACACTAGCCAACATCTCTACCTAACAATGATCTCTAATTCCCTTCTTATTTTCTTAAATAAATCTAGTACACACAGATTATGACTACCTGTCACGTAAATTGGACTTACAGACCCACATTTTTCTTCTTCTCCCTTTGTTAATAGCATAAACTATGTCCTGGCAAGGTTTAGGGCAACAAATTCCGTCTCTACCTTGCACCTAGCCACCCCATCCTATCTTCGGCCTTAGTTTTGGATAGGGAAGGGGAAGATAGGCAATCTAAGATGATGGAGAAGTTTGGCTTGTATCTCCAGTAGTACTTCGCTTAATCGTTCTGGAGTTATTATACTCGGAGACAGGTGTCCCAGCGACAGCATGTCTAATTGTGCTCTCACATGCTCTACCAACACCGTTAAAGAGTGACTTGTTTGACGTACCTTACTCATTATAGTTAATAGTTGAAAATACCTTAGCAAAAACTCCTCTAATTTCTGTAATTCGGTTGTTACAGACGTGGTTATATTTATCACTTCTTTTCTAAAAAGTGATAATCAAGCAATTGATACTCCCTCTATTCTTAACCAATTCCAGCCTAGTAACATTGAGTATAGATACGCTCTCTCTAACCGACTGTGTCACTTCCTGTTGTCTCTGTTCTACCACCTTTAATTTCCTCTCAATTACTCTCACTTCGCTTTCGGAGACTGTACCAAACAACACGCTAAATGCCTTTCCCATGATAGGTAATACTGCCATCTTTTGCCAGGTCTGTAACAACTTTATTCCTTTCAAATAGTAACTCATATCTTTCCATTGTCTCTCAAGTATTAGGGATTCCTGAGCTAAAGGGTATAATATACGGTGGTATTCCGAAGTCTATAAATATTCTCCGGCGACTTGTGTCTTGGGTGTATCTAGTTTGTCCACTTCGGTCTTCAACTGACCCAGTAACCAAAGCTATCAACCACTTTGATCTAGTTATAATCACTTCGCTAGTCTTCTTAAATACAGTATTCTCACTGTGTTCCCAGGTATTAGCTACCACAACTAGCATCGTCAGTACCACGAGCCTCCTCTCGTCTATGTCTGCGGTGAGATGGAGAGAATAATTCGTCTTACTCAATCATTCTTTTATTGTTTTTATCGGGTGGTTACATCTTAGAGTGATACACCACCAGCGACGTGCATGCATGGGGCCCGTCCACACAGTTCACCAGCACCGATGATAAATGCACAGTTAGTCCCAGACCGTCACTCGTTCACCCCAGCCACTATACTGGTTTCACTTAATCTTTGGGCTCGGCTGCACAGCCCCCTTTAATCGCAGTTTTAGTGGTAATTCCCCATTAACACTAGGTGCTTTTTCAACCCGCAATTTATTTTGCAATTGAGCTAACGGAATGTCATCGTCTTCTTCCCATTCACTCAGTTCTTCTTCCCTAAGGTTAGGCTCAATCTCTGCTTCCTCAGAATGTCCTGCTGGGGTCCGAATTACCTCCCTCAGCCTTCGAAGGGTAGTTGGGCTAATTTCAATCTCCTCACTCCCTTCACTTTCACTCTCAGTCTCTAACCCGTCGGGTTCTACCAACGTAGTTTTCCTCAGCCTATTCTGTTGAGTTTTTGTTTCGGTTCCTTTCCATTCTCCTATTTCAGCCAGCTTTATATCATTCGCATGCACTCTCTTTACCTGTCCGGTCAATTGGTACCAGATCACAAAGGAAACCGGACCCGTCTGCTCCACGATCCTATAATATGGACTCCATCTCTGATCCAATTTACCTTCTCTCAGGTGTATTTTATAATACACTGGATCACCTATCTGGAAGGAAACTTCTCTATTTTTATTTACCCTATCGTTTTGCCTTTTCTGAGCTCTTTGAATCATCCTCCTCACCTGCGTAAAAAAATTATGCTGTTGTTCTAAAACTATTTGGTGATGATCCTCTCCTAAATACTTCCTCCTAGGTCGTAACAGATTGTCTATAGGTAAGACTACATCCCTGCCATATATCAAGTAATAAGGGGAAAATTTTGTCGTCTCGTTCATCGAGAATCTCACAGCTGCTAACGCTTGGGTTACGAATAAATACCAATTTTCCCTATTATCCTCTGTTACTTTAGCTAACACATCAGCGAGGGTCTTATGAAATCTCTCTACCTTAGCGTTATTTTGGGGGTGATATGGAGAGGTGGTTACGTGCTATATGTTTAATTCTCCCAACGTCTCTCTCATAATCTGATTCACATTCTCCGATCCATTATCGGTAACCAACTGTTCGGGGGCCCCATACCTAGGGAATATTTCGTTCAGTATTATATCTGACCCCGTTCGTGCCTTCTTTTCTCCGGTATGGCAAATGTTTCAAGCCAATTCGTCAGCCAGTCCACAAAACTCACTATGTAAAGATTACCTCTATGTGTTTCTCCATAGGGCCTGGAAATATCCATGCTTACTTTCTGAAATGGATAAATCGGAACATCTGTTTCTAATACTGGGACAACCCTACTCCTTCGACTCTGTACTTGGCATGTTACACATTTTTTTTACATGTTTCACATCATTAAACAACTTAGGCCAGTAGTAATTTCTCATTATTAATCCATACGTCTTATCAATTACCAGGTGTCCTAACTTCCTATGGCACTGGTCCAGAATTTCAGCTCTCAACTTCTCAGGTATCACCATTTTTAAAATTACTTCCTCTTCTCTTCCTGAAAAGTAATACAACACTCCATCGTGCACCATATATTTGGAGGTACGCCCTGCCTCTACCCTGGACCTGATAGTTGCTATTTCGCTATCCTCTTGGTTTTGCCTAATAATATCCCTTCAGTGGGGATCGGAAACAATCTCCGTTTCCCTCGTTTCCTGATCTTCCCAACAAAGTCTCTCCTTCAACGCCTGTGAATTGATCACATTAATTTGGAATGCTTTATCATCCACACCCGGCTCCAACTTGACAGATTCGGCCTCTAATTGCCTCGGAATCCTCGATAACAGGTCGGCACAGGTATTATCCTTCCCTGCCAAATATTCTATTTTGCAGTTATACCCACTTAACTTCAATGCCCACTGTTGTATCTTCTTATTCATCCACTCCGCCTCTAACAAATATTTGAGGGGTTTGTGGTCTGTTTTAATGGTAAACACAGCTCCACTCAAATAATAATCTAATTTCTGCACAGCATACAGAATGGCGAACGCCTCTTTTTCTATTACTGGCCACCTTTGCTGAGTCTCGGAGAGCCGATGAGACAGAAAATATATCGGCACTTCCTCAGGCACACCCGGTACTGATCCATCCTTATCGGGACACGGTTGTGTAAGAACCGCCCCGATGCACTTATCGCTAGCATCGGTGTACATCACCATGGGCTTACTCAGGCCTGGGGAGGCCAACACGGGTACAGCTGGTTCTTTAGAGCCTCGAATGCACGCTGACAATCCTCGGTCCACTTAAACCTAGCATGCTTCTTAGAGCTATTAGAGGGCTTGCTAGCCGACTAAATGCTGGTATGAACCTCCGATAATATCCGATGGCTCCAATAAATCCCCTAATCTCTCTTACGGTCTTCGGTGCGGGCATGGATCTTATAACCTCTACTTTGTCTAAATCCGTTTTTATTCCTTCTTTGTTTATGATAAACCCTAAGTACTTTGTCTCTTCTTTCATAAACTGACACTTTGATAATTTTAACTTTAATCCATGCTCTCTTAACCCATCGAACACCTTCTGCAGATGTTCAAAATGCTCCTCCGGTGATTTTGAAATGATGTCATCGAGATACCCCATGGCAAATGCCTCAGTGTCATTCAATACGATGGACATTAACTGATTAAATACACACGGGGCGTTTGCTAACCCAAACGGCATAACTCTAAAATTGAAGAGACCCATGTGGCAGGTAAAGGCGGTCTTTTCCTGATCCTTTTTGCTAAGTGCTACCTGCCAATATCCCGACCTCAAATCCAAGGTGGAAAAACATTTAGACTTTCCTAAAAGAGCTAGAATATCATCAATCAAGGGGAGGAGCACTGCCAGCGGTTTCGTAATGGCATTTAATTGATTAAAATCGACACAAAACCTATGCCCTCAATCCTTCTTTTCAACAATCAATATTGGAAAACTCCAGGGAGATTTGGATCTTTCGATTAACCCTGATTCCATCATTTCATTCACTGCGTCGTCTACTAATTTTATTTTGTGGATTGGGGTCCTATACGGTCTTAACTTAATAGGTGGGTGATTACCCGTGTCTGTCTTCATTTCAACTGTCTCCATTTGTCCCAGTTCTTTATCAGTAATGGCTATTACCTCCCGATTACTGTTCAGCAACCCCCTCAATTTCCTCCTATAACGCTCAGCAGCTGTTATATCTTCATCCCTTATTTCATCGCTACCTGTCTTATTCCCAGGCCTATTCTCATTCCATACTCTCACCTGTTCGACTTCTCTCACTGGGTTATTTTAATAGTTTTATTGGCATTATTGGTTAAAAGTAAGGGAACTGTCCCCGACCTTTTCACCAACGAATCACACACGGTTATTTCCCCTTCACTATTATCATACCTATTAGTAGGGACCACTTGGTACAGGTCACTGTTCAGCACTCCTTCCGTTATAATCTTGCCCTTCCCTGATACAGTATTCCAAGGGGGAAGCGTTATATCTGTCTGGGGCACTACTGGCAATTGTCATAATTATCCTCTCCCAACAGTATCCCTACTCTATCTAATGTTTGGGTGGCGGGGTCAAAACGGATCTGTGCCTTATTCTACCTAAGCCAGTCACTCCCCAAAATTAGCTCACCACACAAGCCAGGTGCCACATAAACCTTAAGTTTACCTCTGGTTCTTGCCAACTGGAAAGGTAGCCACGTCATACCCTCTATCCTCATCCTGCTACTATCAGCCTGACTTATTAGTAGACTAAGCTTCGTTTTCAGTCCCAACTGTTTAAAAACCTTGAAGCTAACCAGTGACACTGAAGCTACCGCATCAACAAGGGCCTTCACCTTCTTGTCTCCCAGCAACACATTACAGGTGAAGTCTGGCCTTTCCTTCAGCAAACGGTATACCTGTGCCTTTCTCCTTTCCGTATGTTCTCTCCCTTCCTCCCGCTTTCTCGACAACCGAGACGTAGGAGTCGGTGACAGGAGTTCACCTTTTTCTAGAGGCTCCAATTTTTGTCTAGGGGCCCTCCTGGGTGGGGTAAAGCTCGGATGACTCACTTTTCTCGGACTAGCAACCCATTTCTCCCCTCCATTCGAGTTAGGGTTGTTCTGTTCGGTGTGGTCCATCTTTCTCCTGCGAGGACAGGTTAGTCTCAGGAGACCCACTCCTCCACAGCGCCAACACCTTCGCTCTTTACAACTGGCCGAAAAGTGCCCGACCACACCACATGTTCAGCATCTCAGAGGTCTTACTTTCACTGGAGCCACTCTGCCTTTTACTTTTTCACGGGTGACCCATTGGCGTTTCCCGGACCCTTTTCCTTCTCGGTAGGGGGCACCAGTGTATTAACTCGTTTTATCCCCAGTTTACGGTCTCCCTCTGCCGTACACCACCGAGCCTTGTGCCCGAACTCGCGACAAGTCGCGCAGTCCGGCCCCAAAGACCTTGGGTCGCCTCCATATTTTACCGGACAGTCGCGGGCTCGATGCCCACCATACTTGCATGTCCATCACACCAACCCATATCGACCCGGTGTGGGCTTGTGAAACCCATAACGCAGATCCCAGGCTCTTCTATTGGGAACTGCCTCAGCCTTCCAGTCTTCTTCCATCTCTTCTTTCGGGTTCAGTATCTGGATCCGCTCCCGGTCCTTATTTTTATCACTACTTCCCCCCCCACCGGGGGGTTCCTACCTCCACCCCATCTTATTCTATCCCAGAGTCGTTCGCTGGTCCGAGCCGCCTCTATGGCTGCGGCCAGACTGACCAGTCCCCCTTCAGAACATCACCCCTCAGGTCCCTGTCAATCAGCGTGTCCACATACACATCGGCCAACAAGGCCTGAATAGGACCACTGTCCAGAGTCGCCAACTCCGAAAAAGCTAACGCCGCGAGCCCCGCGATTCTTTCCCCCAGTTCCACATTAGTCTCTCCTTCTTGTTGCTGCAGTCGGAATAATTTCCTGACTGCCTCAATGGCCGTACGCTCACTTGCGTATTGCCGCACCAGAGCGGATTTAAGCTCAGTCCACGTCAGGGCCGGGTTTTCCTTGTACCACCCCACTATGAACTTGGACACCTGACCCGCTGCGACGTCGTAAGCTAGGAGCACCATTTCTTGGTCCGAGAGGCCATAGATCACCTGCTTCTTCTGAATGGACAGAATCCATTCGTGTAGGTCCACAGGGTTTCCATTATAAGTAGGCAGCTTCATGCTATCTATCAGCCTCCTGAAACCTATCGATATTTCGGGGACTCCCACGTCCCCAAGGTCATCTATTGCGTCTGATCCTGCTACGCTCATCCTAGCGTCTTGTCAACTATCACTTTTCCACGAGAAGAGAGACCAACGACAAAACGAAAAGAAATATACTTAACACGGTGGTGGCGCTTCAACTGCGTACAAAGTCGACAAAGTCAAAAGAAGATCAACAATATTACTGGCAGATCTAAGTGCAAAGAGCGAACAAAGGAAACCAAAAAGTGACTTACCTGAGGTCCGCCGCTCCGTGTTTTGTTTCTTTTTCTCCTTCTTTTGCTTCCTTCTCTTTTCCTCCTTATGTCCCTTTCAGACCAATACAGTCCGAAGACTAGAGTCCTTTCTGGTATTACTCGGTCCAGACTGGACAAAACAAATGCAACCTTCTCTCCTCTTTCAGGCGGCCGTGGTAATTCCCACGGGTTTATCCTGGTCACGGCCACCAGTCTAACACTTTCGCCCCAGCCCCTCAACTCCCGGCGTCTTACTCTCTAGGTTGGGGTGTCTACTCGGTCCTAACCGAACTAAAGGATGTGGCCATAGGTCCCCTGAGCATCCGTAGATTATTCGACCGGTCCGCTGGTTTAATCCTGCTTTCTGCCCACGTTGTGATTTGTTTGATCCAGAAAGCAGAAGTGATATCCATCCATTCACGGTCGACTGAAGTTGTAGACACGGCTGGGGAGTCCGCGCTAAGAAATTTAGAATGCAGCAAAAAAATTAATATCTGCAGAAAGCCGGACAAACAACTATTCAATGGTTGAATTGTTAATGTCTTTTATATAGCAGAAAAAATAGTAGAGAAAAGAAACCGGTTACAGAAAAGAAAAGTATTTAACCTAAAAACTCACACACTGGATTCTAGACAGAGAGAGAGAGAGAGAGAGTGTGTATGTGATAACTTGTTGTTAAATCGTCTCAGAACGATATATGACTCTTGCGATGGAGGGATAAAGATTTCTGTACGGGGCTTAAAGCTATAGTGGCGTTCTTCCTCCCAGCGCTTGCCCGGGCCAATTCTCTCTTCTCTCTTCAAGAATTTTCTCCAGTCCGCCTTTTTCAGCATAACTACGCGTTTATATAGATAAACCCGGCTGATTATAATTGACCCTCATTCCTACTACTTCGCACGTGATTATCACGTGGTTCTGTCTGCTTCAACCAAAATCATGTGAATTCCAAAGTTCCTTCTAGCTAACTCAGCTCTATTTCAATTTTTAATCGATAAAAATTATTTCGACCATTTATATTGTCTTCTGATGACCCAGATTCAATGGGTACAACTTCTACCCTAGATCAGATTTCCCCATCAGTAAACAAAATGCTCTGATTTAATTTCGCTATTCAAATCTACTCCAATTTCACTAAAATAAATATACGTGTGTGTGTTTCCCAGATTTTCTCTCTCTCTCTCTCTCTCTCTCTCTCTCTCTCTCTCTCTCTCTCTCTCTCTCTCACACACAATAAAAGCTGAAAAGAAATTCATATCAACATTAAAAGGAAAATAAAATCTTACTACTTGCTGGACAAAATAATGATTGCAGTGAAATGATAACTTTTATTTCGTTAAAACAAATATTTTTATTACAAAATCCTACATATTTTCATTTTTTACCAGGCGAGAGAAAGGGTATAAGGAGAGAGAATGAGAGTTCTGATGTCCAGATGTGAGTGGGTGCCATTTTGTGTGTAATTGTATGCCTTCAACTACCGATAAAATAAATTGTTGGTAACCTCTACTATAAAATTGTATTGTTGGTAATTTTAATATAAAAATGTATTGTTGGTAATTTTACTATAAAAATGTCTAGCCAATAATTTTACCATAAAAATGTACTTTTATACTTTCTTAGTGTTTTGTTTTTTCTTTGGGGCTTCACTATTTGCCCATAGCTGGGGGCCCTAACAGATGTTCCTACCTCGGGTCTTGGTAGACCTGGGAACAGCAGCAATTAAGACGTCATTCCACGCTCTTCAAAACCTCCAATTTATTGCTAAAGATGCAGGATAAATGGTTGGTTTCACGAATATCACTAATTTATGCACAGATCATTCATGCTTTCATTTGTTTATCTTTTCCGTCATAACAATTTTCACATTTTACTTTCAAACAATTTCTCGATTATAAGTCTGTGTGTTCAAAATTATTTAACTCTGGACTTCTGTTGATTATGGATTAGTAGAAATAACGCTAACTTTAATTTTTAAATGTAGTTAGAGTTTGGCTAATTACAGAGTAGTTCGTCTTATTTATTTACCTGCAAATAAATACAATATAAATGCTATGAAAAAAAAGAAGTAATTTGATATTGTATTTAACGGTAATCATTGATAGTCATTTATGAAATAAGAGATTGATTCGTTTTTTACGGCTTATCAACCTTTTGTGGGTTATTTGAAACTGAAACATATTTTGGATTGTAAGAATTTTTTGCATTAATAATTTTTTTGAAAATAGCAAGGATTTTACAAGATACAAATCCTATTATTTAACCATTAGCTGGGAGAGGAGATGGAGAGAACACAAGAAAAAAACTATTTACGTAGCAGAAACATCCATATGGTAATATGGATAGATCTTCTGGAAGTTCGCCAGTTTTTTATTGGTAGATAATAAATATTTCTTTTTTAAATTAGGATAAATAAAATTAAATTGTTTTTGTTGATTGATTTTAATTGCTGCATAACTACAGGCAGTGCTATTCAAAAATGAGACCTGTCACTCTGGAAACGTCTCTAAAAATTCTTTTTGCCAACTCAATACACAAAAAATAGCTTAATACGCTTATTCTTCGTAAATATGATTAACTCTATGTTGTGTGAATTTAACAATAAATTATAATAACAAGAAATCTACTAACATGGCTTTACACGGAAATAAAACAATGTTTTGTTTTTTGTTTTATAATGTGGGTAAACAACTGTGTGCATAACTGGAGAAATGTGTGTATATATAGCGATTAGCGTACGTATGTATACCTTCAGTGTGCACTCGCGTGCATGAAGGTTAAAAAAATAGGACAGTATCCAAGAAATATTTCCCATAATGCTCTTGGCGAAGCAGTGACGTCTTCGCCAATACTGAAAAGAAAATGGCTGCTGAAAATGCTTTTAAAAAAGCTCTACAACATAGCAATCTCTTCTGAATATGAGAAAAAATTTATTGACATTCTTTTTCTTATAATACCGCATTTATTACTTAAACCAAATAATTAGATCTCTCCCATCCTCTCTCTCTCTATCTCTATCTCTCTCTCTCTCTCTATCTCTTGAATGAATGAATGAATGAATGAATGGGTATATTTTAGAATAATTCGATATTACATGCACGTGTTTGTACTGATGTGGGGATATTCGAATTATAAATATATTGCCTTCATTCTGTCAGTAATGCCGACATTAATTCTTGTCTACTGACAATCAACTGAATTTCTCATTTTCAGTAACATACTGATTGATTTTCAAAACTTGGTAGAACCAATTTTAGATCAAATCTTGCAAAATTTGGTGTTTAATCATCAGCTTATTTTCCCCTTTTGTCAAAAATAATAAGTTTGTTCGTGCAGAAAAATAACTGAAAGTAAACGGGAGAAGGAGCAGTTGCAGAACTCGTCAGTGATATAAAAAAAAAAGTTAAAACATTGGCAATGTACACCAGATTATGTAATTTTCTGTTTTCTTCTACTGCCTAAATTCACTGCCAATATATTTGTAATTAAAATAAATGAAATTGTTGATGTGTTTAGCTTAATAAGCTCTCTCTGTCTGTGTCATCACGTGTTACATCTTAACACTTCCGCTGCTGAAGCCATCTTTACAAAACTTACATTGTCTTTGTCGATGTACAGATATGATTTCAAGACACCGTGAAATGTCGTTCCCTAGGGTTTCTATTATAAACTAACAAGCGCTTTTATTATATTATATTTTGTTACATTATATTTTATTATATTATTATATATTTATTATTATATATTTATTTATATTTATATTTATTTATATATTCATATTTATATATTTATTTATATTTATATATATATTTATTATATATATTTATTATTATATATTATATATTATTATATTATAGTATTATATAGTATTATATTATATATTATATCAAAATATTATTATATTATATTATATTATATATATTATTATATATTATATATACTATATATTATATATATATATATATATATTATATATTTATATTTATTTATTTATTTATATTTATTGTTATATATGTATTATTATTATTATTATTATTATTATTATTATTATTATTATATATGATATTATATTTTATTATATTATATGTTGGGAATATCATTTATCGTATTTGGTACTGCAGAGTATTCGATCAAAATCGAAATGGCTGCGCCCATGAGAAATTGCTGTTAGCGTCTTTATAAGCATTTATTTCCGATAAATAACAATTTCCTATTTTCTTCTAAAACGGACCAGCATTGCCAGGCAATGATGTTATAACAATGCTTCAGTTAAATTGATATTGTCTTTAAATATACAGTTGTATACTCTAACTCAGTGATTCTCAACCATCGTGCCGCGGCATACGAGTGTGCCGCGCGATCCTCTTAAGTGTGCCGCGCGATCCTCTTAAGTGTGCCGCGCGATCCTCTTAAGTGTACCGCGCGATCCTCTTAAGTGTGCCGCGAAATATTCTCACGGTATACTTATATATATGTGTATGTATGTATGTATGTATATATATATGTGTGTGTGTGTGTGCGTGTGTTTGTGTGTGTGTGTAAGTTGTAATGGTACAGCGTTAGTATTTGAATAAATGAATAAGTATTAAACTTTTTACAAATAATTGTTTTCACTATTCTTCGATTATGCTATTTTAAATACTTTCTTTTAATATTCATTTTTTTAAAGTATTTTTTAAAACTTTCCTTTATTTGAATAAATGAATATCAACTTTTCTTTTTAAACCTATGGTTTTATTTCATAACATTTAAACGTTTACACTTTAAAAATTTTGCTAAGTGTATCGTAATATTTTCATTTGATCCTAGGTGTGCCGTTGCTTAAAAAGATTGAGAAACTCTGCTCTAAGTGGTTATGAAAATTGAAAGCTGAAGACAAATGATGAAAATATTTTCTTTCTTTCTGTTTTTTCTCATGACAATCTATATTCTGATTGTTGTTTTTAATAAGGGAATCCCGGTGATTAAACGTAAGGTAAGAGGAAAATAGAAATCTTGTCGAAATTAAAAATTGTAAGCGAAATCTCTCACTGCAGTTAACTCTTAAAAGTGTGTGCGTACGAAAATCAGCGAGGACATCATTCAAAAACATAAATCCATGAACTGACAAACGTCTCCGATGACCGATAATAAAGAGAAGATATTTTGAATAAAGTGCAGGTAATTATGTAAGAAGTTGATTCCCTATCCGCCATCTTTGTTGGAATTGCTTTTGGCTATAATAATCAGATAGAGGCTGTCGTACCTAGATGATTATAATGGCAAGTGTCATGCTCAATTTTTTGTCAAGCTAAGTCATGATATTCTCGCTCTCACTCTCACTCTATCTCTTTCTTTCTCTCTCTCTCTCGCACACACACACACACACACTCATACACACGCGCACGCGCACGCACATATATTGTGGCAGAATTAAAATAAAATAATAATAAAAAAATAAAGAATTTAATTTTCCCATAATGCAAAAAGAAACTAAAAAGGGTTTCCGGTCACGTGTGAATTTTATGACTCCACTTCCGGAAAGGAGATGATCGTTCTCTTCTCATCTCCAAACCATTGAGTTTGGACGTGTTTGGTAGCCGTCCCAACGAAGGTGAAATTCGGCCAAAGTCAGGCTGACTAGAGGTTGGCTATTCTCCACTCATCCGCACCTTGTACTTACGTGCATCAATAAACATTGGCCATTCATTTCTACTCGAGTCTTCGTTTTGTTTTGTTTATTGCGGTTCAGCGACATTCAAGATCTGTTAGCTGCACGTAGTCAAACATATCCCTCTACAATATACACTCACACGAACACTATCTATCTATCTATCTATCTATCTATCTATCTATCTATCTATCTATCTATCTATCTAATGACAAAAAGGAAAAGACACTATATAACATATAGATAAAAACGTCAATTTTGTTTATATGTTTTTTCTTCTTCCTTCTTTGCGTACTATGAATAATTCACGCTCTGGCGATTATGTTTATTTTGGATTCATGATTGACTTGGCAGAAGAATTTCTGCAGTAGTCTTTCTGTGGTAGACTGGTTGCCAACCAAGACTATAGGACCTAGTCTGTCTTACTATTTAACCCATAGATGATTCGAGAAGTGATCAGACAAGAACCTAAGTTTTAACGTTATATAGCATTTCCCCTCCTGTTTGTATATATTATTCCACCAGTAAGAACATTATTTTAATCTGATGAATTCTTTTTGAAGGCAGAAAAGTGTTACAGATTTTTTTACATTTTGTCATTCATGGAAGTTATATATCATATTTCTCCTATCTATCTATCTATCTATCTCTCTATCTATCTATCTATCTATCTATCTATCTATCTATCTATGCTCCGCTTAATTTGGTACAAGGTAACAAATATTGAGCACGTGGAGATGACAGTCCCATCGCCAGAGTGTTTTGAATAGGAAAGAATGGCCTTTAAGTCGGGGACTGCGAAGTAAAGTCTTTTATGGTAATGCATTTATGTGAATTCAAACACCCTGTTTGAGGTAACAGTGACTGGTTCTCAGATTGGTAAAACTCATAAACAAAACGTAACTTTTTCATTTCTTTACAATAAAGAATATTTACGATGGAAAGTAAAATAGTATGAAGTGCTGGAAATGTGTTTAATGAATGGTTTATGTTGTAAGAATTTGCATACTAAAATTAGTTCACATCATTTTCACGGGGGTGAGAGTCTATATGATTTTCTGAAAGGCCAGGGTGAAGCAACAATTGTGTTAATGTTTCTTAATGTTTCTATGCATAATATGATATACATACATACACACAAAACACACACGCAAATAATATTAATACTTTAAATATTATATTTAGTGGCTACACGTGTTTGAGTAGACAGTTAAGAGCCATATGTGATACACGCTTGGGCGATCATGTATCTTTTGATACATGACTAACGAGGCAGAAGAATTTTCCCGCAGTAGGTTGGCATTTCTCTCTGCGGTAGACTGGTTTCCAAACAAGGCCAAAGAACCCAGTCTGTCCTGCTATTCAACCCTTAGCGGGGAGGAGAAGAGATGGATTCATACCTTTTCCAAGGATATTTGTGCGTAAGTGAATATAACGAACTCGACTGGGATTCGAACTCGGTTCTCCGTATTCTCATTCCGATATCCATTACACCATAATGCAATATACATTACTATTTTTTAAACAGTGCAAATTTACGTCTACTGGTCAAAGCATTCGAAAGTTTTAACAAAGGAATTATGCCTTCCGGTAGTATTTACCCAGTATCGCCACTGAGACGCGATGTGACACAAGGTTGAGTTTAATGTGGGGAACCCGAGCGCGTACTCCCGGGACAGGGACAAAATTGCCCAGTCCCCGCAACTGTTGGTTGCGCTGTCATCGGTATGATTACCTACCCCCCCTCCACTCTCTAGTGTAATGAGGAGGGTACAACCGCTGGCAGCTGTTCGCCGGAACCGGGCAACTCTCAGTATTTTTCCCAGCTGCATCTTTGTCCGAAGACAGAGACGCAACTGAGAAATAGCATTAATATTATGTGTGTGCGTGTTTTGTGTGTCTACCGGTTTATGCATTCGAAAGTTTTAACAAAGGAAATGTGCCTTCCGGTAGGGTTCTAACCTATGTGATCATAGCTAAGTCAGGCTTGCTTTAGACAGCTCAGCTACGGAAGGCTTTTACAGTCAAGAAGAAATGCACATCTCATGTTGGGAAGCCCATATCTGAAAACTCTATATTCATATCCGAAACGAAAACAAAGTTGATGGGTTATATTTATAATCCGACATTATTTCTTATTGCTTCAAACATTATATATATATATATATATATATATATATATATATATATATATATATATATATATATAGTCACAGGGTGTCCATAAGGTTCGTGTGCACTTTAACAAATTTATAACTTTATTTGTATTTGCGATAGAAATAATTTGTAAAAAGGATTAGAAAGAAGTAAATCTATATTTTTAAGGTTTTATTGAAATTTTATTTAACTTTCCACATGTCCTCCATCATTAGCAATACAAAGGGTAATACGATTTTGCAGTTCACGGAAAACATTTGCCTACTGATTTACAGTAATGCCTGAAATCACATTAGTTATTTTAGCTATACTTAAAACTAGGTACATTAAACTTTATAACATTTTTTACAGATTATTTCTATTGCAAATACAAATAAAGTTATACATTTTTTAAAGTGCACACGAACTTTATGGACACCCTGTATTTAGTGAACACACGTACATGAGTAGACATCCCAGTTTTTTAAACAGTGGAAATTAATGCCTACCGGCCTGTCTTATCGTTATAAAGAGAACATGCCTTCCGGTGAGTTTACATAACTCTCTCTCTGTCTCTCTCTCTCTCTCTGTCACACACACACACACACACACACACACACACACACACACACACACACACACACACACACACACATAAACTCCTTCTCCCCACCTCTCTTTCCTCCCCGTCGGCAGCCATATCAGATTACTTGATTTCACTTTGTCTTGATTGCTTTGTCTGTCCAGCTATTTATGTTGGTGCTTTTAGAATAATGAATGGCATAAACTATTCGCTCTGTCCGCTCTGCTATTCTGTAAATGACCAATGTGTTAAAAGAGATACAGTAAGAATATTCCTCGATGTCTACGGTATATATTGGCGAACATTTTGAGATGGGATTCCAATATGACCATAATCGCTTTTTGGAATAGGCGGAAAGAAAAATACTTTATACGTGTTAGATTTTTCGTCTATTTTACCGAACATTCACCATTGGTAGTTTAACAATTATTTGTTAATACTTAATGCTTCATTATAATAATTGTTGTGGTTGTTTTTGTTATTGTTCTTTCACTTTTGTTATTGATCCTAACTTCTTCTTTTTTATTATTGAGACATAGTTATTATCGCTATTATTGTTAAACTTGAAGAAGCTATCATCATCATTATCATCATCATTTATAACTGAATTTCCAATGACAACTCTCCTTACAACTTCAGTACTCTAATCCCATTTTACTTTTTATTGAAAATATTTGTTGCAGTTTTTTCTTTTAAAATCTAAATTACTATTAAATTATTATTATAATTGTTGTTGTTGTTTGTGTTATTATTATTATTATTATTATTATTATTATTATTATTATTATTATTATTCACTGCATATGATGTTGATTTATGGTAAAAATTTTATTTTCAGGTGACCTCCAGTAACTTAAGAAAATAAACCGACCATTTCTCCTTTTCATCGACAGGCTGTATCGAATATTTTTATAAAAGCTTTTTGCAATGGCTCTATTTCTAAATCGCAATCCAATCTCTACAAGATTTTTTCGATGTTTTTCTATGTACAACATTCCAGTGCTCAAATGATCACTGGCATTCTAATTACTTTCTTTGCTAGTCCTTCTCAAACTTTCATAATAATAATAACAATAATTTCATTTTTTTTAAGTATGAAAAATGAAATTATTAGTATTACTATTAGTATTATTATCATTATTATTGTTATTATTATTAGTATTATTATTTAGAGATTTTCTTAATATTCTGCTTTGTTCACTCATGGAGCTGAGTCTAGCCCTTAGAATTTGTATTAGAAAGAGGATGTAATAGATTTATTGACTGGATGAAGTTCTTAATATGTGGGCAGTGCCGAAGAGGACGATTTTTGGTATGTTGATGTTGTCATTGATTTTGTATTATTATTATTATTATTATTATTATTATTATTATTATTATTTCAGAGTACATATTTATCCGAAAAGATTGTATACGATAACTATGAGCGAAACGTGCTTTCGTACAAACTTTGTTTTCTTTATGTACATAGATCATATTCATCATTATTATTAGCTTAGTAATACACAGCATTACTTCACAACTTGCGTCATCATAATCATAAAATATTATAATTACTGTTGCAGTTTTGTTGTTATTGAAGCATAGCTGTTTAAACTTGCTATGCATCGTCAGCGTTACTAATATTGCTGTTGTTACGTGTAAACAAGCGTGAGATATTTTTTGTTGTGTAATATTTAGGTAAGGCGAAGAAAGAAGTCAGCCAACAATGTCATACGACTAACATAGAAACGTCGGCCATGCAATGTGCGCAGTAGTAGTAGGCGATTCAAAGATGGCTCCAAGGTCACAAGCATACGCAGGTGTACACGAGTATATCAAGTGCCACTGTTCTTGTCGGGACGCTGTCGGCTTTTCTCTGGTGTTTCGTGGTGATTAGATCAGTCGCGCATGCGCCACGTCGAGCTGCTCTGATGAGGGGGGATTAACTGAACACTATCACGGCTGCCGTGGTTAAGGAAACGGCAAGGAGAGAAAAAAAAGATGGCGGATAGAAGGAAAATGGTTTCAAATTGAAGAACGTGTAATGGCTAGAAACAGTAGCGAAAAGAAGATTTATTTACCTAATGAGATTTTAATAGTGTTTTTAGCAGCTTTTTGCGGAATATCAAATGTTATGGTATAGAAATTTGAAAATATGTGTAATTATAGTAAAGAATGTCTATTAGGAAACATTATCAGTTATTGCAAAACCAAATAAAAATTCTGTTACGCGTAAGTACATCAATATACGTCATATGTACATGTATATAACCATGGATAAGTCATATGTACAAAGAGGAAGCTACAAAATAATGATGGTAGGGCGAAATAAGATATTAAGTTTCAAACATTTTGGATACCATATTTCCGCTCTGATCCTCTCATAAAATAACCATTTTCTTTCTCTATATATTATCGTACCGTTAGCATTGAGTTTAAATAATCATTTTTTGTTGTTATTGTTGGTTTTTATTTGTTGTTTTTTTTTGTTTTTCTTTTTTTTTGCTTGTATTTATTTTCTGGAATGAGATCTTTTGGCTTTTCGAAATATAAGACTTGTACAAATGTTTCAGAAGCTAATGTTTCAGTGTGGGGGAAGGGGAAAATAAAATTTTCTGATTTATTTTTAAAATTAATGACGGTAATGATTTCAGACAAATGATACAGCTCAGCTCAACAGTATTGTCATAGATTGAGGTCAAGAAGACAAATTTAGTTTTCTGTTAAGTTCTCAGATTCAGCAAGAAGTGGCGGGGTGGGGTGAATACCAACTTATATATTTGCTCTGTGGATGTAAAAAAAATCTGATGCATTTTAGCACTGATTGCAAAAATACATAATGAGCAGTTTAAAATGGGGTCTGCATTGCCCAACCGCCTTTTATTTCTGTGTTGCACTTAGCTAACGCTTGCTCTGTTCGGTAAGCCAGTCTTTCAAGTATGGAATGCCTGCCTGCATGTGTTATGAAAAGTAGCATTCAAAAGCCACATTTTTACCTTTAACAGTGAAGAATCAGAAATAAAAGACAACCTCTCTGTGAGATTCTTTAAATGTGATCCAGCAATGTATACACATATTTCTGATATACTTCTATAAGCAATACAGAGTGCAATGGAGAAATTACTCAAAAATGAAAATAACACTTACATCTCGTTTTAACAGATATATTTACCAAAATTGCAAAAAAATATCTAGAAATACTAAAGAGTAGAGTAAATTTATTAAATAAAATTGCCATTGGCTTCAACCACGACCTTCAGACAAATTCGGAATCACCTGCAACTCTTCTGGACGGTCTCTTTGTTTAAGTTGGTGAATGCTGCCATAATTCTTGCCTTCAGTTAATCTTCGGTGTTACAAGGAGTTTTGTTAGTGTCTCGCTCAACTGTGTCCCACACATAGTAATCAAGGGTATTGCAGTCTGGGGAGTTAAGTGGCCAGATTTAAGGGGTGTTGTGGTCGCCGAAATTGTCTGACAGCCATGACTGGGTTCTCCTGCTTGTGTGGCATGATGCAGAGTCTTGTTGCCAATCAGAGGGTCTTCCAGCTGCTACCCTCTTGACCCAAGACAACACTACCTCCTCAAGGCACTTGATGTAGGCCTCCGTGTTGAGTCTGGGCACTCACCAACAAATTTGGGAGTTCTTTTTTATCAGAACGACCAGTGAGTCTGTTATGTCCGTACTGGAACTTCCGGCGCGAATGCCAAGCAGCACAACATGCCGTTTCCAAATTTCTGGCGGAGTGAATTGCATCATGATGCTCGTTTTCCCACAGACGATGCCGAAATAACCCTACTATATGGTGTAGTCGACAAAATCAAAAACAAACAATGCGCATGCGCGAAATTAAAAACATAAAATGGCGACAATTTATCCATCACACCTTGTATATCCTGTGAGTTTCAGCTAGCAGTATCGTTAATTTGTTTTGAAGCGGTTATGTTTTATTTAACAAAGTTCAACATATGTTTATTTATATATAAATCCCAAATATATAGTCCATAGAAAGCTACATTTAACATAATATCCCATATAACTGAATATTAAAGTATTTCGTCCATTGCTTTTGTTAACTTTTCTACTTTGGACAGTAATTTTACTTACAGTAGTTTTATTGTTTAATAAAGATCTTAATTTGAATACTGTTTTCAATTATCATACACAAACAGACCTCTTTAATCCGGTAGCTCCTATGGTACGGTAATTTTTTGAATCAGCCGCCATAAGTTCATTGAGTGGCTATGATGACATGCTTGAAAAGTTACTGCATGAAACAATAAAAACTTTGTTTGGAAGCATTAATGATTGTTTTAGTTCCTTAACTTTGTTCTACCTTCTGTCTATACAATTCTATGACTTCCGTTAGTTCCATCCGTCACCCTCTAAAATGCTCATACATTGACCGATAGAAACCAAATTTTGGGGTGAATTGCAAACAGATAAGGAGGTACAAAGTACAGTTGAGCTTACTAGGGTGCATTGCTTAGTACAATAAATTTTCATTCATTTTTTTAGAAAAAGTTTTAATATTTAACATACAAAATATTCCCACTATTTTAAAAACAATTTAATGATTAAAATAACAGATACTTATTTAATAAAAATGCAAAATTGGTTTTTGCATATATTTTCTTTAAGTTTTTATATATACACGAATACAGTCTCCAGGTCCCTCTGCGTTTGCAAGAACTATAAAGAAATCACAAGGCCAAACGCTTCAAAAGATTGGAATTTGGCGCCAAAAAGAAATATTTACGCATGGCCGGTTGTATGTTGCATGCTCAAGCATAAGAAATCGTAAGAATTTCGTTATTAAAAAGGAAAAAAGAAATCAGCTTATTCAAATTTCATCGATTGGTTTGCGAAATTGAACGAAACATAGAGTTCGTAAATCTCGACAAAAATGTTAGCAATAACTTCAGCAATACTAAATATTGTGAGAATTTCAACACAATTTCTAGTTGATAAAGCATCAATAAATATGTGGAATGAGCTGGCAAGACTATGTTTACATAGGGTTTTATTAGCGATGATTTCTATCATCTGCCATTTTCTGTGACCCGGTAGTGGCCCAATCCCAACAGTGTCGAGTTAAAGTGGTTGGACGGTATATCTTTTAATGATGGACTAAAAATTTTCTATTGGACGAAAACTCGGAGAGGCTGGAAACAATTGCATTAATTTGTTGTCTTTGAAACCTGTTTTGGTAAGGTGGGCAGTAGTCAGTTTTTCATAATGTGAAGGGATATTGTCTTGACTGAATATACTAAGGTTCTTGGTTGCGACCCATGTTACTCAAAAATTACTTTCAAAGGACATAATAAATATCAGCTTTTAATTTGACGCCATCATAATTTCTGAAGAGACCTATAATTTTACTGCCTACAATACGAGGCCAAAATTTTAACCTATCTCCCCACTGCTGTCTTTTAAGCCATCAGGTCCACCTAATGTAGCTCTACATTCATTACTAAAAATTACTGATGTGATACCAGATTTCATGTACTTCTTCACCTAACTTACACACTTCTCTCTACGATGTTTACTTAAAAGTTAAAAGTTTGGTTGCCCTTATGTCTTTAGCCAATGTTCTTTATTTTTCTGAATCTTTTCTCTCTGTTTACATTAGCAGCAACAACGTCTTCAAATATTTTCTCATTCATCACTATATTTTTCCCTTTTATTACTCTTTTAATTTTTCTCAAAAATCTTTTT
>OZ038486.1:37812331-37814831 GCA_964036315.1 Acanthosepion esculentum | reverse complement strand
CTCCCTTTATTGACCTTCTCATTCTCTCTGTAATTAACATTCAGAATAAAGCGAAATAATTCATAGCATAACCAAAGCAAAGTTATATTTTTTGCATCATACTTCCATACAAATATCATTGCCAAACAAGTAAAAGATTTCAAGCTACTATCAAATCTGTTTTATTAAAATAATTTCAATTTATATCGCTTTTACATTTTAGTTTTTGTGTTAATCCGCTATTGAGAACAGGTACATATAAGGAACATTCTAGAGATGTAAGAATATACTTTAACTGGCTTAAATGTACTTCACGGATTGCTACAGGTTACAAATGATGTTCGTTTAGTTCTACGGGAATATAACCAGGAAAATTGTGAATTTTTTTACATGGAGGCAGATAAACTAATCTTATCACGTTAAAGAGCGCTACTCATTGAACGCGGGGAGAACTGAGTTTTGTGACTCTCTCACAGAGCTCCAGTGGTGGAGCACTCAGTGAGAATCGAACTTAAAAAGAATTGCCTGCTGAAATTACCTACTAACCACTGCTCTAAAAGTCCAGAATTAACGCTTGATGACTGAAAGTAGATATAAACATCATTTCAGTATAATGCTATGCGACAGAAGGTCTTTTATCCGTGTGAGATCATATATATACATAGATATGTGTAAACATGTTTAGTTTTCTCAGTTTGGCCTTGAGTATACTATTGGTATTAGAGAACAGATCTGACCCCATATCTTTGGGTACGTCACTTCTTTTTATTGATTCTTGATCACAAATGACCAAGGAAGAGGCAACAAATATGTCGGAGAATTAGTGTTATCTTCAATTCTCATGTAGTATTAGTTTGAATAGGGACTGTTCTGACCATCTGATCACAAGATTTACATATCGGTCAAGTTATTGTTATGCGAGGAGTAAACAATGATAAAAAATAAAAGTAAAAACATTCATTTTTGGTAATCACGCTTAATTTTTTTTTGTACAATTATCGAACTCAGTTTAAATATAAGTATATATGTAAAAGTCTGTATATTTATTATTGGAGAAAATTTTAAGAAATTAAAATTTCATCATGAAATGATAATAACATTAGTATTATTGTGTGAAATAAATACTCGGTATAAAGGTAATAATTTCTAGTGAAATATTATATCTACATTGATATATATATATATATATATATATATATATATATATATATATATATATATATATATATATATGATAAAATTATGGTTTTAAAGGTATGCTATATTTACATAAAACTGCTCAATATCAGAGATGGAGCGTATGTAAATATAAAAGTGGATACTGAGTTCAACAACAAGCAGTGCCGGTCTGCTTCATGCTTTAAATATTTTAACCAGAGTAAAACGTCAAGTTATTTTGCCATTAATTAATCATTCTGTTAGTGATTAAATGGCAGTAGTCGTTTCGAAGGGGAAAAAAGACGCATTCTAACGCTTTTGATTGATACAGAGAAGTTGAGAACTAATGTCCTGGCTGATTCACCCACTAAAATCTCAAGGTTAATGTGAGACATAGCGGAACGTATGTTGGGAATCTTAGTCCATCGCAACAAAAGGAGATTATCGAGATTGGAGAATGCACCGAATGTTTAACTAGAAATCGTTCAGATATATACTAAAGGAAAATAAAATTAAGACTCCCTGAATGACGGTGCTAGGTACAGTGTATGCATACTAAGGAGTAGCAGGTATTGTGAGAACATTTTCAAAGCATGCATACATTTTGAAATGTCAGTGCAGCGTCTGCGTCTGAGCCATATATCTCAGCATGCTCTGTAGGATAATCGATATCTGCCGGCACAATCGCCTGATTTGTCTCACACTAAACATGCATGAGACATGATCAGTCGACGCATGACTCGTTCAGTTAGCTTCTGATTTTTGCTGTATTGTGCCAACAGGCGCAAGAAGCGTGGAATAAAGTATAAAGGGATAGCATTCGCCATTTGTATGCATGCAAAAGTACCGGCCAGTATTAACACGAAGGCGCGGGGGGGGGGACCCAGTGTACTGATATGCGTATGAGTAATGTTGATACATTACTTATTTTTGAATTTGTACACGTACTGATCTTTGATCCACTTAAAATACAAGAATACAAGTATGTTTAATCTTGAGTAAATTGAAACTTCTATATAAGGAATTATGATTTCATTTTCTTTCAGTATATATATATATATATATATATATATATATATAAAAGTGGACATGGAAGTCAGCACTTAGAGGCGACAGTCTGTTTCATGCTAGTGCAATCGTCAGGCGACTAGTGCTATTATTTTTCTCGGCTATTTATATAAGGGTCAGTGGTGCATTATGGGTAGTCTATTTTGGCGGTTACTTTTACCGGAAGTGGCTTATTTGTTTATTTATTTATGTCAAATTGTTTTGCTTGTTTTTTGTTTGTTTTTTTTATTTTTAATTTTATTTTTTATCTTATATATTTATTTATTTATTCTTTTATTTTGATCGGTGTTTTTGG
>OZ038486.1:37735680-37803180 GCA_964036315.1 Acanthosepion esculentum | reverse complement strand
TTTGGTCCATATTTACAGAAAGTAACACCAACACTTATATATGGCTACAATTCAAATTTTATAATTGTATTCTTTCTTTCTTTCTTTCTTTCTTTCTTTCTTTCTTTCTTTATTTATTTCTTTATTTCTTTCTTTCTTTCTTTTAGTCACTAAACAGTTGATCAAATGCTTTTAGGCTGCTTGATCAGAGTTTATTTAAGATTAATGTATTGTATTCAGAAAAGTGACTTTTGACCAAAGATCATGGATAGCGTAAACAAAGGATATTTCTCTCCTATTCAGCAACGCAATGTGATTGAATGGAATAGTCTCGTGGCTTGAGTATACGGCTTGATTACATGGCTTTGTTCATGGAAGATATATAAAGCGTAAGTATCCCTACTCTATAGAACAGAATAAAGAGGAACACACAGGTGGGTAGAGTAAACACTTACGTGTTGTACCAGCCAGCCTTTTCAAGTCGCGTGGGCAAGATACTTAATCCACATTGTTGAAATAAAAAAAAAACTCTCCCTTTATTGACCTTCTCATTCTCTCTGTAATTAACATTCAGAATAAAGCGAAATAATTCATAGCATAACCAAAGCAAAGTTATATTTTTTGCATCATACTTCCATACAAATATCATTGCCAAACAAGTAAAAGATTTCAAGCTACTATCAAATCTGTTTTATTAAAATAATTTCAATTTATATCGCTTTTACATTTTAGTTTTTGTGTTAATCCGCTATTGAGAACAGGTACATATAAGGAACATTCTAGAGATGTAAGAATATACTTTAACTGGCTTAAATGTACTTCACGGATTGCTACAGGTTACAAATGATGTTCGTTTAGTTCTACGGGAATATAACCAGGAAAATTGTGAATTTTTTTACATGGAGGCAGATAAACTAATCTTATCACGTTAAAGAGCGCTACTCATTGAACGCGGGGAGAACTGAGTTTTGTGACTCTCTCACAGAGCTCCAGTGGTGGAGCACTCAGTGAGAATCGAACTTAAAAAGAATTGCCTGCTGAAATTACCTACTAACCACTGCTCTAAAAGTCCAGAATTAACGCTTGATGACTGAAAGTAGATATAAACATCATTTCAGTATAATGCTATGCGACAGAAGGTCTTTTATCCGTGTGAGATCATATATATACATAGATATGTGTAAACATGTTTAGTTTTCTCAGTTTGGCCTTGAGTATACTATTGGTATTAGAGAACAGATCTGACCCCATATCTTTGGGTACGTCACTTCTTTTTATTGATTCTTGATCACAAATGACCAAGGAAGAGGCAACAAATATGTCGGAGAATTAGTGTTATCTTCAATTCTCATGTAGTATTAGTTTGAATAGGGACTGTTCTGACCATCTGATCACAAGATTTACATATCGGTCAAGTTATTGTTATGCGAGGAGTAAACAATGATAAAAAATAAAAGTAAAAACATTCATTTTTGGTAATCACGCTTAATTTTTTTTTGTACAATTATCGAACTCAGTTTAAATATAAGTATATATGTAAAAGTCTGTATATTTATTATTGGAGAAAATTTTAAGAAATTAAAATTTCATCATGAAATGATAATAACATTAGTATTATTGTGTGAAATAAATACTCGGTATAAAGGTAATAATTTCTAGTGAAATATTATATCTACATTGATATATATATATATATATATATATATATATATATATATATATATATATATATATATATATATATATATGATAAAATTATGGTTTTAAAGGTATGCTATATTTACATAAAACTGCTCAATATCAGAGATGGAGCGTATGTAAATATAAAAGTGGATACTGAGTTCAACAACAAGCAGTGCCGGTCTGCTTCATGCTTTAAATATTTTAACCAGAGTAAAACGTCAAGTTATTTTGCCATTAATTAATCATTCTGTTAGTGATTAAATGGCAGTAGTCGTTTCGAAGGGGAAAAAAGACGCATTCTAACGCTTTTGATTGATACAGAGAAGTTGAGAACTAATGTCCTGGCTGATTCACCCACTAAAATCTCAAGGTTAATGTGAGACATAGCGGAACGTATGTTGGGAATCTTAGTCCATCGCAACAAAAGGAGATTATCGAGATTGGAGAATGCACCGAATGTTTAACTAGAAATCGTTCAGATATATACTAAAGGAAAATAAAATTAAGACTCCCTGAATGACGGTGCTAGGTACAGTGTATGCATACTAAGGAGTAGCAGGTATTGTGAGAACATTTTCAAAGCATGCATACATTTTGAAATGTCAGTGCAGCGTCTGCGTCTGAGCCATATATCTCAGCATGCTCTGTAGGATAATCGATATCTGCCGGCACAATCGCCTGATTTGTCTCACACTAAACATGCATGAGACATGATCAGTCGACGCATGACTCGTTCAGTTAGCTTCTGATTTTTGCTGTATTGTGCCAACAGGCGCAAGAAGCGTGGAATAAAGTATAAAGGGATAGCATTCGCCATTTGTATGCATGCAAAAGTACCGGCCAGTATTAACACGAAGGCGCGGGGGGGGGGACCCAGTGTACTGATATGCGTATGAGTAATGTTGATACATTACTTATTTTTGAATTTGTACACGTACTGATCTTTGATCCACTTAAAATACAAGAATACAAGTATGTTTAATCTTGAGTAAATTGAAACTTCTATATAAGGAATTATGATTTCATTTTCTTTCAGTATATATATATATATATATATATATATATATATAAAAGTGGACATGGAAGTCAGCACTTAGAGGCGACAGTCTGTTTCATGCTAGTGCAATCGTCAGGCGACTAGTGCTATTATTTTTCTCGGCTATTTATATAAGGGTCAGTGGTGCATTATGGGTAGTCTATTTTGGCGGTTACTTTTACCGGAAGTGGCTTATTTGTTTATTTATTTATGTCAAATTGTTTTGCTTGTTTTTTGTTTGTTTTTTTTATTTTTAATTTTATTTTTTATCTTATATATTTATTTATTTATTCTTTTATTTTGATCGGTGTTTTTGGTTAACGTAGTAAAAATTTGTTTATATAGCTTATTGTTGGTAGTCTATAATGGCCGTCATTACCGGAAATCGCTTGTTCGCTTATTTATTTGGGTCAAATTGTTTTGCTTGTTTTTATTTATTTTCATTTTTATTTTTTATCTTATATATTTGTTTATTTGTCATTGATTAAATCTGTTTGTTGAATTTGTGGTTTTTTCTGACTATTATTTAGGTGGGAACAGTTTTTAATTTATCTATTTAGGTTGGTTATCTTTATTTGTTTTTGTTTTGTTTTGTTTTTTAAACGGCTAGTTTATCGTAATCGGTTGTTAGTTTATTTATATATTTGGATGTATTTAGATCGATTTATTATACTTGTTGTTATTTATTTGTTACACTATATCTTTTTGGCTTTCGGTTTTTAAGTAACGTAGTATATTATCTTTTATTAATGTTTTTTTTTGCTTTTTTTTGTTTTTTTTTTTTGTTTTTTTATTATTATTTTTATTTGTATAACAGTTATAACTTTCATCCGTTCTTTTGTTTTGATTTTATTTCGTATATTCTAACAGGTGTGGTTTTATGATTTGTTTGGAGTAATTTATTTTGCTTATTTTATTGTTGTTTGTTTATATATTTATTTATTTTTCTATTTTAAGTTACGTAGTAAAAATTTGTTTTCATGTCTACATTTTGAGATTAGCTCGGATCTTTTATTTAATAATTTATTTTCATCTGGGAAGGTAATGATAGCTATTTTTTCCTCCAAGCAAAGTTTGCAGGTTTTTGATAGGTTGTTGTAGGCTGATGATTTTTTCCTTATTTTCCAAGATATTTTTGGTGTGGTGTGTGTTTTGTTTTTTATTTCCCAGATATACTTAGAAAGCATTGTGCTGTTCGCATATTTACTATTTGTGAAAGACATTTTGTGTACATAATTTCTTTGTTTCCATGGTCCTTCGGTTACTCCTATATATACTTTTTCTTCATTATCTGCTGATTTTGTCGTGGCTTGGTAGATTACGTTGTTTTGTAAACAATTACCGTTTAAGGGACATTCGTTTTTTATTCTGCAGTTGCACGTGGGTTTAATTTGTTCGTGTGGTTTGTTAATAATTTTTCTGTTGTGCTTTTTTATTATTTGTGCCATGTTCTCGGTGCAACTGTAGCTGATTTTTACTGTGTTTTTGTTGAATATTTTGTGTAGGGTGCTTGATTCCGGGAAGTGTTTGTGTAAGAGCTTGAAGAATATTTTTCCTATGTTTGTTTTTACGTTTTTGCTGTACGGTGGGTTGAACCATATGATATTTCTTTTTCTGTTGGTCTTTTTTGTGTTCTGTGGTGAGTATGTGAGTGTTGCTGGGAATCCGCTATCTTTTAGGGCTGTTTCGTAGTCTTTCTTGGCCTTGTTAAATATAGATTCATCGGAAGAATTGTCGGATAGCCTGCGGTTAATCGATTTAGGTATCTGTTTGATTATAGAAGGCGGGTGGTTGGAGTATATATGTATGTACTGTGGTTTATCATTCGGTTTTCTGTATGGTTTGTGTGTGCCTTTTCTTAGGTTGAAGGTGACATCTAGAAAATCTACTTCGTTTAGGTTAGTTTTTATATCTATCTCGAATCCGTTATTTTTGAAAATTTTAATTATTGCTTTTCTAGTTTTATCAGTCTTAGCACTAGTCGCCTGACGATTGCACTAGCATGAAACAGACTGTCGCCTCTAAGTGCTGACTTCCATGTCCACTTTTATATTTACACACGCTCTATCTCTGATATTGAGCACTTTACCCCATAAATATAGCACACTTTAAGACTATATTTCTGCATATATATATATATATATATATATATCACGAAAATAATAAACACAAACTTAGAATTCTCGGGGCCCTCTATATCACAATCAACCAACCAACACTAATCAAAATTTATTAAGATCATAGGAACAACGTATTAAGACCATTTTACATTTCTATCAATTCCCGGTCACCTGCCTTATATTCAAACTCCTGTTTTGTAAAAAATTCCATAACTAAAACGGATATATATATATATATATATATATATATATATATATATATATATATATATATATGACGATTTCATATAAAATGACGAAATCCCTTTGCTAACAAAATTTTAAAGATGCATTAACCTACTAATCACTCGATGAATGTTATGATCCTAGTTTTTTTTTTTTTAAATTATAAGCTGTATAAGGTCTTTCTTAAATACGCAAGTACTTTCGACTGCACATTCAGTCATCTTCAGGCATGGAAATTATTTTGTTTTTGGTAAAATTCACGTAGGACTCGAGAGGAATATATATATATATATATATATATATATATATATATATATATATATATATATATATATATATATTCGTAGGCAGTGAATCGAAAAGTCCTACAAAAGAAAAGTTGTCTATGTCGAGAGGAATCAAAACTGCATGCCTATTTTCTATCAGGAAAACCATTCCTATATCGGAGATATATTGTTACCAATTTGCCCAAGGGAGACAATCTTGATAAAGAAAAGCTAAAATTATTTAAGGAGCTGATATCTCTCATTGAGACTTCTCCGAATCTATATCTGCTAATTTCGATTTCGTACCTGAAACGTAAACGATACTAATTTATTTACCCTTTCTCTAGCAAGCTTGTCTCCCGTGGCCAAATTGGTAACGACCCACTTCATGTATAGGAGTGATGTTCCTGTTGGAAAAAGGGATACATGTTCAATTCCAGTCCGTATGATATATATATATATATATATATATATATATATATATATATATATATATGAGGCTCAAACACTAATATTCCATGGTTATAACTTATTACATTGTAATCGTAATCATGATTCAGTTCATCAAACCTACAAATTCAAAAAAATTACGTGGATTCTATCCTCTTGGAAATATATATATATATATATATATATATATATATATATATATATATATATATTGATCACTAATATTATCTATCTATCTATCTATATATATATATATATATAATGTGTGTGTATAAAACATCTCTCTCTCTCTCTCTCTCTCTCTATATATATATATATATATATATATATATATATATATGTTTATGAAAGTTACTGTAGCTTCTGAGTGTTCATTTCAATGCTCACTTATATATATAAAATGTCTAAATACATACATATATATATATATATATATATATATATATATATATATATATATATATATATATATATATATATATAAATATATAAATATAAAAGTGAACATAGAAGTCAACACTTAGAGGCGACAGTCTGTTTCATGCTAGTGCAATCGTCAGGCAACCTCTACGCTCTGTCCCTGATATTGAGCACTTTATCCCATAAATATAGCACACTTTAAGACTATATTTATTCATATATATATATATATATATATATATATATATATATATATATATATATATATATATAAAGTGAGCATTGAAATCAACACCCAGAAGCGACAGTAACTTTCATAAACATACCTTAAAACTATATTTTATCACAGACATAAAAAAAAGTAAAAACATGTATGTATGTATGTATGTATGTATTCCGCAGACATGAAATAGAAATATTAAATTGATTTAATTACTTGCTGCTATGGATCGTGCTAGACAATTTTTCTCGCCATTCTGCCAATCGTCCATACATTCAATATTGCTGTCTTATCTGGCCTCGTAGTCCCAGTCACTTTCCCACTACCGTCGCTTCCAAGTACCTTTACTATAAATATTTTAATTGTTCTGATAAGCTTTCCCCTTTGGTACCTCGACTTTATGAATTTGAGCTTAGTACTAGATTGTCCGTTAGGGCCCATCATTTTTACAGTTGATATTGTTAGATGTTACCATAAGTTAACAGTTGATTCTCTCTTAATTCTTGTGGACCTTCTCAGTCGACTTTGATATTCAAAATTTTAAATTCAATTTCAGTCGTTATCTTTTATCTCATTAATAATGTTTTTTTTCCTTTTTTTCATATTCTCTCACACTCAGTAACATCTTGCATCTTCGTGGATTATATATATATATATATATATATATAATTCTGAAACTCATGAATCTCCCAGCCTCTATTTAAAAACCTTGAAAGAGGCCGTTTAACCAACACAAGGTTTGATTAAAATTAAAAAAAAGAAAAAAAAAGAAATGAAAACTACAAAGTTCACTGTCTTCAAATACAGTCCTTATTCCTGTAGTACACTGCTGCTAACAAACGGAGTTTTTTTCTCCTGTTGATCGCCATGTTGGTCGAAGCTAGTCGAGGAACCTAAATTAAATAATAAAACAAAAAATATTAATATACAACCCATTGTGTCTGAAATTTTTAATTTTAACATTTTTTATTTTTCGAAACACTATATATATATATATATATATATATATATATATATATATATATATATATATATTTGTGTATTTAGGCAGCAATCCTTCTTTCATGCGCATTTCATTAAAAACGACAGACAAGGTGCTTTTATTTAGTTTAATTTTAACAGTTAAAATATAATCCTTGAGAATGGCTAAATGTATAGCCGAAAGCGCTCGGATAAAAAGAACATTCGGAAAATTTTTATATAATTTATCAACAGAAGCGAAAAAAATTATTAGATTGCATGAGAAATTGTATAAAAAAAAAACTAAATAAAAGCACCTTGTCTGTCGTTTTTAATGAAACACACACACACACACACACACACACACACATATATATATATACATATATATATATATATATTCAGTTGTATGGATATGAGGATCACAAACTCATATCTATACAATCGAATATGTTAGCTCTATCACTTTTATTGAACGCTTTCCACTAACTACTGCGCATATCAAATAAAATAATATATATATATATATATATATATATATATATATATATATATATATATATATATAACAAACATGGTGGAAGCAAAAAGAATAAGTAAATGATTCTAAATGAAACTGGCTAATACAATAAAAAAAAATTCTAAATTTAAAATTCCCAGCGTTTCTCGTTCGTGCGTCTGTGCAGTTGCATCAACGTAAACGAAACTAGTCCGATGAAATTCTAATGGAGAAAACGCCTCACGCGAAAACTGTTTCCACTTTCTTATACATATTTCCTGCGAAACTGTTTTTGATATATAAAAAAATTATATATCGTTATCCCATATATATATATATATATATATATATATATATATATATATATATATAAGATAAGATAAAATATAGTTTATTGTATATTTATGTGTTAAAAGTGCTCAATATCCAGGCTAAAGCGTATGTAAATATGAGTGAACAGTGAGGTCAACACCGAGTGGCGACAGTCTGTTACATGCTTGAATGCAATCTTCAAGCCATGAAGCCATGTTTCAGGCTTAAACGCAATCTTCAAGCTTGAAGATTGCGTTTAAGCATGAATTAGACTGTCACCACTCAGTGCCTTGATCTCAGTGTCTACTCTTATATTTGCATACGCTTTAGCCCAGCTAGTCATTACGTATATACATTGAACACACACACACACACACACACACACACACACAAACACAAACACATATATATGTATGTATAATGAGAATCAGATAACCTTAGAGTAAATGTTAATATGAGGTGAAATAGTAACTATGTTTGGGCGCGTATGTAACAGGAGAAGATGTAAAAGTAGTTAAAAAAAGAAATGGCAAAGGGAAAACGAGATAGTACCGAATATACAAAGCACAACCAATGACTGGAAAAGTGTGTGTGTGTGTGTGTGTGTATATGGCGGGGGTGGGGTGGGGGTGGAATTAAATAACAATGAGAGGGCAAATAGCGAGAACAAGGAATCTTAATAAGTAAAGTATCATAGAATGAACATTTCGAAAAGAATGTAACATTTATTAATCGTAAAAAGACATAACAGGATTTAAAATAAACAAAAGTGGGGGGGAAAAAGCGGAAAATAATGGCCAAGATGCTTCAGTATTTACCAGTGATGTCAGAATATCTGTTTTTGATCCAAGGTAGAGGCCAATCTTTCAAAAGATTAAGCACAAGTATTATGGCCCGTGCTGAAATGTATATGACGTCACCAAATATGCAAAGAATTCACAGTAGCAGCCGCTTGCAGTAACTGAATAGTTTGATTTTAGAAATAGATTTATTTATTTATTTATTATTTGATGAGTAATTATTCTAATCAAGGTGAAAGAATGTAAATATTTGCTTAAAGGATTAAAATTAATTTTTTTTTATTTAAAAAATGGAGAAATTAAAAAATTAAAGAAAGATAGAAAAAAAAAGTTAGTTAATAAAAATACAGATTTTAAAAAAAATTAAAGGTTTAAATGTAAGCTAAAATGATTTATTAGTTTTATTCAAATTTTATTCCATCTTCCAACAGAAAACAATTGGTACAATTCCTGAAGCCTTTTTCGACTATTTTTCAATTATTGCTCTGCAGTGAATACTTCTCCCATTTCTGTGACGTCACACACATTTCAGTCCAGGCCACAGCACTTGACTTATACCGACTGGTGCAGCATTTGGCCTTACTAAGCTGAGTAAATTTAAATAATGGAAGACAGGGATTTAAGAGAATATGCTTGGGATTAATGGGGAAAAAAAAACAGAGAAAAGAAAAAATTCGAGAGAATGAATGTATGAAAAGAAAGATTGAGGCCTTTATATAATGAGAAATATGAAACTGAGAAATGAAGTATGATTTTAAACAAGAAAGATGAATAAACGAGTATTTCAAATTAAAAGAATAAAAGTAACATTTAATTATTTCTGTAGAATCCTTGTGGAGAACAGGACCGCAACCACACCAACCAGCCAGTAGCTAAATAATTTATATGGGCTAGGTTTGCTAACCCGACACCAAAGTGAGACTGCCTTACAAAACTCAAACAGCCCATAATATTTTAACCCATATTCAGAAGAAATGGATTCGTGCTTTTCATAAGGATATCAGTGTAAAGTAAACAAAAACTGCTCCAGCCGGTGTTGAACTTAACTCGCCCAATCCGGTCTGTTAACCGTTAGATCACTCACACCTCCAAACTAATTTCCTCGTCATTTTTATTTTTATTTATTTTTATATGTTTTAAAATTTGTAAAACAAATGTCGAGAAAATTATTCTCCACTAAAGAAAACAGTACTGAACTATTATGTAATATCAAAGCTGAATAATCTCCTCACAGATGAAGAAGAAAGAAGCAACAGAAATCTGGTTCTATAGAAGGATGTGTAGTATACCATGTACTGAACATCTGAGCAACGACGAAGTTTTAATGAAAATGGTAAGAGCACATGTACTTAACATCAGAAAGAGACAGTTGAAAATTCCATGGCATATAGTGAGGAAAGAGGGCTCGGAACATTTGATACTCGCTGGACAGGACAGACAAGAAGAACAGTGAAAAACAATGCATAACCTATTTAGGGAGTTTGAGTAAATGGACGATGGAGCAAGGTTTAGGAAAGATAACAAAAAGACACACCACCTAGAAGAAGCAGAAGAAGAAGAAGAAGAAGAAGAAGAAGAAGAAGAAGAAGAAGAAGAAGAAGAAGAAGAAGAAGAAGAAGAAGAAGACAGTGATTTAAACAGCTCTTTAAAACCTGAAGACAAGATAGTTATTATTAATTTGAAAAATAAATATATATTTGACTACATTAGTATTGTGTCTTCAAGTATGGATTATAAAGTATAGGGCACGCGGTGTAATGGTCAGCCATCTTGTCTCGCTAAGTCATTTACGACTGAGTAGTGAGTCCGCTCCTCACTTGGTGCTGTGTATTTAAACAACGCTTAGTAAATCACTAGATTATAAAATACAGAAAATTAAACTGAATTCTTAAAGAACACACAAACGCGCATCTACAAAGTTCGGCACAAAAGTTGGGGAAAACGTAAGGTGCGAACGAGAAAAAAAATTGATAGAAGAATTGATAGAAAGGACGGTCCTTTATTTATTTTTTAATCATTTCACGTCACGTAAGGCAATAAAGCCACTAAGACGCATAGGGGTTACTGAGTGTGAACTAATTTAAGAAAAAGAAAAGCATTATTAAAGAGGGAGAACAATAAAAGAACAGAAATTAAAAAGACAAAAGATAACGATTGACATTGTATTTAAACTTTTGAAGATCAAAGTAGACTGGAAAGCAAAACTTCGGAAGACACCGAACCGCGGCCCCGTGGTTGGGGACCCTTGATGTAGATGATTTCTTCAACTAACCAATCTGCAATATACCATGTAAAATTTTTGTAATAAAATATTTTAAACTGCATATTGATCGGTTCACCGTTTGAGTTATTAAGAGATCAATAGTTTAATCTATATCTTGATATATCGATATATTAATCGATATATTAATCAATATATTAATCGATATTTTGAATACATTTAAGATATTTATAAATTGATAGACTTCTTTCAAAATGGTTCTTTTTAATTCGACGTGAATTTCATAAAATAAAAGTATGATTTAATAAGATGTCTTGAGAAATATGCAGTAATACCTTGGCTGATTACATTGATTATTTTCTAATGCCACGTTTATTCAAGATGTTCGCATTCATGGCTCTCCACAGTTTCCTTTTCTATATTAACTATGAATTGCCATGACTATTTGGTACAGATAGTAGAATAGTTGTTTCAGGTACGTCGTCAGGAGTAGGGAACTTCACCCTCCCCACGTGAAAACAATGTGAACTAATTTTAGTATGTAAATTCGGATCTTTTCTGCTAATTCACCCCAATTAAGGTAAAGTCACTTATCGCAAATATTAATTCACCTCAAGAATTTATAGATTTTAAATCAAAGTTTTTTGTTTTTATTATTATTAAATTTTTGGTCCTCATTAGAAATTATAAATTTTAAATCGAAGTTTATTTGTTTTTTTATTAAATTTTTGGCACGGGTTAGGGTTAGGATTTTTTTTTCACTAAAAAAAAGAAAGAAATTTGATTTTGGCTTAGAAATAGCGCACCCTAGTCCCCCACATTTGGGGCGATCGCAAAAGTAAACCCAACCGGAATGCAATGGAAGGGCTTCGCTCTGGGAGAATTTGGTGTGAATTTTAGTACATATAAATTCTTTTTTATTTTGAGGTGAATTAATATTTTGGGGTGAAAAGATCCGCAAATTCTTACTCTAGGCTCCACAGACTTAAAGGCTACCCCCGTTTTAAAATACTCTGATGACGGGTTTTCCTGTTGCGTCCTCCATGATCTTTGAGTTACTGGCTGTCAACCCAAGGGAGTTCTGTCTACGCTGCTATTATTAATCCATGACATTTTATTTTGATTATTTTGAAATAAGGAATTTGACCTCGGTAGGCCGACGAAGGAAAATAGGAAACTTATACTTAATATCAGGAAGAGACAATTGAGGTGTCTAGGGCACAAAATGAGGAAGGAGGGGTTGAAAAATCTGATACTCGCAGGACAGATTAAAGTAAAGGCAAGAGAGACAGAGAAAAACAGCACACGACATACTTAGTGAGCCTGAGTAAATGGATGGCGAAACAGGGGTTAGGAGAAATAACAGAAAGACAAAATTTATTAAGAGCTACAAGGGACATGAAGTTGTGGAGAGCTATGATCGCCTACGTCCTGAGGGGATACGACACATAAAGAAGATGCCGACAAAACTCCCCACCACCACCTTATTATTCGTTAGATTTTTTATATGAAACTCCATTGAGAACGAACAATATAAGCGAGAAATTATATAAAAATATGAGTAAAAATGAAGCTATATAGGAAGATTAAACAGAAAAGAGTTAACGTGTGTGTGTGTGTGTGTGTGTGTGTGTGTGTGTGTGTGTGTGTGTGTGTGTGTGTGTGTGTGTGTGTGTGTGTGTGTGTTTGAGAGAGAGAGAGTGAATGAGAGAGGGCGGAGAAAGAAAGAGAAAGAAAGAAAGAAAGAAGAAGAAGAAGAAGAAGAAGAAGAAGAAGAAGAAGAAGAAGAAGAAGAAGAAGAAGAAGAAGAAGAAGAAGAAGAAGAAGAATGCACAACGAAACTGGAAAACATATTTAGAAAGAAAGAGATATAAAAGTACAGTAGGAGGGTGGTTGAAAACACAAAAGAACTATTGCCATTTTCCAGTCGGTATCGAAATAAGTGTAAGCTATCCTCGGCAGCATGTAATAATAAAGTTACAAAGATACTCATGTAACTAAGAGTAACAACAACAACAACAGCAGCAGCTGGCAACGTATGGCAACGTATGGATAGTCCAATACCAAAGAAAACTGTAGTTACTGCTATTTGGGTTTTGATTTCTAAGGAAGTGTTGAATAGTATTGTTGCAGAGAACGTCGCTTGAAAGTAAAGGGGAAAGCATTATCATCAGATTACTAGACAGTAAAACGAGAAAGAAACGCTTATTATTCAAATGACGCCATTTTGTCATTTTTAATTTGGTTTTCAGATACAGATTTTTTTACTAATGGCTTTAGGAATTTTCGAATCCTTTATTGAATATTACACAAAGCAACTACGCTCAAAGAAAAAAATGACAGTTTTAAGTTGTATTTTATACAGTATAATTAAGACTTAATATCATTAATTTAAGAGTTCATCGTAATGTATAGATAAGGTTAAATCGATGTGAAATGGAAAAAATGCTATTTTTAAATGCTGTTTTTTAATGTTATGACCCTTCAGGACGTAGGCGATCATAACTCTAATTCTGATTCTTTATTATCTACGAATTGGGAAAGATAGTGGAGTGATTTCCCATTGCCTTCTCCGCGGTTTGGAATTCAAAGTTTTCATTCTCTAAGACTGATTACCACCCAAAGCTGGAGAAACTACTCTACTCTGCTATTTAACCCAAAGCTCGTAGAAGAGACATTTTCGTTCCTTTTCCAAGGGCATTTCTACGAAAGTGAACGCAGAAGACTAGGCTGGAACTTCAACTTGACCCGATAATTTCACTTTACGCACCAATACCCGTTATACTGCCTGCACATCCATATTATTATTACTTACCCTTATTTCTATCCTTATTACTAACTAGTAGTAACTTCGTCTGGCACAAGGTCATAATTGAGGAGCACTTAAAATCGAACTCGTTACACCAATGATTTACGAGATAAATGTGTTGTTTATATCTTCACAGCAGGTGCCATTTTCATTCCAGTATGCATAGCTTAGTGACTTTATGTAATGTGACATTTTGTGTGGTAATTTATGCTGAGCGTTGAATGTAAAAGGATTAAGTGACCTATAACGAGTTTCATTTGCAAATTAGTCTCACTATAGAATTTTTTGTGTGTTCTCTCCTGCTTCTCAACAAAAGAGGGAGGACAGCCGTGCCAATGTCGTAAAGTAAGTTCAGCGTCAGTTAGGGCAAGGCATTCTCTAACGTTCGAAAAGCTAGACATAGTGAATGAAGTAACTGAATTTGGTACACGAAGTTTTAAACGTTATGAGCGCGATATAAAAAATAAGACTAGATAAGAACTGAGTCGCACACAAAAAAATCCAGTGGCTGATATGAAACCCTAATGTAATTGCAACCTAAATAATCTCGCAAACAAGCTCGCTCATTGTACAGTGTTTGCTTAAATATATTTATTGAATTAAATGCAATTTGGGCACAAGACTATATTCAGTGAACAACCAATGAAGATCAAACTCACTCGTAATAACTAGCAAACAAAACTAATTCTAAGTATTGCTAGCTTTCACAACTGAGTTTGAAATTAATGCATACAAGATATCACAGCTCTAGCATCACTCCTTCATAGTCACTCTATGAAGGTTTCAGCCCACCCTCGTATTGAATAAAAAGCAATCTGGGCGCAAGACTATATTTGTTGAACAACCAACAAATATCAAACTCACTCGTAACAGCCAGCGAAACTAATACTAAGTATTGCTCTGTAAAGCTAAGTATTCGATCAGATTAGACATTGAGAATTGAAGCCAATAATATAAAATTTATACTATAAAGGGCATGCCTTTCTGTCACGAATCAGAGTAATAAATACAATTAAATCGTTTCCTAATTAATGAATGTAATCTACTCGAAACTCAGAGTATTTACAAGGTAAGTGAATATTTAATTTTTCTATGGTAACCAAAAATGTCCCTGTCATTTTTTAAGTCGTGTTGGAAGAAATGATCACTGATACTCGAATGAGTGGGTCACATGCCTGGAAAGCAGTGAGGGTGGGGTGGAGGCATTGCTCTTTGCCAATGCAGGTGTGTTGCGCACAGTCATCAAGCATAGCCCGGGCAGCGGCGAGGAAACATGTCGATGTTGAAGCAGTTCGTTCGAGATTGTTTGCTTTGTGACTTTAAGGTGAACTTGTCCGCAACCGCATCAAGTCACCGAATAGGTCAAGTCTCTGTGTGTAATGCTGTGAGTGAACACCCTGCCGGGCATTGGTTCCAGATGTCCAGGTCAGGAGATCTATCCCTTTGTGGCGAACACCGCAGTAGCCGGCCACGGGTCTTGGATGATGCGTCCCTGAAGACTGTGGTGAGCTTGCCGAACGCTCCCAGGTTTCTGATGAGACAGACTTCACCTGCAGCGCATAGGGAAGATGTATATGTTGATCAAGTGGGTACCCTACACAGTGTCGGAAGCCAACTAGGAACAACGAGTGACAGCCTATTTCTCGCTGATTTCTTGGTATCGCAACATATTTAGTCACCAGTGATAAAAAGTGGGTCTTGTATGATACTCCCAAACGTGCCAAACCACAAGAGCACCTCTACACCCACGCAAGATCATGCTCTGTATCTGGTGGGGTAGTCGACAAGCGGTGCACTATGAACTGCTACAAACGGGTTATACCATCACCTGTACTCAAGGCAGTTGGACTGTGTGCAACAAACACTGAAGCAGCAGGGACCAGTATTGGTTGATCGCAAGAGTGTACTGTTCCTCCACTGCTAGGCCTCGTGTGGCGTGGGTGGCCAGGTATACCACACGACAACTTGGCTGAGAGGCACTGTCCCACCCTCCTCACTTGCTTGAATTGCGCCAACAGATTATCACCTCTTCCGTTCCCTGGACAAACAACTTTGTGGGAAATCCTTCACAAATGAGGCAAACTTACGGCAAGCACTCACAGTCTTTTTTTGCATCCAAGTCACCTGATTTATACCACCATGACATACTCAGCTGGAGGGACGTTGACAAAAGGTTCTGGGTGTTGATGGAGATTACTTTGAGGACAGATTTCTGTATACCATTTTTCTAATAAATCAAAAAAGGCAAGGACTTTTTTTGGTTATCTTGTACTAATAATCATATAGTTTCATATGCGAAACAGACCAAAGGAATGCTAAAATGTGTTCTACTTCATCCTTTTATTTATCTTTCTTTTATTCTTCTTGTATGTCCCTTCAGTATGTGGGTGCTCATAACTCTCCACAACTTCCTAGCCTTCTTAGTTCTTATGAAAGTTTATCTTTTTATTTTCACTTACACTCCCTTTTTCTGTCATTGATTTAAGTATGTTAATTGCTTTTTCCTCCGCCCTTATTCACTTCAATATGCCCTATGGATGTCATCTTCTCCATACCATCTTCTCTCATTATGAGCCCCAGAAATTTCAACTGTTTCTTATAGTAATTAATAAGATAATAAGATATATAGTGGGCAATGTTGAAAAGTTCTCGGCCCGATCAAGAAGGCATTTCCCACAATAATATGGACATATTATATCTATTTATTTTATACTGATTATTTCCAGTTCTCTAATCAGTTTCTTGATATTAAGATGAAATTCATCAAGGAAGGCACCGTAGTTTTTTTCTACCTAAGTACTTTCGATCTCCTCCAAGATCATCTTCAGAGACAAATTACAAAGACAAAGTAATTGTAACTGTGATAAAATCTGCATTTGAAGAATCGCAGAGGTCACAGCAGGATACGCCTGAGCTTGCCGAAACTAGATGTTTACTTGCTCTTGCAGTTATTTTTCGCGGACGGCCACTTACAGATTGCGAGGCAATCATACCAAAGGCTTTCCATTTATAAATTTTTGTAGGAATTTCCATCATTATAGACTTCAACTATGCGATTTTTAAAGCTTTTCTTTTGATCTTGGCATCATTTTTTTTTTTAATTTAGTCTCTAACTACACTCTTTTGAATAGACAATGAGTTATATTGGTTGACTGTAGTAGACACAGCTTACCCAAAAAATGAACACGTGTCATTTTGAGTTTAACACGTGCGCAGAAAATTATTTGCACAGGCAATCATTTAAAACAAAAGTAAGGAGAGTTCACTTACTTTTGCACACACAAACAAACACACAAACACACACACACACACACACACACACACACACATACACACATATATATATATATATATATTTATATATGCACTATGAGTAGCAAATTCCCTATGGATGTCAGTTTTGAAAGAAAACCTTCAGGCCATGTCTAAATATATATATATATATGTGTGTGTGTGTGTGTGTGTCTTTTACTAAAATTCATCAAATACGAGAGGCCCATGACCCCTGAAGTTAGAGGGTTACAGTCAAAATAACAGTAATGATGAATAAGTGTCTGATATGAAAGCGGTAGAAAGTGGATATTATAAGTATAAGGCGGGTAAATAACGGTTGACTTTCCACGTGAAAACAATAAGAAGTACCGACACAGGAGACTGTTCCATAAAATAGCCGTTCTTGGAAAAATAGCTGTCTGAGTGGAAATTTTTAGTAGCTTTTTGATCGCGGAAGAAATGAGGATAATTCGGTTCCGTGGAAATGGGATAGCGCGTCATAGTTGTAAATGGCTGAACGTAAGGAACTAAAGTATGGGGCTAATCTGAACATCTGTCATAGAAATAGCGATAGCGTACGAACAGGCTTGCAACGTAACATCTATGGGGAAGAGGTTGCACACCAGAAAATAAATCAAGCCCTTATCCCTATAGAAAACTGCGTAAACGATTTTGAACTCTGTTGTGGCTGAAAAGAGAGGATTGAGCTGCTCCAGCCCAGATATGACAGCAATACAACATTTTCAGCCTAACATGACACTTGAAGATATACAATGGATTCTATATATGAGTTATACATGATGTTAGGAATGAACTTGGGACTCAATAAACATTCAATATACATAGGGTGCGATGGATAAATTGTCGTCTAAATTACGCAAAAATGAAAATAATACTGACATCTCATTTTAACACATATTTACCAAAATTACACAAAAATATCTTGAAATATTAAAGAGCAAATTTATTCAATAAAATCGCCATTGGCTTCAACCACAGCCTCCAGACGACTTCGGAATCTCCTGAATCTCTTCTGGACGGTCTCCTGGTTTAAGTTGGTGAATGTTGCCATAATCCTTGCCTTCTGTTCATTTTTGGTGTTACAAGGAGTTTAGTTGGTCTCTCGTTCAACTGCGCCCCACACATAATAACCAAAAGGCTTGTAGGCTTCCGTGTTGAGAGTGAGGCCCTGTGGGAAGATTAAAGGAGGCATAACATCACCATCACTAGTGATCACTCCAAACGCCTTCGTAATCACCATTAGACTCACACGACTCTTTCCGAATCCTCTACACTGTCCTCAGGTTGACACACAAACACCCTGAAATGTTCGTATTGGAGCTTTCTTCGCGAATGCCGAGCAGTACAGCATGCCGTTTCCAAATTTATGGCGGAGTGAATAACGTCATGATGCATTTTTCTTACAGACGGTGCCCAACTGACACGACTGTACTGTGCAGTCGACAAAATCAAAAACAAACAACGCGCATGCGGGAAAATAAAAATATAAAATGGCGGCAATTTAACCATCGCAGCCGATAGATTGTCATAGAGAAAGGAAACGTTCATTGTGAATGGATCATTGTGATGATGACACGATACTGAAGGAAAATCTGGGTCTGAATGGTGATGATAAAACGATGCTAAAGAAAACTCGGCATCTGAACAATGATGATGAAACGATAAATATGAAAACTCGGGGTCCGAATACTGATGATGAAATAGTACTGACGAAAACTCCGGGACTGAACTGTAAAGATGAAACGATACTGACGAAAACACAAGATTTGAATGATGATGATTAAGCGATACTAATGAAATCTGTGTCTGAGTAGTGATGATGAAACGATACTGAAGAATACACGTGGGCTGAATGGCGATGATGAAACGATGCTCTTGTAAAATCGGGGTTTGAATGGTGGTGATTAAAAGATACAGTTTAAATCTCAGTGTCTGAACGGTGATGAAACAATCCTGATGGAATCTCGATGTCTGAACGTGTTGCTGAAACGACACTAAAGTAAAACTCGGGGTTTGAGTGATGATTATGAAACGGTACTGATGAAAATAGTGGTGTGAACCGTGTTGATGAAACGATATTGATGAAAACTCGGTGTTTCACTTGTGATGATGAGACGATAATGAAGAAATCTTGCTGTCTGCACGATGTTTAAACGATACTAAAAAAACTCGGGGTTTTAACGGTGATGATGAAGCGATACTGAAGAAAACTCGGTGTTTGAACGGTGATGATGAAACATTACTGATAAATAATCGAGATCTGAATGGTGTTGATGACACAATACTGAAGAAAACTCAGGGTCAGAACGGTGATGATGAAACGTTACTGGTAAATAATCGGGTTCTGAATAGTGATGATGACACAATACTGAAGAAAACTCAGGGTCTGAACTGTGATGATGAAACGTTACTGATAAATAATCGAGATCTGAATGGTGATGATGACACAATACTGAAGAAAAATCAGGGTCTGAACGGTGATGATGAAACGTTACTGATAAATAATCGAGATCTGAATGGTGATGATGACACAATACTGAAGAAAACTCAGGGTCTGAACGGTGATGATGAAACGTTACTGATAAATAATCGAGATCTGAATGGTGATGATGACACAATACTGAAGAAAAATCAGGGTCTGAACGGTGATAATGAAACGTTACTGATAAATAATCGAGATCTGAATGGTGATGATGACACAATACTGAAGAAAACTCAAGGTCTGAACGGTGATGATGAAACGTTACTGATAAATAATCGATATCTGAATTGTGATGATGACACAATACTGAAGAAAAATCAGGGTCTGAACGGTGATGATGAAACGTTACTGATAAATAATCGAGATCTGAATGGTGATGATGACACAATACTGAAGAAAACTCAAGGTCTGAACGGTGATGATGAAACGTTACTGATAAATAATCGAGATCTGAATGGTGATGATGACACAATACTGAAGAAAAATCAGGGTCTGAACGGTGATGATGAAACGTTACTGATAAATAATCGAGATCTGAATGGTGATGATGACACAATACTGAAGAAAACTCAGGGTCTGAACGGTGATGATGAAACGTTACTGATAAATAATCGAGATCTCAATGGTGATGATGACACAATACTGAAGAAAAATCAGGGTCTGAACGGTGATGATGAAACGTTACTGATAAATAATCGAGATCTGAATGGTGATGATGACACAATACTGAAGAAAACTCAAGGTCTGAACCGTGATGATGAAATGTTAATGATAAATAATCGAGATCTGAATGGTGATGATGACACAATACTGAAGAAAAATCAGGGTCTGAACGGTGATGATGAAACGTTACTGATAAATAATCGAGATCTGAATGGTGATGATGACACAATACTGAAGAAAAATCAGGGTCTGAACGGTGATGATGAAACGTTACTGATAAATAATCGAGATCTGAATGGTGATGATGACACAATACTGAAGAAAACTCAAGGTCTGAACGGTGATGATGAAACGTTACTGATAAATAATCGATATCTGAATTGTGATGATGACACAATACTGAAGAAAAATCAGGGTCTGAACGGTGATGATGAAACGTTACTGATAAATAATCGAGATCTGAATGGTGATGATGACACAATACTGAAGAAAACTCAGGGTCTGAACGGTGATGATGAAACGTTACTGATAAATAATCGAGATCTGAATGGTGATGATGACACAATACTGAAGAAAACTCAAGGTCTGAACGGTGATGATGAAACGTTACTGATAAATAATCGAGATCTGAATGGTGATGATGACAATACTGAAGAAAAATCAGGGTCTGAACGGTGATGATGAAACGTTACTGATAAATAATCGAGATCTGAATGGTGATGATGACACAATACTGAAGAAAACTCAGGGTCTGAACGGTGATGATGAAACGTTACTGATAAATAATCGAGATCTGAATGGTGATGATGACACAATACTGAAGAAAACTCAAGGTCTGAACGGTGATGATGAAACGTTACTGATAAATAATCGAGATCTGAATGGTGATGATGACACGATACTGAAGAAAAGTCGCGGTCTGAATGGTGAAGATGAATTGATTCTGGACAAACTTCGGTGTCTTAATTGTCGTGATGAAACGATACTAGCCTGAAGGTTTTTTTTTCTGTCAGCAATATTAGCCTTGATTCGTTACAATGGACATTAGCCTTTTTCCTGATACTGCATAACAAAAGCTTAAATTTGCTAAAGCATTTTAGATTACTTTAGATGCAAATCTTCGATAATTACTAATATTGTTATCCCTACCATAAATATTTACTTTATAATCACAGAAAACGAATCAAACTAAATTAGGCGTTGATGGAACTAAAGACGGTGAGAAGTGATAAGAAAAGCTGTAACATTGCTAATGTGTCCTGGATTCAAATGCAATTTAGGATTAAAATGAAACTGTGATTGTAGTTTCATTTCTTATACTGCCAGAATTTGCTAAATCAATGAAAAATCTGACGTATTTGTTTCATAAATCATACACTTGATATCATTGGTTGCATAAACAAACAGATAATTTAAATAAACCATCGCATTGTAGAGACGTAAAGAAATACAATTCAAAATAAAGTCTCGTAGTATTTTCGGTTCGAAAAGAATATATATATTTTTATCCAATTCGATGAGAGTTTGTTTCATTTATTTATTTATTTATTTTTTATTTTTTGTTCTGCTTCATCGCTTCCAGCTTTTGTTAGTTTGTTTCTCAAGATCTGGGCTCTGAAATTCTAAAAACCCGCTACTTTCTTCGTCATAGATTCAAAACTACTGGATCTTCAACGTAAACTCTGTGATTGTTTCTACTGTTGCTATGGCAACTTCACCGGGAGATGCTTGTACTACCAACACTCATTGACTTCGCTTGTAACCAGCAAATAACTTTTGGCAAAAAATCGTTTTATCTAATCAAATCTTAATTAATAATAATCATCAGTGAAAAATTCGAAGATTCTATTTTGTTTCCCTTATTTTATTTTTACAATTCTTCACATCCCTCTATCCCTCCCCCTCTCTCTCTCTCTCTCTCTCTCTCTTTCCGTTTTTAATTTTGTTCCCGCCTCCAATCCATTATCCTGTTTCCTCTCTCTCTCTCTCTCTCTCTCTCTCTCTCTCTCTCAAACACACACACACACAAACACACACACCAATGTATTCTAGCCGATCATTTGAATTTTTATATCTTTTTTTCGTATAAATTTCAGTTTCTCCTCTTTCCTTTCTATTCTGTTTCTCGCTTATTCTCTTTTTACGTTATAATAGTTTTACAATAATTTTATTGCAAATTGATTATTTGATTTGTTTTTTTATGGCTTATCAACCCTTTGCGAGTCATTTAAATCTGAAACATATGTTTGGGGATGGTAAGTGTTGTAATCTAGAAAAGGTTACTGAATGAGGAATAATCAAAACGGAGATTGGAAATGAAATGTTAATCCTTATAACATCAACAAAATACAATACTCGCCAGCGGCGTGAAGTAGGTAAACCACTGCTAGTGGTGGACTACTTAGACAGCATATTACCCCCACTTACAATAGTGTCCAACGTATTTATGAGGATTGGGACACACCCATTAGTGTTCATAGGTACGGGATATATAACAGAATAATTCTTCTGTTTTTCTTTCTTTTTTTTTTGATTGAATATTATATTAACAAATTTTTAGGAGATAACAATGGCTTTCAAGATAACAGTCCTATTATTTAACCCATAGCTAGGAGGTGAAGAAGAGATGGATTCATACCTTTTCCAAATGTATTTGGCGTAAGTGAATGTAATAAATTTGACTGGAATTCGAATTCTGCCCTCCGATTTCTCATTCCTACCCGCTATCCATCACACCAGCTGCACATCCAATTTTCTTACGAAAGAACGCTGTACGCACGTTGATGGCTGCCTTCATCTTTTCTTTTGGAATCCCTTAAACTTTTCTTGCAGTTAATTTCTTTTTTTCCTTTTTTATATTGAAAAGAATTACAAAACTAAAACTTCGTTAAAATCATTCACTGATAATAAAATAATACATTGGTTTTATAATCTTAAAAAGAATACCTATATATTCTTACTATCGAACCCCTGACTTAAATTCTATCCCATCATTTGAGTTTTTTTTTTTTTTTTTCGTATCAATTTCACTGTTATTTCTCTTTCCTTTCTATTCTGTTTCTCGCTCATTCTCTTTTTACGCTATAGTAGTTTTGCAATAATTTTATTGCAAATTGATTGTTTGATTTGTTTTTTTTTTTACGGCTTATCAACCCTTTGTGAGTCATTTAAATCCGAAACATATGTTTGGAGATGGTAAGTGTTGTAACCTAGAAAAGGTTACTAAATGAGGAATAAACTCCCAAAACTGTGATAATAGGCCTGGTATCCACTAAAATGACGTTTATGATAATAATAACCTTTGATAGTGTGTCGCACTCTTGGATCCTTAAGGCTTTGGAAACGTACAAAGTCTCTTCGGTGAAAGTAAATTTCTTTAAATATAGCATGGACCTGTGGAAAACCACATTATACTTAAATCATGCTAAAAGTACTGCCACTTCCAATTGTTTGAATATTCGACAAAGAATCTTTCAAAGAGACCCCCTGTCTCCCCTTTCTCTCCCGTCTGTCCTTAATCCCCCTTCCGCATGAACTAAATGGTAATAACTATGGATACAAAGTGAAAAGAAAGAAATCACCTATTCTACATGGATGATAAACTCTTTGCCAAAGACGACAATGAGTGGAAGGGTATCCTCGATACAGAAAAATGTTACAGTAATGATATCGGTATGGATTTCATATTAGATAAATGTGCAAAAGTAACTTTCAAGAAATGCATCATCCTAAGGCTGATGTTGACCGTCTCTATGTGCCCAGATCCGAAGGAGGCAGAGGATTAATTCAACTAGAACTGTCTTACAAAAACACAACAATCGGTCTTCAAAGATACCTGGAAACTACAGAAGACTGGATAGTGATCTGTGTCAAAGAACATCAAAGAAATAAGAAACTTTATTCAGTAATAAAGGAAGCCAACAAATTCAAAAGTAAATTTCAAGTGGGTGAAGAAGTGCAAGTAAACCACAATAAATCTACTGCATCAGCAAAGAACCTAAAAAAGAAAACAAAAGCAAATGCAATGTACCAAATATAAAAACGATGGCAAGATAAGCGTTTTCATGGTCAATACTCTGCCCGTACCAGACAAGCTTATGTGGACAAACCCTGTACCCATTACGTAGTGCAGGGTTAAAAGCTGAAATCGAAGGTTTTATACTTGCTGCATGGGACCAATGTTTGTTAACTAGAAATTACCAAGCACACATACTGAAAAATTGCGTCGATCCGAAATGCAGATTTTGTGATAAATATCCAGAAACAATTGACCATTTTGAATCAGGTTGCACAATGTTAACACCCACTGAATATAAAACTCGACATGAAAAAGTGGTCCAATATCTGCACTAAAAATATGCAACTTTTACAGGAAGAAAACTGCGAGAAACTGGTATGAACATCATCCAGAACCGGTTACAGAGATAGGACCTGTAACAATTCTGAGACTTTACAAGACACACAGACAGAACAATAAAGGCTAATCGCCCAGACATTGTGATCAAAGGCCACAGGAACAGAATGAGCTTTCTTATTGACATGGCAGTTCCTGCAGATTGTAATGGATCTTTGAAAATCTTCAAAAAACTATCAAAGTACAAGGATTTTGAAGTGGAAATCTCAAAAATGTGTCACATGAGGACATCAATAATTCCAGTTGTAGTTGGATCCCTCGGAGTGATTGAAAAAGATTCCGATAGACTCATTGAAGTGATTACTGGTAGCCCATGCCTTAAAGAAATACAAAAATTATACTTACAAGTAAAGCTCACACTTTACGAAGCGCTTTATCGATATAAAAGGTGTGTGACCTTAGTATTTTTTTTCAAAAAAAGAATGCTTAGTGGAAAAAGTTATGATGCTATTTCTGGCCTTAGGCCTCTGATCGGGCCCCAGAAAGAAATGAATATGCACCAGAAATCAAAGGAATAATAATAATAATAATAATAATAATAATAATAATAATAATAATAATATGTGTATATAAAACAGTTAATGAACTTTTAATCCAACATTATTTATTACTATAGACGTTATGAGATTAAAGTCCACATTTTCTTAAAATAGAATTTCGATCCCTAATTAATCAATCAAATATATATATATATATATATATATATATATATATATATATATATATATATATATATATATATATATATTCAAACATATATTGTTAAATATAACGTATAACGAATGTCTATTATGTTTGATCATCAGCCGTTCTAAGCTTCGGCTCATGATCAAACATAACAGACAACGAATGTCTGTTATATTTAACAATATATGTTTGAATAATGATTTGCTATCCCAATATATATATATATATATATATATATATATATATATATATATATATATATATATATATATATATATATATGGGTGTTGGAGAATATGAGAAAAATACTATTATATTAAAGAGAGAAGACAATAAAAGAATAAGAATTAAGATTATATATATATATATATATATATATATATATATATAAACAATATAAGAAAACAAAATAAAAACTTAACCGTAAATTTTCTAAAAGCTATCAACTTCCATCTTTTTGCTTCATTTCCTTTTATCGTTACAGTAAAAATCCTTTTGAAAGCTTACCATCTTAAACTTTAAAATATTTATGATGTAGTCCCATTCTATTAACACCAATATTTACAAACTACAATGGTGAGGACTGAAAAGTTCCAGGCTCGACCACAGAGAGGTTAACATATGAAAATAAATAAAAAAAAAAATCTCATATTTTGATCATTTGTTCAGATTTTGGGAAGTGGATCAGTCTGAAAACTTTTCAACATCTACTCATATTTATTTATTTCATATGACAAATTTTATGAGTTTACACTAGAAAATCACTTGCAGAAATATTTCCTGGTTGTGTTCATATTGCCATTTTCTCATTTTTCTTTTGTTCAGTATTTATATCGATAAAAAGAAGCGATAACTTGATGTTACATAATTTAGGCACATCCCCTTTCATTGATCTGCTTTTAACAACCTGCATTTTAAATTGAAAAATATCCTAATGTTGACTCATTCCTAGCGATCATGTTTCAATTTCCTTTCTTTTTCGATAGACTTTATTTTAGATTTATTTTCATATGCTTCTTTTTTTTTTAGCACACGATGTTTTCTTTCTTGCCATTCTTTGTATATCTGTTTTTGCCCTTTTTCCCATTACCCCCACTTTCTCTCTTTTGTAAGATTCTTCTTCCCTCTAGTTAAAATTCACTCATTTTTCTCTTCAAATGTTATCTTCTAAAACGTTAACCTTTTCTCTTCACTGCGTTAGATGTAGAGATTTTGCGGACATTGTTTCAGTTTTTAAGTCTCTTCCTTTGTCTCCCAGCATACTGGCCAGAATTTTTTTTTTTATGCCTTGTCTGAACTTTATTGTGTAGGATTATCTAGAACGGCCTTTACCATCTTTGAAATATTCAAACACAGGATTCCACATTACAATTGAATAATGTCGTTGCAAGTCAAACAGTTTCACTCTTTCTTTCCTCCTCCTTTCTACAGCCTTATATTGTTTTCTCTCCCTCCTCTCTCTTTAAATTCCCTCTTCTTTTTATCAACATTTTCCATTTTCTCTTTTTTCATTTGCGCCTCAGTTTTTATCATCAATTATTTCTTTCGTTTTATCTCTCCTTCTTTTCTATGTATTTCCTTTTACATTAGTCGCTTTCTCACTTTCTCTCTCTAATTTCCATTTTCTCTTTTCTCTCTATAGCTCCCCCTCTCTCTCTCTTTCTTTCTTTCTCTCTCTCTCTCTCTCTCTCTCTCTCTCTCTCTCTGTTGTTCTCCTTATCATAAAATATGTCAGGTCTAGAAAATATCAATTAGCCATGTTTTTCTGTATCCTCTTTGTTTTCTTCATACGCCACTTCTCTTTGACTCTCCAATCCTGACTCAGTTTTCATAAATATCCATCTCTCTCTCTCTCTCACACTTACTCTCTCTCTCTCTCTCTCTCTATACAAACATATAATAATAATAATAATAATAATAATAATAATAATAATAATAATAATAATAATAATAACAATAATAATAATGATAGTAATAATAATAATAAGTAACTCCTATATAGCGACACACCGGAGAAAGAGAGTTCAATGCCATCTTAACTGGCAGAGACTTAATATTCTAAATAAATTCCCGGTGAACGATGTCCAATCACAACTAAAAGTTTCATGCATTCTCACGGAATCATCAGTTGGTCGATCTTAACAAGGGTAGTTAGTGTCTACGTACAATGCACACACCAACCAAACTCACCTTTTGGTGTGAAAATGGCCATCCGGTCAAGATGGAAATGCCGTAAAATAAACAGGAAAAGATACCGGGCCCTCAAACTCTCACATGACAGAGTATATAATATAAATAAAATAAGCAACTCATCATCATTCTCACGTAATCATCTGTATATATATATATATATATATATATATATATATATATATATATATATATATATGTAGATGACTATATATATATATATATATATATATATATATATATATATATATATATATATATATATAGTCATCTACAGACAGACTGTTTCTCTGTATCACAGCTCATCAGCGTAGCTGGACATGTGATTGCTTCAAACCAGGATCCAAACATGACCGATTGGACATTAGTCAGAGTCTCTCAGCCTTAAGCTATCACCGCACCCAGCAGAGAAAAGGAATTTTTAACGCATTATATACGAGATATAAACATTACCGGCTACCACAGTGCTCAATTCATAGCGAAGAGATTTAAGCGTCATATATATATATATATATATATATATATATATATATATATATATATATATATATATATAAACGTTCAAGTGACTTATCTCGTGACCGAATCCAGAGTCTCGCGTAACACCTTTTGACAGCTTTTACGCGAAACTATGGAGTCGCTCAAGGGTTAAGTAGTTTATACATTAATTAATTTATAGACTATTTTCGCTCTAATTTTCTATTGGACACTTTTTTTAATAAAAATTTTGCTGCTATTAAAATGCGTTTAATTCATGTAATTTTTACATATTTTGTTAGGCGTTATCTAGTATATATATATATATATATATATATATATATATATATATATATATATATATATATAGGTAAGCGAATAAGTATTTATTTAACTTATGGTGTAAACAAAACAGTGCTCAAAGTAGTTAAACAAATAAGTTAATAAATATATATGTAGAGATGTGTTTGTGTGTGTGTGTATGTTATATGTATGTGTGTGTGCGCAGAAAAATTCAAATATGAATAAATAAATAAAATATAACTGTAAAGTCAATATAAGTAAAAGACAAGAGGAAAACCTTTTTTGACCAACCAACACGTATCGAATAATTTTAAGAATATTTTATAGCGTTCTTAAATTTTATATTCTAAAATTTAATGATGTTTTTTTCCTTCAGTTTACATCTGTGTATAAAAACAAGTTACAAAATAAAATCTTCGCACTTAACTTAATAAAGTTCCCTAAGCTATAAAAGCTGTTGGTAAAGAAAATGTTTCCTTTTGTCTCTCTCTCTCTCTCTCTCACACACACACACACACACACACACATATATATATATATATATATATATATATATATATATATATATATATATATATATATGCATAGTCAATGAGGAAATTATTCATATACCCATCATTTTGAATATTTTTATCCATTTCTCAGAATCTAATGCCTGTATGATGCCAAGTTTTTTATGTTAATACGCACAAAAAAAGGAATATAAAACTCACTTTTCAGAACAATAGGTAAATACAACGCTATCGTTTAATACTCTTGAACAAGGCGTAAATCCATTTTTCTCTTCCCGCTTAAGCAATTGGTTCCATCGGGCAAACTAAACTCCATATTTTTGGATTGCAAATAGTCTAGGACAATTCCGAATTTGTTGTGTAGAAAGATGACCGGCATTTTCTACGCTAAATATTAAACATCGACTCGTCCATCCGCTATGAGTAGAATGTCTGCTTAATAGGAACAGTCATGGCCAAGTAGGCCGCAAGGCGTAGCTTTTGAGTCGTACCCATTGTCACACTGAACCACGGTATTCTCTATTACTGTATTATTAATCCATGCCTCTCATGTGATTAAACCTATTCTTCACGCAACTTTTTGTTCCAGTGTTTCCCTTACAGTATTATTAACCAGAACTACGAGTGTTATACGAACGTTATAACAGAATTCAGAACCGTGGAGAAGATAATGTAATTACACAAGTAGGCACATCGATTTCAGATATTAGAGAAAAGGAAGATGTGGCGAGCTTTGATTGTCTACATCCTGAAGAGATATAGCCTTAAAATGTTTTTAAAATGTGTCTTTTAATTAAGGTGAACATACGTTTATTCAGAAGTTCAGGAAATAGCTCCAAATAAAATTGTTGTTACGTACTAACAAGAAACACTGGTGCTATTATTTTTATATGAAGCGAACCCTTCATTAATATGATTTCGTTTAATATGTTTTTAATTTAGTTAACTTGTATTATGGAACCTTTTTTTTATATAAATAAAACACTTTTAAAACTTGATTCAATACGGTTTCATGAAGTCACCATTTTATTCTTAGTGTTCTGTAAATGTATTTATATAACGGCTAGTCATATTGTGTAAGCAAAAACCGCAATGCTCACTGGGAAACAAAAGTTTGAACTCAACAGGTAAAGACGCTAATCCTTTAGCCAATCAGCAGGATTTCGAAATGATTTACGTCTATGTCTCTTCTATTGTAAAATGAAACTATACTTGAATATACGAACGGGTTTAGTTGCGGGTTGAACATTTAGGGGTAAAAACAGATGGGAAAGGCATGCAAACAATTCTCAAAATGCTCTGCTCTAATGTCTGTCACCTTGACCAAGGTGTTGTAAATCATACGCCATGTAAAGAAAAACAATATTATGTAAGTGCCTCTCACTAAAACCCCACAGGCGCAAACACCATTTCCATTTCTTGAAAAGGTTTATTGGCGCCAACGCAATGATAGTGCACAACGATAGGTTATTTTTTCTATCTGACCACCAAACTTTGGGCTGAGTTTTATCGTTATCATGATGGCACAATTTGACACATACTTACAAAAATGATGCGCTTAGTAAGAATCAAAATCACTAGAAATGGCTCGCAGCATTTGCTTATAAAACAGTCAAATCACACTTAAAATACTGGAATAGCTGGTGGTGATAAGTGTATCTTACCATCCCAATATCCCATTACTATACTCCCGATATTGTAACACTTATGTACGTAGGTGAATAAAAACAAAGACATGTGTATAACATTTGAGAGAAAACACTTTAGATATATATATTTACAGAAACTAGAAATAGACAATAGTTTGGTTATTCGTCAAAACAGATACACATTAGCAGATATAGAAAAGAGAAGTAGATTATGGTCTTACTTGGTAGTTGACTTGGTCGAACATCGTGTCATTGATGTGGCATTAGCTATAAACGGCAACAGAAATGGAAGTAAACGTCGTTTTGTTGAATTAGCATCAAAGACAAGGCGACGTACATTTCGCGACTCCATCGCGACTGTCAAATGACACATTTCTCAACGTTTAACGTGCATTTATTATAACTGAGACAATGGAAGATAATTAAGTTTTGTAACGCTACAAAAACATCTATCTTCGTTTGATTACCAAACACAGAACCGTTTCAGAACGTAAGTTACATTAATTATCAATTATTAACAAGGTTAATCAGTTCGGAACGTCAGTTACTATTTATTAAGTTTTGATTAACAAATAGAAAATCAACAGAGGCAATGAAATTAAAGTGTTCTTTCTTTTGTCTTTTTATAACGTTGGCCCCATTTATTATACTTATTATAATAATTTGGTCCTTAGTAGTATGCCCTTTGTAGTTTGACATTTCCCGCAGTAATAAAATATATCAGTGTTAGGCATGATATCAATTCAAACAAATAGACAGAATGTTGCATATTGATAGCAGTGAATGTTCTAAGCTCGGCCTTTTCTCTTGGTCTGTAATCGTCAATCATTTCAGTTCGGCAATGAATGACTTCAACGGAGAATTTTAACTTATCTATTTTTATTAATGTCGACATGTACTAACCATTCAGTGGAAGTCTCTCCTCACTGGGGAGCCATTTCAGACACGAAAGAGGGCACGTTTACATTGCTTGACGGTCAAGAAACAACTCACTGAAAACTTTCTCTTATCACCTTCCCACGCTACCTCAGCCAATCAAAATTGACTTCCCTATTTTGTTTCAAATCTGACCCCAGGCTGTCAAACTTCGGGAGTCAGAGCCGAGATAGACTTCCTCTAAAAATAACAGTCTTCTAAACAATTATTTAACAAGAAGACCCCTGCAGAGATGTTGAGCCTCGCCGTCTTGATAACTGTCCACGGCATATTTGTAAGTAAAGAATATCGAATAAACCTCTTCACCATCCCCCATAAATGTTCGATTTGGCTCGTGCAGGGCTAAGGTGGTGGCTACATCATTCATCGGAAGTCTCCAGAAGGCTCTTCAAACTAATTCTGAACAGCATGTGTACGATGACACAGTGTATTATCCTGTTGGATTAAATCAATCGTTGTCAGAATATATTGAGTCTATGAATGATCATAAAGCAATGCAACGCAGAGAACGCCAGTCAATGACATGTTTAGGCTGTCAAACGGACTCAACCAATGCCATGTGAACACATTCAACACCATTGTAGAAAACCACCAGCCAGTACATTGTTGATAACTAGAGCCAATTAGACAGAAACAGCATGAACCGCGACTCATTGGACTACGCTACATGTTCGCAGTCCTCCAAAGTCCAATTAGTGATGTCACGTTTCTACATACCATTACCTATACAAAGGTAATTGTAGGTGTACTTTTGACGTCGTTTTGGCACGTCAATATAGATCGAATTTATAAATTTGATTTTGTTTGTCTCTTCGTATTAACAATAAAAATTTTGTTGGAGTTTTACTAAATGAATATTTTCAAATCTTTAAATCAGTACTTTAATTTGTCATTTCAAATATATTTTACTGAACTGGAAAGAATTAATATTATATTTTGATACTTCCGTTTGAAGGCGACTATTATGGTTAACAAGCTAGTCTAGTAGACCAATTCGCTAGTATAATGAGTTCGACTATCAAGGGTTCTCTACTATTGCCGTCATGTGCCAGACTAAACTTACCAAATAACTGCCTATGTGTATATTTTGGAGTGGAGCTTAATAAAATATTGTTACTCTTCTGGCCCCAAACTAAAGTTTTCAATCACCATTTAAGTTCTACCGTCTTCCTCTTTTTCGATTAAATGTTACAAATGAATCTAAAACTGCACAACTAACTTTCATGAGTATAATAATTCGTTTTTGAGTGGTATTTCTTTCCTTTTTAAATTATGTTGCCTTATATTACAACTATCAGATCGTAATCCTACGACCGTAAAATAATATAATATAAAAATATAATATAAATATATATAAAAATAAATATATATAAAATAAAATAAATAAACAGCGCAGATTGAAAATATGGAATAAAGCTGCAGTGATATTTGAACTAGCATCTCTTATCTTTGAAAACCTGCCTTACCGATTCGACTACGGAGACTAACCGACAGCAATCATATAAATTTGCCTATATAGCCGTATTCTTTTCTTCTACAACTGCCCACTCTATTCTTTTGTTTGTTTATAAGAGAAACACAAATAAAGATAAAAGAAGTACTCATAAAAATTAATAACTTGCAACGTTTTATATTGGAATATTAATGAATAGCTGATGAATTGCTATTACTATGTGCTTTTACCTCCGGATGAGTATGCGTCGCTGAGTGGCTACAAAGTTAGCGTTCCATCCGTGAGACCCATGTTCGATTCTCACTATGCTAGAGTTTTCGAGTAGGAAACGATCACAGCGTGCAGCACAGTTGGGAAGTGCCTGAAAACCATACCACGGGCTGAACAAAGCCCTGAGAGTAAACTTGGGTAGACTAAACTATTCCGTTGATGGTTGTGTCAGTACGAAGTCACAAGTCATCGCGACCGACTGTTTGATTATATTGGTCTCTTTCAACTAGTGATCACGCCAAATTATGATAAATCCTCTCCCAGAAACAGTAACTAAGGTTCGCTCAGCATAGTTGTAGTATAAACCACTGGTTGGCTCTGTGGGTGTTCAACAAACAGACGTCTGCAGACGAGCATACTCGGAAACGAGCAACCAGTATACTCATCTTAATTATTATACTCAATCGTCAATCGGGTGCACTAATTGATCACAAGTTATCTCCCCATAACATGGAAAACGTGATAAGAACAATCTGCCCCACCCCGTGGATTGAATAAAGATTTCGGCTGAAATTCCAAGACTATAAACGAGTAAGACCAGAGACACCTAAAGAAGGTTAAAAGATACAATGGTCAAAGTATTGTGAGTATACCAGCAAAGATTAGTATACTAGTTCGAATTGAAAGACCTATTAATATGTGTATTCATATCACGTCGGGTCACCAGTGTGGATAGTGTGGTAAATATTCTTGGTGGGGATCTATCGGAAACATAGGACATAAAATGAAGTGGAGCAAAAGGGTATGTGCAAATATAATATATATTTTTATTTATTCGCTTTAGAGTGACGAGTGATTCCTTTGATACTCGGTGTCACAAAAATGTTCGTTTAAGTGGTGGACATTGTTAATATGATTGGAGAAAGTCCGAAGGTAGTAGATTTTCAAATCAGACCATTATAGGCTTAATAGTAATGTTAGAAATAGGTCAGTGTCAATCTAATGTGTTTTTCTCGGTCCTAAGCAGGGCAGATACATCATTAGCAGATGACATCTTAATTACTCATTCACTCGTCACGCATGGCTGGTTTCTCGGCGGTAGCATTCTTTTATTCGGCCTCTTTCTGTTCTCCTCTTTCTGCTTCTAGCTCAGAGGTGTCAGCTTATATCCATTTTGATTGGGCTCCTAGACTCTGGCGCGAACATCAAAATTTTGTGTCAATTTTTGGGATTCGCCAAAATTATTTTCTTTTCCAGCATTCCTTTTTTTTTTTTTTTTTTTTTTTTTTTTTCATATAGCGGAAGTTATGAGTGCAGCCTCCCTGATTTTTTTGACATTTTCAGTCACAAGTAAGTAGGCTCTGATCTTGCAAACTTCGGGCCGCATTCAGTTTTTTCTTCTTCTTCATCTTTTTATTTGAGGATTGCCTTCTCGTTAGTTGAGAGAAGTTCAGAAAGAGAGAGGGAGAGAGAACGAGAGAAGGGTTTTAAAGGAAAGCGCAAATATCTTATTTTATTTTGAATCCTTTTATTTTTTTTTGTTGATAAATATTTATTTTTTATCGGGACTCACTACAGACGTATAATAATTACAATTATTGATCTAAGAAATTCGAACACTATTACATCTGATACTAAAATGTAAATGACTTTTTAAAAGTATGTATTATTAATCGTCACTCATAAAAATTTACAAGGATCAGCGTACAGCTTTGAAAATTTACATTTTTAAAATAACCGCCTTATGTTGAACTTAGTATATAAGTTAATGCGAAAAAGAGAAATTAACATGAATCTGCGTCCCACATTTCTAGAGAACCGGTATTATCACTGCGTCAGATAATTCGTTCAGTAAAGATTTTAATTCTTAAAATGAAATGGAGAGAGAGAGAGAAAGAGAGAGAGAGAGAGAAAGAGAGAGAGAGAGTTACTTTGGCTGTAATCTTATTTGATTGATTTTTTATGATTAAGGTTTATTTTAATTTTCTTAAATTTTTTTCATGATTTTTATGCGATCTTCAGTAAGCACTTACACGTTAGAAGATCCAATGTATTTGTAAACCCCAAAATGTTTTAATAAGTTTATCTCCCTACACTACACAATATGGTTACGTAACAACTGGGATCATTTACAAAAATTAACAACTAGTATTACTGGCAGATATTTTCTTGGGATGTATATATGATCCCTTTTTAACAGAAACATCTTGTCAACCATATATTTGTTTGCGATATCTTAAACATTTTTTTTAGAATATTGTCCTTTTACTGCTAACACTAAGTTACAATATATAAATTTTTAGATTAAGATTTTCAATTATATATTGACCATCTTGAAAAGTTTTGGGGCAGATTTAAAATAATTTTCTGCCATTTTCAGCAAACAGTAAACATTTTGCAACTCAGAAATGAAATTTCTGCTTATAATATTGAGCCATACCCGCTAGTAGTGGGAAGAGGAGATATAATGAGAGAAGGTGGGAGTAATGTGAAATAATGGAAGGTGGAGAAATCGCGAATGGAACAGAAATGTGAAATAGGAAGAGGAGATTTTTAAAAGAGAGTGGGATTCTTCTAAGAGAGATTGGAAATAGATAGGAAAGAGGAGGAAGACAATTAAGGGAAGAAATAAAAAGTTAAGTGAAGGACAGACGAGAGAAAGGGATTAAATATAGCTATGGCACTTTCGTTTTTGCAAGAACATGATATCATTAGTAGAATCTATAAACATGAGGTTAAAAGATCTATGTAGACCACTTGTTCGAAGATTTGAGTTACTACCAAGTCCGTTGGCGTCACCATGACAACTATTTTACTGGGAAGGTTACTAAATGCTTATAGACGGAGGAAGGGATTGGAACGTTTTAATGCTTGCACGGAAAAAGAGAAAGGAAAACGGTTTTTAAACAAGTGACAATGAAGAAGGGGAAGAAAGACAAGTGAATCAAGAAAGATACAAATATCCAGAAAGAGGGCGGGGAGAAAGTAGACAAAAAGCAGAATCTAAAAAGTTGAATTAGAAAAAATCTAAAAACAAAAAAAAAATAATCAGAAAAGAAAAAAAGCAGAGAGACAGGGAGAAAAGAACTTAGGAAAAAGCAAATTTGGAGTATAATAAACATAAAAAAATAACCCTGTAAAAAGAATGTATTGCAATGCAAAAATAAATAAAGAAACTCTTAAAAATATGAGACTAGGTAAGAAAGATCAAGGTTAAGGAAAGAATAACAAAAAATGCACTTTAACGTCATACAAAATAAAAAGAATGGGAAATAATGTAAAGAAGCGGGAAAATGTGGCGATAGAAAAACAAACGGCAAAAAAACGTATGAAGCTAACCGAACGCGTATTTGTTGAAGAGAAAGAAAGAAAATAAAGAGAGATAGAAGTTGAGTCTTAAGAAAAAGGCGGGTATGTGCAATAATGAGAAACGTGTACTTCGAGAGTCTCTGAATTATAAAGGCATATCCAAGCTGCAACCGAAGAGCGAGGCTCAGAACAACAGCGAAGGAAAAGTCTAGGTTATAAATACGATGCATCACGTCGACATGTAATGAATGACTAGTGAGACGGCCAAAGCCGCGCGTGCGTCTTAAAAATGCTATCCGCTTCTCTCTCTCTTTTTTTCTTCTTCTTCTTATTCCTTTTCTCTTTTCTAGTTTTTCTTTTCTTATCTTAACACAATCTCTTTATTTTAGCTCCCCGCTCACTCTTTTTTTTTTCTCCTCTAACTTCTAAACCTAGTTCTCTGTTCTCTAATTTTCTTCGAAGGGGAGAATCGCCGCTTATGCTATTTATTTTTATTTTTATTTCTCTCTCAGTTTGTGTAGGTCTATCTCTTTCTTACCAAATCGTCTCTTTCCCGCTCTCTCTCTCTCTCTCTCTCTCTCTCTCTCTCTTCTTAGTCTTTCTACATCTCTTACTCACAAGTACATAATTATTGTTTTTAAAGTGTAATTAATTAGGTAAAATAAAATGTGAACAAATCATTTGCCACATGGAAAGCTGAAGTAGGCGTGGTTAACATTGCACACAAAGAATTTTATTTTTATTCTATATCACTTCAAATTTAGTGAATTTTCCAAATATTAGAATTAGTTAAGAGTAAGACTGCCTATTAATAAAGGAAAAGGGTTCGCTGCTGTGGTTTGAAATTAATAATTTTCCTTGTTTTATTAATGCAGCAAAACAAGCCTTATAAATTAGACATCTTTGACATAGCAACAGTTTCAGAGAAAGAAGGTAGGCTGGGAACGATTTTTCAAATATTAATCGGGAAAATTAAATGACAGAAGAAAATAATAAGTACACAGAATAGAGAGTAAAAGCAATGTAACTTTAAAGAAGCGGAGAGATATTGGATTGATAGAGTAATGAGGCGGTTGCGAAAGTATATGCGTTATTTATTAAGATAAATTTATCTTGGTTTGACACAAGGTCACAAGTGTGAGGCAAACCGAGGAAGATTCAACTTATTAAGCAGTATGGTATGCAGGACAAGTTTACTAATGTTTACCGCAAGGCTGCGAAGGGATATGCAAGAAAATAGAGCTTCTTACATTTTTCCGTATCAACTAGCAATTGAGAAAGAAAGTAAGGGATAATTTAGAAGAAATAAAGATCAAGCAAGAAAGGAAAGAACGCAGAAGGAAAATGAGAGAAAAAATGTCAAGATAGGTTTGTATGAACTAAAGGTATCGGTTACAGAGAAATATTTTAATTTTGATAAAGTAAAGAAAGAAAGTTTTGAAAATAATATAAAAAATATCAAAAAAACAAAAATAGAAAGACTGAAAAATAAAACGACCCTTCGACAAAAAGAAAAAGAAAGAAAGAAGACCTCGCTGGTTTTCTTAAAAATGGTGACTTTTTAAAAAGGACGTAATGGAATATGTGGGCTTAGGATATTGGTTCACATGGTCATGCATTAATAAAGAAAAGCTAAAGAAAGAGTTCCCCCCAAAACTTAAGCTCATGAATGACTTAAAAAATTCAATTATTTCCAGAAATATTGATAAATAACAATATGATTTTCTGATCGACTAGTAATGCCTGTCACACACATGCTATTGTTAGGAAATTGTATCCTTACTGAGCGCCCAACATTTATGATATTGTGCCAGGCATAGCTAAGGATAAACTACCGCTTCCTGTTGTTTACTAAATCTTTCAGTCTTTACTTTCAAAAATTGTCACCAATAAACATCAATAGTAAACGTGTAGAAGAATTAACAGTTTGTTTATGATTTGGTGAAATTTTTAAAAAAAGAAGAAAAAGTTGCACAATTATATGTGTACAAAGCCGCGGAACGTAAGAAAAGACTGAAATTGGGATTTTGCAACAGACAACACGCAATATTATTTCATTAACCGAAAAGTGAAATAGCTATTCACTATGATACATTTTTAATTCTCAGTAAAAAAAAATGTAGATAATTTTTCCGCAATGAAAGTAAAATTATCGATACCTCCTGTTTAAAATATTTGCCAAAAATCCGGGAATTATCCGATGCAAACGAAATTTTCACGACTCATTCATTAATGAATTAATATTTTACAAAATAGGTTATTTTATTTAAAAAAAAAAAAAAAAAAAAAAACTATGAGGAAATATTTTAGGGGGCATGTTTCACAACCCCTTTTTGATATCGCGTATTTACTTTTTAATTTCGGGTGGGGGTCGTCCAAATCTTTTACAGTTAAAAGAAATCCCAGAAGATATTATTTCAGTAAAAATTTTATACAATATCGACTGTAAACATACAGAAAATCCATTACGTATCTTGCCAAAAACAATTCAATAAAAGTCAGAAAATTATTTTTTTGAGAATTGATGCTTGCATAATTTAATAAAACATTATTTTTTTCAGATTCGACAAAAAAAAAAATTCTAAACTTGATATTTTTTTTTAATTACGTGTAATTTTTCCGTACAATTTTGAAATTAATCCCGTTGCTGTTTGTCACAAGAGTTTATTTTATTAAATAAAAACATGTTTGGACATTTATAAAAGTAAAGTTTAATGTCATTTTCGAGTGTAAACAGTTTTTAAAAGAATTTTATCTTATTTTATTCCTTTTAGCAACTGCTAGATTATTTTTGGTAAGGATATATAAAATGGAAATAATTGATATCTCGCGTTGACTGACTACTTTTCAATATCGGTGGAGTATAATGATAATAATCTATCTCCAGTTCAATCAGTATGAAAAATAAAATTAGTCATTATACTAAGGTTAATAAAATTATATTCTTAAACTATTAGTTATATAAGGTTAAAGAAAATTTAGTTTTAAAAAAATGACAAATTCTTGATTATTACACTGCTCGTCTTCCGTACTTTAGGTTTTATTTTTTCCTTTTCCCGCGCTTGTGGGAGAATGACTATATTTCTGCTTTTTCCTTTGACCTCACAGACTAACGTGCATAAATAAAACGTTATTTTTATTCGGTTTTAAATAAATGTCAAGCATTACTTTTAGAAAATCTAGTTAATTAATCTTTAAATTTAGTAACACACTTCGAAACGCATTTCTCGTCCAAATATTTGATTTTGAAGAGTGTTATGTAAAGGAACATTATTCTTTTGTGTTATTCAAATTCTTCTGTTTGTAAACTAATGTTTTGTCTGTAAATTTCTTGTATGTAAATAAACATACATTTTTTTCTTTATAAATTGTGCTGTATCTTAGATAGAACAGCATTATGTGGATAGACACCGATAGCGACGTTCAGCTGCGTTCTCTCTCTCTCTCTCTCTCTCTCTCTCTCTCTCTCTCTCTCTCTCTCTCTCTCTCTCTCTCTCTCTCTCTCAAATAAAGCCTTAAAGTTCTTGCCGCCTCGTCTTCCTGGTATTTTGAATTGCGTTCAAAATTCATCACAGAGAATTTTTGGAGTTTGTTGTTTTAATTTTTCTTATATAATTGCAGCGAGTCGACGAGTAACGAAAGAAAGTACTAATGCTTTAAAAATGTCTAAAAACTTTATTTATATACGGAAATGAATTTTTCTTGCTTTAGTTAGACCACTAGCTTTCAAATAGAACCGAAAATTAATTTGAAAGAAAGCATTTACAATTTTCATTTGACTGTTCCAACTGATATATATATATATAAAGAATGAACAGTAAGATATAAAATCCGGTGTTCGCTTGACGAGGAAATGGAACTAATGTCTTTAATTTAATAACAAAATTGAAATGGAACTAATGTCTTTAATTTAATAACAAAATTAAATTCAAGGGCTTTAGCTTCCATTTTTGAAACATGTTTATCACTGTGTAGCGAAAAAAAACAATATTTTAAATCAATTAATTTATATATATATATATATATACTAATTTTGTTATATGATGACATAGTTTAAAGTGTAAGAGCGTTAAAATAGTGAATTCGATTCTTGCAGGTACACCATTGTTAAGGCCTTAGGCCGAGCTAAGCTTGTAAATTGGACATTTTGTCGTGGGCTAAAGAAAGGTTAACAAGCTCGTCTCAACCACTCGTAATTTAATGTTAAATTGAGTCTTCCACATGCGTGACAGCGCTAGGCAAAGTTAACCTTAATAGATATCTATAAACAGCCTTCCTAATTTTATTATATTATTACGAGGAAAAATACAGTCATTTTGTGTTCTTCAAGACGAATATAAAAAAATTTATAAAGTTTTTTATCCGCCACCTAAACAACGTAGATTACATGATCGTCGTATTAAGCTGTTATAGCAATGTTTATTATATGTCCAGGGGCCTATGGCCTTATCACATTGAAACACCAGTTCTCGTACGATCACCCAAATTCACAAATTAGATGGGTGAACACTTGGGAATATCAGGCGATGTCAATTATAGATGTGTGAGTAGTGGATGGATAACGGCTTGGAAGTGAAAGTCGGAGAGCCGAATTCCCATTCCAGTCGGGTTCGTTACACTCACAAATATCCTTGGAAAAAGTATAAAGCCACCGCTTCTCATCTCAACTATGGATTAATTAGTAGAACTTGTATCAGTAAATTATTATATCTCCAGTAAATTCTTACAATCTCAAACTATTTTCTGGCTTTAAATAACCTGCAAAAGGTTGACAAACCGTAAAAAAACAAATCAGTCAACAATATGTATAGAGAGAAACGGCTCTCCTTTTATATTCATCAGCGAACATATTTGGGTTTGGTGATTTGAATGATCATCATGTAAAGTGGCTTAAGGATTCTAATGTTAATTATATTGCCGGTATTCCAACTTTTAATTTTACGGTGTAAATTCTTTCGATCAAACAGTGGATTTCCCTACTTGTTTCCCTAATAATTCTGACCAATATTCTTCTTTACTTGATTTGTTCTTTACCTCCTATCCTAGCTCTTGTCGGGCATCACAACTCTGTCCTCTTGGCAATTCTGATCACGCGTTAGTATCTGTTGATATTTCTTTTGAGTCATCTATTAGAAAGAAACCTCTTATTCACAAGACTTCTTTCTGATACCAGCGTACTGATTGGGATTTATTTTGTGACTTTATTCAAGACGCCCTTTGGATTGATATTCTTAACCTTTCTATTGGGAATTGTGTCACAGAGGTTTCTTCTTGGATTAAAGCCGGTATCGATGCTATGGTACCTTCGTAGAAATAACAGGTGAAACCACAATCTTCTCCTTGTTTCACACCTGCCTGTTCAGCCACTGTAGCCATTAGGAATCACCTTTTCCGAGTGTATCAGCGTGGGATGGCCCTGATTATAATAGACGCCTATTTGTGACTGATAATTGTAACGTGTCCTCAAAAAGGCTAAGTCTTTGTTTGCTGATAGAACGAGACTCTAACAAGTTTGGTTCACATGACTACTGGCAGCTCTGTAATAGTGTCTTCTATACACCCTCTCTTCACTTACTTTGAGGTGCTAACATCTTCTACTGATAAAGCAGGATTTCTAGCTCGTAAATTCTCTTTCAATTCTACTCTTGATTTATCTGGAGTATCATTGTTTAACATTCCACTTACAACTGAATCTCTATTAAGTGATATGCATATCATTCTGTCCATGGTTTCTGTTATCATCTCTAAACTGGACCCCTTCAAAGCATGTAGACTTGATAGTATCCCTGCAATAGTCCTTCAGAACTGGGCTCCTGATATGACTCTTGTTCTCTCTAAACTGTACAATGTCTTGCTAATTCATGCTATCCTGCTTGTTAGAAATCTTCTGTAGTTCCAGTCTTTAAGAACTAAGTCGAACAGTCTGATCCTTCTACCAGCCTATTAGCCTTCTACATCTTTTTGGCAATTACTAAATGCTCTAATCAACTCTGAATTGGTTAAGCATCTCACTTTGCAGGGTCTTCTTTTAGATAAGCAATATCACTTTCACATCGTTAGGTCAACTGCTGATGTATTAACGATTATTGCTAAAAGAGTCTATCAAGCTTTAGATAAGAATGGTGACGCTCGGGCAGTTGCTTTGGATATCTCGAAGGCATTTGGCAGTATTTGGCATACAGATCTTCTTCATAAATTGAAAATTTATGGTATTTCTGGACAAATTTCTGAACTGATTCAATCTTTCTTATCAAATATCGAAAAAAAAGTTGCCTTAAAAGGCTACCTTTTTTTAGATCTTTTTGCATTAATACAGGTATCCCCCTCTCAGACCTCTATCCTTGGACCTATGTTGTTCCTTATTTTCATCAACGACATTTCTGATGTCATCAGTTCTCAACTTGGTATCTATGCCGATGACCCAACTATTTACTTTTGTCTTCGTAGTTCGTCTTATCGGTTCCATAAGGTCATATTGGCAGCTGATCTAAAAATAACTGGGGCAAGGAATGGCGTGTTAATTTTAACGCCTCAAAAACGTAACTCCACTCTATTAATCGTCTGAGAGAAACCTTTCTGCCTTTCATCAGCATGGCTGATGCTAACATCCAAGAGAGTGACACATTGCGCTTTCTCGGGCTAACGTTTTCAGCTGAGATGACATAGAAATATTATATTGAATCAATTGCTAGGTCTACTGCTAGGAACGTTGGTTCGCTGTGTCTTGCTGTTGCGACCAAGTAATTGGTTAAAAAATAACAAAACAAAAGGTTGCAGATAAATAGTGTATTGAACAGTAAATACAACAGAAGTGTGTTAGACGACTTGGGAGTGTGTATTGGTTGACCAGCGTTCAGTCTATCACTTATATTTAACAGCCCCCCGCCCCCACAAGGGTTATATGTGGTACAAGGCCGAGTTTAACGTGGGTCATCCGAGCCCGTAGACTCGGCCAAAAAATTCCCGTAGAACCCGCATAAACGGGTTCAGTTCTGTCTACCTCCCCGGGCGAAACTCTGCCCTTTGGAACAGACTCGTCTGGGTTCCTCTCTGACCAAGGCAGAGAGTTCGACAGGAGCTGCGAATAGACACAGCCTCAGTAGATCAGTCTATCACTGTTAATATTTAACACCACCCACCACGAGGGATGTATGTGGCACAAGGCCGAGTTTAACGTGGGTTTCTCCGAGCCCGTAGGCTCGGCCAAAAATATTCCCTTAGAACCCGCATAAGCGCGTTCGGGATCTGTCTACACCCCCGGACAAAACTTTGGCCTTCGGCAAAGCCTCGTCCGGGTTCCTCTCTGCTCAAGGCAGAGAGTTTGACAGTAATGAACAGTCTATCACTGTCCCCCAGAGGCTTACTATTCCTACTACCTTATAGTAAGTAGAAGAGTCCATAATAGAGTCATTAGAGGGAAGACACTACAACACTTGCTAGACAATTTTTCTCGTTGGAATCTATCTTTACATATTTATAAGTCTACCATTCGTATTTGTTTTGAATATTACTGCCTGGTGCTACTGTTACATATTTAGAAATCATTGATAAAATCCAAAGAAGAATCTACAATGTCATGAGTCTTGTCCTGGTATGTCGCCTTCAATCACTTTCCCACCGCCGTAATAAAACTTTCCTGTGCTTTTTCTATAAATACTTTCATGGTAATTCTTCTGATGAACTTTCCTCTATGGTATTTTGACTCCATGAATTTAAGCGCACTACTAGATTGGGATCAAGGTCTCATCGTTTTACTGTTGAAATGACTAGATATAATCCTAAGTTCTATGCAAACAGTTTCTTTTCTTGTACTCCTTGCTTGTGGAACTCCCTTCCGGCTTCATGTTTTCCAGTCAACTTTGATCATCAAATGCAATGTCAATCGTTATCTTGTGTTTTCTTAATTCTTGTTTTCTTATTGTTCTCGATCTTTAATAATGTTTTTTCTTTCTTATCTTATATTTTTTCACGCTCAGAACTCCTTCACACACACACACACACACACACACACACACACACACACACACACACACACACACACACACACACATATATATATATATATATATATATATATATATATATATAATCCAAATCTTACTTTATAATTTTCTAATCATTGATTGATATTAGTCATTGAACTTCATTTTGGGGTTGTTGAAAGCCTTAATTCCTCATAAGAAAGACTTTATCTGAAATCAAGAATTCAACACAGGTTTAGGAATGAGTCACAAAATTAAGAAAGAAAGAAGACAAGCAGTCTAGACGTGCCACGACACCAATTGTTGTAGCTGCTCTCGATGAAAATAATGCATTCTACTGGCTGCGTGATAGTTTAAAGCCCTGGACGTTTGATAACATATTTGCCAATAGATAGAAGGATAGGGAAGCATAGAACTTTTCATATTCTAACGTCTTTTATGAGACTGTTTCAGGGTACTTGTTCGTACATACGGCGAAAAAAAAGGAAAACAAAAAAAAACATATTGCCTTTAAATGTCAAAAGTCTACTTTAACATTTTGTACCAAACGCTTTCAGTATCTCAATTTTATTTACGGAATACACCATGTTCTTCTATTATGTTCAATCGGGACTGGAAAATTGTTATTCAATAACGGTAAACAAAAACCACACCAAACTTGCTTTGAGGTTACGTTATACTTACCACAACTAGTATTTCACAACTAGTACATTACAAAACAATCATTTCAATAATAGAATCACAGTGAAACTTTACCTCATCAACTGCAGTCGAAATTATAGAATCCACAATTCCGAACCACTGTTAATTGTGAACCCCATAATTATTTACATATTATGTGCTTCACCAGAGCTATATACTTACAGAGCTATCCTTCTCTTAGACTGGTTGCCAAGCACGGTTTGAGAATACAGGATTACCTGCTGTTTAACCCATAGCAAGCGGTCAAGAGATAGATTTATAGCTTTCCCAAGTGTATTTCTGTGAAATAAATGGAATGTAATAAATTCAACCAGAATTCAAACTCGGCTCACAGATTTCTCGTTCCGAGGCGCTGGCCATTATACCGATCGCACATTCATCGCGTTCAAAAGAACATGAAAATAGAAGCGGTTTCTTTTCTCAAAAGGAATATAAGAATATTTCATTTCATAAATTTCTTAAACACTAAGGAAAATTCTGTTTATAACCAAGCGAGATAATAATAATAATAATAACAATAATAATAATAATAATAATAATATCTTTGACGATCTTGAAAAACCTATCAAAATACAAGGACTTTGAAATGGAAGTCTTGAAAATGTAGCACATGAGGACATCAATAATTCCAGTTGCAATTGGAGCCCGTGGATTGATTGGAAAAGATTCCGAGAGACTCAGTGATTCCTTGTAGATCATGCCTTAAAGAAAGAAATAACCGTTCAGCCACAGAGAACTTCCGGTGAAGCAAAGCTCGAATGAATGCTTTTAAACACACACTTTCACCACTCTTTTTTCTATCTATGATATCTGCTCTGATTTCGTATCATAACGTAAACAATAACAATATATCATCGGAAATGGATTAAATCCGACAATTATTTAATATATTTTCTGTTTATATATATATATGTGATAGGCTAAACAACAAATAGAAAAAGTTTATCCTGTCATTCTGTCGGATTCCGAACCATATTTGAACCCAATTCATATATATATATATATATATATATATATATATATATATATATATATATTGTGTATTTAGGCAGCAATCCTTCATTTATGCATGTTTCATTAAAAATGACAGACAAGGTACTCCGGTTAAAATCTTTATTTAATTTTTCTTGTGTTCGAACAAGCGCTTCCTTTTTCTGGACACAGAGTGTGTAGAAACTTCCCAAATGCTTTATAGTTCCAAGCGCTTTCGGCTATATTTTTAGCCATTACCAAGGATGATTTTATTTTTCAGTTTAATTGAGTGTGTGTGTTATGTGTGCGTTTTTAGCGTTATAGAAATGTTTTATTTTCCGAACACAGCACATTTTGACCATGTTCGTAGTTAATATTGTTAAGTGTTGGCTTTTTCTTTTTTATTATTAAGGCTTCCATTATTTTTAATCTTTTTTTACGGGTGCATTATTATGTTTGTGTTTTCTACTAGTATGTTTCGGATGGAGGTTGGTAAAGTTGTGTGTGTGTTTAAATGGATTCTAATAGAGCTGTGGTCAGATAGGTGTAACGTAAGGCGTCTGGATAGGCATCTAATTGTGTGGCCCTTATAATTATTTATGAATTCGGTTTGATCAGGAACACAGTTCCTTAAGGAGCATTTGAACTCATAGATAATGTTTGTTCGTTGGAATTTTGACTTTGCTGGTGTGTTGTTATTTTTTAGGATAAGATTAGCTGTTTTAAATTTTTTGTAGTAGATAATTAGATTTTTTTATTCGGGTCAATTGGGGTAGTGTATTTCTTTATAATATTACCAAGTGAAGATTCATCTTGTTTGTAGTTAATGCGCATTTGGTTTTTGTAGAAAATATGTATGTCGCCGAAAGCGCTCGGAATTATAGAACATTTGGACAGTTTCTACACACTCTGTGTCCCAAAAAGAAAGCACTTGTTCGAACACAAGAAAAATTAAATAAAAAGCTTTATCGTTGCTCCTTATCTGTCGTTTTTAATGAAACATATATATATATATATATATATATATATATATATATATATATATATATATATATATATATATATATATATATATATGCATGTTTCATTAAAAACGACAGACAAGGTACTACGATTGAGCTTTTTATTTAATTTTTCTTGTGTTCGAACAAGAGCTTTCTTTACAGGACAAAGGGTGTGTAAGAACTGTCCAAATGTTTTATGTCTCCGAGCGCTTTCGGCTATACCTTTAGCCATTATCAAGGATGATTCGATTTTTCAGGTTAATTGAGTGTGTACATTATGTGTATGTCTTAGTGTGTAGTAGGGATGTTTTTAATTTCCGAATACGGTTAGCACATTGTGGACAGTTCTTATACACCCTTTGTCCTGTAAAGAAAGCTCTTGTTCGAACACAAGAAAAATTAAATAAAAAGCTCAATCGTAGTACCTTGTCTGTCGTTTTTAATGAAACATGCATAAACGAAGGATTGCTGCCTAAATATATATATATATATATATATATATATATATATATATATATATATATATATATATATATATATGATACAAATAAATCTAATTTCTCACTTAGTTGATCGATGTTATATTCAGCTTCATCCGCATCTCGACTCTAGAATTTCATAGATTACCATTTTGTTAATTGTTCAGGAGATTTCAAGAATTAACTAATTTTTTGATTTTTAAAAAATCTTTCATTTATCTTCTCCAATATTGCCAGAAACTTATCTAAATTGTAATCATTTCAATTTAAAATTATATAAATCTCATTCACCAGAAAGAATATTTTTCATGCCACCTATGTTGAAAGAGAATTAACTTTAATATTCGACAAGTTTTAAGAAGAGATAACAGCCGAAACAAAAGGTTGCTAGATTGACCCCCAATGCACAGTAAATGCGGTAGAAAAAGGTCAGACAGAAGATGGAGAAAGGAAATAGTAGGTTTTGTCAGTAAGACATAGCAGAGACTAACATTTTTTCAGGTCGTAATGGAGGGATTTTTGGGGAAAGACATTGTCAAGCAGTGGATAATGTCTGATGATGATGTCTCGAACTCGATAGGAATATATTCATATGTGTTGCTATGTTACCTGTTGTAACTGATGTCAACAATTTACAGATGCTCCTTGGGGATATATTATTTTTTAAAGACTATTATATAGTAATACGATGATGATTAAGAAGTGTGTGTGTGTGTGTGTGTGTGTGTGTGTGTGTGTGTGTGTGTGTGTGTGTGTGTGTGTGTGTGTGTGTGTGTGTGTGTGTGTGTGACGTACAGGCAGCTCGGGTTTTTGAGGTCGTATTACAAAGAAAGATAGCTGACCTAGTTTCAAGAGTGTTTTTTGTGTTGTTTTTTTTTTTTTTCCAAAATGGATACTTCGGAAAATTTACAAGTCGTCCAATGAAAAGCAGTTTTTCATTTTATACATCTAAATGTATTTTGGGGGGCTAACAAAACGGCAGTATTTAACTGTTCAGTGCTGTACAACACAAAACAAGATCGCTATAGATTTTTTCAAATTCTTACATATTCACACATATATGTATAAAGAGAACACAGAAGAAATATTTTCTACTGGATCCAGTTTCAAACACCTTATATGGAATACCAACCAATAATAATAGTCTTGTAACTATCTAACGTGCGTTTTCCCTCGCCTACAAGTGCAGAAGTATATAGTTTCATAGATTAAGCAAAAAACATTTGATCAGGTAGAGTGCAAGGACCTATTGGATTTGCTAGGAAAACTTGATTTATTTGAGAAGGATGTTAGAATAATCCAGTACTTATACTCAGTTGCTGATTTACTATGTAACTAATAAAGCTTAATCTTCAGGGCTCCTAATCTAGAGGAGCCCTTGAAGCAACTTTTTAATGAGAGAATTTTTCAACAAAATTTAAGGATTTTTCTTTTAATTGGTTGTTATTAAAGCCATTTTAGTGATAGAATCATAAGCAAATGGGTTGAAGTAGCTCATGTGGGCCTTAGAATATGTTCTAATAGCCATTTTATATGGCTTAAAATTCTCCCGTAATTGTCCAAATTTGAAAATTTTCTTGGGGGTTTGCAGTGCCCGTACCCTCAACTGTAAATGGCAGAACATTCAGAAACAAAGAAGTTGAAAACAATCTCTCAAACTTTTTCGAACAAAAAGCCAGATTTCTCTAAACATGGAATCGAAAATTTGCTTTCCCATTGCGCTGCAGTAATTGAAAATGATGGGGATTACATCTCTGATAAATAATATTTAAGTAATTTCTTACGTTTCATTTGATATATTTTCTGGTAAAATGTAAATGCATTACGACATTGATTCTCAGAATTTTTAACTCTTTTCACCATAAGTCAGAATGTCATTCCCCTACTTCCAAGTTAAAATGTGCATTCCAAATAATATGCATATATTATTGAAAATCTCCATTCTTTTCCATAGTACATTTACATGGATTATTTTTATAGAAGATTTTTTGTATCCATGATAGGTTCCAAATCCTGTAAATAAGAAACAAGAAAAATTAAAAGATCTCCTCCCCAAAACCATTACATTATCCACAGGGGGGTGATTACCCCCCCACCCCCACCCCGGTTGAGAACCCCTACTTTACAAACAGCCTAATATTTAATTCGTAATCAATATTGGAAATAACACCAAGACACACATGAAATCGAAACAGATAATCCCGAGGTGGCCGGAAATAGTCATAGGGGGAAAAAATCATAAAGCACGTTTTATAGGGGTGGAATAGAAGTTATAGAATGAAATAATATAATTTTGAATTGTGAGTAGAAAAAATAAAGAAAATAAAAGATCTATCTATATTTCTGAGATGAGATATTATGTACAGTATTTACATTAGTCGGACTATTGTCCTCATCTTTGTCGCCATATTTGTCACAACGTTTCGCCCGTTGTACGCTCTGGCCTTCTTCTGTCCTTGAGGACACATGGCACAGTGGATAAAGGCGTTGGTTAGATCCAGTGACAGACCCAAAGAGTGTGAGTTCAATACCCGGTTAAGGCAGTGGAGAACTTCCAGAGGGAAAATTAGCAGGAGATAACTGATAACAGACATCCATCAAACATGGCACGTGGAACTAGAACAGTCTACCCCAGTGATCGAAATAAAGGGTTCAGTTCGAAATTCCAACCACCTGAAGAAGGCCGGAGCGTACAACGGGCGAAACGTTGTGACAAATATGGCGACAAAGATGAGGACAATAGTCCGACTAATGTAAATACTGTACATAAAAGATGTTTTAATTTGGTAATATTCTTTGGAAATATAAGTAATATTGAGATTTATTTAATATAGCTTAATGAAATAAATGTTCATATTTAATTTATAGCAATGAAATAAGTAATATTTTGAAAAGCTAAATTCTAACGATAACAGTTTAAAATTAAATTAAACAGTTTACAATTAAATATGACTTTATTAACTAGAAATAACCGTGAAAATTCTACGGTTTTCTTATTTGAAATTTCTGATGAATTTTAATTCGTAAGTTATTCATTGAATAAGCTCATTGCAAGTTCCACAACTATCAAATACTCATGGAAATTCCCCTATTGTATCTCGAAATAGTTGAGCAAAATATTACAATAACAATCATAAATATAAATGCAGGTCATTATTTAAAGAAGTAGGAAGATACAAATAAAAATAATTGACTGAAACACATGAGAATGTTATCATCTCTTCTTTCTTTCTTTCTTTCTTTCTTTTTATCACTGAACTCAAACATCGTCTCTGTTATGTCTTTTCCGTCTTTCCTCACGATCAAATCGGAATAGTCCATTATCTATGAGGCATTGTCAGTGTGTAATGCATGTGTTATCTAACTAACTAAACAAACAGAATTATATTAATATTTATTTATTATGAAGCATTCTATCGGCCTCGTTTATTTTAGTAACATATTATTTCATTATAATGAATTAAAAATTATTTTATTAATAAGTGTTAAATATGACTTGTATTGTTAGAAATATTACCTATTTTGAATGAAAACATTACTTATTTTGTCTATGGCTTTTTCCCTATGATGTTTTCATACCCAAAATTTACTTCAAGATCTTTTTCCTATGATTTGATTTCCTGATTGGTAGCAATGAAATCAAACTTTACTGAACTATTCTCTCAAAACATTGGCGTACGTACAGGATGCCTCCCAAAATCAATAGATGTTTTATGTGATCAAAAGCAGAAGTGGTCAATAAAGCTTTTGAACAATGGGGAAAATTATAATAAACCTATACTAGAAATATGTAAATGTAAACTATCTGTTAATATATCAACAGTCATTCATTAGCAAAGTATTGGAAATATCTTGTAGAATCGAAAGGTAATCAAACAGTCTGCGCATATATCTCGCCGTGGGGTAATAAGTAGTGAGCTTAATCCAGACAACAGTATATGTTTCACATGGTCAGATGATTGTGCTTAAACAGGAAACAGACTGTCGCCACTCGGTGTTGACCTCAGTCTCCACTTTTATATATATTTACGCTCTATCCTTGATATTGAACACTCTTACGAATAGATACAGCATACCTTAAAACTATATATATATATATATATATATATATATATATATGTGTGTGTGTGTGTGTGTGTAACGTAAATCATTCAAACGAAAAACAAATACAAATTTCGTTTGAATGATTTACGTTACATAAATTGAATACGCACTACATAATTTATATATATATATATATATATATATATATATATATATATATATATATATATATATATATATATATACGCACATACATGCAGGATAGGATGGATAAATTATCAAAAATGAAAATAACACTGACCTCTCATTTTAACAGATATATTTATCAAAATTACATAAAAATATACTGAAATACTAAAGAATAAATTTATTTAATAAAATCGCCATTTGCTTCAACCACGGCCTCTAGACAACTTCGGAATCTCCTGAAAATCTTTTGTTTAAGTTGGTGAATGCTGCCATAATCCTTTCCTTCAGTTCATCTTTGAGGTTACAAGGAGTATTGGTGGTCTTTCGTTCAACTGTACCCCACACACAATAATCAAGTTGGGTGAAACCTGGGGAGTTAGTTGCCCATATGTAAGGGGTAAGGGCAGAAATTGTCTGACAGCCATAATTGGGTTCTCCTGTTTATGTGGTATAGTGCAGAGTCCTATTGCCAGACATAGGGTCTTCCAGCAACCACCTTCTTGGCCCAGGGCAGCACTCCATCCTCAAGTGCTTGATGTAGGCCTCCGTGTTGAGTCTGAGGCCATGACAGAAGATGAATGGAGGAGTAACGTTGTTATCACTAGTGATCACTCCAAACACCATGATGTCGACTGGAGATATAATGCAACTCTTTCCAAATCCTCTGCACTTTCCTCAGATGGAAACCCAAACTCTCTAAAATGGTTGTATTGGATATGCCATCGCGAATACCAAGCAGTACAGCATGCCATTTTCAAATTTATGCCGGGGTGAATTGCATCATGTTGCTCTGTTTCCCACAGACGGTGCCCAACTGACCTTACTATACTGTGCAAAATCAAAAACAATCAACGCGCATTCGCAAAACTAAAAATACAACTTGGTGACAATTTACTCATTGCAACCTATATATATATATATATATATATATATATATATATATATATAGAGAGAGAGAGAGAGAGAGAGAGAGATATATAGATAGATAGATAGATAGATAGATAGATAGATAGATAGATAATATTAGTGGTAAATATAGACATACATATGCAATCATATATCTAAAATATAAATATATATACATACATGCACATACATATATGTTTAAAAAATAATTCCAAGAGGATAGAATCCAGGTAGAACTCAATGTCCAGGATATAAAAGATATAATAAAAAGACTTAAACACTAATATTCCATGGTCATAATTTATTCCATTGGAATCGTAAATACGATCCAATTCATCAGACCTACAAATTCAAAAAGAAAACAGAAAAAAACATCTCCGGGAATAAAAATTAAAATTTAGTGAGAGTGTATGTATGAGAGTGAGGGGCGAATGCTAGAGTGAATGAAAGCCAAAGGAAGGGGTATCAGACGAGAGAAGAATAGGAAGGTCTAAAGATGAAGGGAGGATTCAAATTTAACAAAGAGAAGTTTTAAAAAGGGGGAGGAAAAGACGGTTTAAGTGAGAAAAATATGCATATTTTCAAAAGTCTGATACATTAAAGATACACCAGAAGAGTGTATCCATTTCTTGGTGACATACACACACAATAGACGATAAAATCTTAAAGCTCAGGAGATAAGAGACAGAGATGAAAAAATGGGGTTGGGAGGAGGTGGGTTGGGGGTACTAAAACCGGAGGGCCTTTATAAAATGGCCGCTGTGTATTCTAGAAAATTTGACAAAGGTAATATCGACTACAGGTCACAAATCTATTATAAACATATAAAATAACGATTATCTAAACTAGCAAGGACCTAAATTTCTATGTTCAAAAACACATATGTATACACACATACACAACAAATATTAATATTTTCACGTACATACATACATATAGGCGTGTACACACATACATATACATATACATACATATATATATACACATGCGTATATACACATACACACACACATATACATATATACATACATATATATATACATATACATACACATACATTCACATACATATACATATATACACACACACATATACATACATATACACATATATCCACACACATCCACTCTTACATATATACACATTTATGTACATACATACATACGCATACATGTACATAAACAATATATACATAAAACCTTACGCATCTCCATACAAATACCTATGCCTGTGTGCGTATCATATATGGAAAGGTATAAACATTTAGGTTGCTAACAACTGCTATGTTATTTTTTATCAACTTCTAACAATTCTGTCTATAGGGAGAGCTGGGAGTTTCAGCCCCTCAAATTTTGCTAGGACTGGAAACTAAACAGAAAGGCTAAATTTGCCATCTTGCCCTCAAGCTATGTCCATTCTATTGAGCTGAGCTGAATCATTCCATTCGGAATAGTTCATTATTTATGAGATATTGGCAGAGCGTAACGGTCGTGCGAACTAACAAAGGTAGGGAAAAGAACAATTATAATAGGATTGTTAAGGACATCCATGGCACTATCAGGAGAGCTGGTGGAACTTTAACCCTCTACTTCTGATGGAATAGGGAATTAAACAGAAAGGCTAAATTTGCCACCCTGACCTCAGTTTACGCCCATGCTCTTGAGCCGACCTGTATGATTTGTCTAAAATCATTGCTGCCATTAATTTTCAAAATAAATAATAAAGTACCTGGAATCTGATATTTTCCTGGTATATACAAGAAAAATATACGGTTCTGCTTGGATTTAATTTTTATTAAGTACTTACAGAGCCAGTGGAAGGATCTCATGCCTCACCTACGAAGCTACAGAGTACGATGGGTAAATTTTCGTCTAAATTACGCAAAAATTAAAATAATACTGACATCTTATTTTAAAAGATATATTTACCAAAATTACACAAAAATATCTTGAAATACGAAAGAATAAATTTATTCAATAAAATCCCCAACCACAACCTCTAGACGGCTTCGGAGTCTTCTGCAACTCTTCTGGATGGTCTCATTGTTTAAATTGGTGAATGCTGCCATAATCCTTGCCTTCAGTTCATCTTTGGTGTTACAAGAAGTTTTGTTGGTCTCTCGCTCAATTGCTCCCCACACATAATAACAAAAGGGGTTAGAGTCTGGGGAGTTAGGTGACCAGATGTAAGGGGTAATGTGGTCGCCGAAATTGTCTGACAGCCATGACTGGGTGGTATGGTGTAGAGTCCTGTTGCCAGACATAGGGTCTTCCAGCAGCTACCCTCTTGACCCAGGGCAGAACTACCATCTCAATGTACTAGATGTAGGCCTCAATGTTGAGTCTGAGGCCATCACCAACAAATCTGGGAGTTCTTATCAGAACGAACAGAGTGAGTTTTCCGAGCTGCCCATAGCAGCCTGTATGACACGGACAGGTTTTGCGGCAATTTCTAACATCAACTCAAGATTTTTCTTGTTAAAAAGTTGAATAATTTTAACACATTCAACATTATGGGTAAAAAATAGTAAATTTTATAAAGTGTTTTTTTTTTTCGAGACTTATAGCATGAGCAAAACAAATTCACGGATTTGGACAAGACCCCCCCCCCAAGACCCCAGAATGAAGTTAAAATCGGCGAAAAATGTTCATCCTTTTATAGTCAGTTGTGCTTAGCTTAATTTGTAACGTATATAAATGTAGGTAGAAAAAAAGCAAATGTTGATATGATAGCGAGGGTCGCAAATCACTTCCTGGGGCCCCTAATCATTCTTGCCCCCGCCCCAGTCCGAGAGGTTCGGGGGTAGTACGCACCGGCCACCTATACTTAAAATTAAGCCGATTTATTTGTACTTGAGACAGCATCTTACACATTCGTATTATACGAAAAGTGCTATGAATCACTGCGCATGTTCATACCGACATATTAATTCAGAACTGGAAGAGCACTAAATTTAGGATTGCGGGAAGACAGCTAAATTTAGATGCGTGCATGTCTCGAGAAAAGCACTTCCCCACCCCCCCACAAAAAATAGAGCAGTATCCTCTACCTACAAATCATGCACCATATCATATGAGAAAAACATGCGCCAAGAAATGCAATACAAATTACAGAGGTATACAAGCCGTCTTGTACGAGTTTTGAGATGTTAATTAAGGTATATTCTAGAATATCAGGTCGCTTCCTTCATCGGTCACTACGCAGCATAGACACGTCTTATTTCGCCCCCTCCTCCGGATTCCTCTGGGGCGTCTATTTCAAACACGAGTACCACAAAAAATAACGTTTAAAGTTGGATAAAAAATAAATCCATTAATTCTTTTGAATATCTATCTATCTACTTATATATATATATATATATATATATATATATATATATATATATATATATATATATATATTATGAGCTGTGCTTTGGACACCGTGCAACGCAAAATCTGCAGCCAAATCAAAATCGGCATCGTTGGGTTTTGCAAGTTTATTTTCCGTGTGTGTGTGTGTGTGTGTGTGTGTGTGTGTGTGTGTGTGTGTGTGCGTGCGTGCGCGCGTGCGTGCGCGTGTGCGTGCGCGCGTGCGCGTGCGTGTGCAAAATAATATTAATGCGTATAATTATTTGATACTTACTTTTTCCGGTGCTTTCTTTATCCAGATAACCGTTTTACATATGACGTCACTTTGGACTAATTTGAATCCCAGTGCTCAAATAATGACAAAATATATCCAACAAAATTATCTGTATCAAAATAGCCAAATAACTGATGAAAATGTTTACAAATGTTGCGTTTTTCCCAAGTAAAAGAAGTGTCCAAGTTTATATTACATTTTTTTTTTTAAATATGAAATTTTACTCATTGACAGTGCTGTTTCATGCTTATAGATTTTTCAAAATGGGTGGCTGTTTATTATTAAAGCTCCCGAGATCTATTTTTCGTTTCACGTTTTACAAATTGAATGTGTCAGCGTGTAAAGAATACGAAATAATTTCACCCCTTTTTTGTTATATATATGAAGTATTTTAGGTAGCAAAAATTCATCGGAACAAGCTTTGTTACGATAAACCGTCAAGGAATGTCTGTTTAATTTGTTATCGTGTCTTTTGCAATTTTCTAATGTTGCACATCGGAAACAAAACTGTGCATAAACTGTCTAAAGTTCATGTTTCATTCTGTTTTTGTTCAACCGTCTAAGTCATTACCAAGAACAGGGTGTTTTGATAGAGATGATTTGATGGGCTATATTTTGTCATTATTTGAGCGCTGTGATTCAGATTAGTCACACGCACGCACGCACGCACGCACGCACACACACACATTTTGATTTGGATGCAGATTTTACGTTGCACAGTGTCCAAAGCACAGATCATAATATACACGTACAGCGTGGCAAGGGACAAAAGACAAAACATGACACCTCCGTATAACGTGATGGCTAACGAAAGAAGAGAATAATTTCCAAACTACATCGCCAAAAGGAGCTAACCCACATTCCTCCCCTATGGGCAGATAATTGATTTCGGTAAAAGTTACTAAAATAATACCTATTTTTTTATGGAAATATTACTTGCTTTCTCTGTAACCTTTCCCCCGTCCACAAGGTAAAGTTAAGACTTTATGTCCGATGATTTTTCCTATCTTAATAAAGCGCAGATTATGTCTTTTCAATCCATTACTTTTTTTAAACTGTCACACCTTGCCAGCATCAAACGCCCCTATAAAAGATCTTTAGCAAGAGCCTATTGTGAACGAGGCTTAATCAAATAGTATCCAGACTGTTGCTATGGTAACGGAGCTAAAATATGCAGAGTGAAGCCGTTTGGCACAGATTGACCTTAAACTCTGTCGCGTATGCACACTACGTTATAACCTTCTTGCTCACCAAAGTAAAGTGTGCAGAGTGTGATCGTCTCACCACACCACAAAGTTTTCATCAGTGACCATGGCTGGTACAGTAGTTTTTGAGCAAGCTCAACATTCCCCAGTACCACCAACCATCTTGCAACATTTTCCTCTTTTCAAAAATCAAATCCCACGTGAAAGGAACAAGACGTCGAAGAAATCTAAGAGAATGCGACGAGGCAGCTGCTCGCTATGCTAAAATGTGGGCAACATCAATAAAAACAAGATGCTGGATAAAGTGTGTGTCTTCAGAAGATTACTTTGAAGGAGATGAAATACCGATTTGATATGTGTTGTAATTTTCTTTTCATAGGATCAGTCCCGTTGCTTTTTGATCAGACCTCATATATACCGGGTGCCATGAGTAAATTGTCGCCATTTTATATTTTTAATTTCGCGCATACTCGTTCTTTTTATTTTATTTTATTGACTACAAAGTATAGTAGGGTCAGTTGGGCACCGTCTGTGAGAAAAAGAGCACCATAACGCAAATCACCCAGCCATAAATTTGGAAACGGCATGCGGTAATGCTTGGCATTCGCAACGAAAGCTCCAATACGAACATTTCAGAATGTTTGAATGTCAAACTGAGGACAGTGCAGAGGATTTGGAAAGAGTTAGATGAATCTAATGATGATCACGAAGCTACGGAAGCTCGGAAAAATCACTCTGATAAGAACCCCCCAAATTTGTTGGTGAGGGCCTTACACTCAACACGGACACCTACATCTAGTACCTTGATGGGGTAGTGTTTCCCTGGGTCAGGAGGGTGACTGATAGAAGACTCTATGTCTGGTAAAAGGACTCTGCACCATGCTACACATGCAAGACAACCCAGTCATGGCTGTTAGACAATTTCTGCGACGACATCACTCCTTACTCCCCAGACTGCAAACCCCTTCATTATAATGTGTAATGTGTGATGCGCAGTTGAGCGAAAGACCAACAAAACTCATTGTAACACCAAAGATGAACTGAAGGCAAGGATTATGGCAGCATTCACCAACATAAACAAGGAGACCGTCTAGAAGAGTTGCAGGAGATTCCGAAGTCGTCTGGAGGTCGTGATTGAAACCAATGTCGATTTTATTGAATAAATTTACTCATAAGTATTTCAAGATATGTTTGTGTAATTTTGGTAAATATATCTGTTAAAATGGGATGTAAGTGTTATTTTCATTTTTGAGTAATTTAGGTGACAATTTATCCATCGAACCCTGTAGAATGATATTATTTCTGTTCTATTACGGTTATAATAATTTGATTTGTTTACCATTTAAATAAGCTTTCTTTTAAAAAATACTATTAGAATTTTAAAATCATAACTCAGTGACGATGGAAAACAACTGAAAAAGGGCCCAGAAACATTAAAATTGAAGTTATTGAAGAGTATGCAGAAAAATTAGTAAAAGAGATATTAGACAAAAAGAATATTAAATAACACGAAAATTTCATTAGAAACAAAGAAAAGTGCTGGATTACTATGTAATATCAATCACACCTGAATGTACTATGGCCATAGCTCACCGTAACCACGACTAGAATATATATCACAGAGAACGGTGTAGTAGGACGCTTGTTGCAATCACTGTCAGAGATCTAGAAAACGACAAGTGTAGCTAGGTCGAAAACAAACAACTTCGATCCCAGACGTTCTGAAAAATCTCTAAGCAAATTCTCAATAGAGAAAAAGCGTCAGTGCCTACTATCATAAATGACCCTGAGGTCATCTCATCCTTATCAGAGTTTTTAATACGATTAGATGAAAAAGGTCATTTTTCCCGACATTCCCTCTCGTTTCACGAAGCACTGTTCCGGTAATATTTTTATCACAGCTCTTCACCCTAAGAAGGCTACCGGTCCAGATAAAAACCCAGTGGTTCTTCTTTAGTTAACCCCGATCTTAGTAAAACTATTTAACTGCTTAAATCCTCATTATGGAATGTGTCATGTGTACGCCCGGTTTTCAAGAATATTAGTGAGCGCTCATCCCTGTCTCAGTACAGACCCATCAGCTCCCTCAGAGTCATTAGCAATTTTATAAAGCTATAATCAACAAGAAGGTCGTTGATCACCTCAAAAGGAACAACTTTTAAGTGACAAGCAGTACGGATTTCACTCGGCTCGGCCCACTGCTGATACCCTGTTAAGGACGATCACATTAGATATTTCAAAAGGCTTTGACAAGGTCTGGTATAGAGGGTCGCTGCACAAGCTCTCCAACTATGGAATCACTGGAAGAATCAAGTTCTTCCTGAAGGTAGTTGTTAACGGTCAGTCCTCTGAAGCTAAATTGATCATCGCAGGCATTCCCCAAGGTTTACTTCTCGATTCAACTCTCTTTCTACTTTACATAAATTATCTGCCTAAGAGTATGCTCCAATTATTTGTGAATATCTATGCTGATCATACAATGGTATATGGATGCACTTCCAAATCTCCAGATGACCAGAGTTTGACAGCTGATCTTTCCTCTGATCTAGCTCTAACAGCTCAGTGTGGCAAAGCTGGCTGGTTACATTCAATGCCTCGAAAACCAAACAAGTGACGTTCCATCATCACCGAGCGAATCCTGAATGTTCGCCTATCGCGATGAACGATTGTCCTCGCAGGAAGCTCCCGTGTCTTCAGCGATTAATAGGATTCAAGATCAACCCAGATTTCAACTAGAACTCGTACATACGATCCTCGTTAAATATTCTTGGAATATGATCAGTTCCCTGTACCGCTCCAACAAGTAACTGATATCTTCTGCTATCCCCTGCCTTTACAAAGCCGAAAATGGAGGATCGGTGGAGTAATAGCGGCTCGGATTGAGGAATCGGAGAGCCGAGTTCGCATTCCAGTTGAATTCATTACATTCACTTACGTGCTAATACCCTTAGGAAATGTATGAATCCTCTTCTTCTCCCCAGTTATGGGTAAATAACAGGATAGACCGGGTTCTATAGCCTTGGATGGCAACTGGTCTACCGCAGAAAGAAATGGCAACATACTACGGGAAAAAATATCTGCCTCGTCAATCATGTATCGGAAGATATATGATCACCTAAGCGTGTGTCACGCATCGCAGATAACTGACTGCTGTCCTATATGTTGCCAAGTCTTCACTTTCCAGTCTCAATAGAGTTAAAAGGCGTATTTGCGTCCTTGTGGGTGATGAATTAATTTTCACCTTACAACTCATTTCCCATAGACCAAACGTGGCAAGTCTCCTATTACTCTGTTGTCATTTTCATGGAAGTTTTTAAACAAACTATATTCCTTAGTTTCACCAATTCTAACCTTCACGGCTAAGAGCAACTATGTCTCGCCCATTGTCACGAGCCACCTTCATTCGCTTCGTATTCCATTGAAGATGTGTAAATTCCACTAAAATATCTTCTTCCTACAAACCGCTGCTCTGTGGGACCGACACACAAGAGATCAATTCTACGGTCACTACAATCTTAACCTGTACAAGTTTAAGGTTAGCCGTTATCTTCTTCTCCACATACCCCCATAAACTGTGCCTCTTACACTGCAACCCTCTACATCGAGTGGCTCTTGGTGAACATTATTGCAAAAAAAATTCTTATTTACATTGTTCGGACTGTTGTTCTCATCTTCGTTGTCGTATTCACAACGTTTCGACCGTTGTACGCTCCGCCTTTTTTCAGGTGATTGGAATTTCAAACCGAACCTTTTATCCAATCACCTGAAGAAGGGCCGGAGCGTACGACGGCCGAAACGTCGGGAATATGGCAACGAAGATGAGGACAACAGTCCAAACAATGAAAATAGTGTAAATAATTACAATACCTCATCTCAGAAATATAGACAGGTAAAAACAATCCACCTTTGAACAATTTCTTCACTAATGAAAAGGAGACTTGATGAAACGGAGATGTGGTTCTACAAAAGAATGCTGAGAATAGCAAAGTCGGAACATGTGAGCAAGGAGAAAGTTTTAAGAAAATTATAACAATAAAAGGACTTTTATACGTTGAATCAGGAAAAATGTTGAAATTTCTGCGATACATAATGAGAAAAAAGGGTTTGAGAAAAAAGGATTGTAAATTTGACATTCATAAGTCATTTAAAACAAGAGAAACAGACGCAAATATCGAGTAACAACCTTGTGTAAATGGAGAGCAAAACATGAACTGGGATGGTGAGTAAAAGAATAAACGTTGCTGAGGGTCGTCTGTCCTTATGATTATTCGTTCATCATATTTTAACGACATACCTTATATGAATATTTTTTTATCTGTTAACGACAAGGATTGTTCAACTTCTGTCAAGAATGAGCATTGTAATTCTCACATCTTGAGAGGGGAGATGTGATGTATTACTAAATGCAGATTTGCTTTCCCTGTAACTATTTATATTGACCAATCAGCATAACGCTACTATCGGCCAGAGTCAGTTCCGCTATGGGTTGCTACACTACACGTTTTCACTCTTTATTCGCAGTTATCCTGCACGTTACAGTAATAACATAGCATAGTGTATTGTAATCGAATTGGAATGGTTTATTGATATGAGCAGCCTTCAGTGTAGTTTAAGATAAAGCATCTGCGATTATATTATCTTTGTCAAATATGCATCTAATATACGTGGAATTCTTCTTCTATGTGCCATGTCCCTTCAGGACATTGGTGATCATAGCTCTCCACCATTATTGGGCAATCTAAGTGCGGTATTTCTGTTGGCGAGCACTTATCTGATGTAGTTTCGAGAAAATAAACTAACGGTTTTTAGAGTGTGTAGATAGTAAAATTGCTTCGAGCAAAGTTTAGCACTAAGTCCGTATGATATGAACTAAAGAATCAGGGTTGGATGTATTATCAGTGGTCATGAATTAATAAAAGTTGACTAATAATTTTGCTATATACAGCAAGCTAATCTAACAGATAATTAGTAGTGAGTTCAATCATCAGTGAGCATCCCATATATTTGGCCTTGTGTCAAAACTAATGCTTAGTAAATAATAACTGTACAAAAACACTCGAGTTCTTTTTACTATAGAATGCATTGAAAATAATGAAGAAAGGGATTTTTCAGTACAGGGTTATCTCCAAAGGTTCCGGCTGCCACCACCTAAAATTATTTGTCTTCCCACTGTGAAAATGATGACCAATTTTAGTGTGCAATTACATACTTGTATCTCCCTAAATTAAAAACACTAGCGACGTGCCTGTAAAAGTAATTAAGAATTAATGTAAGCATTCCTGATATTTTAATTGATTCACTTCAAACAAGGCGATAAAGCCAATAAGGCGCAAGTGGTTACTGAGAGTGAAAGAAACAAAGACGTTGTTGATGGAAGCGGAAACAATAAAAGAGCAAGAAACGAGGAGATGGAAAATAATGATTAACGTTGCATTTACATTTTTGAAGATCGTAATTGACAGGGAAGCAAGAATCTGGAAGGGAGTTCCACAGTCAAGAAGTGCGAAGGAAGAATCTTTCAGCATAGAATTTTCGCTTACATCCTGCAATTTAAACAGTGAATGAGACGTAGCTGCCAATCTGTTAAATATTAATGTTTAACTTCATGAATTCGAGATATCAAAGAGGAAAGTCCATCAGAAAAATTACCATGAAAATATTTATCGAAAAGGCTACCTATCTATATACAGTGTAACCCGGATATAAGAGACCCGGATATAAGACAAAACCCGGATATAAGAGATATTTTATCTGGTCCCAAATTAGAGCATGCGTTAATGTATATATAATAGACCAAACCCGGATATAAGAGAAACCCGTATATAAGAGAAACCCGGATATAAGAGACTCATCCGGTCCCGAATACTCTCTTATACCCGGGTTACACTGTACGTAGTTGCCCTGTGCCTATTATACTAGGTTTCCGATGCCCTCAAAAATAATGGCACCTTGTAAGTCCTTCCTATTATTACAATATTTTCACATGTGGATCTTTGAATACAATTTACCCGATGATTATTGTCATACTCTGCTCTTTCACGGAATCAGTATTTTAACTCTCGGCTTCGTAAGCACCTTGGAACAATTCACTATTCTCATAACAAAGATACGGCAACTAGATTTTGTTAGTGCAAATTAAGTAATTCTAACACAGAAAAAGATTACAGATATTGCAGACAAGAACTTACAAATATAGTTGGCGTATTTCGTATATCGAAAGAGATTCTTTACTTCATATAAAAATGAGAAAGAGAAACAATATATATATATGTGTGTGTGTGTGTGTGTGTGTGTGTGTGTGTGCATATATATATTTATATATACAATATATATACCTTTGTATGTGTGTATTTATATGTGTGTGTGTATATATATATATATATATATATATATATATATATATATATGTATGTACCTATGTATGTGTGTGTATATATATATATACCTTTGTATGTGTGTGTGTATGTTTGTGTGTATATATATACATATATATATATATATATATATATATATATATAAAGGCCCCAGACGCTGCGCCAGTAAAGGTAGAGTTTGGGGGTAAATGATACGCTGCGATAGTATTACGAGGGATATTATAACATCTGCTGTTACCTTATACAAAATGAAAGGATTGAATTAATGGAACGAGCAGAAAGATTCCTGCTATCGTTGCTCTATGGAACATCTTTTATCATTTGTAACAGAATCGTGACCGACCTGGATGTGGATGTAGAATGCGTTTTGCATAATTAAGAGTGCCATTAACCAATTTATTTTGGGATGAGAGCAAATCACTCGAACAGTTTACAAAACAAGTGTTCACTATTCTATTAATATCTTAATTAATAATCAATACTATTTTTAATTGATAATTCTTGATTATGCATCGAAAAATTATGTGTTTGCATTATCTATTTTTTAGTTTTCTTTAGGTGAGGGAAGCAGAAATATGAATATTTTTGTTGGGGGAAGCAAACATTTAAAATTTTAATTTAAATGTTAAGATCATACGCAAACCCGCACCTACAAGAAAACATATGTAGTGCATTATTTAAACTGTGACAAAACGTTACCAAGCAATCGGCTTTTGCAAACCGGAAGTTAGTTTTGGAAAATAGAATTTTAAATAAAATGTATTTGCGCGCTTACTCAGTAGTAGTAGTAGTAGTAGTAGTAGTAGTAGTAGTAGTAGTACTACTACTACTAATAATAATAATAATAATGATGATGATGATGATGCAAACCAAAGTAAGCTACTGAATGATATTTCAAAATATTTAGTGGTTTTATATAAACCCCTTGCGTATTAGTAGCTTTATTGTATTGCTTGAGGTGAAATTATTTAAATAAAGTTAACTCTTTCAAGAGGACCGGCCATAAGCAAGAAATTTGAAGGGAGATAATTCAAATAAGAATTTATTGACTCTGAGTAAACGTAATAACGATTTTATTTTTAAATAGAAAAATGCCCTTATCTTACCCACAGGCATATACGCGGGCACACGTATATAATAATTTTACATATTTGACAATCATTTTGCCTTTGGATATTGATTTATATAATGTAAATGTTATGTAACGGATATCGCATTCAAATTTCTGATGTCTGTTGTATTAACTTTTGCACTAGGCTATACTTAACTAAACAGCGGAAACATTAAGCATTACCCAGAAGATACACGCATTAAAATTTCTATAAAAAACATTATATATATATATCTGAGTGTTGACTTAAGTGTTCACTTTTATATTTATATTTACATACGCTCTATCTCATAAATATAGCACACCTTATATATATATATATATATATATATATATATATATATATATATATATATATATATATATATATATATATATATATATATATATATATATATATATATATGTATAAAATTTTATTTTTCCGGTATAGTGGTACAGTGCTTATTCAGTATGGAACGCCTATTATTTTTAAATATTTTTCTCTGCGGCATGATTATTTTGTTCCAGTTTAATAAACTTACATTAGATTTCAGGGCGCGACGTTTATTTGAACCGGCACGCTTGTTTTCTAAGTTGAAAAATTCAAAACGATATGACTATTCTAGACGACACTTGCATTTGGGACAAAAGAACACCACATAGCCATATACGCAGACCACTCAGTGAGGAACGTCCTCACTATAACTGACTTACTGACCATTATACTATGTCTCTTTCTTTACCCCTTTCGTGCGTACCAAAATCACATGCGATTTTTAGCCAGTAACCAAACCGGCTTATCATCTTTCTTAGATCTGTTCCAGTTTGATTCATCTAGGTAACCCCAGCTGCATTTGTCTTATATTTCTATCATTTTATCTCTTACATTTTGATAATCAAACCTGAACCCAACAGGAGATAAAAAAGGCTTATATTTGGAAAAAAAAAATTTGAATAAATGTGTAAATGTACGTATATAAACTGAGATATCGTATACGCATGCGCACAAGCCAACACTTATTAGAATTCCAATGTATAAATAACAAAAAAAAAACTTTTTCGTTAGAGAGAGAGATGGAGAAGGCAAGAAAAGATATATATAGAGAGGAGGGGGCAAGGTAAGCGCAGGTACACGGGCGTTCCTCTGTCCTATACACAGGAATAGAATAAATAGATATCCAATAAGAGAGAAACGGAAATGAGAATAAAAACGTAGGAAAAAAATAAACTAAGCCAAGACTGGCTTGATTGTACTTACATAAGATATCAATTCATGTTGATGTTATTTCCATATCAAAATGCTAATAAATGCGTCGAATTGTTTGTTCATTCTAAATTGGGATTTTTATAGTCTAAATACTTCATTAAAAACGTTAAGATAACATACAATTTCTGTACACTGAGTTATATTTTTTTACCAAAATATTCTAAAACGCTGCAAAACGAATGCACAAATTAAATAAAAAAAGAATAAAATTTGTAATTTTTCTTTATTATTTAATATCATTTACGAGGATGTGTGAACAGAATAGAAACGTCATAGTTGTTTTCTTATCATGCTCACACTTAGAGTTTGCATTTATAGTAACATCTAATATTCCCACCAGCAAGACTAATATAGGGAACTGAACACGAAAAGTTTTTTACACAAAGTACAATAAAGTTGGGAGTGGAAGGTACTAGTTCAACAAATTTTACTGAATAATGGATCTCAGACTTTACGAACGGTGCTAGAAATCCATGCATGTTTTTATCTATAATAAAAATATGCATTTTGTAATATACGTTTTAACATTTTCGTATTATATTTTGATAGATACATATCAACCTTACATTTTGACAGAAGGAATATATAAACACTGTTGTAAGTGATCACCTAGCAATTGAATTAAAAAAGTCAAACAAATTATGTATACACAAATATCTCCTTTCCTAAAAGAAATACTACTTTCTCAAACTAACATATATGACTATAACAATTTAAAAAATAAAAGAAAACTGTTAAATTCAAAACCTATTCTTTAAAATATATAATACGTAAATTAATCTGAAACTAAAATAATATAAATAATAAATATATATTTAAAAAAAATAATCATTAACAACATTTACTAATTTTTGTTTCTTAGACATTAAATTATATCATTTAGCATCCTCCATAATTTACCTTAACTTTTAGTTTGTATTTACTCAAACCCCCACGAGGTCAGGTTGTGACACAAGGTCGGTTTAATGTGGGTAGCCCGAGCGCATGCACCCGGGCAAGGAACAAAAATTCCCGGAGCCCTTGCAACCGTCGGTTGCGCTGGCCTCGGTGCGAGCACCGATCCTTCTCTCTAGTCCAATG
>OZ038486.1:37603180-37730680 GCA_964036315.1 Acanthosepion esculentum | reverse complement strand
CAGGCATGGACTTTTTACACTTGTAATCGCTAGATGTAACCATAAGTTTTATGATAACAGTTTCTTCTATCGCATTTCTCGCTTATCGAACTCTTTTCCAGCATCTAGTTTCCCATTCAACTTTGATCTTCAAAAATTTAAATGTAATGTCAATCATTATCTTCTGTCTTAATTATTTATAATTCTTGTTCTTTTATTATTCTCACTCCTTAATAGTATTTTTCTATTTTCATATACTCTCTAACACTGAGTAACCTCTTGCGGCTTAGTGGGTTTATTGCCTTGCTTGGTTTGAAATTATTAAATTATATATATATATATATATATATATATATATATATATATATATATATATAGAGAGAGAGAGAGAGAGAGAGAGAGAGAGAGATAGATAGATAGATAGATGTACACGAGGTGGTGCTGAGGTGTAAGGCTTTGGCTAGAACCACTTTGCTAAATCTGCCCAAATGACTAAATATATGAGATTTGTTTGAGAAATGTCATCTTGGCTGTACTTTTCAGCACCTCCACGTATGTGTGTATGGGGGTGTATACCAGATTGACATGAAAACTACCTTTAATAAAAAGCTCTTTTATGACAATAACACTTACCTTAATTCTTAACCACTTAAAATACCTTTTTTTATCATGATTTGCAATGCGCAGTATACTTATTTGTGGCCTTATGTAAAAATAAAGCCAAGCTTAATAAAAATCAATTCCACCAATGTATCTGATTAAGATACAATCAACTCTAAATGACAGTTTTCATTTTTGCTTAACTACCAGGATTTTAGGTAATATATAGAATCATTTAGATGAGTGAAATTCTTGCTATATCTGTTTCATAAATCCTTCTCGTTATATCAAGTGCTACATCTATTCATAATACTTTGAAGGCCAATCAAAACAAATGTCTAAAAAAAAATCTGTTTATTCTAGCAAGATCAGTAGAACAAGTAATGTTTTACTTGATGTGTAATTTATCTTGAAAACGGGTATCTACCTGACTCGGTTAAATCTAGCACGAGACGATGTGCTTTGGAAGAGGGGACAAGGCCAGAATATGACTGACGTACCTTCCATGAAATTCGGTATTCGAGCTGTTACCTGTTGGCTCTGGGAGATTTGATACTAACGTGTCTACTGAGAAACGCAAATAAAAGGTAAATGCTTTTTATTATTGTTTTTAAAATTTGAAAAAAAATAACATAAAAAGTTTCTCTTTTGTATTGATGTTCGTGTTCTTTATTTTTAATTCTCAAACGAACCAATCTTCCTAGTTAGCAACAGTTAAATTCTCTAGACTAGTATTCTAATGATATTCATACAGAAAAATAACACTTAATTGATCTTTGATTTGTAATAAGTACTGTTAATTTTGTAACGCTTGTCGTTTATCATAAACCAACCTTAATTCATGAAAACAATAAATTAGGACAATAACAACCATGAAAGAATTACACCCAATAGACTTTTTGGGGCATACAATAGGCAATATTAAAATTGGTCGGGCTGAAGCAAATATCTTGATTTTCAAAAGCATAAAAGAAATAATTAACCTTCCTAAATACCTGTCTATATTTCTGAGGTGAGGTATTATATACACTATTTACATAATTCGGACTATTGTCCTCATCTTTGTTGCCATATTTATTACAACGTTTCGGCTGTTGTACGCTCCGGCCTTCTTCAGGTGGTTGGAATGTCGAACTGAACCATTTATTTCGCTCACTGGGGTAGACTGTTCTAGTTCCACGTGCCATGTCTAATGGATGTCAGTTATCAGTTATCTGTTAATTCCCCTCTCCAGTTCCCCAGGTATTGAACTCACATTCTTTGGGTCCTGTCACTGGATCTAACCAACGCTTTTATCCACTGTGCCATGTGTCCTTGAGGACAACTGTGTATGAATTTCTGGGTATTATAAACCTAATGTCTTCAGCATCATTTTTTACCAGTGCTCATATTGCAATTTTTGCTGTTATCACCATGTTTTTACCAGAGCTCATATTGCAATTTTTGTTGTTATTATCGCTTTTCTCTGACACTCCTTATTACTGGTTCCCATATTGGATTCATTTCTATGCTTGGTCGGCTCAGGAGATTTTTGTGGCCTAGCATATGTGCTGATTCCTTAAATTTACTAATTTTCCAACGGTGTTCTTTGTCTATGTAAATTATATGTAAGTCTTCCTAAATACATACATTTTTCGCAGATATACTTTAGAGTGCAGTTGATAAGTTATTCATAGTCACAATTAATACAATAAATAGACTCCTACTTACTGTGGTAAAATTTAAAACTGCATTGTTTTTACATTTTTACGAAGTTTTTGAAATCTAAAGGCGTGTGCTGATTTTCTGTAGCGGTAACTTTGAACGGTGTCATTTTTAAATGTTCGGAGAAATGGACATGTTTGTCGTAGAGAAAATTCATCCATTTAGTAAATACTATCCATCTCGGATAATGAAGTAGAAACATATTGACAGTTATGTTATTTCAGTTCTCACTTAATCTTTTAGGGTGGTGTAATGTGGAGAGGCTACGAACGAGAAACTGGCGAGCCAATTTCGACTTCTGGTTGAAAACGTTACATTCATTTTAGAGCAAATACCCTTGGGAAAGGTATGAATCCACTTCTTCTCCCCCAGATATGGTTTAAGAGAATGATTGACTGGACACCCTAGCTTCTGAATTCACGTAGCCCTAGTGGGGACAATCTTTAACTTTGAATAATATCCACTCAGTATAAAAACAGGTTGACTATGTAGGTGTTGAAAATGGGTTTGAGCAAATGAGTATACCCGGAAATGAGCTAAAGATGAAAAAATCACACAGATCCGTAGTATGCCTTCAAGCCGAGCCGAGTCTGAGTGTTTTCTATGCCAAGAATTGGAATTGAATTGACTGACCACAACCTGTTGCAAAATCTTGTATTTAACTCTTTTCAAGAGTTACAAATTCCGTGGTTTTTAAATTTACTCAAACCAACAGCGAGTGGTTAAAAATTCACTCTATACCTCGCGATCTGTTTCTGCTACGTCTGCACATTTTTAATCTTATTTTGGTCGACTTTTTCTTGAATCCTGCTGTTTAAGCTAATCCTAATTTGTGTTGCTTCTTGACATGCCTCTTAAAGGCTTTACATAGCAAATATTTTAATTGTTTAAATGTTGAATATTAATGCAACCCATTGAACCCATGCAAACTGCAGAAGCCAAGCAGTGCAAATATGACACAATATGTTACCATAATTGTTAATCCCATTTCTCTCATAGTAACTGATGTTTGTGTTTCCCTGTAAAATAGTACACTACGTTTCTTTGTTTTGTTTCTGTAGGCAAGAAAAAAAATGAGCATGACGTCATTAGCCAAACGCGGTTTCAACTCAACTACAACTACCAATCCCTTATGGTTGCTTTTACCTTAAATATATCCCCAGCGTCGTCGAGAGATATTGCGTCAAGGGACAAGTTAAGAGGGGGGAAAAAACGAAGACAATCCCTTTAATCTTATTTATTTTTTTATCCGTATTACATGCATTGCAAGTCGGCGATTTTGTTTTATCTTAATGTGATGCGTGCACATGGCTAATAACTTATCATGGGTGTTTCTTCTTGTTTCAACAATTTAATGAGATAGTCGACAAGAAAAAAATATGGCTGATGTCCAACAGACATTAAAAACTATATTTGCTATGGTAATTTTATTCCTTAAAAAAAATCATGCAGTTAAAAATTTGATATTCATATGACAGTTTGAAATACAGCGTTTTTCAGTATCTAAAGCAGCGTTTTTCAATCTATGCGACCTGAAAGGTAGCCAGGTGCTCCCCAATTTAGCAGGAGAGTAATTTATGAATTATTTTTATATTAAAAAAAAAACAAAACACCACCACCACATTATTTTTAAAACGCTAGAAACACCAAGCAATGTAATTCTTAAAAAATAGATGCTTATTTCAGAAGACTTCTTTAGAATTTTCCTATTTTCAAATTTCAGGACTTATTTTTCCTTATTAAAATTTAAAGTGTGCCTAAGAGTTTTAGTTATTCGACAAGTGTGCCCTGAAGTGAAAAAGGTTGAGAAACACTGATAAAGGATTATCCGCTTGGAATTAAGTCGAAATAATATGTTTTATATATAAAAAAAAAAACATATCAGCTTAATATTTTAAAGATTCCTACTAGAAAAAAAAAAAGCATTGCAGCAGAAATAAATTTAATTTAGACCTGAAAGCGGGGAATTATTTCAATGTTCCTAACTGAAACATGAAGTAATGCGCCTTGCATTTTTTATGGACAGTATAGTGAATAACTGATATTGAAAGAGCTTTCCGATGCAGTGTTTTCTTATGAAGTTAATATTCTGCTGTTGGATTTGTTATTGTTACTTGTTTTTTTTTGGGGGGGGGGGTTAATATAGCATAGTTAAATTTCCTAAACGGCGTCTTCATATCTTTCTTAATTTACCAAAACTGATCAATGGTATTTTTTTTAATGAAGTTAATTTTTAGTTAGAAAATGTTAAGTGCTAGAAATAAATGTTATAATGTTACAAAAAAGCGCTTTTGCAACTTAATTTTTTCATGACATTCTCAGACGTTTTAAAATTACAAAAAACAAAAAAAAACAAAACCAAAAACAAAAAACAAACACACAAAACATTTGAACCTCAAAAAATATTTAAAATAAAAACAATATTCTTACACGGAGTGGTGAAGGCTCGGTGTTGAACCATTGCCAGCGAATTAGTTTTGCAAACTATAACTAATGCAATGAATTTGATCTTCGTTGGTCTCTTAGACTCGTACGTATGGGTGTAGTGTGTGTGTGCTGGCATTAGGTCACCAATCTGTAACGGCGTTGTCTCATCACTGGCATACAGTGTTAGAAGACGATAATGTTTTTTTTTTAGTGGAGTTATTAGTTGCATGAAGCTTTTTTTTTTAAAGAGATGACGTATGGGGCACGCGATTTAACTGGAAATTAAGAATCTCCGGTGGGGGGGGGGGGCAAGACCGGTCTTATCACTATGACATCCTGTGGTTAAGGAGGTTTGTACCCTTTCTTTTTATACCGTTTATTTAAAGCAGCGTGCAAATATTGTCAAGTGAGAATACATTTTTGTAAGCATTTCTATTTTGTCAGTTGTCCACTTCGAAGGCACTCCCTCTTGGTGTTCACTGCTGTTAATACCATGTAACCATTATAAGCCGTCACGCATTATTTAGAATAAACCTGGGCGCCATCAAGTCATCAGTTTTATCATGCAAGGGAATTACTCAGCCTGGTTCCCGTAAATTCCAATGGGTCATGGAAAAAGTTTTAATTACGTCGATATTATGGTGAAAATATATAAATTAAAAACCTTTCATTTCCCACGACTGCTCTTAAACTGCCATTCCAACTGTTGCTATTTTCTCGCTAATATAAACAATTTGAGTAAATTTGAAGAGAGTTTGTCTACTTTGTACAAATACCATTGAGAAACATATGAATCCAGTTCTTATATGGACCCTTGCTACAAATGTTTCCTCGCTGACATGTTACAATAGTTCATGAGCGATAACTTTATCAAACTATTCACACCGGCAATAGCAGCTAAAATCTGTTACCAATTTAATCAACCTTGTCAGGCTAGTCACTACGTTGATCTTATAAAAATAATAAAAATGATTTTCAGATCATCTTTTTCATCCGATTGTGGATTTTTAAAAATTTTTATTACCAAAAGGTTTCAGTGCATTCTGATAAATCCCCTTCGAAGATTAAGGCAATTGTTTGAAAACATTCTGTAGGATAGATATTGACCAATTTTAGTTTTGTCCAGCACAAAACCCACAATAGTCAAACATCCGGAAAGGGGCGCTTCATCGAACCGACTACACGAGCCAGAGTTTGGGCGAGTTTATGGGTACTACATTTGAAAACATACATACCTTCCTTCACCAATATTGTTAAGCAGGCGGCTAGTACATTTTAATGAATACATGTATATTTACATTCTCCCTCTCGTATACACCAGGATATTAACATCTGAACCTTCAACTGTATCATGTATGTATGTTTGTATATAAGACTGTGAATTTTCTTTTTAATCCTTACTTACATAAGGTCAATACACAAGACTATAACAGATACATGGTGGGAACGGACGTTGTTATAAGACAACCTCCCACAACCACCATGGATTTATACCACAAATAAGCATTCAAAGAGATAAGAGTAAAATCAGATAGTTCCATGAGCTTGTGGGTGCCTGGTGTATGTGATGTCAGACTATTGAGGACAAAAAGGTATGTGCTTAATTAACGCTCTCCGTATTTGAAGGAAGCAGTTGTGTGTTCGCTGTAAAGGTTTTCTAGAGGTATTGAATTCTACGTTTCACACTGGAGAAGGTTGGTGGCAAAAGAGGCAGAGCCAATTTGCTTCCGGAAATAATGGTATTTGATTCGTCAGCTGAGTGAAAGCCTTTCCGGTTTTATTTTCCGATGGTGGAATTAAATGAAAATTGCTAACAACGATCCCCTTACACTTGTAAATCGCGAGTGACTGGGTTGGTAATTTCATTTAGAGAATTTAATTTTAACTAACAACATCCATATGATATCGTTTTGAGGACTGGGTTTCCGGTTCCCACTAAAGTCTACTTCACCTCTTAATGTCTGCCTAAACTCTGAAATTTTATTAACTACTCGAGAAAAAAAAATTATATATATATATAGATAGATGAGTCTATCGTTTGGTTCACACTTTCCCTTTAAAAATAAATCAATTCACCCCCAAGCAAGCCGACAATCCCATGAAGATGCAAGGAGCTACTGGGAGTGAAAGAGAATATAAATACTTTAGAAGGGACCGGAAACCCAATCCTAAACAGGAAAGGGATAAACTACTAATCCTGTTCAAAAGACCGGTGTGAAGTGTGAACCAGACGATAGGCGAAATAATCTACTCCCCGTTTTTCGGTTGCTTCTAAAGCTTAATTCTTTCACTTTGCGTCTTAGTGGCATTATCACTCTGTTTGGGATAAAGGGATTAAAATATAAAGTCGCATATGTTGTGACAATACAAACTGCAGTAGCACTCTTCTGCATTTATCGAGAAAAGAAATTGAATGATAGAACTAGTCAAAAAGTCTGAAGTTTTGTACTGTGTCTTTCTTATTGTTATACTCTGCTTTAAATGAGATCCATTTCCCTACTTCAAAACCTGTCGGTCGGATGTGAACGCTAAGAAAGCAAAAAACAAAAGTTGCCCACTGCGCAAGGGCTGAGACTCACATCCGTCTCGTAAAACAAAGTCCATCCAAATCTATAAAATGCAATTTAAAAAAGAGCCAGGCAATAACGAACTTTGTCGCTAAAGCAAAAATGAAGAAAAAAAAACAAAAAAACAACGCTGCTGAGTTATGATCCACCTTGTCTGCTTTTAAGGACTTCGCTCACGACATTGAAAGCAGCCGCGGCAAGCAGTTATCGTCACTACCAGTGACCTGCCATACCGACCTTATTCTCCAAGTCGTTTCTTTCGCCCCTAAAGATACATTCCACCTTGATCCTCTTGTAGCGGAACGGGCCCTGTGTATCACGGAGTGTGATGGTTTAGCTATATTTGTTGCGTGTGTCAAGGGCTGTTCGCCCCAATTATTTTTATTTTGTCTAGGAAAGGTGTGGAAAGGATTATGTCATTATGCTGGAGGTCGCTATCCCATGAGGTGGAACAAAGCAAATTATATTTAACGTGAAATAGTAATGGTAAAAATACAAAACAAAACGTAGAGTTGAAAACATAATTGAATTTATTAAGTATTGATGTACATGCATGTGAACTGATAAGTTAGACGCAGTTACGACTCTTTGATTAGGTAATACGTGTACCTAGACTCATAACGAATAAGTTGATTATTAAAATGCAGTTTAGAAGATTGAGTATGTTTTGAATTGTGTTGAATCGTGTATTATGCAAATTGGATAAAAGATGCTGGAATTATACTTGCATGAATTGTTGTAAAGTTATTTTACGTCTGACTGCATTAGTCAAGACGGGAGTTCTTTAAGAGTCACATTTTGGCAGCGGTGTTGTGACGTAGAGAAGTTAGGTTCGAGAGTCCGCATGTCGAAATTGAGAGAGCTACGAAACAGAGAGAAAGAGGGAGAGAGAGAGCGAGAATCACAAGTGTTTGCTTTTTATATCATGTTCTCTCACGTGACAGGCTCAAACTCAATTGGCGCCTAAATTGATCTTGCGCATGGGAGCGATCTGATTGATCGATACTGACCAATCAACAAGCTAGATTGACGGTGATTAACCAATGAATGCCTGTTGATATTTTGTAAGTATGATGTTGGTAAAATCGTAACAGGAAGAGTGCATTTTCTAGCAGAGGGTAAACTAGCTATTGTGGACGACTCCACACTATATGGGCAATACAAAATTTTATTTTATTTTTCACCTCACCGGCGTTACCGATTTCGTTTGTTATCTCGCACGTTTATAACCTTACTGAACTGGTAATACAGAAAAAAAGGTTGATAATTACGACCTGATTTTAACTTAAGACAACGTTGAACGATACGAGAAAGTAAATAGTGGGAAGAGGGCGTTTTCAAATGATCTCACTCCTTTCTAGAATTTCATTAAGAAAAGGATATGCTTGGATGTGAGAGAATCTAAAAAGCTTAAGTGACACGCTATTACTAGCATGTAATAGATAATGAAGATAAAGCGCGGCAATGTCTCGTTATAAATTTACTAATTGTTTTAACAGCTACGTTTAAGCCACTATATTCTTTAAAAAAAAAAAAAAGAAGTTAAGAATCGCATTTAATTATCTTTGAACAGAATTCATATTTAATATACATTTATCGCGACAATGTCTAACTCTTTGCAAAAATTAACACACTGAGGGCAACCTGCCCGAATTTCATGTTAGCAATAGAAATATTTGCAGTATTCGAAAATAAATAAAATAAATATTCAAGGAAGGAGTCAGTGAGAAAAACTTTGGGACACAATGAAGAGATTTGGAAAATTTTACACTCACAAGAGACACTGAAAGCGAGAGAGAAATGGAGAGTCAACCTAACAACCTTGTTTTTAAATGGATGGCATAACAGACTGGGTGGGATAGTAAAAAAAAAAAAAAAAAAAAAAAGAGAGAGAGAAGAAGAAACATTAAGAGCTGTATAGAATAGGAAGTTGTGGAGATATAAGACAGTATAAAGGTATGTAAAAACTTCAGAAGCAGGTCTAAACTACACAAAGGATCAACATATCAAAATGGCAGATCAACCCCTCCCGATATAACTGAAATAAGATCAGAAAATTCAAGACGATCACAAAGTATATATTTTCAATCAATCGCTGTTGGTGTAAAAATAAATAAATAAAAAATAAGATTAGTTTGTACATTCGTATGCTTTCATGATACACAGATATCAGTTAATTCTGATCTTGTCAGAAGGGTGAGGGTTAGTTAGGCAATATAAAACGAGAAATATTTCCTTCAACGATCGCGCAGTCCAGACGTGTCATGACGTGCTTCGTCTGTTACCACGCTGGAAAGGTCGTACTAACATTCATCATGAACGTAGAAATTGTTATCGTTAAATATTTCTCTATTTGTTTTATAGGTGGGTACAATTATACGGGACAGTTATCTGAATGACCTTTTGTAGTAAATTATCCTTCTCCAATATATACTATTTCGAATGTAACCAAGTTATCTCCCTTATGGTGTATTTAGCAACGGTGGATGTAGAGGGCATCTTGTTTCAAAAATAATTACTTTCATGTGTAAACTATAAAATATTTTATTTTGCAACTGTATGAGACTACTAGGTCATATAAGATGAAGTAAAATGCCAGGTCATCTACACAAATATACGCCAAGCTATTCATTTTAAAGAGGAATGCTAAGTGGGAAAAGAAAAATGATAGCGTAGGATCTTTTCTCGTTTTAGATGGGAGAAGGCGCCCAGTCCCAACTTAAGTGGGGTATGTTTAATATCGACGCGAGCGTGACAGTCGCAGTAAGCGTGTGTGGGGGATAGGAGAGGTCTGGGTAATTTTGTCCTTGGCTCATATGCATACCCCCCACCGCCTAAAGAGATCTTGTGTCACATCCATCTTGAAGACCAGGTAAATAAGTCATTCGCTTTGTAACAAGAGTACACAACTCGCATTGTTTTATGCAGTTGCTCCCCTTGATAAGTGTTGATTAACTTTTGTAATATTTGGAAATTCAAGATTCAGCTGAAATGGTTCAGAGTTATTAATGCCGAATTGCAGCGTCTTGAAATGTTCTATTGTATACAGGTTCAAGGGCTCAAGTGAAGCTTTAGTCTAAACTGAACAGCTAGCAGTTATTTCCAACAACCAGTTAATTGCAGACACCAAAAGCAAAATATTTGAGCCACTGGAATGTGAAAGTAACAGAAATTAGCTTGTTAAATCTATTTTAAATCCATTTGGTAGAAACATTTTGGCCAGTAATTTACAGTCACCAAATTTAAGTATATTTCTTGAATATACCAGTCAGCTTTCTAAAAACATCTGCCATACAGATTTTAAGTGAGTCTCCATTTTTTTTTTTCTTTTCATGCTTAGTAAAGCAATTTATTCTGACCTGACATTTTCCTATAAAGGTTAATATATGCCACTTCAATTTTCTCAGCCTCTAGCAATATTCTGATATCATTTGAACTTCAGTCTAGAGAAATGGATGTAAAACTTTCATGTATTATGTTTTGCTCGAAAGAAATTTAAACTTACAAGAAATATTAGAAAGCTGTCTACAAGTAGTTATTTTCTCTTCACATTAATATAGATGAGAGAATTTTTCTCACCCAAACAGATGTCTAGAAACACTTTAGCATCACCCAATTGTTCTTTACACTTTTACAATTATATGCCTACAGTAAATCTATCTGGTTTGTCTTGCTGAACAATCTTTTCTAATGCATAGAGAAATGTCAATGTTTATAGTTCAGCTTTTTAAACTGAAAGATTCATTCATCTCAGTGGGCACCACACAAGTGACAATTAAAAATAAAAATTTCGAAGAGTCTGGGTTAATTTCAAGAAAGTTTTACCTGTTAGAATTGTTTTAACGTTACAGTATTTTTCTACAGCCATCAGGATTTAAAAGTCTAGTATATTTAGGTAGAGCTGGGCAAGACACCATTAATTAACAAAGTTAAATTAAATCATTAACGAAAATGTTAAATCATTAAACTAACTTCCATTAATGAAAATAAGTAGATTAAGTTAAATGTAATGGAAGTTAAATCATTGAATGTTACAAGAGAAAATTATTCAATCAGATAACTATACAATATAGAGAATAGAGGTATTTCAAATCAAACATTACTCCCCTAGAGCTCATATCTATATCTCCAAATAGAAAAGAATGAGAATAAAATTCCAACATTCAAATCATTAATTTAAAAACACGGCTCAATACAAGAGTAGAGCAATAAATATTTATTTAGTGTTACATTAGAACAATTAAGTTACTACAAAATTGTACATTGTCTCAACATTTAATCAGGTAGTTAATGAACAATTTTATTTAAAAATTATGAAACATTTCCATAAAAAAGGTAAAGATATCAAAAAGGAAAAGACAAAAAAAAGAAAGCATAAGAAATTAACACTAAGAGAATAGAAAGAAAAGGGCAAGAGAAAGTATTCAAAATTACAAAAGAAGAGGAAAATTAAGAAAATAACATATGTTGATACAAGTTAAGCCAATGAAATTATGCTGAAGAGTATACCAGGTATAGATATAGAGAGAGAGAGAGATCATAAAATATTGAATTTATATAAACAATAACCATAATGCTAATGCAGTTCTTAATTTGAACCATAGAAAGAACCCATGTAGTTGTAGAAATCCCAACCAATGTTGTTTACGTAACAAATGCTTAACTAAATCCCTTGTGTATAAGTGCTCCATTTCATCAGTAGAAGATCCAAGGATTAAAATATATATTGGGAGTACAATGAATGATTTTAAAAAACGTTTTTGTATAAATTATCTCCCATCCTTTACCAATGCTGATAAGTGAAATAAAACTTCACTTTCTAAATATTTTTCAAAATTGAAAGGAAGACAAAACAAAGTTAAAATGGAAAATTCTCAAACAAGCTAGAATCCCTAGATTGGTGTGACCCCTGCTTCCTGTCTGCAGGAGAAAATGGAAATAAATTCTTGAATAGTGACATTAAATCAAAGATATGAAACTATGGTAAATTGCAAACATTAAGAATGTAACCTTACAATCTTGCTAAACTTCATAACTCAATCACTCCTCTTGTTATATTATCTGTATAAAGATTGTTACCATTAGTGACTTATTCTAGCTTTAGGTTAGATATTGGTTAGTATTCATAAATTACTGATAGTATGCTTAGCCATGCATTGGCTTATTTTTTCTTACTGCATCAATAGTTTTTAATTTAAAATATAAAAAAAAAAAGTTTCGCAAAATTTGAAAATGTAGTTTATGTGTTAACATCTTCACATTTACATTTGAATTCTTTCAGCATAATTTCATTGGCTTAACTCGTATCAACATTATTTTAACTTTCCTCTTCCTTTGTATCTAATTTTGAATATACTCTTTTGCCCCTTTTCTTTCTATTCTTAGTAGGGTTAATTTATGCTTTTCTTTTCCTCTCCCTTTTATGGATTTATTTTCATTCCTTTTTCTCTTCATAAGAAGAGCGAGTAATATTTTTTCCAAAAACACCCAATTCAAATATTCTTAAAATTTGAGGGATTGGGAGTTTCTATATTTTATCATTCTTCCTCTTTTCAATTTATTGCTGTCATTTTTAACAGATGGTGCCCAGCTTTCATTAATCACTTTATTCATTTGAATATTCTGCTTCCCTCTTTCATTTTTCTCCCAATCTTGATTCTATATCTTTAATCAAATGTTGAAATGAAATAAGGATTCAAGTTTAAATGCATAGCAGCCAATTGTTTTTCATTTAGGGGACCTTAGTCCTCTAATACAGAACAATACGTATGAAATATTTTGCTATTGAGGGAATAATTCATGTATAATACCCATTATATATTTTGTAATGGGTATTAACTATTAATATTCTATTTGCTTATTGTCATTGTGTTCAGATGTAAGCAGTTCTTAGGAACTTTTTCTGACAACCTTCAATACAAATTGATAATCTGGGATAATTGATTTTATGAATGATATTTAAGCTAAGCATATTTAAGCTAAGCATATCATTTAGGTATTTAGTTTTATGGCTTATTTACTTTCTAAAATAAGAGTGAAAATTTAAATTTTACAAAGATAATCTGCCTTATTAATTTTACCTATTATAATTGATTCAAATTCATCAAAAATTCACTTTTGTTTTAGAAAGTCATTATCAAAACTAACATTCATTAGTATAGCATTAATATAGTTTAATTCATGAAAAATGATTTAACATTTTTCCATTGAACGTCTTATATTTGTATGACGTAGATTTCTGGAAAGTTTGAAAAGTTTGTGGTTTTAGAGCAAAAACAAGTTAAGCCTTCAATTTATAACTATGTAACACAAGTTAACTGATTAACAGTTAATTCATTAAAAAAAAAAAAAAAAAAAACCTTAGTTAATAGTCAACTTTGATTACTGGTGCTCACTTGTCACGACTAAGTTTCTAGTAACAAATTAGAGAAAAACACGTTTTGCAAGTTATCAGAATTTATAAAGTTCAAGAGTTCATTATAATTAGAATATTTAGTGTTAACTAAATTCAGTTTAAAAGGAGGTGAAAAATGGAATTCTAAGTTTTTGCATACATTGAAATGTCACCCAGGTTATCTTATGGTACACAAGTGAATTAAATTAGGAAATTGAGCTGAAATTTAATCCTTGTCTAATGCATAGCAGGAGATCTTAGTGGGTGTGGTCAGAATATATGTAATAAAAAGGTTAAAATTTAAGGGCTCAAATTTAAAATTACTATTTTTAAAGATGCTACATTTATCAAAGTGAATGTGATAATTCTAGAAAGAAAAAAATTTAACAAAGCAATCAGACATGCAAAAATTTGAACCAACTAAATTACTATAAGATCTGGGCTGGGGGGGGTGGGTGCTGAAATTAAACAGGGCAGGTTTAAGCTCAGCGAGTTAGGAAAGTTCCTGGGGGGGGGGAATTGTGTGTACAATATGGATAAAAACAAGCAATGATATTCAAAAAATTTATTCAGTAACAATATTACAACAAGTTTAAACTTTAAAGTTTCATTAACCAGAAATTCAAAATTAGCAACATTTCAATTGTAAACGAGAACAAACAAAAGTAAAATGGCTCACTGCTGTGTAACTTTCAGAGATTGGAAAAGTTTCTCAATATCTTTATGTAGAGAGATTTCATTGAGAAAAGTGTTGTGCTTGCCATCATAGAAACGTACCAAGGTGTCACTACATATTTCAGATATGCCATAGTCAGTTGGTAATGGCAGACAATACTCTGGTTCTTTTTTTATCCGGAACAAATGAATAGAACCTAAGGAGGGGAAATAAAATGATTAATAGAATAGATCAATAATACTTATAACCCCCTCACCCCACCAAAAAGGTATTAAAAATCACGTGTTCCAAAGATGAGATCTAATTAAAGTTTTACTGCAAATCACTTTCAAAAATGTTATGTTCTGTTTAGAAAGTTGATAAATTGAAGATGATGTAGATAAAAAAAAAAAAAAAAAAAAAAGACCCATCTTAATTGGGTGAGCTGATTGGTTCACTCCTTAAGTCAATATCAAGTGATATACATTTTATACATTATAGATTTCAGTATGTCACAAAAATTAAGATGGGGGGGGGTATCTAGTCAAATTTTAAAAAATTTACAAATGAAAAAGTTTACTAGTCTAGAACAAACTGCACTGAAAATGTGAAAATTAATGATTAAGAAAATAATGGACACTTATCCTTGAATATTATTTACCATTTGTTTATTACAAGGAAATTTATTGTACAATTGGTTTGAATGCAAGTTCAAATAAGAACTGTTTTACATTTTTAATAAAAGGGAGTCTAGGAGTAACAAAGTTTGCAACAGTAAAGCATTGCATCTGAATGACAAACTTACCTTTAAACTTCTGTGTTGGATTGTAATTTTCTCCCATTTTACAGTTTTCAAGGTAATTTAAACATTTCTTCAGTTTTGTACCTCTTATTACTTCCGTTGTCGTAGACACAAGATCAGGACTTTGTTTGGTCTTATGCAGAGTCTTGAAAGATGCTGTTAGCCAATTAATCCTTGCAGGCCCAGGGCTGTCAATGAAAATATCAAGTTTTAAAAGACAGCTAATAGGACAGTGTTATACACCTATCTACAGTCAAGCCGTCACCAGCCTTGGGATTTCTCCCTACCCATTTTTTTTTTATATCTTAGTATTCATCCATTTGTCTTTAAGAGAGCTTTAAGAGTTACTATTTAATTATATAAGAAACAAGACTATGGCAAAGTGTGTGTGTGTGTGTGTGTGTGTGTGTGTGTGTGTGTGTGTGTGTGTGTGTGTGTGTGTGTGTGTGTGTGTGTAATCAGAAAAATTTCAAGTAAAGAATAAATCTATGACAGTGGAAAATTTCATGCGATGCATTTGGCCTGCAGGACTTCAGACTACAGTGAGGTTTAGGCTGATGTGTATGAAGGAGAGGGGGGGACGCTGATATTTTAAATTTACAAATTTAATAACACTTAAAAGGATTCTTATTGAGCAAGTTTAAGGGAGGTAACCAACATGTTTACCATCATTCAAGCAGTATGTACAATTTTCACATGTACTAGTAATTCTCCACAACTTACTGTCTTGTTGCTCTAACTACCCTCTAGCATCCTTTTTTCCTGTTCCTCATTCACAATATCATTAAGGTTCCCACACCACATTCCCTTCAAGGTTCTAAGCCACTTTCATGTATACCAAAAATTTCAACTGAAATCAGTTTCCATTAAAAGACATCAATATTACTCATATTCTAGCCATTATATTCTAAGCATTAGTCAATTAAGTTGTCCCTGCAAGTGTTCATCTGTAGCAAAATTGCTATCTTGGGAAATTATATCTATATTTCAGTACTGTCTTAATACTTTGGAATAGAATGTCTTCTGGTAACTAAGAGTGCTTTCAGATTTGTGTTACACTCATCTGTTACTACAATACGCAGATGTTACCTGCTCGATTTTGAAGCTCCCAATACTTACCTCACATCTTAGGCTCTTATTGATGCCTATGCATTCTATCTTACAGAAAATAGCTAGTCCTTTCTCTCCTTTCACCATTATCAAAGTTCAGTTTCTTTTTGAAGTCTGCCACTAACAGTGTTATCCATGCATCTTGTGTTGCGGAGATTAAGCTGACCAATAAATCCTGCCAAGTTTTAGCTATTGTATACATTAAATCAAGAGAAAATACTTTATTTCATGAATTCATTGAATTTTTCTATCCACATACAAGCTGTTCTTGCCAAAAAGGTTATGATTTACTCTAATATTGCCATGTAAATAAAGTTTTCAACTGGGTTTGTTATCAAATGCTTACACATTTTCAATGAAACATTCTGTATTTCTATTGCTTGCTGACAGCATTCTGATAAAGTCAGACAGCAGAATTAGACTGGGAATAACATGTCTATTTGTAAAACTACAATAAATGATCAGAATCCTAACAAGTTTAGTTATGTGGCTTATTAAGGTGAATGTTTAATAAAGTTAATTTGTACACAGCTTTTTATATTCTGGCTTAAAAATAAAATATGAAGTAATTATAAAAAATAATTATGTTTTAATCATCAGTTTCAGAATTGATAAGGCTGACCACGTCCGAGTTATTCTGCTTTGTATCCATTCATTTTGGCCTGCATCAATGTTAGTCTTTAATACAGTTCCTTCCATGTAGTTATGTATTGTGGATGTTGCTCATCTTAAACTTATATTTGCAATGGATCTTTATGAGCATTACTTAGAACTTTATAATATCCTGTTATTTATTTAGGTTTTCTTCACTTTTGATTTTGTAGCATTTCTATCTTTGCTTCCATTTAATTACTTAATGGCTCAAAGTTTGCAATGATTTTACTAAAATATAATCTGCCAATTTATTCTACAGTCTCCTGATAAAAAATTTGTATAGAAAAATGAATAGAATATTGCTAAAAGAAAGTTTAAAAATTAGTGTCCCACACATATGGGATCAAAATCAGAGAGCCTGCATCCTCAGTATTCCTCTACACCTTTTGAGTGCAGGTAAAAAAAAATAAAATAAAATAAAATAAAATAAAAATAAATGGGTAAGACTGTACTAAATAGGCAGAGCCATTAATTACAGCAACATAAAATACAGAATCTTTCACCACCATTTCCCCCACCCAATTTAACTCGTGTGAATCTAGTTTCTAGATGGAGTTTCTGGATTGGGACATATTTTGCTATGACACTTCCGCCTTCATGCATGTTGAGCCAGGTGGCCTACAGGGAATTTCAAGTTGAGCGCTTTATTTACTCTGGTTGTTACATTCTTCCTAAAATGAAATCCGATTCATGCTATACCAATTTCTGCCACTGGCCAGTTGTGTGAATGCTACAAACACCCAAAATTGAACTAAAATTCCATCAACTGCACAAAGCTCCACACATTCCATTTTTACTCCTGCACTCAAAGAAAAAATAAGCAATACAATCCAGAATTTCCACGCAATAGCACCCCCACTTAAAAAACCAGAGCCGATTTTAGACTAAGAAAGGACATGAAAGCCCATCAAAGGGATATTTTCAACAGTTGGATAGCATCTTGGCCCAGGTTCAGACCTGGTCAGAAAGCTACCTTCCATTCCAAAGTAACAACTTGCCAAAAGCTGTTACCCAGTAAGTCACAACTCATCCTCCTGTATACCTCAGTAGGTGCCTTTTACAAAGGCCCACTTTTTATTTCAATGAGAGACATCTCCGATTTATCATCAGCTTTATTTTTACATAATTTCTCTAAACCTTTCTTTGTCCCCCCCAATACACTTATAAGGTCTATTGTTATTCTACTGCCCATGTCTAGAGACATCTTCAGTTCTTAGTGCTTGCACCGACTTCTACAGAGTCCAAGCCTGTCCACACTGCTCAGCCCAGAAATTAAACTCACAATTGCTACATCCCTAAAATTCAGACCAACACTAATTCACTTGGTTATTGGATTAAAGCTTCTGTTTATGAATTTATTGTCTCTGGTTATTTCAACAATTTATGTCCATTGAGAGATTAAGCCAGTTTATATACTGGCGTTTGTTTTTAAAGGGTAGATCTTCATATTGGGCTTTTATATACAGTGAGCTATAAGTTTTTAGCCACCCTTGATTACAGCAATTTTGGCTTGTGTAATAACTTTTTTTCCCCCCCAGACAATACCATGTTAGTATCAAGTTACTCTATGAATGATAGTTGACTTATATTTTGCAATGAAAGTTCAAAAATAAGGAAATTAGTGAATATCAACAAGGGCAAATAGTATGGCAAGTCAGAGAAATTGATAGGTTTTTCCAGGTTAATCTTCAAACAGTTAATAATGTCAAGAAATTTAATAAAGGAGGCCATTGTCATGTGGAACAATGTTCAAGAAGACCAAGCATCATGTCTGAGTGAATGAAAAGGGCACTGAAGAGGGAAGTCATGAGAAACCATCCTCAGAGCATCAAAGATGTCACCAACATGAAAATGTCACCATATTCAGTGAGAAAGACTCTGAAAGAGCTAGGCTATCAGAGAAGATTTGCAAGAAGCCTTTGATTTCAGAAGTTAACAGGAACAGACTTTTAGCTAGTTAACTGGGCAAGAGAATTTGAGGGCAAAGATCATGAATTTTGGCAGTCTAATTTGATCAGAAGTAAATACTGCCAATATTTGAATTCGAGACAGGTTTACGTTTGGAGAAATCAGAATGAGACTGAACACTGAATGCCTGCATGCAACCATGAAACATGCAGGGGTTTGAGTAATGGTGTGGGGCACTGTCTGGTTTAGAGGTAAATATGAGCAGATTCTTGTTGACAAGCAGTTGAATAGTCCAAAATACTGTCAAATATTAGGAAAAGGACTACTCCCACTATTTGAAATCAGATAGGCAATGTCTACCTTTTTCAAGAAAATGGAGTGCCATGTCACACAAGCAAAGTAGCAAAAGCCTGGAAGGAATCAAGTCACTGACAAGGTAGCCCAAAGTCCTGACATGAATCCAATAGAGCACATTTGGGAGCACCTTGACCAAAGACTTCAAGAGCATGCAACCAAAGTCATGTAAGTGACAACCCTTAAAGCAACATTGCTAAAAGAGTAGCAAAATATGGCTCAGATGATTGTTGATAACTTGATCAAATCCATGAAAAATCGAATACAAGCACTGAAACTAGCAAAATGGAGGATCTATGTCATACTAGTTCCAAATACTAGTATTTAATGTTGAGTTGGGATTACATAATTAAATTTTGAAATTGGCCTAAGAAAAGTTTAGCCAGGAGAAATAAACTACATCCAATGTATAGCAAACTTAAGTAAACTAAATATACTGACCTTTGGACAGCTTTGCCATGAAGATAGTCTAAAAGGAAAACAATCCTGTCTTCCTTGCTGTTCAGCTGAAGGAGCGAAGAATAAACAAGAGCTCTAAGCTCTTTGTCCATTGATTTGTACATTTCTATAAAGCTTACCATGTAGCCAATTTCTTGCAATTCCTCCTTCTGGAAAGAAAATTAAAAATATGAAAAGGAATGAAGTTAGTACAGGTTCAAGTCATTATCAGGATCATGTATCAAGATGCCAGACCCTATTTCTAGCTTTTAAGTGTTTATTTTAAGACATAAATATTGTTACAGAGTTACAGTATTATAATTTGGCAAGAAATATGGAAATATTAAGATTCTTTATCCATACTTTGTTAAAACAAGATATTGATCAATAAACAGTGACAGCACTTCAAGCAATTGAAAAATTTCAGCGATACCTAAAGGTTAAATCCACTTTGGCAAGAAGGGAGACAAGCCCACTACTGCCACTGCTTAGAACATCCATTAAGCTGAGGAACAAGTTGAATATCAGATTTGTTAGCCAAAGATGTCACTTTCAATTCTAGGTAGGATCACAAGAGTCAGTATAGTTAACACTTTATATTACAGATTTTCTGAATAAGGAGACTTAATTGTTAGTATAACACTTGTGGTGAATTTCCATTACATAAAAGAATGGACATAGCTGAAGCAGCAGGCTGATAAGAGAAACTGATACAGAAAAGACAGTTTGGTCTATATGTAGTGACATCTTCCAGAAATAGATTTTAAATCTCAATTTCTAACCATTGAGAGGATTTTCTGGTAATCCAGAGAGCTGGGTGAACAAATTTTGGATTATAAAAAGTTAAATTTTAACCAGTTTTCATTAGAGTTTCTTACACTGCTATATATATGTGTGTATATATATATATATATATATCTGGTTTGGGGTGTGAATTTGTAAACAGTGACTATTTATGCTAATACGGCACGACTCTTCGACAGAATTGAGTCGCTCTCAGTCACTGTGTGTTTATCCGAATCTAAAAATAAACACGCTAAAATTCACCTCCATCCCGTACCGTACGCTGATGGCTTAACGGGTAGAGATTCCGACTGACGCAAAATCAGTCGGGTTTCGATCGTAGCTAGAGGCAACCGGACGTCTAGCGACACTGATGAGCTGTAAACAGCAAAACAGTGTCTGTGGATGACAAAAATATATATATATATATATATATATATATATATGCCAACCTGGATCTCAGGCCACAAAACCAGATATTACAGTAGGTTTTTGTTCATTGTTTTTTTTATTTTAAGGTTATTATTCCATCCAATAACTTAAAATACACTTAACATACTAAAAGAAAATAATTGTATACAAAAGGCATTAATCTATACAGAAGACTGCAGTTTCCCAGTTATGAGAAGCTTTTAACTGTCACTTTAACCCCTAGTGACCAAGAGAATAGTGGCTGACCATTAGGTCTAGCCATGGAACAGATAAGCCCTTTTGCTTGGGAATGTTGAAAAATTCTTTACTGGCAAAATATTTCTTCCTCCTGGCCAGTCAGCTTAATTTCATCCAGCCACATGGTGTATCATGTTTTTCTAACTTGAAAGCCAATAAATGCTTTTCAGCCATGTACACATTTTATATTTATATATATATATATATATATATATATATAAAATATTCTTTCATTAGAACATTTAAGAAATTCATTTCTTTCAAAGTTCTTCCATGCAGCCACACCAAGCATAAACTGCAACCATTCTTAACCTTGCCTGCAACAAGTGATTACTTATCTACACGTGGTCAACCCAATGCAAATTAAAGGGACTTCAACCAGCCATTCACCACAAGGTAAACAGTTGCTTGAATTATTATACCAATTTAATCTTAAATTGGTATGAACTGCAAGTGCTAACATTGCTTTCAAGCCTTTTCTAATTGATTTTTGCCATCTAAGGAGGAAGAAAAAATAAAAATACCACCTCAATCATAGTATCAGGAACTATGCTGAATGCAAAGTTCAGCTTTTGAAGAATAGCTGTTAGTTATAATTAAGATAATGACATCTTATCCATATTTGATTATGTAGATAAAGTTTGTTATACAATTCATTACATTTTCACATTAAATAAAGTATTTTCTTTCAGTTTAACCATGTAGAGAAAATTAGCAAATTTAATCCTCCTTCAATTGGCAAAGTTGTGGCAGTTATTCTAACAAGGATAGATTATCAATAAGTAAATTCATACAGCACAAATGTCAGTTCTGTGAGAACCCTTACAAGATGGTAATTTTGTCAGTAGTATACAAGAGACTTACTGATTTACTAGCAGTGATTTCAGATATTTCTTCTTTGATATATTCACAGTGGTTGTTGACATATTTAGGAGAGCCATCCAACATCAGCAGTAACTCAACCTGAAAAAACAATTTATATAGGTGTCTAGAGTAGAATTTCAAACAAGATAAAGCACCCATGATTCCTTACAGTTAACTCATTAAATGCTTTCTATAAAATCCAGTTTTGTTATAGGTTTCTACTAGCAACCCATTAAGTGCTCATCCTATTTGAGAAAGTTAGAATTAATGTCTATTAGTCTACCATTAAACTAAATATTTAGTTTAAAATTTTCTATTAGTTAAAATTTAGAACAATGCTAACATTGAAAATAAAATTTCACTTTTGAGAGGATTCTCTCCAGGAGTTGGACAATGAAAGCCCCAAACTTAAAATTGGTAAGGTTGAAGTATTTAAAATACTAAAAATGAGAGCAACACTAAAACTGCAAAAAGACTAAGATTGATTAAAAAGCAATCAAATGCCAAGCTAAATTAATCACATGAAATTATAAACTGAGCTAATTGAACATTTTAAAAATGACATGATGGCCTATTATCATCCACATCAATGATTCCTTCAGCCTTTTCCTGCTCGTTATACGAATCTGAAGCCATTAACAGTGCATCATCCTGCTACGACTTATCAATGTTGAATTTTGTACATTTGTGCAAAAAGGTGGATCAGAGAGCCTACCCAGCTTAATATTTTCAGGAAATATCAGCTTCTGATATTTCAATAAACACAAGTGGGCATCGCAATCTACCCACATACAAATGTTTTTCCAGTATGTGACCAAGTCAAGTTTTCCCGCCATTTTCTGTGAGCCTGTCACATGGTTACATCAATTATAAATAGCAGACATGAGCTTGCTTTCTCTTTTCACAAGATGTAGTTGTAAAAAGAATTCTCGTCTCAAACATGGATGGTCAGACGTTAAAAGCATATTCACACATGCACGTACAAACCTTTCCAGCCTACATTACAAACATACAGAAGATTTCCAAATATGCAACAAGAACTTTTCTCTTTGAAATATTCTTCTAGAGCTAGAGTTTATTCAGCATTTCTCAGCTTTATAATTCAACTTTTGTTAGTTCAGATAAAAAAATTCAATCTAAGGGACATAACACCTAACTTCTACTCATTTACATCAATACACAAAATACAAGCGTTTTAAGACCATTTTTGTTCCTTGTATTTCATGTTATGTGTTTTTTTATATTAAATATAAATTGTGCGGTCACGTTATTCATGCAGCCATAAACAGACATTTACAAATGGTCCATTCTCATTAACATACCACTACAGCAGTATAAGTGGTTGGTGGTTTCTGTTTAGCAGCAAAATGTCTATTGGTTATTGTTAATGGACCTACCTTTAGGAACTAAATGGACTCTTCCTATTACTATATATACGGGGAGATTATGCCTCTCAGGAGAGAGGTCTACAGTTGACAGCCTTGCTGCGACCTGTTCCAGCAAGTCAGTCGAACTCTGCCTCTGAGCAGAGAGGAACCTGGACGAGGCTCCGAAGGGCAGAGTCTCGTTCAGGGAGGTTGACAAACCCAATTCTGTTTTTGCAGTTTCTACGGGCATTTTCTGGCCGAGCCTACGGGCTCAGGAATACCCACATTAAACTCGGCCTTGTACCACATCTATCCCTCGTGGAGGAGGACAGTAAATATTGCTGTCTACAGTTGACAGCCTTGTTGCAACTTGTTCCAGCAAGATGGTCGAACTGCCTCCGAGCAGAGAGGAACCCAGATGAGGCTCGTTCAGGGAGGTTGACCAACCTAATTCTGTTTTTACAGTTTCTACGGGCATTTTTGGCTGAGCCTATGGGCTCGGAATACCCACGTAAAACTCGGCCTTGTGCCACATCTTTCCTGGGGGGGGGGGGAGTAAATATCGAGCTGTAAACAGTTGACTACTGTACTTTGTCATCAGTCTGACGTGCAACACTTTTGTATTTGTTCGTTTGTTTAATGTGTTCACTAAATTGCTGAGCAAGTTTTCTTTCGGACCTATTCTGGGTCCACAACAGTTATTTAATGCAGAAGTCTGATTTTGCATGAAATCTTTAGATAAAGATTTTAGTGATACAAGTCTTACTAATTTACCCATAGGTTGAGAAGGTGGATTCATCCCTTTCCTAAGGGTATTTGCACACGAGTGAATATAATGAACCTAACTGGAATTGGAACTCTGCTCTCCAATTAATTCAGAGCCATTATTGATCATACCACCCTATATTCCAAGCTGTCACCCACCTAGGTACTGAACAGGTTTGATGTTTAACATTAGAATTTATAGGAACCAGTGCATTTCAATATGTTACCTTACAGTACAAGTTCATACTGAAAAGTTCTGGTTTAGCATGAAGATCCATCTAATTTCAATGTCCTGATTAAAGAGTCATTAGACAAATCTTGATTCAGTGATTAATATTGATCTGATATCAGTAATTTCAGATCAGTCTATAGACTTTTACAGACCCAGAATAACAAGAGGAGCTAATACTATCAATTTGAATGATTAGTAACAATCTAAAAGTTTAAAATGGACAAATATTCTTACCTTTAGATGTGATTGCATTTGTAAAGCCATTTCCAATGCTACACAAGCACCAAAAGAATATCCTGCAAGTCTGTAAGGACCTTCTGGAAACTTTGCAAGCAATGCTTGAATATAGAAACTGGAAAAGACATCGAAATGAATGAGTTCTTTAGGAAGTTTTGGATATTATTAATTATAATAATTATGATAATTATGTTTGTGAACTAACCTGGCCATCTCTGATATAGAATTTCTGGGTGTCAATTCAGTCATTTGTATACCATAACATGGAGCAGACAGCATACTACCCAAGTTTCTTAGCAAAGAAATAACACCTTTCAATGCAAAGCAGAAATATATATTAGAACACTATGCTTTTGCCAAATTTTATTATTCAAAGAGTTAAATGCTAACATGTACTCTAGAAGGAAGAGTTTTTGAATGACTACTTTTAAGTTTGAAAGTGCAGTTCCTTAACATTTTAGCTAACCTACATTAATTTAAATCTTAGTAAATCAAAATTTTATGGAAGTTATAAACAGGTTCTTTGCTTAAAATTTATGCAATTGCACTTTAAAGTCATCAGAATTTGCATTTTAAAATCATAAGACATACAATGTTAGTGATGAAGGAAAAAGACTAAAAGAACTAATGTGGGATCAAGTTCCAGAGCCAATTGATTGAAGCACCTGAAGTTCTGAACTAAAAAGGTACAAAGACAATATTTAGATATATGTCCATAGACTTATTCAACTACATACAAGGCCTGTATGAAAAGGCACAGGACTGGGCATGCTGCGTGAGCAATGGGCAAAAGAGGGATAAGTAGCATATCTCGAGAGCAAAGAACCAAGATTAGCTTTCTGCAACCACTGCATTTTTCCACACTTTTGTGGCTGCTTCATCGTGACAATGCAACTGTTCACAATGTCTTAAGAATCCAGCTGTTCCTAGCCAAGAAGAGCCTCACCATGCCAGAACAACCTCTATTCACCTGATCTTGCACCATGAGACTTTTCTCCCCCCCCCCAAGCACAAGTGGGTGGGGAGAGGGATCATCAAGGGGACCAGTTTTGAATGTGTAGATACTATCAAGAGGATTGTAATGACAGAGCCAAGGGGTATCCAAGAAAAATCTTTCCAGCAATGCATAGAAGAATAGCAGAGAAAGATGGAAAAGTGCATTAGACTTGAGGGAGATTATTTTGAAGAGGAAACCATCTTGCTTGTTTGGAATTGAAATAATTGTGACACCAGTCTCATTAACTTTTCTGACAGACTTTGTACATGCCATTTTGTTTTTCTACCTTTTGCCATTATTGAAGCAGCTTCATGACTAAGTTGGTAAGTCAAATGAACAGTTGTATTTTTTGTTTTTACAGAAGTTACAGAGAATTGAAGTTATCCCCATTAAGACAATTTTATAGGGATTAAGACCAGTGATAATCCAAGGTCAGGTAAGTATAGCAGGTGTACTAGGACATCCAATACAAGCTGTACTAATTTCTGATTAGTATGCAGAGAAAGCCTGAAGGAAGACAAATCCAAGTGAAAACTTCTAAACGCTTCATTGTTTGCCATCTTTAATTGGCTCAGTTATTTGTCCGAAGTCAATATCTGGAAGTAATTTATGTATAATGCTCTCCTAATCCACTTGGCAGTGGTTAACAGTAATTTTTCAAAACCATTTTGCTGTACATTGTAAAACAATCCATTTTTAACAGTTTGAGGAGTTAAAAATGTAATATTTTAACAATCAGTTGGAAATGTGGTCCATTAATTTATTTTGGATAATCATTCATCAACATCATAGCAAAGGGTTTCCAAATGCCTTACAACTTTCATGACATTGAGTATTTCTGCAATCTCCCTTGTTTGACTGGATTATTTGTTTAATCCAGGGTTTATTTGATCATCAATGATTGCTAGCCTGACAATGTTCCTAGTCTTCCAGATCAAAATTTCTACTTGTGAACCTAGCAAACTACTTTGGCACCATCTCCATGAGTGTCTCTTGCCATTTGTACAGCATTTTCTCTGCAAAATTAAGCTTCAAATGAAAAATGCGAGTTTTACAAAAAAAAAAAAAAAAAAAATTCACAAGTCACAATCATAGAAAGACGTCATTTTTCAGGAAGTGTACATATGGCATTAATTCCAGTCCTGTGTTAAATGAAACATGTTCAAGCAGATCAGCGTTTTAACAGTGTACAAAACTTTCAATAGAATTAACTCTGAAATTAGTTAACCAACTCCTTGCAACAAAGGAGCAATTATCTAGCAAGAGAGAACTATTGTCATTGTTTTAAAACAAGTTAGAGTCTCAATCATTAGCTTAGAATATATTGATTCTTTGACACACTAAAAAAAAAAGAAAATCATCCATCTATGGCAGTAATGAGGTTTCACAATTGGAAATAAAAGATGAATTTCTGTTTAGATTGACATTGAGCAAGTTTGATAAAAGCAATAAGTTAAAATTAATGATAGAGTCCTTCACAGAATATTACAACATTCTTAGATTTGTTGCCTTCAAACTGTCCAATACCCATTTAAAAGAAAATAAAGTTATTGATAATGTTTTCTAGAAAGCTCAGAGTCAGAAAGCTTACCTGTAATTGGATGAACAATGATAAGAGGACGGTCTGCAGTTTTGACAGAATTCAGTGGTATGAGAACTTCTTCAGCCTTTATAAATTCTTTTATTTTTGAAGTGGAGACATTCCTTGGTGGAGTCAAGACAAACAGAGACTCATTTTCTCGAGAAATTCTATCTAAAGAAGTAGAGAGAGTTCGACAGGGAGCAGATTTCTTTATGGAAAGCTCCGGAGACTTTATATACTTGAGAGGAGATCTTTCAGGTGTTGAACTATCCCATAGTGTGACCATGGGGCTTGAAATGGTCACATCAAGTACTGATTTATGCTCAGGTGTTTGAAAGGATTCAAAAACATCCTCAGATTGCATAGGGAAGATTTTCTGGAAAAGAGTTTATTACTTAGAAATTGAATTTATCAGAGATATTACTATATTAATTCCAGAGAAGTATTTGATTTACATTAAACTGTAAAAGATAAGGTAAAGAAAATTCCAACATTTAAGAAATTACATGCTAAAAATGTACTTAGCCAAGACTTATTTGCATTTAGGGTTTGCCAGGCTTTTAAGAGTTGTATCACTACAAGTAAAAAGTAATGCTAATATTAGAGGTTTCCCCATAAAGGAAACATTTGACAGTGCTACTGTTGGTTGAAATTTATAAAATCTTAAAACAATTTTTCAGGAAAAAGTGATTTCTCAAGTTCAGTATATGTTATTGCTCTTCAGTATTGATTGTTGGGAGGGGTTTTTCCTTGTAACATTTTGTTCAAAGGAGTGTGGCATGTCAGCATCATGAAGTACTGCCTGTTCAATAAGGTTCAAAGGTCATCTTCAGAGACCTACACTTCACTTTTAAGGTTTCACTTACAAAGTTAATTTTAACCATAATTAGCCTACCTAAGGTAATGGCATTTGAATTACCTTCAAGAGACTTCCTTTCATACCTTCCACTTTCAAAAACAGTCTGCAGAGTTTAACCAAGAGTTAACATCTATTGCTTGGATGTTCAAATCCAACTTCCTGTTGAAATATTAAAACAGCATAGTACTGATTTTAATTCTACTTTTAAGCAAATGTAATGGTTAGCGGCTTGGATTGAGGAATCAGAGCCGAATGCTAATTCCAGTAGAATCCATTATATTTGGGAAGAGTATGAATCTTCTCCCCCAGCTATGGGGGAATAGCAGAACAGACCGGGTTCTATAGCCTTGCAACTGATCTACCACAGAAAAAAAAATAGCAACCTACTGCAGGAAAAAAAAAAAAAAAAATTTGCCTCGTCAGTCATGTATTGAAAGATACATGATCACCTAAGTGTATCATGCATGGCGCATAACTGAACAGAATGAATAAGTTGAGCTGCTTAATGAAAGTAGAAGACCTAATTTCATATTTAACATTTTGCTAGACTGACTTAATTACTGTCAGCCAGCATCTGTAAATAGCCTCAAGTCAATCATTCTAAGAAGTGGGCTTTATATTCTCATTTGCAATGTCAGAATTTATCTCTTACTAGTGGGTAAGTTTTGTCATGCAGCTTTCATGTGCTGCAACCCAAGTGCAGTATAGATATGCTGCCAGTAGATCAACACTGCCCCCTTTTCTCTCTGAAGGACACCAAGTATAATGTCTAATCTTGTAATGGGTGAAATGCTACAGGAAATTGATGTTAGATTGTGCAATTTATATATTCAACTGAGTGTAGGAGACTGGAAACAGTAATACAAGGATTGTGAACCACTGACCCACAGGTTATGAACTGACCCAACAATTGTCAGTGAAATGAGGTCATGAAATATGGATCACCATGAAGAAAAAAAAAAAAAGAAAAAAAAAAACAACTACCAGGAATTACATTGATATGGATAAGAGTGCTGCATGCATTAAGCTGAAGACAGCAGAATACAAATCTCAAATAATTAAGATTCAGCAAAAAAAAAAAAAAAAAAAAAAAAAAAAAAAACAGTACCCCACATTGATAAGCATGAGTGACCCATTTATGTTTATGAAAAGTTTCAAATGTCAAAAATGACCTGGCAACTCTAAAGGTTCACCATCTCTAGCAAATACTAGAATGGACAATTTGTTGCCACTTTGGTAATTGCCAAAGGGTAGCTCATTGTAGTAAGTCAGAAAGCAAATTGAGATTAGTAGTCAGTTCAATCCTCACTGTTTCCCCCACCACCTCCACTGTACACTTGGTGGATAAAGAGTTCAATTTCTTTAGGAAATTGAATACTTTTAGTTCCGATGGATTACCATTGATGATAGCTTTAGAAGGGATTGGCTGAGAGTAACTATAAAAAATTTTTCAAACAATGTTGGATAAGTTTGCATTATCCTTTAGGACTATCAGCTGCCTCTTTGCATTCTTCGTATCATCCATGGTCTAAAGTCCTTTATTCTTGAAATGAGATTTATAAGGTTAAGTTGCAAAGAGAAATCTGAACTTTGGCTAAGGTGGTGTTGTGGCAGATAAATCCAGATGACAAGTCAGGAATGGGCAAATGAAGATTCAGAGCAGATAAATACATTCTGAATAATTCAGGAGGGATCCCCAGATGTAATTCTTGCAGTTATGTTTCCTTTGATTGCAGCCCAAAAGATTAGGTTTTCTGCTTGCTGAAGGCAATCCAGAATGAATTTCTTCCAATGGACACATTGGAAATGAAGTTATCTACCTTCCACTGAATTATCCTCAAGAGTCATTTTAATAGTTACCAGATTTGTGGAAGATTCACTTATATTTGTTGCAAATGGAAGTCAAGGAATACACAAGCAGAATTCAATGAAGTCTTACAGTCAAGACTAATATTTAAGAGTACAGGTTCATACATATGCAACAAGGTTCATTCCAGCTGGTGCCAACCAATTCTTAGCAAGTACTGGATATTTTCCAAGTAGTCATAAAATAGTGCCAAGAAGTTTTGAAAATCTTTGAAATAGGGGTAGCCCAAACTTACCTTTAAGATACGATCTAGAGTAACAACCACATTATTTACAAATTTTTCATCATCAGCTGATAGAGGCAGAGGAGGCAGAGCCACAGTTTTCAAGTTCAGGTAAGGAATTAGAGTAGAAAGCCTTATCTTGTTCAGTTCAGAATTCTGAAGAACTGTATAAACAGAACTTTGCTCTTTTAAGAAATCTTTCTCCCATAGCTGAAATATAATCATGTAATCAATAAGACAAGTTAGTGTTTAGAGAATTTGTTTAATAGTTAACCATAAAAGCTTTGATCATCCTCAAGTCACAGGTTCATTATACATTTATTTCGTTTTATCACTAATCATTTTTTAGTTTATATCCATATCTCAGACACTCCATTTATAAAATAAATGGTATATTCTACTCAAATAAGCGTTTAGAAAAAATAAAATAAAATAATTTAAAATAAAATCCGTACTGAAATATAAATTATTTAAACTTGTGCATAGTTTTAATCTTAAAATTAAATGGATATTCAGAATTACATAAAGGCCACATTAGCAGTATAAAATTTAAAAGTTAGACAAAAAAAAAAAAAAAAAAAAAAAAAAAAAACCTATAAGGGATAATTTTTCAAGTATTGGCAGCTAGTAATTCAAAGCAACTTACAATATAAGATGTTAGTGTAACTACTATGAACTTGTTAAGCTTCCGTAAAAGCCCAACAAGCACTTTAAGGGTGAAGTGTCTACAGAGATCAGCATAAGCAAACTTAGAGACCTTGCTACTTAGTGATAGCAACAGCAAGGTGTTAAAATTACAAGGATAATTTTTAATGTTAAAAAAAAAAAAAAAAGTAAAGTTTAATCATGTATTGATCCAAACTAGATTTAAATGCAGCTTTCAACCTCTTTCAAGCACGTCAGTTTGAGAGGTCATACCATCAAGCAAAGTAAAATGATATCATCCAACACAATTGTAAACGTGATAGACAAAGTATTAATTTAAACTTTAGTCACAATTAAGAGTTGAGAAGTATTTACAGTTGAATTGTCAGCAGGAAATGTCTTAAATAAATGAAGATGTTTAAAGTAATTCAAACAATAGTAAATTAAACCTGCTGTATTTTGAACATGTTTATATTTATGTTGAATATAGATTAATGTTGACTCAACATGGCTTGACCAAGTACTAGCTTTATGAATTTTGAGTGACCAGTTCTTAAGAGTGTCTCAGTCTTTTACAGGAACTGAATGCCAGCAGCAGAGAGATTAGATCAACAATTCAGATTTGATTTTCATAGACTAGTTCCAGTGCATGATTCACCTTTTGGAAAGAGTGAAAGGGAGGTACTCATGTCTAATAAGTTGGAAGGTTTACCTTTAGTTATCTATTTTATCAACCCCTGTACTGAAAGGGAGACATATTTCATACTGACTGCCCCCACCCCACCAATCCTCTGCAGTTTCATAATCCAGATTAATACAAGATATCTTGTCCCACTGGGACTAGAAGTTCAACTTGAGCTATAATGAGGGGGTATAAAGTTTACTTACCTCATTGAACCTCTCAGAAGAAATTACTGCCATCAGATTTTCTTCCCAAGATTCACGACTTGAAAGAAAGCTGATGACAGCATTTAATGGTTCCGTTACTTTGAAAGTGATATTGTTGAGAAAAACACCAAGTTTCAGATCTTCAAAGAGATTTGGTTTACCACAGAGTACCATGTGACCATGATCAGCCAGTGACAAGAGTGACTTGCTGAGATCTAAGAAAAGAAAGTAGCATTGTGACAAACATACAATGTTAAAATCTAGTTATCTCAATAGACAGCAAGAAGTCATCTGTTAATGATATCCAGATGACTTCTATACTTTGATGAGCTTATAGTAAGATACATATTGAAGATTTCTGGGCAACAGTATAAGATTAAATATTTTAGGAGTTTTCTAGAATGTATAGAAAGAAATTAGTGTTAAAGTATTGTCCCTTTAGTTTAAAAGGGAATAATAGCCTCTGCTCATTTTAAACTTCCTAGTCTGCTCTTCTACACTTCACTTTCTCAGCAATTGACCAACTGGAAAAAAAAAAAAAAAAAAAAAAAAACACTAAAACATGTGGTAGTGACAGACAATTATACCTTAAGACTTGGGCTCTTAGCTGCTCACTCTGGGTGTATAATTGCTTTAGGTTGGTACACAATCACGAGTTCAAGAGGTAGCCTGTTCAGTTCTTAGGCACATTCTCATTCAAATAAGAGTGACAATTTTCTCAGTTCTGTGGACTGAACTTATCTAGAGTATGCCAATCTGTTCTGCCCAACCTGCAGTTCTACTCTGCTTGACCTGCAGCCCTGTTCTTGGAAAGCCTCAAAATGCCTGGTTTAAATACTTTGTCATCCCAAACCAGGTGGTGGTGGGGGTTCTGACTGGCATAGAAATATCAACTATTCCTTTGTCTCAAAGGAGATTTTGCAATTTTGGGCAAATATCTAGTACCTTAAAAGGCAGTGAGAGGATTAAGCCACCCATCAAACGCCAACTTGCCTTTTTTGGCATCCAACTTCCACAGAAACAACCTGTTACTACTCTTTGGGTAGTCACTTGATCCAGTTGACCAATTCCTTTCTGGAGACCGTAAGGGGTGGTCTAAACCTTAACTAAAAGCTAACCATCTCAACTATAGTAAAAAGCTCTTCAACTTCAAATTTTAGTTGAATTTATTGAAAGATCACCCCCTTGAAGAGGGTGGGGAATTATTCAGTTTCTGCTGGAGACCAAACATCAAGAAGTGGCTGTATAGGTTTATTTTATGGAGAAATAAGATCTCCAGGGGGGGGGGGAATGACCAGACAGCAGTTACTTTCAGTATAGTTTTAATATCCACTTAAAAATCTACGTCCATTGTCCATATCAATTACAATTTTATCAACCAGTGGGTTGAAGTGTATCCAGACCAGAACACTCCAGTAGAGTGTTAATGTTATCTCAACCAGAGATTTTTTTCTAGGTCAGCTCATCTGCTTGTAGAAGTCACATGTTTATGCATATACATCCATAAATAAGGCATATTCACATCGTTAAAAACGATGCAGGGAGTTGGTACTAGATATATTATCAAATTTAATGTAAAGTGTTGGCGATAATCCATACCTTCATTTTCATTATACCTACTAGTTTACAATTAGCTTGTAAAATTGTAAAAATTCTATGAATTGTTATATTTCAGATAATTCAATACTTTTCCAAACCGTAATATTTAATAGGTACCATTGTTGAGGTCCCTTGATTGAATAGGCAAGAAGTAACATATAGGAAATAGATCAGAGTTTATTCCATGGCAAGAGTACAAGAGAATTAATGAACTTACCTGAACCCCGTAGCTTAATAGCTGCATCAAATCCTCGCCCCTTTGACAAAGATAGCACATAGTTTGTGTTTTGTGCTGAAAGCACAGTTACTTCAGGTATAATTGCTTGGAGGTCACTTGCAATCTCTTCACCCCAACAACAAACGTAGACCTGTTGACACAGGTCTTTGGCAACCATTGCTAGGAACATGGACAGCGAGTCTAAGGAATAAATATGAAGATAAGTCTATTAGAATATCATTTCATGTTACGTTAAACAATTTCATGACATGAATGCTTAAAGAGAAGCAATACAATCCTGGATAGGTGAGAATTCATGCTAAAATATTCAGTACTAATATATAGTAATACAGACCATCAGGTCCCCCCCCCCCTCTTTCAGATTACAGTTATTAAACTTTAAAATATTTTTAGCTATTAGCTAGAGGACTAATGACACCTTACCTACAGAAAAAAAATTCTGGTGCTATTGTATAGCATGATCTATATGGATATGCAAGTAGTGCATTAGTAGCAGCTCAGAACAAGAAATTTGAGTCCAATTTGAATCCTGATAGTGTTATATTCACTTAATAGTCTGGGGGTGAAAGGTATAAATCTCTTCTCCAGTCAGATAAGAGTTAAATAGCAGGATAGACTCATCTCAATCTATGGTTAGCAACCAGTCTAAGATAAATAAATTCAAAACTTCTAGGCAACACTGGTGAAGCACCTAAAAGCCACATGACAGATTATGGCAATTGCATTTAATTGCAGTATGGGTTGTAGACCACTGTCAAAAATTGGTAGGTATATGAAGCTGGCAGCAATAAGTGTTTAGGGTGGCAGCTTGTACAGTTAGATTTAACCTTTTCCTGTTCAAGCAGCAGAACAGATGACCCCCAGAGAAATGAGTGATAGTGCCAGTTTTGCTAAGAGTATTTCAGGTCTGTACCGTTAATTGCTGTAAATAGTCAAAGTATTTGCAGTAAGAAACAACTAAGATTAAAGAATATTTGCAAATTTCAAGAGCTTTTCACTGATGGCAACTAAAAATCTAAAGGAATAGTATTGCAAAGAAAGGAGTTGGCTTCAAATAAAAAGGACAGAAGACTTTCAAAGTATTATTTAAACTAAATTGAAAGTAGCTTTGTTAGCTAAAAAAAAAAAGTTTTTAAATGCCTTATTCCTTAGAGATAAGCTGTTGTGGGATCTTCATTTAATACCTGCAATTTGTATAATACATGGAGTTCTGTTGCCTTCAGTTTAATTCAAATAATTTCTAGGTTATTCATCCAAGGCTAGGGATGACAATTTACTTTGCTCTATAATTCATAACTAAAAAAGAAATGAAAGACATGCTTTTCCTATTTGAGCAACATACTAGACCAGAATTTGAACCTTTCTAGAACTTTGGTGGATTGGTTTGACAATGTTAGCAGAGGTAGTGGCTGATGACTAGATGCAGTTTTAAGAAACTAGTTTAAAAATAGTTAGAAGTTATATCCTTAACATTAAATCTATCATTGAAAAGTTACCAATTGCAAGTTTTGTCTGTATTAGCCGTGTAGAAATATTAGAAAAGTTTAATTAGAAAAAACATTTTTACTCACCATATTGTGGATGGATCACAAGAGTTTTTTTCTTGTTCAGTGGCAGAACTTCATTCAGCAAATAATGGGAAATTATGTAAGGAATCACTTTCGAAACATCTTCCATTTGTAGCTTTCTAGGAACTTTGATTTGCTTTTGAACAAATTGATATTTATCTATTAAAAAAAAAAATTAAAGTTACAAAATGTTATATCTACAACAGTATTTAGCAGTTAATGCTAAAATAAAAACATTACTTAATACTTATTCCTTGTGTAGAAGCACATTTGTTGCTTCAAGTCTCATTTTTTATATCCCCCCTACATTCACTGCCACAAACTCATTTCGAATTAAGTTTTTATATTTAATACTTAGCTTAAGAGAAAAAAAAAAAAAATTCTACTTGTTTGATATTTATAAAAAGTGGCTTTTCTAATAAGAATTTTTGAAAATGCTTTTAACCAATATATTACTTGCTGTTGAAGTTTACTAGCACAAGACCAGTCAGAAAAGCCATTGTGCCTAGAAGCACATGCAAATTAAAATCATACTGTCTTAGCATTTAAAGATTCAACCAAATCAAGTTTTCATTTTACAAAAACTTATTCTGAAAGGAAAACCTTTGTCAGTCTGATGCAGAGTGTAGATATGTATACATATGCATTTTATATGTACAAAAGATTCAATAGCGGAATGACTGGATCTTTGACAAATTTTAATATAGCTTGATCAGTTATGTGTGCCATGTTCTTTTCATGGCTCTCCACAACTTCCTATCCTTTATAAGTCTTAAGCTCTTTTCTAATCCCTGTTCTGCCAACCATTTACACAATCTTGTTAAGTAGGTAATTCACTATATCAGATTCTCCAAGTCCTTTCATCATTTTATGCCCAAGAATTTCAACTGATTTAAAGTACATCTTTTATACAAGTATTCGAGGAAGCATAGTGAGAAATGGATAGCAGCTTGGATTGAGGAATTGGAGAGCCAAATTCAAATATCAGTCAAATCCATTACATTCACTTACAAGCTAATACCCTTAGGAAAGGTATGAATCCTCTTCTCCCCCAGCTATGGGTAAAGAACAGCCTGGGTTCTATAGCCTTGGATGGGCATTGGTTATTCTGGGCATAAATATTGCATTACTTGTTCCAGTGTTTTTAATGAAATTGCACTGTTCTTGTCCTCTTTCCAATCTATTCTGCTACATGCTCTCAACAGAATTCAGATAAGTTTTGTTATGTGGATCATTAAGCCAATGGAGATTGCATTTATTTGCACCCGGCTTCTTAGGCAGCACTATGAAAATTAGCCTGATCTTCCAGTATCTTACCACTGTCCTTTTATTTATTAGGTCTAATTTTGTCAATTCTGATATCTAAAGCAGCCAGCTTTTTACAATTCCATCTAGTCTTGCTGCTTATAGAATGAATACATTGGCAAACTCTTCCACAACAAAAAGGAAAAATCCATAATACAAAAATATGGCCCAGAAATTTTAGAAGAGTACTTCATCTGAATCCTGTATCTATAGTTTTGTGATGTATTAATACAGAGTTATTTTTATAACTATTTAAAGAGATCAATCACATTTCCATAAAGTACAGTGCCTGCAGCTGCTGGCAAGCCAGAGTTAATCAGGCCATGGGTTGCTTCAGAAGACATTGTCTTATTCACTATTACTCAGTTGTCCAGAATGCCACAACATGTCATAAATATGAACATTTTAAAAAATGACTTACTAGAAAGTAGGCAAACTCCTATATAATGTTGAGTTTCATTTTGATTGCAGCCAGTATAGATTATTACATAAGCTTCTGTTTGCTGAGATATATCATACAACAAAAAGTAGGTCACCAATAAGTTGAGCAGATTCTCTTTAGTTGGTGTTTCAGAGATTTGCTTTGGAAGAAATCTTAATACAAATCCACCAGCCTGACAGATTCCTGAAAGAAAGGAAGCATTAAGTCATAAATTAGTTAATATGGTACAAGATATATCAGAAGGAAAAAATAATGGGTAAGTAAACTAACTTATTTTACATTAAAATAAGTAAAGACTATTCTTGTAACAAAAGGAAACAAAGGTATAGATGCTGAAGCATGTTTAAAAGCTTTAATTTTAATGAAAAAAAAATCCTTAAAAACATGGCTACATAAGGTTAGTGATAAAGAAAAACAAGTCTTTTGAAGTATTACATGCAATCATTTCAGTAATTGGAATCAGAAGCTTAACTTAGAATACAATTAAATGCTCGTTTCAGCTGGTCAGAGTAAAAATAAAAAATTGTACCTACAAAATATTTGTGCAATAAAACCTGTATTTAACATTGTCAGAATATAAAAAGATAACATTGAGTAGCTGATTGGTAACTAACTATATGAAGGAGACAGTCAAAAACAAGAGAAATTTAATTGTAAGCATAAACTCTGGAAGTGGGGAGAAAAGACATTACCTGTCTCATACTCAATATTTATATTGAGAGTGTTTCTGACAGTAGTCAAGCTGTTATGGTATTTTTCATCATATAAAAAGGCATAGGGTATAGCGTTGAATTTTGTACAGCCAAAGTTGTAGGTTGTATTTATGAAGTCCATGACACTTTCATCACAGGTAATCACAGTGCTCAAGCTAAAAATGAAAAAAAGTTGAAGATTGTGGAAGTTATGTTTTTGTAAGTTATTGCAATTCGGTTTTAATTGGAAACTACAGTAAATTAGTTCATAATTAGATTTAAATTAGCTTTTAAATTAGCTTTTAAATTTGAGGCAGGATTTAAAATTTAAATTCTTAAGTCAATCACAATGATTCATACACTAAGGTGTAATCAGAGTACTAGCATAACCATGCTGTCATAACAGGATGGCTATTAAATTTTGATAGAGATTAAAATGAAACAAGTCTTGAAAATGTATTTTATATTCAATAAAACAAAGAATTGAAAACTACAAGCGGCCAATGAACTATTTATTCAGTTCTTCAAATTGATATTCAATGGTACTCCCGATTTTATATAAGTTGCTTTTTGCTCAATAATCTTCATCTTAAAAATTTCATGTGTTTAGTATAAGAGTGAAATTGAAATCTCTTCAAAGGGGGAAAAAAAATTAACAGAGTGATGAAAAAAAGCCTATTTCAAGGCCAATTTGAAACAAGACAAACAGTATCCAAGTGGCTCACATGAAAGATTGAAGTCCTTTTGTTCAAGCCTAAGAAATGTAGAAGCAAAGGAACCAATTAAATGATTTTGCTCAGGAACTAGTGTTGTCTACATGCAGATAAATATTTGTATATATTATTAAAGCAACTAAGTAATCCCTCAAATTTACCCTCTCCCCGCCCACTACAGAGGAAACAGGAAATATAGATACATTGATAATTATATTGTTTGATGTCTTATTCCCACATTACTTGTAGCATATACTAATGGCACATGTTACCTGTTTACACTTAGGCAGCAAGAGTTTGACCATTAAGTGAATAATATACAGTGTATCACAACTCCAGACCAATTTTATAAAAAACAAGTATAATTTTTTTTAAATTTGGAAAATACAATTAAAATTAATAGACCCAGTAATAGCATTGACAAGCCAAAGTCTTCAATTAGCACATTTGCTAAGTGTTGTCGCAGTTAGCTCCTCATTTCCTTAATCCTTCAACAGGGGTCTATCCCCCGACTATAAATGCTGGCTGACCCTTCTATCTTTTTTGACCCAGGCCTTGGGCCGCAACCTTGCGGAGGCAAGGTAAAACTCTTTCACTTGGGCCAATATGTGACATCTCACAGATTGAGCATTTCCCCATATTCTGGGAACATGCTCAGGACAATACGCATACGTACGAACACTTAACACAAACTTCTCCATACAAACACTATATAACTTTTCATGTCTTTGTGTATTAATATATTTGTTTACCCATAATATATATTTGTTTGCATATATGTATTGGTCTTGTTTGTTTTCTTAGGAATGTTGGACTTTAATGAAGTCCAATGTAGCTGGACCGGCCAGCAGGGAATCGTAGCCCAGAGATATCTTCACATTTCACCCCCAGCGGTCAGCTACAAATGGTGACCCCAACGTGATTTCAACTCTTGCTAACACACACGACAATATATATGTACAAACAAATTCTTATACAGACCTTCCAAATGAGAACCAGTCAAAACAACATATTGGAAACTTTTCTATCCTACGCACGCCATACTCTATTAATGAAAGAACTTTTAATTCAGACAACATGTCTACAAAAACTCCTTCACAGCAAAAGGAATTACTCTTACAACACGTGGAAACTGCAATTACTACTATGAGCGAGCCTTGCAACTCTTTCTCCCTACTGGTCTATATTTGCTTGACCTTTTCTTTCTCTCGGCGACTTTTGACCTCAATTTCACCCGGCTTACCAAACGGAGAATGCAACGCCATTTTTAACTAAATTCAACTTTCTTCTGAACTGAAATAGATAAAGTGTGAACCCCATCTCAAACACAGGTGACTCACCGACCTTTGTCTTACCCTGCAATGATGCAACATGAATTATCTAAGAATTTGCGAGAACGATATTCTACCGTCAATAATAGCAAATTCTCCCAACTTTCATTCGACACTCAGAAGTTCTACATCAGCTCAACTTGGCCCCGGGGTAGAGCGACACGCTCCCCATCTCACCATCACTTTGCCGACCATCGTCGCTGACCACAAGAAACAGCCAAGCCTAGCAGCAGCAGCCACCAACTTCACAACGCTGCTTAAATCTTGGGCGCCAGTTTTATCCTCGCATCCCCAAAACAACCTCATCTTTCAAGCAAAAGTACAACGAGGACAGCAAACAGGTTGACAAACCCAACTCTACGTGGAGCATTGGGAAAAAAGAGCAAAAGCTGAACACTACCGACATTTCTTCCAGGACGTGCCCTGACTGACTCAGAGAAATTGCACAGCACCCTAACGACAAGCACATTTCGTCGAATCACGCATCGCAACCAGACATTTTCTTTTCACCGCAAGAGAATAATTTTCAAAACTTTACATTTTAAAAGTTTGTTTCCTACAACTTTTAATCCAGAGGGGAGGTATTGTCGCAGTTAGCTCCTCATTTCCTTAATCCTTCAACAGGGGTCTATCCCCTGACTTGCGAGGTTGCAGCCCAAGGCCTGGGTCGAAAAAGAGATAGAGACCCCTGTTGAAGGATTAAGGAAATGAGGAGGAGCTAACTGCGACAATGTAATATGGAGCCATGATAATTGGTACCCAATGAGGATAAATCTAGCAATAGTCTAAATTTAGAGTAAAACATTTAAACCTATTAAACATACAAAAAATCAGGCCTATAAAGAATGCAATGTCTTGTCTGAACTAATTCTTTAACTTAAATCAAAGTCCACATGGTTTCAAAGCAGCTTCACAAAAAAAAAAAAAAAAAAAAAAAAAAAAAAACCATATCCAGCTCAGTGATAGACCCCCACAACAGGGAAACTTATAAATGTGGCAACCTATCCAGGCCATCAGTGACCAACTACTGATGACTAATCATGTGGAATATATCCCCCCCACCAACCCAGTCTCACTTTACTTTCTCCACATGTTGTTCCTATTAGTGTTATACCCTGAATGAACTCCCATGACTAATATACAAGCAGACTATCAAAACAAATCACTGGAAATAAACCCCTTTTACTTAAAATCTTTTGCTTAGTCACAGAAAAAAAAAAAAAAAAAAAAAAAAAAAAAAAAAAAAAAAGAGGTAAAAGTAAAATCAGTTATAAATTAAAATGAGGTCACTTAGAGTAGATAAAAATGGAGTTCAAGTGTTAAGAAAAATGAAGTTCTCTAAACTTAAAGCTTACGTTAGATACTAACTTCCTACGGGGAAACAAATCCAGAGTTAGCTGAAGACCAAGTTGCCGCCCTTTCTGAAAGTCAAGTTTAGTTCATAGGTTTTTTTTTGGTTTCGTGTTTTTTACGATTTTTAATAAAACATTCTAAACTTCCAATATTGGAAGTTTGGCAATTTCCAAGTAGGATTTATATAGTCAGATTTTCTTTAAACTTAAACATTGCAATAGTTTACGGCCGATTTGCAATAATTCTATTGTGAAACGTTCAAATAGAGTTAAGTTATGTACACGTTTAAGGGGGAATAACTAGATATTTTACGAATTAAGAGCAATTAGAATGTAGGAATTTGCAGTCTTACCTTTTTTCGGTTTTATCATCCAAGATAAGGTGTTCAGGCAGTTTTTCCATTTGTTTGAAGAAACCATGGAATAATTCTTCATCTTAAAAAGAGCGCAAGATTTAGTATAAAGACAAAGTGTTATAAGAAAAAAAAATTAAAAAAAATGGGAGAACGTATTTAATTTGCAACTAAAAGCATAACTTCCTGGTTTTTCTAAGTCAGGAGATATGTCCATTTTTTAACAAATCGTTTGTACTGAAAATCTTAACAGCTATGCACGACTTAAAGTTATACTTTCATTAATATTAGAGTTCGGTACTATTAATAGTCAATTATGCCCTATTCAGTTAAAGTCTAATTGAATATATAAATTATCTCCCTCGTTTTACAATTAACACAGCTATCAGAAACTTGACGTTACTAGCCAATATTTTAAACCAGACTTGGGTAACTTCCGAATAGTGGATCGTAGGAGATATAGCATAAAAGGCGCAATAAATAAGGTAAATTTCCATTAAAATTACCGCAGTCATTTTCCTCCCAACAAAAGACCACGCACATCAGCGTCTGTACTCTTAGAGATGGCGACAAGTAGATTTTTTGGAGGAATAAGAGGGGAAAGAAAAGACAACGAACTATTGGTATATTACTGATGACCAGTTAGCATTGCCGAGAATTGGCGTTTCCTGTATAGGAGCCTGGTTGCCTAGTGCGGTTTCTTGTGAATGGCCTTGTGTCAGACTACCAAACTTCTCCGTATAAGAGAATTTTGATATTCTTTAGAAGATCAATGGTTTATGACAAGTTAGCAATGTAAAAAGTGGACAAGCACCATTAGATAAGAAAGAAAAACTTTTTTTTCCTTCAAAGACAAATTTGGCAGGGTGCAGTAGAGAAGGGAATGCAAAGTAGAGTTCTTGGTCTCTGGAAAGGCGGTTCAACCAAATCTGCACAATGTGAGGCTGACGTTAATGGTCGGAGGATGTTGTACGCCAAAATGTAGTAATGTTGGTGCCAAGTGTCCTTGAAGAAATAGGACAAATAAACAGTAAAAGGGAGGCAACTTTACATAATACATTTTTTAGTAGAAAAAAGGAAAGATCAAAGAAACAGTGACAGAACTAATTCGGTCGGTTGTGAGATTTCGACCGAGGAATATCACCAAGATTACTGAGCTGCAAAAGCGTTCGTTGCCTCTAAGAAGTATAGATAAAAAAATAAAAAAAGGGAGAGATCCAGAAAGTATAGGTACCACGTGTGGAAGCTTGTGGATTTCTGGCCGACTTGTTTAGGCAGGTCCGTTCGATACTGAGGTTCGTGACGGGAATGCTTGTTGCTCTAAACAGAAGGTTAGGTCAGAAAGTTGGGCTGAGAGTCTATACTGATGGAAGGTAGCTTCGGCAAACGAATTGACTATGAAAGAGGTCTATTGCCGAAGTCTAGACGGTTAAAGCTTATGTGCAGAGAGAGAGATGTAAAACACGACTTCCGACTCGATACCCGCAGGTCGTCTCTTACTCGTGGATACTTTTTGGCTGGTATCCGATGAGTCACGTGACCGTTTGACTGGCAGCAAAATGCCAACCGTCCAAAGAACTTTGAATGGATGTTCGTTCCAAAACGGTCACGTGCCTTAGCATCGAAGCCATGTTCAGGACTCCTGATTCAAACGGGCAGGATGCCCCTGACAAGGACATTACACGAACGAAGAAACAGCAAGTCTTGGGATTTCCTGAATTGAGGACTGCAAGCTGGTGTTTCTATAACTGGAAAGATGTAGAAACAAAGGAAAATTGCAGTACGGACTTGTAAGCTGCAGAGGAGGCAGATTTAGCCTCAGCCTACCAGACTAAAAAGAACCTTTCCGTGTAATGCTGTAAAACGAACCGAATTTGGCTGTCGCTTTCGTCATTGTATGGGATGATGTCACGCTCGGCTGTCATGTGATCCACGTGACTTGTCTACCAAAAAAGATAAGCACCTCCCGTATCCCTATACAATGTTACCTTCAACAAAAAGGTTACCAAATTCAAGAGACGTTTTACTTGAATATGTATGTGGTTATAAATGAGACTTGAGTGAATAAGTGAGAATAAAAGGAAAACGTTATTTTCCTCATCAAAATTACGGCACATGTGGCCAGCGGCTTGCCTATGATTTCGTGCTAAGTTTCTGATTTCATTTACATTCTACAAGATGGCATCCAGTAAGTTTCGATATCCCTGCTAATGGTTTGTGGAATGGAAATCTCAGTTAAAAGTATTTAAATGAGAAGCCAAATAATTCCTCATTGCAGATTATTCATGAATTTTCTTAAAAAAAAAAAATAAAAAAAAAAAAATAAAAAAATGGACGAACTTACCTTCAAATAAACTGCGGAATTACCAATTGAAAACAGTAATAGTAGTTGATAGAGTTGTGGACGCAGAGGAGCTTTCTCAAACAAGTGAGAATGGATATACAATTAAATTTATTGCTTGTAACCCGAATATAATTTGGGGATTTATGAACCTTGCACACGCCGCGTACATACTATGAAGTATTGTCAGCAAGTTATTTTAAGTAGTATTGATTTTCAAACAAATCGGTAACCAATTGTAACCGGAATCAGCTGAATATTTCAAATTAAATAATTTCGACATTTGCATGACAAGTATATTTATACAGTTTAACGACCCAGTAGAGAAAAAATCTATTCAAATTACGGACCAACTGAGTGAGACAGTAACTAATATTTCTTGGGCGGAGTGGAGGACTTAATTTTGGTACCAGTTTCGTGATAGGAACTCAGTTTGTACCGGTCTTGAAGCTGGATATTTTGTATTTAATAATATTTGTGATAATTGGTTTTTGTTGCTCGGACAGGAATTAGGGTACCGATTTCCGTGTTGTATGCAATAAATAATTCACCGTGAGAGACTAAAGATTTGCGTGCTTGGTTTAATCAAGTTTAGGGGAGAATTTTTAGAGTTCGTACTGACAAAAATACTAATGAGAATGTTTTAGAACTCAATCGACTACTCACAATGTGTGCAGGCGGTGATTTTGTGCATTCCTTCATGGATTCCAATTAAGGCACCATCGATCATTTGTCGGGTAATGTCTACAATGTAGGTGATTTCGACAGCAACAGCACACATCGGCTTCTAAGAAAAAAAAAAAAAAAAAAAAAAAAAAAAAAAATTATAAGCTACCACTTATGGGGATTACTCCAACTTGTCTGCCATGATGCTCGTTAAGTGGAGTTGTCCAGGACCTGGACAATAACCCTCTTCCGCTTTTACTCAGGGATGTAGCAGCGGAAAGACTTACAGTGCTGAACAGTATCACTTAGCGGGCGTCTTAGCCGACAATGTGGGGTAACCATCACGTTAAGAGGAGTTAGTATAACCCATGGTATTAAAAATAAAAAAAATATCAATTTACTCCAATCAAGGCAATAACGGCACTAACACGCAATGGGCTACTGGGTGTAAAAGAGAAAGATTTTAGAAGCAACAGGAAGCCCTAAACAGAAAATAAGGGATAAACCTCTACTCCTATTCAAGAAGACAGAGGAGGAGTATGAACCTGACGATAGGACCTGTGTAACTTTTCAATTGTTTAAAAGTACTAATTTAATCCAACTTAGAAGTAATGCGGGCTTTAAGACTTAAAAGGCTTCAGATTACGATTTGTGAGAATTCAGTCACAAGCAAACAATTTCTAAGTCGCCATAACTTTTACAGATTTAAATCCTTGGCAAGCTTAGTTTTGATTTTTATCAGTTTTTCAGTAAATGTTTGATCATTAATAGAGAAACTCTTTTCTATAAGACTGATGATATAGAAATAAAATAAACACGACCAACATTTCACCATCTCTAAAGATGGACGGATAATTAAAAAAAAAAAAAAAAAAAAAAAAATCAGACAAAGCCATAGTTCAACCAACCAAAGCTTTCACAAGGATATAGACTGAACCAATGAGAAACCGAAGGCCCTTTTCTAAGTGGACCTATGTGTATATAATCAGATGGAAAATCTAAGCCTATAAATGAATTGTGTACATTCTCCGATGCTAGGTTCACAGTAACACCCAGAGACGAAATATATTTGCACGACTAGCTGACGATCTTGGACGTCTAAACTGCCCTTGCTATATTGAAGACATACCTTCCTTCATTGAAATTTTATAATTTATTTATATGACTTCCACTCGAACTTTATGCACCAGGACTTTACACTTAAAGTTTCGCCTTATCCTTCTGTAGTGGGTTGAATAATTTTGTATTCAGCAACTTTTCTTTTAATCATTACACAAGTCCAATACACACCCAAATCATTCATATCGATATATGGAGAGAACGGGCGTTATAAGAGAACTCATCCATAACTAAAAACTAACCAGTATCCAAAACAGGAATATTTGACAGTTTTAAGTTACCTGAAGGACTTCAACGACGTTTGCAATCAAGATTGGTATTGGTGCGTATATATCATGGGACTCGACTGGATATTCCGACACAAGTTGGTTTCTTACTGGAAAAAGATAAATATAGTATTACTGATTTACCCCATTAAATAAATTTTCGATAGCGCTAAATAACGATCATTAGCATTAAAAGGTAATACTGTAGTGCAAGTGATTATTTTTAATACATACAACACAGTAACTTAACTAGGAAGCGGTTTACCAAGTTATTCCCTCCTAAACAATCTATATACAGTGTAATCCGGATACAAGAGATTTTCTCTGGTCCCAAATTAGAGCCTGTGTTATAAAACAAAAGACCAAACCCGGATATAAGAGACTTCTCCGGTCCCGAAAACTTATATCCGGGTTACACTGTACTGGAAGAAGAACTATCCTTCGTAAGTCACTTGACTTCAGTTAAGGTTAAATATGACCAAGTGATCCCAAATACCCGAATTAGTTCGGGTTAATATAGCTCCTTCAAATTCTATAATCTTTCAATTATTTTTCTATTGTTAAAAGTATTTTTAATGCTTCTCAGATCTGCTTTAATGTTATTCACAGACTCATTACTATAAATTCTTGGTTGGGGCTATTCCATTAGTTTTCCTTTTAGGAAAAGGATAGCCAATCCAGCAGAATGTAAAGGGACAGAATTTTGCATTATAATATACCCTTTAATAAGGTTATTTGTTGTGATTGATATCAATCAAGCAGTGAAGAAAACTTTGCATTTATCTTTATGCCATTGTGGCGGATTTCACCATATTAACTTTAGGAAACTGGTTTATCCTTTTCTGCGTCAGCCCTAAGACATTGTGACACATAAAATATGTATTTAACATGTACAATATCAAACACCGATGTGAAAGAAAACGTGTATTTAAAAAAAAGGTTGACAAGAGTCGTCTCTTTAACTGTCATTTTTAGTATTTCAAAGTTCACTGGAATAATGTTCATGAGAGTCTTACAAGGACTGTTCTTAAGATTTGCAGTGTTAGAAAAGGAGTATATACAAGGTATGTTCAGCATGTAAGTGGTGTGCGTGAGTGAGAAGGTTGGCGCATGGTTTCGTTTGACAGCTGAATTCTTACTAATTAGCCAAGAAAAATTCTTGCTTAAGTGACTATAGGCTCCAAATCGCTGCGCGGGAAGAATTATTCTTCACGTGCAGAAGATCTGATTGGTTGGCATAGACAAATCAGCGAGCGAGTTTTGGGGAGACTTAAACTGTGATCCGTTGCTCCCAAAAGTGCACAAAACCGACTACATGAAAATAGAGCTATTACAAAATTGTCATATTGCTGCGATTTGTAAATTGTCTATAATAATGTAGGTGATTAATTAACCAATGAATGCTTGGTGTTCTGATTTGTATGTTCGTGCCTGATAGACTCGCACATCAAATAATTTTCCTACCTAGAGGAATTCACGGTCCTGCTGAAAAATTCCCATGACAGGCCCAGCCTATATCTCAGTTATTAGTTCGACCTAACGGAGTTCTACATTCACTGAAATTACTGAGAAAGATTTTTTTTAAACTTCGCACTACCACGTTCATGTCCTTTAAATTTAATAGTGTTTAGACAGGAAAGCCAAAGTTTTCAATATTTATTTTTCATCTTAAATTCACAACCTGTTTAAAGTTAGATTTTAAATTCAATCGAGAGCGGTACTGGCTGCTCGGTCGATGATTGACTAATGTTCCTTGTAGAGAAATGATCGGTTGTGATTGGTTTCAATTTTAACAAAATTGAATAATGTTCCCATCACCAAGTTTTGTTCCTTTTGATGCATTTTATGACTCATGGTAGTCTAAGAATAAGGTTTTATTTACAAACCATTAAGTTGCATAGCATCGATGCAGAACACTTCATAGACAGGTTAAGTTCAAAAGGTGTATCACAAGTAAATAATGAACGTTTCAAAGTTTGTAAGTTTTGGGAAAAACCGATATTTTCTGATTTATGATCAAATTTGCAAGTCAAAATTTAAGACAGCTTGATTGAGACAAGAGCTAGATTGTAGACTAGTTTGGAGAGAGTGCAAAGAACCAGTGTAAATTGTCTCCAGGTAATGAATGCAATTGATTAACATACAAAGTTCATTCAGGGCATACTTACTGGCTGTGCAGTAACGTTGCCATTCAGGAATTGGCCAATATTCATGATTCCAAGTGATGAGGTGACCAATAGGCGGAGTTGTGTGATCCAAAGGAAATACGCCGGGATTTACTTTGGCTACATCAATGTTGTCAGCTGCAAAAGCGACACAAATAGGACAATTAGAATCAAATCTGAACATTTTTCACCGAAGACCATTTTAACTGTTTACCTGTAATAGCAGTACAAGGTTTCAGATTAAGAGTTAGAGCAATTTTGTATAAATAGTGACTTGGGAAACAGATTTTGCAGATGTGAAGAGTTGGCTACAAAATATACAATGAAAGATTTACAAAGGAATTTATGATTTGATCATGTCTTTATCAGCAGCGATTATTCAAGAAATTGTGCTAATTAACGAGATAGTACCGACAGTTATTCCAACACGAGGAAGATTAGGCATCTATGAAGCGAAGTTGAATTGCCTAGACATATTCAAACGCTGTTCTGTAGAGTTCTTTTAGAGTCAAATTCCAATATGCATAAGCCAAACTAAATAGTTTGGCTTATGCTTATTGGAATTTCAGCAGACGTAGAGCAGAGTATTTTCAGGCGTAAAAAAAAAAAAAAAAAAAAAAAAAAAAATAGATGTGTATACATCCTTGGTCAACTTTTCACAAGATAATGTAGAATGCCCCCCTTCGAACTTAGCTTAACGCCACTAAGTGTGTCAGTCTACGACATAAAGGCCTTTTTGCATTGGGATGTCGCAGCGAAAGCACGAAACATGTTTCCGTTGGGGTAGGGGGTAGTTTTTGCTAAAAAAGCCGACTTAATTTCACAAACATGTGGTGTGCGCACAAGTTTTTTTTTATGAGCTCGAAAGGTGTACAAACATGCATACAAGTTTACTCTTGTGTAGGGTTCTTTATATTAAATGTATAAAAAAAGCTCTCAACGTGTTGAATTCGTTTCAACAAGTCAAACTCTTCGTCACGAGTGCCATCCGCATCAAGTCAGTTTTTCTTACAGTATTTTTCCCAGTTTTAAGTATTTTATTCAATGGTTAGCGACTTGGAAACTTAGATTTTAGAAGTTATCACGTATTTTAATATAACATTAAAATCATGAGTACAGGAAGGAGTAAACCTTTCACTTTCAAAGAAATCTCAAAGTAACTATGAAAATAAGCGACTTACTCAACAGATGCAAGTTTCCAAGTGTACACAGTACAGAAGAACAATCTGGATGGCAGCAAGTAAATTTCATAATTTCAAATATCAGTAGACGTCCGGGTTGTTTATCGCCATTGATAAGAAATACATCACTGTTTTTGGGAACATGGGCCAAAGAAAGGTCGACTGGATGTGTCAGCAAATGATGAACGTAGTTAAATCCAAATTGTCGACAGTCTTGTAAAACGATGCCATGTTTACTCAAACACGAAACCCAGCGTCCCGATCTGAAAGAAAGAAAAAACTGAAGTAGATATCAGTCATGGAAATTTGAAGTTCCCAGAAGAAAAACCGCAAAGTGCACTTTTGATAAGATCAATGGTTTCAGAAATTCTGTAAGCACGAAATGGTTCGATAGTGGCAAGCTTAAAATTTACACTTTGTAAAATGTAGGCAAGGCTAATCCCAGGGAAGATTAAAACTAGCTATCTTAGCTTAACTGACGCCTTTAAAAACCGCATGCTTTTTCAGTCGCCTAATGCGTTGAGTCAGACCCTAACGAAAAGCACTATCTCTTATGTAAATATTAAGATCTGAAACGCAGGCACACGGACCGTTGTGGATGAGAGTGCAACTTTCCACAGCCCAATGTATTTTATTTCATGGAATGAAGATTTTTGTATTTTGCTTTTAAACATTGGGCGGTGAAGATGTCTCCTCGGTAGATACCTATACAACTTCAACAATTCTAAGAGTCAAATTCACAGTTGCACAAGAACGATCTCAGAAAGTTAAGTTAGAAATTTGTTTATCTAGTTTGCATTTACTACACAACTTCTGGTGATGTATTATTTAAAGTACTGTTTAATAACCGGCTGGAGAGGAACGCTTACCGTCAGGTCTATTTACGCATAAACGAAGGAAAGTGAAAAATCTTGAAGGAAGCTTTTAGCTTAGAGGGAAAAAAGTCAACTGCATCTCGATATATCTACTGCCCATTAGGCTATCGTAGCCCTACACGCAATTCAAGTGTGCATATCTATCACTGGCATCAGCCAAAGGTCAAATATGAGTAGATTGAAATGAAGCTCAAGTTGTTTAGGTTAACCGCCCAATCAAGTTTCAAAGTCATTTGCGAGTGATATTCAAGGCGTCAAGTTTAGAACTTACCTTTCTTTTGGACGCAAAATACTTTTCAATTCTAGAGTGAAAGTTTCATCCAATTCCTGTTGCCAATAGTTTGGGATTGGCGGGAAAATTTCTTTATGCAAGCCATCTGAAAAAAATAAAATGAAAATTGCTCTGCAACACTTTAGTGCGCGTCTAAGTTTCAGTAGACGCGGGTAGTAACGCGTACTTACGAGATTTTGCATTTAAGGAATTTAACACATCGCTTATTTAATCCAACAATAAGCTGTATAACGAATACAGTGTAAGATTAATACAAACCAGATGTGCATATAGTCTTCAAAGATTCTTCGTCGTCTTTGGGAATATTGATGTAGGAAATAAATTCAGTCACAATAGCTACTGGAGTGGCTCTTGGGTAACGTTTTGATAGATCAGCACTTACAACAAATGATCTCTGATCGAAAGGAGCCTCTTTAATATCTGAAATATTAAAAATGCTATAGAGATAGTTGGAAGTTACAGGATTTTCAGTTTGAGTAAATAGCAATATTCGATAATCCTGAAGATGCGCTCTAGGCTACAAAAACTTTAACGGAAACATTCGATGTGAATTTATGAGGTTCGATAAAAGTCTTGAGATCGTTTCGACCCCCACATCTTAGGTACGTTTATCTTTAAGCTGGTCAGAAACCTAAAGCTTCACGATAGCTATTTTCCAAGCGTAGCTCAGATGTGGCACAAGACAAAGTATGGAACACCCAGTTAGAATCGAACTTACTCAGTAATTGTTCTAGCGAGACAAGCTTGCTAACCATCACACCACCTCGAGTTGCCCAAAGCTATGAGCTATTACAATAATGCCTTGAAGCCTTTACGCGAGATTAAGTGTCCAACTATCATTCTTCAAAGACAAGGTTCGAGTTCCGGGAAGATTCTTCCTCTGTAAGAGTGCATGTGAAATTACGTGGTTATTTTACATTTAGATTATGTAGAGTTCTCTAAATAGTGTAAATATTTATCAATATCTTAGGTCATTGAAGTTTAGCTTTTCCTATAGTTTGAAATAAAGTTACAATCATATTTCAATTAATCCAAGACGACACACTAAAGTCATGTTATTTAGAAGAGTAGCTACTTCACCTGCTTTAGTTATTTCCAATTTTAAAAGAATCAGTAAATGGCTTAAATTAATGTAATGGTCTTGCTCTTCAGTCGAAAGTGGAGGCCTTCAATGTTGATGGAAAGAAGAGTTAAAAGGATATTTAAATACTATGTAAAACAGATGTGAACGATAATTCATCACCTTATTTTATAGAGGCTTAGTTTTCTAAATTACCTTCAGATCATTTCGAGCTAAGAGCGACATCTTACAGTTTTACACGATCGTCAATTTGACAAAGTAATAAAAAAGAAAATGTACATGCCTATCTTACTGGCAAGGTAAGTAGCAATCAATTCCAGAACGTGTAAGCAAGTTTCCAAAGAGATGCAACCATCATAATAGGCCGCTATGATTTCCGACAGACCAATGCCTGAAATACCGTCCGGCTTGAAGTCACACAGCGTCAGCAAGTCCAAGAAAGCTATAACAAATGTGCAAGTGACATGCTAATTAGACAAGTGAATAGATTAAGTTCTGATCAGGTAATTTATTCTTAATTCACTGAATTAAATCAGTTAAAAGACCATTTGAAAATTATCGATTGGTATTAATTGCCAACAATAAGAGCCAGATGACTACGAACATTCTTTGATCAGTTCCGAAACAGTAATTTAAAAGCTTAGATGAGCAACCGAGGATGAGCCAACATTCGAAGTACCAGTCCTTAGATAAGCTAATTTATTTTCTACGGCATAATCCATTGCATGTTATTTAAAGCCAGAAAACTGATAAGTTTAAGTTTTATTAATTTCAAGTTTTACTAATTAACCCATAGTGGGAGAAGGATTCATATCTTTCTCAAGGGTATTCGTGCACAAGTGAATATAATGAACCCAACTGGAATTGAAACAGCTAATTTTCAATTCCGAGCCGTTATTACACCAGCCGCACGGCCAAGCTTACAGCCTCTGTATTCCCAAGTGTTCACCAGCCTAGGTACTGACCAGGATAGACGTTGCTTCACTTCGGTGATCGTATGGGAACCGGCGTTTCAACGGTACATGACCGTAAGACTTATAGAGGGACGCCATTTGCAGACATCCGTTAACCAATTCATAAATTGGTTTCTGTGGGCCCTTACGACAGGCGGGCAAAGATGTGATATGAAGCCAATTCAAGTGAAACCGGTAGATGCAAGCTTTTAACGATTAACAGTAAAAGTAGCTGACAAAGTATTAAGCTCATTTTATTTGGTGGAAATGTAATTGCTAAAGACTGGTTGATTTGTTGCCAGAACAGTTTGGGGCTTCGTCTAAATTAGGTTATGTTTTTAGATTCACTTTTCTGTACCAAATACAAGTACCGTCTAGAAGAATCATGTCGATGGGAATTTCAACTTAAAGCAGGGAATGTGATACCTGGAACAAAACAGAACCGAGACAATTTTGAAAATAAAACCACCTTATCAAATAAGCAACGTACCGAATGCTGAAGGAAGTTTAATAATGCTGGCATTTATATTTGGCACCCATAAGTAGGTCGTTTTGCAGAAAATATGAATTAGCAAGTCAGGCTTGATCAACTACCCTCTTGATTTATCTCTAGCTAATCTTCAGAGGAGTGGCCATGTCAGTGTACAGCATCGATGCTTGTAAAGAATTTCTTCAACTAGGTACTTTCGATTTTAAAGTGTGGAACAGAACCAACACTTTCGTCCATACTTGGAAATAGTGGAGTTTTGTAATGGGCGCTGCGACCAGAAAGTTTTAGTTTTTGCTTTTTAGCGTAGATTAAAGAGCTTAAGATCACGAGTCTCAATTTTAAGATTTTATAGAAGTTAAAATAGTGGGAGGCTCCGATTTGTTCTGTAAACTGATACCCCGGCACACATGCTAAAACAAATGTTTATATAAAGATTTCCTATGCAAAGAATTTTGTAGATTTGTTATCTGGAGTACTTAGTAATATGAAAAAAATCTGCAGATTACTAAGTCACTTGTGTTTTGGCTCCCGTAGGACAATTCACATTGAAAAGAGGATGTAGCACAATTAACTTCTACAAAAGTTATTCGTGATTTGGTGTGCTTAAGTTATTTCTGGTTGCAGTGCCTATTGTAAAAAAAAAAAAAAAAAAAAAAACACTACTGTACAACGGATTGATAGATGGAATATAAAGTCATGTAACAATTATCTCGTCATGCAAAATGACGGGCTGTAAAGTTGTCAAATTAATTTCTCAAAGAACTGGTTATATTTAACCTAAACATTTAAAATGTAACAGATTTCAGCTTGAAGAATGAGAATTCATTCAGCGATAACAATGAATAGATAGGTTCGCCTATCGTCCGGTGGACACTCATCGGTCTTTTAAACAGGAGTAGAGGCTTATTCCTAGTTCCCCAGTTTAGGATTGGTTTCCAGTTCCTTCCAACTTCTGTTTTAAGTCAATTTTTCTTCAATTAATTTGACAGGTTCGCCTATCGTCCTGTTTACACTCCTCCCCGGTGTAATATAACTTATCCCAAAGAGCAATTAACAGTATAGCACAATAGAAAGTATACAAAAAGTGTAGAGTAAATTCTTATATAATGCATGTAGAAGGACCTTTAATTATGGATAGCTCTAGTGGAAGAGCTGTAAATGCAAGAAAAATGCAGAAATGTACTTCCGATGGAGGTTTCTATCTGGCAATCACTTTTATAGGGTGTGGAGAAATTTTGCATGCCACTACGCAGTATTACACAAGGTGTTTAGCCTGCTAGGGTTTTAATGACTAGTGGCGTCATTGCTGCTAATTGCAACAAGAGTAAATTTAGAAAATATTTTTAACTATTGAATGCCAAATTAAATTGGATACCTCTTAGCAAGAGTTGATACAGGAACATTAAAAGGTAATGTTTACGTAACGTTTGTCAAATATTTCCAAGTTACTTACCAATCAAAGTAGCAGCACTTAAGAAAAATTGGTCTTTAAATCGACGTTTGCGCTCTTCCGTTGAAAAGATCTTAGAGAGGAAGACATCACTGCCTTTTGAGTATAAAATCTGGAAATTTAGCAATGTATCGTTAATAATTCTAAACTGAAGAGTTAGAAATATTAAATAACCCAATGCACCCCAATAACATTGAAAATATTCCCAGTCTTGCATAGTTACTATGAGAATTGTTGCAATTTTCCTTTAATATATATTAAAGAGATGGCTTGGCAAATTATGCGACGAACGTGTTTGCATGATTAAAGTTAACTAGTCTACTAGTATATAAAATAAATTGGTGGGATCATTTTTATATATAAAAGCCTACTGGACTTTCCACTATCTACGATATTTGTCAGACTAGAAAAATGCGCGTTATTTTAGTTTTCGAATGTAGGGTCCTGTTCATCGATTAAATACATTATCCAATCTATCCTGGACTACATGAAGTGTTATTTGTATTAACATCTGTCAAGTTTTAAACTTACGTCATCGATAACTGCGTACTATTACGTACTGGACATTAATACGCAGTTATGACTTTAGTTTCAAAGCCGACATTTGAAAATAAAACAAATTACAGATAACCTCAGTAGTCAGGGATCGATCTGGTCCTGTATTTAACAGAATCCCTTTCTAAAATAAATATTTTTCGATTCTGACAAATATAGACAGAACAGTCTAATGAATGTTAGACCATAAAATTCTTTTTAAAACGAGCAAACTACTTAATTTAACTAGTCCAAGATTGTTCTAGTTACTTGAATTCTGTTGACCGATTACACTGAATTAGTTTAGAAACTAAAGCTTTTCATGCTCAAGTCTTCAATTGATGCAATTGTGCTACTTACAGATTGGTATTTGTCAAAGGATCTATTGACGAACTCGATCTGGAGTAAGTCTTCGTTAAACATTGATTGATCAGCGAAGAGGATATCGTTGAGGACGAGCCAGATTGTACTGTCGCCAGTTCTACTCTTTATATCCACAACCATATCTGTAACAAATCCAATTAAACTTTGCATTTAAATTAAGACACATCGTTGCGTTTATTTCTAAGACTTAAATACATTAAGTCTTTATACACCTATCCGACATTTGTGTTCCTTGCGCGACTTCTGAACCTCTAAATGCAGTCTTGCGGTTGACTCCTGATAAATCCACTTTGCGATTACCTAGAGTGGAATTCAAGGATTAGCGTTGGCAGGAAGCGTGTTGAAATGACTATCAAGAGTCTTACATTCACATTTATTTATAAGTTGCGTAATAATTTTTTTCGCAAATTCAGGTGTAGATTTTAGTCCAAATATAGATATACTAACAAGTAGAAGTATATTCATTGTCACTTCGTCATTGCCACTTGGATAGTGGCCCAAGAAAATTTACACAGCTGGTTCTTCTTGAAATCGGTACATTAGTTAGATTCTAGTAAGATCTTAAAACAATTCTAAAATGGTTTTATACTGTCAGGAAAGAAATAAGCGCAATTGGAAATCTTCTGGCAAACTATAAGCAAACTTACCATTTTTGAAGATTTTGATGTAGCCAATAAAATCCGGTTCGGGTGAGAGACAGAAGGAAGCAGTAGCCATTAGGCATAGAGTTTCAGTGCGTGAAATGTTTTCATCAACATATTTGATAATTTTATTCGAATGATTTTCATCTTTTAGCTTTATTGGAAGTAGCACATACTTTGGAATGTTGACTGCAAGATAAATTAATGCGATTAAGAGAAATTCATAAAAATAAAGCCTACAAAAAAAAAAAAAAAAAAAAAAAAGTCATAAGGCGTTTACGAGATTATTTCAGATGATGCTGGTAGGCATAAAATGAGTAGCCGATGGAAAACACCTTTGCAAGTGCCAGATGCGATTGTTACGAGCTACCACAAAGCTTGGAACTAACTAACGCCGAACAAATCAACTGGGAGTTGAAACATTTCGGGGGGCCCGGAAGAAAACTCTACAGTTTCACGAGGGACATGTCAGGTTTTGCGGTGGGGAATGAGCTCGTAACAGGGCAATAGCTACAAACATTTAGAGTTTTGCATAGGGACTATGAAGGTACAGTGTAACCCGGATATAAGAGAAGAAGTCTTATATCCGGGTTTGGTCTATTTTATATACATTAACACGGGCTCTAATTTGGGACCAGAGAAAAATCTCATATCCGGGTCACTGTAGTATATTTTGTTAACACTGATCTATTCGAGGGGGAGCAGTGCATTGGTGGTGGCAAGGATTTTACGATTAAAGTTTAATCGTAAAATCCTTGCCACCAATGCACTGATCCCCCTCGAATAGATCAGTGTTAACAAAATATACTACCTTCATAGTCCCTATTCATTATTATTGTTTTCATCTGTTTAATGATTAAACAGATGAAAACACCCACAACAAAGCAGGTATTACTTCATACTGGAGAAGAAAATAAATCAAGTTGGTCAGGGATTGGCTGGTATCTGAATGAATAACACTTTGAAGAGTGCAGTATAACTTGTTAGAGTAATAAACATAAAAACAAAATTAGAAATGAACAAGAGTAGAGACAAGTCGAAAGTTGCTAAGAGGTATCGTTATTCTGAAGTCCGTTAGATGTTCAAGATATCAAAATATAATTGAAGGGGTTAAGTTAATTTTTGACCTAATAGGTATGCATCTCGCTGGGTCGGTCATGTGACCACATGTAGCCAATCACCAAAGTCTGGTTTTTACAAGGTCTTCCGGTAGACGTCGCCAAGATGGTCGCAGGAGTAATGATCGTAGACCCCTTTGCAACATGTTACTGACTGAGGAAAGAGGTCAGGTAACATCCACTCGTTTTACATTTCATAGAGAGAAGTAATATTTCTATTTCGCTAATTCTGTTTAACCCGATACTACCAAGGTTGACGAATATATACAACGCATACAAAGATTCTAACAAGTAAAAACAAAGCTTACTTATTTTCTCCGGCAGTTTTTCCAGTACGACATGCCCAATTACTCCTCCAAATCCGAAGCTGCTCACACCGATGTATCCATCTGAAAAAAATCATTTTAAAGTTAAACTTATTAGGTGCCTTATCAATCAAGTGGTTTGTATTTGATTATAGCAAGGAAAGACTTCAGACAATAGTGTCTTGCTAAGAATTTAACTACTATACGCATGTTAAACAGTTCTAGTAGTACAACATCTGAATCCACTTATATAGTGGACATTGTTCTAGACTTGCCAGCAATTAAAGTTTTCAATATTCACCAATCTAAGCATAGTCTGGAACCAGAGACTGCGACCTTTGAAACTTTGTGGCCAGTCATTCACGTTGGCAACAAGCGACAGCAGCTGAATACACTTTAGAAGTCGTTATATTTAGGATCTGCTTCTTTTGGCCAGAATTTTTTATACGCAGTTCTATAAGGTGCTGGCTGATACAGAACTAGTGTCAATTCGTTAGTAAACTCAAGAGTCTAGTCTTAATATCAATTAAAGTTAAAATGCTGTCGAGATTCAATTATAATTAGATAAGCTAACTGCTAATTATAGTCCAAGTTTTCGGTGATAGTTTCATTACTTTTAATGAGAAAAAACAAAAACAAACACTGGTTTCCATATAAAGTCATATTCAAAATTTGCTGAATTTGTCAAGAAACCATGAAGATTGGACAGTCGCAGTTCTGACTACATATGCTGTCCACGCTTGCAAATTCTGCATAGTTCGTGTTATCACCTAGCACCACTTACCTGGCAGTTTGGTTTCTTGTGTTACAACTTTTGCCCAAGGTTTTGATTCAGTGAGGAGAGGATGCGGCGACATAAGGTTCAAGTTCGGCGGTATCACACCGTGATGGATTGAAAGCACACATTTCAGTAGACCAACCAAGCCTGCAATTATAAGTTTCAGCGGAGAAATAAGAATTGCGTCCACAAATTAATGATTCTAAGTGTTCAATTTGGGATTTAATCTACCCAAAGTTTAGTTATAGCGATCGAGTACCCGATCTACAAAACCATTTTATTACAATACTACCAGGATAGTAAACTGATTTTTATTCACGCATGGATTATTTAGTGTCGAATAAGTTTTATTTTACTTTAGACTAAGCATTTAGGCGGTCAGATGACAGTTGTATTTTAAGACCCGCCGATAGACCAGTCATTCTTGGATGCAGTGTCAAGTCTTAAAATTAGTCATACAAACGAAGCCTGACAAATTATCTAAATTTCAGCTTTGTAATCTTCGGTCTTTTACCATTGCAATGCTCAGATTCTAAGCCTAAGGTGTGACTGAATAAAAGCGATCAACTAGTTATGATAAAGTCTAGAAAATTAAAGATCAACATCTAATCAAGAGAAAAAGATTGCTTTTTGACTCTTGATATGCGGATCTTACAGAAGTAGCCAACAGGTAGTAGTCCTTACCAACTATTACACGTTTCAAGTTTGTAGATTCAAGCTATATATACCTGCACAAGCTTCCGTGTGTCCCAAATTGCTCTTGCAAGAACCAATGAGTAAGGGTTCTAGCAGTTTGTCGCCAAAAGTTTCTTTCAGAGCCTTCAGTTCAGTTTCATCACCAAGCTTTCAAAAAATTAAAAAAAAATAAATCAATTGGACATTATGCCTTCAAGTCAGTTTTGTTTTACGGCATATCAACCTCAATGGCTTATTTAATGCCGACAAGATTTACTTCTGTTAATTTTTTTTTTTTTCTTCCAAAAATGTATTGCTGGTAATAAGTTTTCATTCAAAAAAATCTATTGCTGGTATTAAAACCTATTTTTACACTTGCTTTAACCCCAGTTTAGGGTCAGCTATTTCCCCATAGCTGGGACCCTAACAGGTGCTATCACGCTCCTCAAAACCTTTATCAGAGGCCTTGTTGGACGTAGTTCGTCTTACGCAAGTCAGTTTCACATTAGAAGAACACGCAAGAATTAAGACATGTTAATGGCCGAATAACTATCTTAATTGTTAGTAGTCAGCACATTTCCGGAATTAAATCTTTTCCAGACATCAGATTTTAAAATGTCATTTTATGTACTTATCTCCACCCCCACATCTGGGCAGTTTATTTAAGCGTTATTAAATTAAGATTTTCCCACCCAGACTAGTTCAAGAGCTTTTGCCAGTGGAGAAAAAAAGTGTCCATACCGAATGGATGTTGGAAACCAGGTATTACTGAACTATGATTTTCTTATACACAACTGATAAATTTATTTGACAGATTAAAATTGTATAATATTTTAAGAGTGGATATGGAGAGATACGCTTTTTGAGAGATCTTGATCCGTTCATTAAGAGAATTAAGCACTTTAGTTCTTTTGGGGAGTGTCCGAAGTGCCATCATTTGTCTTTTGCTTCGAGAACCATTAAGTCACTTCAATTCTCTTGATATCAAACGATATTGGAGAAAGAGTTAATGTTTGATAAGAGACTAATAGTTTCATAGAGACTCGTTTACTTGGAGAGTCTTAAATATTTAAAGACTATGTTGATGACTTACATCAAGTGAGCCAACAGGTGACAAAGTGAAGTGTTAAAGCACTCCTCCCACAAATCTTGAAAGTTATGTCAGGTGTAGAGATCATCTTGTCACCTTAACTAATTATCCCGTTCAACTAATTGAGAATTGTTAGATGCATACTAATTGCTACGCGATTCATTTCCTGTCATAACATGCATTTGGCAAGAAATGCAGAGAATATTCAGCTCATTAATTCCTATTTGCATCAGTTTTACATTGACACTCCTAATGAAAATTAGATCAAAGAGGGTATTAGATGTCCCTTGTACGGTTAGCCTAACCATCGAAGGTTATTTCTTGTATTGATAGGGAAGTGTAAGCTCTCATTATATATATATATATATATATATAATATATATATATATATATATATAACGTTCTTTTTCTAGATACAAGTATTTAAGCAAATGCTCTGTTTATAATGAACAGTATTAAATAACATTTACCGGCCTGAATGTCAGAAATTTTCATAGAAAATTTTCGTTCTCCGACAGGAATCTAACCTGTATCCTATACGGAACCTTCATTTCGCGTGATGTGCCTTAACCTTTATTATAAACAGAGCATTTGCTTAAATACTTGTATCTATAAAAAGAACGTTAAACATATCAAAAATGTCTTTAATAAATTGTCGGACTATGTCCAATTCAAAAATATATATATGTGTGTGTGTGTGTGTGTGTGTATATATATATATATATATATATAAAATCCAATTTTTCATAATCAAAATTTGATTACCGGTAAGATTCTTTCAGAGTAAAAGTGTTTATACATTTATGCCATCTTTGCGAGATGGCCGATCGACTTTTTGGTATCTGTTCAATTGTTAAAGAGAATGCGGTTCAAATATGAGCAGGCCATTTTCATCTTGAGTACCAACGATTCCGATCACTAAAAATCTTGACCTGTTCGTGATTAGAGTTAACAGTTATCTTCCCCCACATACAATAAACTGGGCAACTTTCCTTATACCTCTAGCAGCTCTTGGGCCTCTTACAGGAGGAAAATTTTAAAGAAAAAAAAATTCTTACTTGTGTGCCAGTTGCATGAGCTTCAACATAGACTGGGTAGCGATCCTGATAAGCTTTCTTCAAGAGATTTATTTGATCTTTTTCAGACGGGCTGAGGATTCCTGTAATAGAACATGCCAAGCATTTACCTGAAATTCGGTTTAGATAAAATTTAAAGAAAGGAGAGCGTGTTTTAAACACTTTTGATGTTTATGCGAGAGTCAAGCTAAAAGGTTTATCAATGTAACTGATTTTAATCCGATTTCGCTTAGGACGCATGCGTGAAAGATTCGTATACTTACCACGTTCTTTATAACCATCACATAAGCACACGACGTTGTCTATTTTGGCATAGATTCGGCTCAGGAGAGAACTGCAAGAGAAAAATATTACAACAGGAGCGAGAAAAACCTACGTTTTATATTTCGTCATGAAGAGGAATTATTTTTAAAGTGGAAAAATTTTGTGTAAGGGTTTTTTTCGTATTTGCCTTATCCAGACGAAGTTTCGTAGTGTACGTCCACATTTCAAGCTTTTCACCCCCCCCCCACTGTCACTATAGGAGTTTAATAAACAAACACTTTATTCCAAAATCTCAAGTATATTTAGGCAAGTATTCACCCCCCCCCCACCAAAAAAAGAAAAAAAAAAAAAACGACAAGTGCTATTCATTTTTGTAGTCAAAATTATGGATAAACTGCTCAAAGTTCATATTCAAGTAGTTTCGACCATCTGTCATTTTCGAGAACCAATGTGACGTGTTCGGTAGGCAGAATTACTTTGTCTACATATCGATATTCTTTGGAAAGAAAAAGTTTGAAAGTCTACGGTGACGTCATGTGTAATGTTGAGAGCGAAGCCGCATCAAAAAGTATATTACACACAAAGATAAAATAGTATTGTTCACTGGCACTACCAAGAACTTTTATAAGTTCTACAGAAAGAACCCAGTTATGAATATTTATACCTAGCTTAATTTCTTTGCGCACCGACAAAAACGAACACTGAGCAACTCTTACATCCATCTTCCTTTTCACACGAAAAACTAAGCCGTCTGTCTAGTTTCACACTGGTAAGCGTCCTTTTCTGAAAGGACGATTTGAGGAAGATCCCGTAAGTCATTTAAAATGAAGCTACGCTTATCAAAAGGCATTCTAAGATCTGCTTTGAATTAATCCAAAGATTACAAGCGCTCTCTAACGAAGAGAGATTCTACCGTCGCCATGATAGATTAGGTTCCGTATGCTCATCTTATTTTTCAAGTGTCATCGTTTTGTGACGAGAGTTTAAACCCAGCCTTTTATATTTTGGTTCTGCTTTCCATGTTTAGAGGGGGAGAGCATTTCACAGTTAATAGTCTTCGCCTTGGTGTCGCTGGTTTGTAGAAGAATGACATAACCCGGGAGATTTAGCTGTATTAGTGCACATTCTTCATCCATCACTACCAGATGATACTCAATGCTAGGTCGACTGAAAAGTTACTTAGTGTCCGGATTCTCAGTAATTTAAATGTCAGAATGTTCTGTATTATCTTTAATCCAGTGATTATCTTTTTGCCTCCATCTCCGAGCCTTTCAACGTTTCTTCCATTTTAAAGGACATTTGGCCTCACCTGTACTTGCTACAATTGAATACAGTTGTTTGCCAGATTTCCTTTCGGTGGGGGGGGGGGGGCTTAATCCGAAAGGTCCGAATGGTTAAACAGTTTCGAATTAAAATGGTCCTGACGGACGAATCGTAGATCTTTAATACGAGGGCAGTCAAAAAATTATCTGCACTTTCGTCATAACATTTTTAGGTTTGCCATACTGCCTTCTGCACATGTGCTTGTAGTTGGTACTATTGTGGTCACGTGATCGAAGTTTAAACCTGATCGCCTCAGTTTTCTTGCTGTTACAGTGTAAACATGGTCGCTTCGCAAGCAGTGTGCACTAAGTGACGAAAGTGCGGATAGTTAGGCAAGTTTTGTTCTCGACCTTTCTGTTTATGCTCATGAAAGGATCTTTTCTAATTCAGATCTGTTGGCATGTCTAGAACACCCGAATGTTTCGCCCGATGCTGCAGGCAGTGGAACAAGGTAATTTTCTTTGATTTCTTACAGATAAATTAAGTTTTCGGCGAGTTTTGAACCTTACAGATAAAGATATCTGAAGCCAACATGGGTTTATGTTATACGGATATCAAGGACATGCTGTCCGGGTAATTAGTACAACTAGTTATACCAGGTGATCTTTCCTATTTTGAAAAGGATGGAAAGTGTTAGTCTAAATGATCCAGCGGTATTTGCACATCTTGCTCTAACGGCCGAAATGTTCGGAGGATAACAAACCAAGATGAGCATGTTGTTAATAATAATAATAAAGTCATTACTGACCTGGATGAGAGGAGCACTGCTACAAAACCTTCAGATCTTACATAGCCATTTGCTTTAGTATCAAAAGGCAAAGACTGACCGCTTGGTGACAGCATTCCCAATTTGAAGAACTGAATTGCGTGATTCAGATTTTCAAGCATGTTGGCACCTGGGAAGAGAGAATTTATCGTTTAGAAGGTCAAGCTTCGAAGTAAAAGAAGCTAGTAATTTGTAGAATTAGCAAGTTACTAAATGATTTAACATCTTAAAATACCTGGTAAAGAAGTAGCGATTTAATCTCAATTCCACTGTTTATTTAAACTGCCAGTTGATCTGAGAGCCCCAATCATAAAATGAAGAGGATCAGTAAACTTTGAAGAAATGAAAAAGTTAAAATATCTTTATATAATTTGCTTTCGATTTTACCAATAATTCAACGAACACAATACTGAACATGAAGTAAATAAAAGTCCTTAAAATAAAGGCAACTTCGGATCGTTTATTTCTGAAACAGTGATGATAGCGTTATTTATGAAGAGAAGTTTTAACAAATGTACTGCAGTAATACATTAAATCATGATGGCGACTCAAAATAGTCAGGAATAGGGCTCTAGTTTTGAAGTGTGTAGGTCATTAGTTTGAGTAGCACGTTGCTTTTTTTATTGATCAGAAAAAAAACTTCAGTGCGATTCCTATCCCACGCCAGAGCTTGCAACGACAAGTTACGATGTGTACTTGTTCGTGCCAGAAAACAGTAAATTGCAATAAAATTGGACATGGCTCAGTTCGGCGTATAACCGATGCAAATTCGGTCAACACCAAAAATAATTTATCGCCCTCTGCAAGAGTTTTGCAGTTACTGAACAGGTCACGTTCATAAACTAGTTTTAATATTTAGTATTGCATAATCTTACCAACAACAATGGCATAATCGCAGCGTCCAAGATATAAATCCATGTTTGCCATTTGAATTGCACTGATGCTCGAGCAGCAAGCTGTATCAACGCTGACTGCCGGTCCGCTTAGGTCAAGAATTGAAAATATCCGGTATATGAATTCAGATTTTGTGTTAACTGTAATAAAAAGTAAAAAGATATGGATATCATATCGAGATGAACTGCGCACCTATTTAAAAACTGAATAGCCATTCGAGAATTTTGAAACCGTTGTATTGTACGAGAGGTTAGTAATAGGGAATCATGACATTTAACTTGAAGATTGTGCTTTATCTTCAGATAAGGTTATGAAGATCAATTGAACATTACCACTTATAAAATAAGATTTAAATCCAAACAGAAATATACAAGTGGTTCCCACAAGTTGAACTCAAGAATGGAGTAAAAATCATGCGTTACTCACTGTAAAGGGAGTCGTCAAATCCTCTGTTAATTTCTTGGTCTTCACAAAAGTTAATTGCCAAGTATAATCCAGTTCGGGACTTGCTTAGTGTTTTTCGTGGAATTCCAGAGTCTATAATGCACTCATAAATCACTTGAAGCAATAGACGTAGCATGCAGGGGATTTTCGCTACCTGCAATATTATTTAATACAAATAAAGTTGAAGACGCGTTAGAGAAAAAAAAGACGGTTATTTTAAATTAGGTACCGCTTGTAGCAACTAAACTTCAAAGTGCAGATAGCTTGTAATAATCTATGTTGGATCATGATATCAATTTCTATAAGCATCTGCGGTTTCAGTAGCAAGTCGGTGTAGTGCTGCCAGTCATACGTTCACCGCTCCTTTACCTAGGAGCTTGGATTCCTAGTCTTTGTCAAGAAAAAGTTGAACTATTTACCTAAATCCTGGGTATGTGCATTAGAATACAACTGGCCCTGACAGTAAGTGTGCATCAATTCAATGTTTCGCGCCGGTGACTGCGCATCCATTATATGTAATTACAAAGTAGTAATTATAATTTACAAGACTCGTCGGGTCACTATTAGGAAATGAATTCTCTCCCTCGCAGATTACGTTACCTGCGAGTGGGAAAGGTGATACGTTCCTTGCATCCAGACGACTGGATTATCCAAATTAATTTACTGGATTTGCGTATTCTTTAATTTAGTATTTTATGAGTTTTGATACCTGATGTCAAAGCAGTTTAAGATGCTTGTATATTCGGAAAAGGTTAAATCCTAATTTCTTCGATTTCCCATTGAATAAACTATCATTGATGGTCAAAGAACTTAAAATTAAATTAATTTTTATTAATAGTATTTAGAGAAAAAAGAATTTGATATAAGCTTTGTAAATACAAGATTTCTCAGCAGAAAGACTAGATTATCTATGTCTTACCGTTTATATCCGAATCATTAGCAGATAACCTTTCCATAAAGCCTGTTATAAAAAATAAAATCGGCAAGTCGTTTTAATAGGTACAGGGCAAGAGAAATGCACACAGTTGTGGTAAACAACAAGTGGATAGTCACTTCGAATGTAACCAGACATATCGAAGAAAATTTGTCTTAACACATCTACAATAGGGACCGCCACTAATTCGCAATACCTAAGGTTTAAAATGAATTGAAAGAAATTACATTTTAGTTTTAATTGAAAACTAAGAGGATTAAGTTTATTATAGAAGCAAAATACTCTTATTTCGAAGAGAAATTGAATTAGAATAGTTATTTTTTCCTAAAATTGCTGATTAGCGTCCCTTTTTAGTACTTTTTCATCGCAATGTAATTCTTTATTGAAAAAAATCTCCCAAAAATAAGATTTTTCTGAAACTGAGGAATATTAGACGATTAAAGTAATCCGATTTGAAAAATTTACAAGTTTAAAAGTAGTTTATGTTTAAAACAAAACAGTATCTGTCTTATTAACAGCCATCGCTATGTTTTACGAGATGGACGAGGCGATAACATTGTTCTACAAAAACTATAAAAACATAATTGGAGAAAATGACGTGAGCGCCTCTTATAATTTTTTTAAGTACTCAATAGTACTTAAAATGTTGGAAAATATTCTCCGTAAGGAATAACGATTTTAAAATTATAAACATTTGATAATGTCGTGTATGGTTGAACAATTCTTATAAAAATTGAAGTCTAAAAAATTGACAATAGTTTCCTTAAATCTTATAAAAGCAATTAATTTTCTAATTAAATAATTAGTTTTGCTGCATATTTTACGGCTCAGAGCAGGAAAAAAAAAAAAAAAAAAAAAAAAAAAAAAAAAAAATCAATTAAAGTTTAATTTAGCAAAACTTCATGAAATGTAAGGGAAAAAAAACTTGATTATTTTCATTCATTTGCGAACAAGTACCGAGTTTCATTAAAATTTGATTTTGCAAAAAAAAAAAAAAAAAAACAAAAAAAAACATTAAAACACTAATCGTGAATATTACGTTTACAAAAAAAAAATTTCACCAAAATTTCGAACGTGCTGGAAAGGTTTAAAATATTTGTTTTTATTAAGTTTTTTTTGGGGGGGGGGGGGGCATTTTTTTCATCATGCTATACCTTTTTTTTTTCATAAAAAATGAAAAAAAAAAAAAAAAGTGGAGGTATCTAATTTGCAAGGAAGTGAGATCTAGAAAATTAGATTCGCTGACACAAACCTAGATCTTAGCTGAGTATCAGAATCACTACTGAAATTATGTTTACTTATGGGGAAAAAAAAAAAAAAAGAAAAAAAAATTGTAGGACAGTGTTTAAACTTAATGTGACAGATTACGAATCCTTCAAAGCTTACATAAAGAAATTAAATTTATTTTAAGTTTACAAGTTCTTGTAATGAAAAGAGATTGATTAAATAATCTTAAAAGCTTTCGTTAAAAAAAAAAAAAAAAAAAAAAAAAAAAAAAAAAAAAAAAAGGAACTTATGAGTCTCACATTGAGTTATCTTGTCATCATACCTAAAGAAACTAAACAGTGAAAAGAAAAATTATCATTACCGGTCTTGACTATTATTTATATTGCTAACGCACGTGTCCATTACGTTCTTGTAATAGCATCCCTAATAACTATTTGGGCAAATAAACAAAATTTATGCTTGCTATTCCTTACCTCAGTGACAGAAAGACCGAAGAAATCGGTATCAGAATCTTCCACATCTGTTAGCGTTCCAGTTCTGGGCGGAAGATTATATATACCAACTGGCCAGCGGGTTCTGTCAAGCATGTCTACTTTTCCTATCAGGTTCTGCCAAAATATCTGAAGAAAAGGTCAGTTGTTGAGTAGAAATAATCTCATTCATGGGCAAGAGAGTTGGAAATCTCCATTAGTTGTTTCTAGAACTGTCAATGCCTTAAATGAATCCAATTAGTTTATCAATGAATGAGAAACTTTCAGAAGTATGTATTTCTTTGTGGCCAGAATAAATTTCCTCTAACGTCAATCAATTCAACGGGGATGTTTGTATTATGAAAATGGAACCAGACCGATTGATTTCGTGTCGATACAATATGAGGTGAGAAAAATTAACTTGAATTTATTTTTTACGAGTCTCCAAAAAGAATAGAACAATAGCATTTATTATTTTTCATCCCCACACATTTTGAAAAGAATGTTTTTAAGCGCAAACGAAGATCGATATCCTCGAGTCGAAAGTTTTTTTACGTTCTTTTAATACATTTTTATTAGTATGTTAATTCAAAAGCGCCGACTAAAATACTATTTTGTCTGCTTAGTTTATATCCAAGAACCAATTAAACTTATTTGCACAAGTCTACTTTAGGTAATGTTCGAGAAAAATCGGTCATCTATTTTAAGTTGTAACTCAACGATACGTTCTGAATTGCATGTGAAGACATTTCTACGAGGCCTGTCAAATGTACAGTTAAAGGCAAGGGTTTTAACTTGTAAAGTGCCCAGAAGAGCGGGTTAAAAATTTCGCCCGTTACATCAGATTGGGCACCTAATCCCAAACAAAGACGCAACACTAATCTTATTTCGAAAAATAATCATTGAGATAGGATTTGCATAATGAAAACTGAAATTTTTCATAAAAGACCACTGAATTAGCGGAACAAATCTTTCAGCTTATAGTTTCAAGTAGTATAGTTACGGTAAATACCAAAAACAGAAGCTTAAATCCAAGTATATAAAAAAAAAAAAAAAAAAAAAAAAAAATTTGCGCCAGCCAACTCTTTAGGCTGGTCTACGAACCTAGGTCAACTGGATGTGCCCATCATAATTATAGTCTTATCTCAGTTAATCTAACCATTTCATATTTCCGAAAAATCGAGGCTTTATTTCTGACAGACTTAAAGTTTAAGAAAAAGATACATATACAGAGTTAACCAAAAGTTAAAGTTGAGTACACACAACTTACCTCGACATTATCAGACTTAGGGAGCCGGCATGCTATTCCACCAATGTAGGAAGGCAAACGTCTATCTTCGGTTGTCTATAAAACAATGTTAGAAAGACCAAGAATCTTTTGCATATATTGCGATATAAAAAAGAAAAAGTTTATCCACTCTTGAAAGTGTATAGGTGGCAAAAAATGTGCAAGTACCAGGTCTACTTAAATATTAGATACTTTCAAAAAGTTAACATTTGTTTAAAGACAATATACATTTCTAAGTTCTTCAGCAAAACCCAAAGTATAAAAATATTTTCACTTTAAATTCAAAGTGAAATAAAGTTTTATACTTCATAAGAGGAAAAGTAACGAGGCAATGAAGATGTGCAGATCTAATTAAAATTAGACAAATCCTAAGGAGGTGCTCTTCGCTAACAGCAAATAGGGAAGTAATACAAATGAAGCTTTCGATATAGCATGCAGGCTTAACCCCAGGATATGAACTGTTCGTTTTAGTTTTAGAGACGCAGTAGCAAGACTTCTAGGCGTTAGATGAATGTTAAAGTTTTTTGCCTTCGAATATAAGGCATCAAAGTTTGGGGTCTTAGAACGAGTCACCTAGATGAAATCACAGCAGCTTCCATTTGGTATGCAATCCAAAAGAGGAATACCGGGAAGTCAGTTTGGTGCGAGCAGTTTTAAATTTCAGGATTTTTAAATTTAAAAAAAAAAAAAAAAAAAAAAAAAAAAAAAAAATAGCAGAAAAGAAAAACAGCTGAAGTAGTTTTGCAGTTGACAAGTTCAGTGAATTCGTTTTCAGTATACAAGAAATAGGTGTATAATCAGAAGCCATTTCAGAGCTAAGTAAACATTTCAAGTTTAAAGCTTAGAAGACACTTTGAAAAAAAAAAAAAAAAAAAAAAAAAAAAAAAAAAAAAAAGACCCAAGATCGAGCCCCCCCCCCAATACAAGGCTCAGAAGCTACACGATTCCTTAATGAAGTGGATAAGAATATAGAAAGCGAGATGGAGGATAGGTGATCCTTGACTTTGATGTCAAGATTGTGGTGTTCGGAGAACAGCCACGTGAGAGTGGTTCCACAAGCAACGATTAGGAAGTTGACTGGAACTTCCTCCTTATGATTGAAAGTAGGAGTGGTTAAACTCCATGCAAGAAGATACATGCTGTAACTCAAACATTTACAATGGAAGTAACGGTAGAGTAGGGATCAATCTGTCCCACAGAGACGCAAGAAAACGTGCAAAAATTGTTTAATGAAAGTTTGTAGTTTTCCTAATATAAAAATTGTTAGTCCAGTAGAGCATTCCACCAAGAATGCGTTAAGGTTAGGAAGCGATCATTTTACAAGTGGTTCAATTAAAACAAACAATTTGCTACTCAAGGCGTAGTATACTATGTACATTGAAAGTGAAAATAGACACCAACTTTGGATATTACTTTTATTAAGAGCAGTACGCAAGACACGAAAGAAAGAAAGCTTACCAAGTTGGTAGCAACATCGGGTGTAGTATTGGATTTTGCCATCTGGAAAATAAAAGACAATTAGCCTTAATTTATCATTGGCAGTGTGCGCTTGTAAATAGGTCCAATTTGATGTTCAAATAAGAGTTCAAAGATATTCTAGTGAGCAAGTAAAACATAGCAAGGGAGACCGGAAGACGAAAGCAATTAAAAATAGATATTTACTATTGGTACCGGAAGTAGAAGTTGAATCTGAGGAAACAGATGCGATTTTACAGAAACATCGCAAAGGTTTCATGGACAGTTCGAGTAAGTAACGAAGTTTTAGAAAAAAAAAATGGCAACAAAAAGAACTAACGATGAGACAGCTGAAGTTTCTTGGACACAATGAGGAAAGAGGGCCTAGAAAAATTTAACCATTGAGGGCAGAGATAAGTGAAGGCAATGAGCTACATACCCGATAAGATATGAAGGGATGGTTGAGGATTTAAAAGGGGAAGGACTTCAGGACGACCCGGGATAAGTTTTGCAGAGCCAGGATCGTCCATATCCTAAAGGGACGTGATACAAACTTTTACGGTCATTGTCAGTAAGTAAGCAGAGCGTTTGCATAACTGGCCAGAACATGACTACGTAATTAGGAATTAAAGTTTAAGATTGAAGTTTTATAAGTTTTGCTGCAGAAATGAAGATTTAACTATCACATGGTTCGGACAGACAATTGTCTTCGATGAAGCGACACTTGAAGGATTAAACATTCGCATTTAAGTGTTGCTCCATTTCAAAGACTCGTACTTCAATATTTCTTGACTACACGACTATCAGTTTAACCAGAGTTCATCGAGACCGGTGTCAAGATTGTATCTCCCGCCACGCTATAAGGAAATGGGGGGGGGTCAAAGACTGAATGTCACATGCGGCACACAGAACTAGGTGAAAAGAACAAAGACTAAGTGGCGAGAGAGGAAAAAATCCTTACCTTGCTGGACAAGCTACTCTACGCTGTAGTGTACAAATGGTTTTATAACTGCCACTGTTCGACTTTGAAAATGCGTTAAACTCGAAGTGTTGTGTGCAGAGTAGGAGTGTAAGATATAGAAATATTTTGTGGTCGCAAGTTGATTATTTACAACACAGATCGTGCAGGTTCAATCCTTTGTACTGGTATTTCCTTTTACCTCTGATATTTTTTTGCTTTTCCATCATAACTTCAAAACATAGCACAGGTCTTCTATTTTAACTTAAATTTTACAAACACGTTTTCATTTCCGATATTTTATTATAAAAACAATTCTCGAAACATGAAAGGCCTTGCTTTATTTTCACTTAAAGTGTGATAGAATGAAGAAGTCCACTTAGTAGTTGAAGTCTTTTCGTATACACTGCTAGTGATCAATGTTCAAGCCTGGATTTCGAGTGCTTATTTTTGAAACAGGTATGTCCGCCCAAGATGTACGGGTAACGGTAACGCACTGAGTTCAAATTTCGGTCTAGTCAGTTGCGTTCACTTTCGCACAAATTTCGTTGGAGGGAAGCATGAATCCCTCTCTTCTCCCTGAGTTATTGATTAAATAGTAGGGTAGACTGAACTATCTAGCCCTGTGTGCCCACCAGTCAAAGAGAAAAAAAACTTTGAAATCCAAGTTTTGGACAAGGTAACGGTAAACCACTCATCATCACAGACAGAAAGGAAATCTGTGGAGAAGCATGATCGCCTAAGTTCTGAAAGGACATGCAATTTTAAAACCCTCCCCATCGAACTTAGAAACGTGCAACACTATCGCCTTAAACCTATTTGGCCTTGTATCTAGTAAATATCAACAATTAGGAGCAACTTAACGGAAAACGGTTAACGGAAAACAATATTTTACAAGTTAGTCGAACAGATTATTACTAATATAGCGAGTTCGATCCTCATTGGGTTCCACTCTTGTGGCATTGTATTAGACTAAGCTAAAGTTGAGCATTTCTTAGTTTCCCGGTTATATCTATTGTTTGTTTACAAATGAATTTAAAATGCCGTAGACGGGTATACGCTATTGATTCAGTTCGACAAAATGTTCAGGAGGCTTGCTACCTATTTTTGATGACTTGTCCGGTGCAGAAAATGATGTATTCTGACTATTACTAGGATTTTGACACCACCGTCAGCCGTCAAGGGCACATACTGTTAAAGTTAACACATAATGGGCATGAATAAATGGTTTTATTGCATTCGATTTCCTTAGAAATGAAATTTTAAACGGCCAGCCTCGTAGTTACAAAAAAATTAACATTACTTGCAGAAAGGTTATTTTCTTTACTGGTGTCAATTTTTAAAAATCCTATGCCTGCTTGAATCCAAGATACTAACGTTGATTAAATTTCTCCACTAAGCACTAAAAATAAGGAACTTTTTCTCCTAGCAAACAGTCTTGTGATTGTAAAATTTTCGATAGATATTCTTTTCCGATCCCGGTTTTCAAGAACCACATGACAGACAGATATATAAACAGCCACCACAGAGAAATTGATATATTCACCCGAGAATGTGGAGTCCAGGTTCAGAAAAGGTCCTAGTATCGAACATATATTGACTGACGTGATGTAATGGATAGCTAGCCTGTCTCGCTAGATCAGTTACGACTGAATTAGTGGGATCGATCTTCACTGCGTGCCCCATACTCTCAGCCTTGTGCCACAACTAAGCTACGCTCAGAAAATCACCTGGCTGACGGTAGTTCATGAAGTTCAGATTAAAATAAAGATAATTCTACATATGAAAGTTTTAGTCTCGTGTTTTTTTAATTAGACGATAATAATACCTGAGAAACGAATTCAGAATCAGTAGTTAGTATAACTATTACTCTAGCATTAAAAAAAGATTTAAAACGATATATTTATTAGACACTGCCTGTTCTGGCACAGGGTCACAATATAAGAGAAATGAGCAAGAATCACATTAATTAACACTGGCTCATGAGGTTAATTTGCTAACTATCACTATACAAGGGCCTTACACGACATAATATAAAAATATGCAATTTAGATGGCAATTACAAGAATTGAACTCAGGACCTGGTAATATCTAATCAGTCCAAATTCTGGTAGCAACTCACAATATAAAGGTCCAGTCAGTCAGTTATGTGCCATCACGTGATACACGCTTAGGCGATCATGTATCTTTCGATACATGACTGACGAGGCAGATTTTTCCCGCAGTAGGTTGCCATTTCTTCCTGCGATAGACCAGTTGCCATCCAAGGCTATAGAACCCGGTTGTCCTACTATTTACCCATAGCTGAAGGAGAAGAGAATTCATACCTTTCCCAAGGGTATTAGCACGTAAGTGGAATTCAAACTCGGCTTGATCCAGCTTAACTGCTCCAGTTGGGGCGGCTTGGTGATAGTAGTCGTGGCTCCTGGGGACACACTCCTATGGTTACAGAGAATCTCAGTTGGGAATAATGTGAGTGAGCGGCGCTATATCGAGTCTGATTTGCTACCTCTTCGTCACCGAGGCCCGTAGGACAGTTGGTAGGGTGTTCGCTTGACAACCTAACTGTCCGGGTTTCAATTCTCGGTAGTGGATGCGCACTGCTGATGAGTCCCAAATATAGGACGAAACGGCCGTCCAGTGCTTTCTGCATTCTGTGACAGTACTTACAGCATTCTGTTGAGGTTTCAGACTCGATGAATTACTTAATTACATTTATCAAATCCTCCTAATTATTACTTATATATATATATATATATATATATATATATATATATATATATAGTATTATCACAGCCTGGGAAGTTTCAATACTTATCAAAAGTCTGGACTCTAAGAAGGCTACCTGCTCAGATAAAATCTCAGTGGTTCTCTTTAATATTAACCCGGATTTATTCACGATCTTAACAAAATTATTTAACCGGTGCTTGAAGAAGAAATCAATTCCGAATCTGTGGATGGTGTCAAATATATGTCCCGTTTTCAAGAATGCGAGTGAGCGCTCATCTCCGTCTCGGTATCGACCATTCAGTCTCATTAGCAAACTTTTTGAAGCTATAATCAACAAGATTTTTGACCACCTCAATAGAGCGACAACAGTATGATTTCGATCGGATTGGTCCACTGCTGATATCCTAAATGTCATCATACACAGAAATAGTATAAATATTTTTTAAGGACGATCTCATTAGATATTTCGAAGGCCTTCGACAAGGTGTGGCATAGAGAGATGATCCGCAAGCACACGCTCTACAGCTATGGAATTACTGGAAAAGTATTCTCAATTACAAAGTCTTTCCTGACGGTAGTTGTTAACAGCCAGTCCCCTGAGGGGTAAGTGATCAACGCAGGCGTTCCCCAAAGTTCGGTTCTCGGTCCAACTCTCTTTCTACTTTACATTACTGATCTGCCTATCTTTTGCGGATATCTATGCTGGTGGGTCAACGGTATATGGGTACACCTCATGAATTCTCTGACCTAGTCCTAGCAGTTCGTGGGATACTGGCTGGTCATATTGAACGCCTCGAAACCAAACAAATGACGTTCCATCATCACCGAGCGGACTCTAAATTTTCGTCTATCGCAATGAACGGATGCTCTCTCAAGGAGGCTCCGTACCTTGAGCGACTATTGTGACATAAGCTCAACTTAGACCGCAAGTGAAAATGGTACATACGACCCACTGCTAAAAATGCTGGAAAAATGGTCAGTTCCCTGTACCGTTCCAGTAAGTACCTGACTCCTCCTGCTATCCTCTACCTTTTCAAGAGTCAGATCAGAGGCAGAAAATGGACTACTGCTACCATATATGGGCGGGTGATGCCCTGTCTTTAATTCCTAGTCTCGATAGATTCCAAAAGTGTCTGCGCGGCCTTGTGGGTGAGTAATTATTTTCCACCCCACAACCCATTTCCCACAGACGAAACATTTCAAGCCTCTTTGCTATTTCCATGGAAAGTGTTCAGACGAACTACATTCCTTAGTTTCACCAGTTCTAACTTGCACAGCTAAGACCCGCCATGCATTTGGGTTCCATTGTTAAGTTCCACCACGAACCGCTCCTTTGTGGAACAGACTCCCAAGAGGATGCTTCCCTGGACAATACAATCTTAACCTGTTCAAGTTTAAGGTTAACCGTTATCTTCCATACATATCTCCATAAATTATACCCCTTACTGCTTACTATATAACCCTCTATCTCGAATGGGTCTTGTACAGGGTGAACATTATAGTAAAGAGAAATTAATTTTATTTATAATGTTTTTCTTTCTCATTTATTTCATAACTCTTTCGTTTTAACTTAATTTAATTTTAATTTTTAATTTTTCTAATTGACTTAAATTTAACTCTTCAGTTTCGGGTTTCTTCAAAGCACTTACTTGTTGATGGAATATTTGTAAACTTTCTGAATTAGGAAAAAATCTGTAAGACGTATTTTAACCCAACCGTTAAATGAAAAAGTGCTTAAATGCAAAACACAAAGTAGGAAATAATAAAAAGGATATTGAATCTACGTTTGTGCAAATCCTCGTTGTTGCAGAACTGAAATACCGCCGCTTACAAAAATGTTGCATATACTGTAAAGATCATGCTTTGGTGTTGGGTGACCTGTCTCCAATTTATTTTAGTTTCACTCATTCACTCCCACCTTGCTTAAGCACCCAGAAAATGTTACTTTTTGTAGTTGCACAAAGACTGAGTAACTGAGCCCAAAACGTATCCTGCCTTGTTATATAAAAGCGAGTGTTTTTTTTCCTTGGGAAAAGACACATTCAAGCTGCTTGATATCTACTTCGGATGGATAGGTTCAGCTTGCAAAGTTCTATTTACTCTTTTAAGGAATGCACATCCCCTTGTTCAGTTTATAACTGTGCTGGGCTGAAACGCTATCCGTGGCCGAGCAGGCTAAAGCACGCTGGATCCGATTTACCATACTGATATTCATCTACGCTAGCTGAACTTTCCCAGTAAAGCCCAGTTAGGCAGTGGTTATGCGCTTAGGCAGTGATGACAGCGGTGGTATGAAAAAAGCCGTGTTGCGAGTCGCCCTGCACAGCTGTGAACTCACGAAGTGAAAAACAGCTCAATAGTCAATAATGGTAGCTATGGAAAAATAGTGTTTGGTAGCGGAAAACATGCTGTATCTAACGCACAATAAATCACGCAGTACTTATTTCGATTAACGATTACTTATTTCGATTAGAACGATTACTTATTTCGATGAGAATTATTACTTATTTCGGTTAACGATAATTAATTTCAATTAACGATCACTTATTTTGATTAACGATTACTTATTTCGACGAGAATTATTACTTATTTCGATTAACGATTACTTATTTCGATTAATGATTATTTATTTCGATTAACAATAACTTATTTCGATTAACGATTACTTATTTTCGGCCAGAACGATTACATATTTCGATTAGAACGATTACTTTTTTTTTATTAGAACGATTACTTCACGACTTATATAAATGTAAAAACAGTCTTAGTTGGCAAGTGACAGATGGCTATAAAAAACTTGGTTATGGTTAATTTGTTTAAATAATGCACTGAAGGTTGTTTGCGTCACGTAGCAATAATTGTAAGTAAAATGATGCACTAAAATAAGTAACCGTTTTAAGTTCTCTGAATATCGGTGCCTAACGGTGTTATGACGCTCCGTATATAGAAAATTACTAAACGTAGCTTAGATATGGTACAAGGCCAAAAGTATGGAGCACCCAGTGAGGATCGAACTCACTACTCAGTCGTAAATGATCTAACGAGCAAAAATTGCAATATGAGCACTGGTAAAAATGGCTGCTGAAGACATTAGGTTTATAATATCCAGAAATTCATACACCGATATCCTCAAGGACACATGGCACAGTGGATAAAGGCGTTAGTTAGGATAGGACCCAAAGAGTGTGAGTTCAATACCCGGTTAAGACAGTGGAGAACTTTCAGAGGGAAAATTAACAGGAGATTAAACATGGCACGTGGAACTAGAACAGTATAACCCAGTGAGCGAAATAAAGGGTTCAGTTCGACATCCCAACCACCTGAAGAAGGCCGGAACGTACAACGGCCGAAACGTTTTAATATGTTTATGGCGACAATAGTCCAAATAACGTTCTTTTAAATGTTATGCAATGGAACTTGAATCCAACATGTGTAATGTAAAAGGAACATTTAAAGAGATGTGCAATGTTGATTTTTTGCAAAACATTAGTTGACGGAGAAGAGTTATTGCGGAGGATTAAGTTGATTGTATTAAATTTAGTATAGTATATATAATTAATTTTATTTTTTTACTGGGTACTTATGAGTTCTTTTTTAGGATTTTTTCATCTTGTTTGATTGCAGTATAGTAGGTTGATATGTTTAAGGTTATTTGAGGAATTATTTTTATTATTTTTGATTTATGCTAATATTTCTAATAGCTCGTCTAATTTGTTCATCAACAATGTAATTAGGAAAGTTATTATTAATGAGTGTTTGTTTAATGTTTTTTAATTCCGTGTAGAAAATTCTTTTTCGTGGAAGAGTTAACTTTTGCTCGGTTTATTAAATTTTGTATAATCGCTGTTTTGTAATAATCAGGACATTCATTTTTATAGTTGAGAGTGTACGTATTTATGCTAATTATTTTTTTTTATATAAGGGGAGGTAATAAATGTATTGTTATTGGTGTCTATCAGCATATCAAGAAAAAGAATTCTGTTGTTATTGTTAAGTTTATATGTGAACTTAGGAACGGAGGTTTTGGGGAAGTTTTTTTGTACTTCATGTATTTCGTCTATGTTTTTAACTAAGATGAGAATATCATCTACATATCTTAGGTAGGTGGAGTTTTTTTTTAGTGTTATTAAATATCTTATTTTCAAGGTTAGCTATGTAGAAGTTACTAAGTGTTGGTCTCAGAACGGAACCCATGGAAACGCCATCACGTTGTACATATTATTTTGATTGTCATAGAGGTGCAGTAGTTTCCGTAATATGTTAGGTTTAATTTTTAATGGAGGGAGAGATGGATTGTTGTAAATATTCTTTATATCAATCGTTTCTTTAACTGGGACATTGGTAAATAAACTGTCAACATCAAGTGAAGTTATGGTTTCATTATTAGTTGCTTTTTTTGTTTTTAAAATTTTGATTAGTTCGTTAATTGATTTAATACTGTATTTATTATGTATGTATGGTGTAATGAGTTGGTTAATGATTTTGGTTAATTGATAAAACGGGGTGGGGATTTGTGATATGATAGGACAGAGAGGAAAGTTAGGTTTATGTACTTTTATGGTTCCATACATGTATCCTGGTTTGTAGTCACGCGTTATTTTGGGAAGTTTTAAGTTGTCTTGTTCTGCGTTGTTGGCTGTGATCAGTTGGTTGATTTTAAATTTCAGTTGCTTAATAGGATTTTTGTCGACTTTTTAAAATTTGGCGTGATCGCCAAGTATTTGTTATACTTTTGAATTATAATCAGATTTAATACAACGAAGATATTGGTTTTATCTGCTTTTTAAAAAATTATATGAGCATGGTTACGTAATTTCTTACCAGCTATTTTTACTTGTTTTTCTTAGGAGCTTAGATGAGTTTTTTTTCTTTGCCATGTCTGTCTTTTATTGCTTCAGTTTTGAGTAGGTCACGAATTTCTGATTTTGTTTTATTAGTTGTTGTTCTTTAAGTTTTTGTATGTTTTGATGTAACATTTCAATTTCATTTTTTATCCAATCTATTGTATTGTCTGTAGAGATGACAGTTAGGTCCAAGGTTGAGTAATTCCTTTTGGTGTTCTGTTAGTTTGTAGTTAGAGATGTTGAGGAATTTATTTTTATCATTTGGAAAATAAAAGAAATGACCAAAACTACGGCGTCTTTCTTAATCAGTTTAATAACAACACTAAGAAATTGATCCGTGAATTTCCGAAGATTAAATAAAGTAGATATGTCTAGATTATTCAACCAAACATGCTTGAATGGAGATATGCTGCCGAAATACACACACACACACATTATATATATATATATATATATATATATATATATATATATATATATATATATATATATGTATGTATGTATGTATGCATGTGTGTGTGTATAACCTGAATCCCGATAAGCTTGGTTACCTTTCCAAGTATCTCTTTCACTTACATAAAATCGCAGCCTAAATATTCCGTGCCAAATTCTAGGTATGTATGTCAAATGCATGCATATTGTTAAGCTAGTGTCAGCCAAACTCGTACAGTGTTACATCTCGTTGGAAACGTATTCCTTATTTTCGATAAATGATCGTAGAGTAACAACCTGAGAGTTTGTTTTAATCATTTCACCCCAAGCAAGGTGATAAAGCCACTGAGATACAAGGTGGTTACTGAGTGTGAAAGAATATGAGAAAAAGAAAGTCATTATTAAGGAGAGAAGACAATAAATGAACAGGAATTGAGAAGACAAAAGATAACGACGCTTGACATTGCATTTAATTTTTTGGAGATCAAAATTGACTGGAAAGCAAGAAGTTAGAAGAGAGTTCCACAAGTAAGAAGTGCAAGAAAAGAAACTGTTATCATAGAACTTACAGCTAAATCTAGCTATTTCAACTATAAAATGATGAAACCTAGCCGCCAATCTAGTACTGCGCTTAAATTGGTAAAGTCACGGTAACAAAACCCTTTTTTGTGTGTCAAAGTACCAAGTGAAAAATAAGTTATTCTTACCCGCCACGTAACCCACGTAGTTTGGTATTTTCTACCGGCTCCAGTGATCGGTATTCGAACTCAGATATCAAGGCAGATAAGCAAGTTCTCCACCCGTCAAAGATTACCCCTTCATATTTTTCATTTAGCCTCTTATTGTATTAAGCTTAGGAAAATTAAACATTTATTCTCACTTTATTCTAGCTATTTTTTATACTGTTTTGCAAATTTTTCAATAGTGATTACTTTTTATTAATAGACTAGAAGGTGAATCATAAATAGTGCTATAAAAATATTAACCGCCACGTCGTCTTCTTATATACTGTGTCCCTTCAGGACGTAGGCGATCATAGCTCTCCACAATTTTCTTTCTTTTGTAGCTCTTAATAAATTTTGTATTTTTGTTAGTTCACCTAAAGCTTGTTCCGCCATCCATTTACTCAAGCTCACTAAATAGATTAAATGTTGTTTTCTTCTTGCTCTTAATCTGTCCTGTGCATATCAGATTTTCCAAGCCTTCTCTCCTCATTACGCACCCTAGAAATTTCAACTGTCTCTTCCTGATATTAAGTATAAGTTTGGTTTTTGTTTCCATTTTCTCTAAATCTTCGTCGTTACTCACATGTTCGGTCCATGGTATTCTCATCCTCCTCCTGTAGAACCATATTTCTGTTGCTTCAAGCCTCTTCTTCATCTTTGAGGAGATAGTCTTGGTGCACGAAAAATATTTTGCCCTCATGAATCTGGTCTTTTGCCAGAAACAATGTGAATACTCTGTTTGCTCTTGTAAAATCTCAATTCTCCAGATTTCAAGTCCTTCCTTTGCAGCATTCTGATGAATTCGTTTTCCTCTATTTAAAAAAAAAAACCTATGCAACAACACAAACTTGCTCAAAGATTAATACCGATTTTTTTAAAAATTAAGACTCAAATTTAAGTGCAGTACTAGATTGGCAGCTAGGTCTCATCATTTTACAGTTGAAATGGCTAGATTTAGTCGTAAGTTCTATGCTAGCAGTTTCTTCTCTTGCACTTATCGCTTGTGGAACTCTCTTCTAACTTCTTACTTTCCAGTCAATATAAGACCCCCCTAACAGATTCCATAGCTTATTCCGAAACTATGAGTAACCTCAATGGTTGTTCGATAACTCTTCAAGGGTGAATTCAAATGTTTTGGTACACTATCTGGCTTTTGCTGATGATTAGTCACCTAGAACACTCATCACCTTGAATCCGCACACAACCTGTGCCCGACTAAAACATGTCCCGCTAAAAGCTGGATGATGCATTTACAGAACCCCGGTAGTAGGTTTGCCGAACTTCACGCAAAATTTGGTGAAGGCACATTGCTCAATTTTTTCAGTCATTGTATACAGTATTAGAAAGCCTCCTGTAATAATTGAACAGTAGTATCTGTCAGTGAGCTTTGTACTGGTAACCTACGAGCGTTATCCGTCAGCATAATTCCACGTACGGTTCAGGAAATTTCCGATGAAACTTAAAAAAACACCCACATTATGTACAGCTGAAAAAAAGAAGTGATTAGCCCTTTCACTTATTTGTGAATTCAGCCATGAAGGTCATCAGCAAAAATATCTTATGTGGGGAATTTTATATTTAAGACACTATTCTCGATATGTATCTGTCTATATTTCTGAGATGAGGTATTATTTACATTATTCGGACTATTGTCCTCAGCTTTGTCGCCATATTTATTACAACGTTTCGGCCGTTGTACCCTCCGGCCTTCTTCAGGTGGTTGGAATGTCGAACTGAACCCTTTATTTCGCTCACTGGGGTAGACAGTTCTAGTTCCACGTGCCATGTTTAATGGATGTCAGTTATCAGTTATCTCCTGTTAATTTCCCACTGTGTCATGTGTCACTGGACAGATGGCACTGGGATAAAGGCGTTACTTAGATCCAGTGATAGGACCCAAAGAGTGTGAGTTCAAATACACGGTTAAGGCAGTGGAGAACTTTCAGAGGGAAATTAACAAGAGATAACTGACATCCATTAAACATGGCACGTGGAACTAGAACAGTCTACCCCAGTGAGCGAAATAAAGGGTTCAGTTCGACATTCCAACCACCTGAAGACGGCCGGAGGGTACAACGGCCGAAACTTTCTCGATATGTGTAAGAATAAACTTATTTTACAAATGTGAACTTTTACTTCTGACAAATATCACTAAACACCACCAATGAGTTTTGTACGAACCTAAGGAAATTATCGATCTGGACTTGTTTCAAGGACTAGCTGTCGGTTGTCAATCAAAGTTTAAATTCAACGTGAAAGTGGCGGTCAGCCCATATCAATTGTTTTTAGATGTCAATCACTTTCAAACAAAATTAGCATTGCGTTCAGGACAACTTAAAATCTAGTTGGATTTAAAGATTACCTTCGTTCAACACAAGCCAAAGCAAGCACTAACGACTGGTAGCGGAGAGTTACACAGGGAAGAGTTCGTGAATCGGGAACCTTAAACAAGTAAGAAAGAAAAAAAAAAAGATTTTTCTTTTCTTCTGAAAAGGCTTTTTGCAAAACATTTGATGAAAAGAAAAGTATTTTTATGATTTTAAAATGATCTTTGTTTACAATTGAAGGTTCATTACACGGTAATGCCAGTTTAAGTCTTCTCACTCTACTTTAAGGTAGAAGGATTAATACACTATTTCGGGTAAAGCATTTTACAGATCCGCTAAAGGGAATGTTATCAGGATACAAAGTTTGCCTTGGTCGTTAGCCATTGGTTTTATCCACTAAGATTTTTTTTTCATGTGCTCGTTATCTTCCATACATACTTCACGTTCCTCACCCACCGTCAATGTGCAGGTATATAAGCCTCTTGGATTATGGCTGCCGTTTGCATAGTCATTGCTTTCTATAAAATTTTAATCAGGATTTTCTTTCATAGGAAAGAAATTTCCAGTAGGTGTCTTGCGCCATATCCATCCGATTCTGAACTATTCTAGTTTTGTCGTCTCGATGTTTTAAATTCTATTTGTTCAACACACCTAATAACTCATGCAGCGAGAAAGGCGCAATATTGGTTAATTACTGTGCTAAGAAAACACCGTAGAAAATAGCGCTATATTAATAAATATACATATTTTTCATCGTAACAAAAGTATAACGCAATGTGTATATTATTAATATATATATATATATATATATATATATATATATATATAAAACCTCTTGATACCGAGTACTATTTTAACACGAGTGCTCGATGCAATATATAGACGTGTATGTATGTACAACCGCAAAGTGCACTTTGCGCCATTTGTATAATATTTATTCGAGTAAAATGCATTCACATTAAATAGACATTTGTGACATACCCAATGTCCCTAAGTCATACATATGACTGCGTCTTTATGCATAAAGAATTCTTTACATTTGAAAGGGGGGTGATTTATATATATATATAAATAAATATATAAATAAATATAAATATATATTTGAAAGTACCTACGCGTGTGATATGCTGCCTCAACATCCAATCGTAAACCTATATAGTGTATGTTGTGCATTTTTCTGCTAGTGGCTGGCGTTCACAGAATGTTGAATTAATTTCATAAACACTTGCAATATCTTAATGAAAATCAACATTAGAAAGAGTAAAGCCACAGAAACGAGGTGTTACTGAGTATGAAAGAATAATAAAAAGTAATGGAGAAGACAACAATAGACATTGCATTCAAATTGAAGATCAAAGTTGCCTGGAAAGCAAAAAGCCGGAAGATACTTTTTACAAACGAGAATCTTTTATTTGAAACGTACATAAGATATCACAAATAATGAGATAAACCCTTGCAAAAAGGTTTAAAGAATTTTATTTGACAATTTCATAAACTGTACTCCAGAAAAATAAAGTTGACTTCATTTGTCAATGCAAGTAAATATACCAAAGATACAATACAACCGCATCGAAAAGTTCAAGTCTGCATTTAGTTTATGTGGACTTCAGGTTTGAACGACAATTCAGAACCCGTTTTAATCGGAATTTGAACCATTTTTTCCTCTTTCATCGGTACCGTTATTGTTAGTTCCTTATTCATGACAGCTTGCAGCTTGTTCAGGTCAGCGTTAGGAGGAAGGGATTGCTGATACATAATCTCCCGAGTTTGGTTATTGTCATTCACTTGCAAACCGATCACTTGTAAGGCCAGACCTTTGCGGGTAGCGTTCAACTCTGATGCCTTGAAGCCCTGAACATTGAGTTCTAAGGTCCAAATTTTAGTGCCATTAATGTCTTCAACTCGAGGAAACGAAGAAACGCGTGGTCTCTTAAAGAAAGGGAAACCTGCAAGAAGAAATTTTTTTAAAATAAAATCTAAGAATTCCTGTAAGCGATATAGACCAAAACAAGATTAACGCATGTTAAATAATTTCATTGCGGCACTTAAATATCGATTTAGATAACTCAGAAAGTGAATCCGAATTAAAAGAAAAAATAATTTCCGTATATAAAGTTTTGGTTTTAGGCATTTTTAAAGCATTGACGCGAAGAAAAACCGCTTATTGAACCACCATTAAAAGGCAAAAATGTATACAAATTGAAACAAAAAAAAAAAAAAAAAAAAAAAAAAAAAAAAAAAAAAAAAAAAGGAAGGTTTTGAAATCAATTTAAAAGATGAATTACTGGATATTGCAAGCGCAATGCTTACATTTACTAAAAAAAACAAAACAAAAAAAACAAAAAAAAAAACAACACGAAAGTGTTTATGCACGGTAGCCTGGGAGGTCAGATGTTAATAAATATCTTTCTATTACCCTTAAAAGCGTTACGCAACAGCTATTTAAAATAACTGTACCGATTGTTTTCATTCTGAAGAGTTGATTTTTATATTATATATATATATATTATATATGGGGATGTGAAACAAACCCCCCAACATTTCAAAGTTCGAATAAAATAACCTATTCAGTACACAATTCATTCATTAATGAATACTGAAAAATTTACTTTAAATCTGATAAGTTCCACATTTTGGGGAAAAAAAAGACTTTTCAAACAGCGGGTAGCGATATTTTGCTTTTCACTGTATCAAAAGTGAAATAGTAGCAGTTTTTGTATGTTACTTTATTAGTTGAGAAGTGCTAAATCTCGAAAATATTGCTAGTGTAGATACTCTACAAGTGTCTTAGTACAAGTTCGTAAAAGAGAAACACGGACAAAAATCAAGAAAAACTGAAAGAGAAAGCCATTTTTAACTCGTAAGGCCGAGTAAGAACATTTTATAACGCCAGTCTTCCAAAAGAAAACTGGTCTTTTGAGAAAAAACAATTATACTAGGTGACACTAACAGTGGATTGAACCGGTTACCCTTTTGTCACAACTGCTAAAAGTAAAGAGATCAGATTTAGAACACTACCTTTTTAAGAAGGCAATCAGATGTTCTACACTTGCAGATTTTTAAGTTGAACTTGTCTGAATAAGATTCGCATTAACGAGAGAGTAGATTAATCGTCAGCGAATTAGAAACTTTGCTGGTAAAATATCAGCATTCTCTTTACAGTTAAGAATTCTATACAATTTTTAGACAATAGATTCATTACACTGGTTTACAAAATGAAAAAATATTTGAGGCAAGCATGTGAACAGGTGTTTTGTTTTTTTACATCATTTTGATGTGAAATCAAATTTCTGAAAATTTTTGCTCTATCACAGGAAAAAAAAAAAAAAAAAAAAAAAAAAAAAGAGCATAGATACAGGGCACTGACGGAGCTAAATTAGTTTGATAATACCATACACGCAAATAGTGCAGGAGACTGAAGTGATCTTTGAGGGTGACGATCTCATACTTTACCTCCGGTATATTGCGCAGGAGTATCCATCAGAAGGCCCTCGCCATGCTGGGGTTCCACTTGCTTTGGCTTGGCCCCGCGTCTAGTTATTTGGTCGAACTCTGACTTCGGGCAGAGAGGAACCCAGACGAGGCTATGCCGAAGGGCAGAGTCTCGTTCGGGGAGGTAGACTATCCCTGAACCAGTTCTTACGGGTTCCAATAGGGAATATTTTTGGCCGAGCCTACGGGCTTGGAAAACCCACATTAAACCCGGCCTTGTGCCACATGTAACCCTTGTGGGCGGGGGGGGGGGCTAAATATTACTTGCTTTGGCAGTTTCTATCCATCTTAGTAATATTTTGGTGGAACCTTTCTCCATGCTTCGCAGTTAAGGAGGAAGAGGTGGGAAGGGAAAAATGAATTTTGAGTGACATTCGACATCCCATATCTTCATAAGCCTGTGACAACTTGATACATTCTCGGTAATTTGGAACCCATGTGTTACCAAGGAAGCCATGGCAGACCGACTTTCCATGCTCTCAGTTCACTTAAGGTAATAAGCTCCTCAGTACCTCATCCATCAGCACTTCTCGGATCGGAGGTCCGACGAAGATGCCCCCACTTGAGCTAAGCAAGAACTGAGAGAAGTGAATAGAGTGCACAGGTGTTGGAAGGCAGCACCATTTTTGTCCAGAACCTTCTGGAGATTCATTAGACCAAGCTTGATATGAAGAGGAGGAAGAATCACCTTATGTTCAGGGTTCGTTTCTGACACTTTTCAGAGACAAAATTACTCAGAGTCCTTTTGTTTGGACACAGACCGTCTGTCCCAGAAAAAGCAACAGTACTTCGAGAAGCCCGATCTCAATGACCTTGACATACCCACAGAGACTCCATCCACTGGTACTGCTTGTATATACTTGATATATTTCAAAATGAGCTCCATATTGTCATAACTCCTTCAGATGGTCCGAGTTGGCAATGGGAATGCTGGGGATATTTATTTCCATTGTGCAGACTTTGCTTGGGATAGTATAGACGTGAGAAGTCAAGGAAGGTGAATGTCAGAGACATTTGTGAGAACCGTTTCCCCCAAGTCGAAGAATAATATGAAGTCCTTGTCCAGGGTCCTTAGTGAACCTTACATCTTTCGTGACCACGTTCCACTGCTTAAGTCGGGATGCCAGGAGTTCCGACTACTACTTAGATAAGTATAAATCATGGGCAAGGTCAATCAGGTCTTCTTGAGTGATCTAGTATGGCTCGTTGCCACTTGCTCTTGAATTAAATACATTTTCGTCAGAAGAGACAGATTTGACAATTTTTCTTCTGAAGGCAATTCTTCATATAAAGAAAGAATAAGATCCTTATGTGCTGGGGTGTAGGGACAAGGAGATAAGAGTGGGGAACATATATAGTTTAGGGAAGGTTGGGATATCCGACCCCGCACCACCAGAAGCATTGAAATCCGTTGTAGTTGGTAGACAAAAATAATCTTCGTGGCTCTCTCCAGGCCATCGGGACAGCAAAGTTGAAGGCTGCTTTCTTGCTATGAAACCATGCAGTTAGTCCATTGTAACAAAATTCACATCAAATGTGAGAGGCCTGGGATTTATCCTGATCTTCAATTTTACAATCAAAATAATGAAAGCAAGTAGTTCTCAGGATGGGAGTAATTGTTCTGTGCAACTGTTGTAAAAATCACCACACAGGCAACAAAATGACTGCTTTGTTGATGCATTCTCGGTGTTTTTAAGTGCCTGAAGCCATCATAGAGATATGTAAAAACACTGGAAAACCTAATGAACATGGATAGATATCAGTCACACACATATATATATATATATATATATATATATATATATATATATATATTATATATATATACACACACACACACACTAGTAGGACACATCTAGAAGCCTTGAATGCATGTACATCTAATCTAAAAGAAAAAAAAATTGACAACATTTCTCAAACGGATTTCAAGTCTGAAATCATCACCCTAAAATTAGGTTAAAATTATTTTTATGCTTGTCTCAACCTCTATATAAAGTAAACCAGTGTTATTTGTAGCCAACTGAGGAGAATTATCTGAAAGAAATTGTCAATTTTTGCTTACCCGATATACTCGATGGTATTGACGAAATTAAGCACTGCTTAATGCCTAATATAAATAGGATAGGGTAAAGAAAATTGGCGTGACGCAACAAGCAATGAGAGCTGGTCTACCTAAAGAGAAAAGTAGGCTTTCAAAATTCAGCTCTTTACCTGGGCTTGTAGAGATTAGCTTAAAAGGGGGGTCACTTGCTTCCTCCCCGCCACAAGTCATTTTAGTTATTAAAACATGTTTGAGTAGATTTTCCCCCCTTTATTTACAAGCGGTAAAATTAACGAGTACCGGTTTAGATCATCGAAAGTTTTAACATGTACCCCTCGACAGTGATCGAATCTGCTTTCCATTTTAGCCAGGCGTGTCTTACCAATTATTTCAAAACAAATTAATATTCTATTTAAATATACTTAGATGTTAGAAAATAATTTAGTCACCTGATTAATTACAAATGCCCTTTGTCAAGCTGGAGAGGGAGACCTGCACCCAGAAATTTTTTCATCCCTCCCCCCAACCAATTCGAAAATGATAGCAACTAATTTTAGTGTCTAAATTCTTACTCGAGATCTCCCGACTCGAAGGCTGCTCCCTCCTTCAAAGAACCTGCTAATTTCGGAGCCAAAAGTTTTCTCAAACATTAGCTTTAATAGCAAAATGACATTTAGACAATTTCCATCAAGGACACTTAGGACTTTGTATATGCCACATGTAACAGTTTTAAATCACACCTTTGCTGGCACCTCATATTCTTTTAACTTAAAGTTATTTGTAACTACTATACATCGATCCCTTTGGCCTATAATACGAATAAAGCAGTTAAAATAATTGTATACAAAACAGACTAGGCTTCAATCCGTCCCTAAAAGGCCAGATGAGAGACACTTCGTTTGGACACTTCACTAAACATTAAATTCCTTAGATCTAAATTAAAATTAGAAAAATTTGTTTAGAGAAATTCGCTGACTTAGTAAATAGCAAAAAGGGTAATTTGGCACATTACTCAAGTTCTGAATCACGTTTTACAACATTTGCATGGATTTAAAACTAACCATCAGACGAATTGGAGTGTGAAATGTCCACTCCCAGATACGAATTAGACAAATTAATTGTAGACACCTAGCCATTTCAGTCTGGACATTTAAGGAGGACGCGTTTTATGCGGGAGGGATGCGAAAAGCAAACAGTAATAAGTTTTAAAATTCTACAAAGGTTTTAAAAACTAAAGCTAAGTAAATCCTCATTTAAATATTTTATTTACTCTTTCAACAAAGAGGTCACTGGTCGTTGTATAATGGATAGCAATCAGGTCTCGTAGACCATTACTAAATAGCAAGTTCTTTCATCACTGGAGGTCTCCATACTTGTAGCCTTGTGTCAAACTAAGCTTCGTTTATCACTATTCAACATTGAAAACGCTATATCTATAGAGTAACGAGTGATAAGTTAACCTACGACCAGTTGTTTGTATCCTGATAGTTTCCCTTTTCTACAGATCGATTCGTTTTCTAGAGCTTATCAACCCTTTGCAAGTTATTTAAAGACAGAAATTTTAGATTGTAGGACTGAGATTTTAGCGATACAAATCTTACTGGGGAATCATAGCTGGAGGAGAAGAGATGGATTCATGTCTTTCCCAAGATTGTTTACGCTTAAGTGAATAACGAACACAGCTGGAATTGGAACTCAGCTCTCCGATTAACAATTCCGAGCCATTATTCATTACACCATTCGATTTCTCCAAGAGATTAATCCATCTAGGTACTGACCAGGATCCACGTTGCTTAAACATTCGGGGGTCATACGGGAACCGGTATTTCAACATGAAATGACCGTAAGCCTCCTTTTCTACAGAAGAGTGAAGTTAAAATTAGACATTACGCGATCTTGTTTATGGCTCTTTATTATAAGCCTGTGTTCAAACGATCAAAAGCGGCTTTTCTCATAAGTTACAGTAGTCATTAACTTGATAATTTGCAAAACAAAGCAAGAATAAAATAGGACATGCATTGATATTCCGGTTATTCTAGACATTGAAGTTAGCTGTAGGAAGGTTTCCGACTATTTTCGTGCGGTATAGCACTAGGGCCGAGACAAAAATATAATTAAAAACGTTTTTCCACACTATCATGTTATATTTCTTATTGCATGTGAAAATTCATTGCAAACAAGATTTTCCTTTTCAGAGACTATATGGAAAAAGCATTAAGAATCCCCTTCCATCGAGATCATATCTCACCTATTTTTGAAGAGAAGTAGAATAGTGCTAATATATTTTTTATGCTCTCTAGTTCAAAAAAATATCCACCGGGGTGATTGCGTTTGAAAACGATTATACAGTTATAGTTTCTTAAACACTCGATACTTCGAATTGATTTCCTGAAGACAAACCTATTTTACAGATTAGAATCGGCTTGTAGAAAGACTGCCATTGAGGTCGGTAATTACTAGACATACAGAATTTTATAGTAAACAGACAACTTGTCTAGTATTTACTGCTATTCATGTCGCTCTTCATACAAACTGGTCGTCATTCAAAAATGAATGATTATTTTTACAAAATAAATATATCCAAAAATAAAATGTTAAACACGGATCCTAGTGGGGGGGACACCTTCGGCAAAATTAAATTTAGCATACCATTTCCACAGGTGATCTGCCTTACAGATCAGGTCACGGATATTACTATTAATAAACAATGGAGCTTCGGACACGGTCAAGCAAGAGTAAATACAAGAGTAATAAACGAGTATCAAACTAGTCTACGAGGTCATTTTGATAATCACCGCGCAACGATAATACCTCAGTTTCTACTTATAGTTGAAGTTTTAATGCAGCAACGAAAGAGATGGCCATTAGACAATATTTCTAATGCGGTTCGTTAAATACTGAATGGTACCAATATATAATGGATTAAGACTTAAGTATGCTTTTAATTTAAAAGCATACTTAGATATGTTCATATTATTGTTGTAGCTTGCTCTGACCGTTGAAAGGGATACAACAAAGTTATAAAAAATAAAGTTTCGGAAAAGTTTAGAAACTGAGCGACTTTTCTTCAAACGTAAAGTTATCGTCATACAAAAAGTGACAGTTGTGGGCTTATTTAATGCATGTAAACAAGCTACAAATAAAAATATATACTATAATATGCGGTACACTGATACAATATCATTTACATATTTTACAACCTCAAACGGAGATTCTTTCGAGCCACTGTAACCTACAGTTATCAGCTATGTTATGACACCGAATGCCACCCTAATGACCTTGACGCAGAACAGTGATGGTTGTCGTGATATACTCATGGATGCCCGAGCTAACTCGCCCGAATACACACACACAATTCTGAAGCTCAGATCCAGGGTCTGCGAACTTATCCCCCTGTAGACAGTATAAACTTCAGGACGTTGACGACCTTGGCTCTCCAAAGAGTTCGGTTGTCTTAAACGTTTAAGAGTTTTAGACTGGTTGCTACCCAGTGCTAGTGAGCCAACGATAGCCTGCTATTTAACCCATAGCTGGCGGGAGAATAGGCAGATTCATCCGTTATTCTGAATGTCAAATCGAAAAGGCAACAGGAATTACCATTTCTCAAGAAGGCATGATAATTCAGAGATAAAGAAAAAGAATCTGAAAAGTCACGATCACGTACGGAAAGTGAACGCAACACTAGTATGTAGTCTGGAGTAGGCTAATTTGATTGTTAATGCATGCGTTACAAATATTTTATATATTTGTCTCTAAGTTTCGGAGATTAAAGCCCGTCTTAAGGAAATTGACTGTAAAGAAACTTTACAATCAAGTTCAATGCGTGAATATAATTTCCGCAAGACCTATCGACGAGGGGGACATTTAATTTTATTATTAATGCTCGTTCTCTTGATATCAAGAACTAGAATTACAGAGACTGCTTACATTAAAAGTGTTATCTTTCAGAAACACACTCGTCGATTTAAAAACATTTTTTTCTTTTTTTTTTGGCGAAACGCGCGCACACATATTTCAAAGTAAAAATCACACATTAAAGGATTAAACAGGAATTTGTCTTTACTTGGAGAATATAGTTTCTACAGGAAGCCCTCTAAAAAATAACATTCCTTGGAAGAGGGTGTTTATTCCTAGTTTCCTTGAAAAAAAAAAAAAAAAAAAAAAAAAAAAAAAAAGATACAAGAGTGTCCGAAAAAAAATAAAAAATTCATACTTTAACAGTCTTTCGTGCTTCAATTTATTCAAAAGGCTAGCATAATAAATATCAATCTTGTTGCCATTATTATTTTGTCTGTTTCCTCAACCGGGCTAATATATTTGTTTAATCGTTAATTTAAAAGGGTACACTTATTTAAGTAATTACACTGTTCTTCAATTAAACAGAAGTTTAATTTTACCGGCCTGAATGTTCGAGAAATTTTGTAGAAAATATGCGTTCTCCAGTAGAAAACGAACCATTATTAAGTCTGGCGTACTATAGCAGTTCAGCCACAGAGAACTTCGAATTAATGCTTTTAAACACATACCTTCAATCTTTCTCGATCTATTATATCTGCTCTGATTTCGTATCCTAACGTAAACAATGACAGCATATCACAGGATACGAAATCAGACCAAACATGATCGATCGAGAAAGATCGTCGAAAGTGTATGCGTTTTTAAAAGCATTTTAATTCGAGCTTTGCCGGATTTAATCAATTTCATATAGATAGATGTAGATAGGAAACAGCACGAATAACACCTAAATTAAGACTTAATTCAATTTGGTTTAGAAGATTACCGAGCAGCGAAAGCTGACAGTTTACTGGAAGAGTTTGATTCGATGACTTTGAAGATACGCGTTCTTAACATATCCAGACCAAGTAGTAATACTGAATTCTGGGGTCATTAGAATAATGAATTTGAAGATTCAGTGTTTAAGAGTCTAAATGACGCTCTAGCGAATCTTGTTAATTCGAGGTCTGGCAAGAGTCGAAATGTCTTTTTCGGAAGATCCATGATAGAAATTTTATCACAAGAGGACTACTCAGAACGTGCTGTCAAGAATGTGTGTGGCCGGTATTTAACAGATGAATTCTTAAAAAGTGAAAGCTGGAGAAGAGATGGATTCATACCTTTCCCCAGAGGGTATCTGTGCATAAATGAATGTAATGAACCGAACTGGAATTCGAACATAGCTCTCAGATTTCACATTCCGAGCCATTATACCACACGTACAATTTTATTCACTATCGACACCAATTTCAAGATTTGTAAATAAACCCGATACATACAGGAATTAGAAGGTAAATATGGCAAAGAAGAAAAAAAAAAAAAAAGGCTTAATATTTTAAGCCATCAAAACGAAGAATATAGAGTCTATATTCTGGCTTAAAATATTAAGCCTTTTTTTTTTTTTCTTTGCCATATTTGCCTTCTAATTCCCGTATGTATCGGGTTTATTTACAAATGCCATTAACCAAGACGAAAAGAATTAAGACAAATTATATATAATAGGAAAAAATTAGAAAGTTAATAAAAACTTACCCTCAAGGAATTTATGAATGTCAAAGAAATTATTAGGAAACGAAGGAAATAAATGATCATTCGATGAAGTATTGGCGGGAACGACACTCTTTGCATGGAGACGAGATGTAGACAATAGAAGAACAGCTACAAGCGTTAAAAGCTGATAACTGACAGCCATAGCCGAGATATTTTGTAAGAACTCTTATACACTGAAGATCAAGCGTCCAGAGAAAAAGACTGAATCTTTTTAAAAAATGAAATCGAAGCCGTCGCGTCTCTTTATATATCGAAGTGAGCAGCGCCCATTCGCACCAATCCCAGCATGCACACGTGGCGACTGCTGTTTTGAAAATAGAACAGCTGATTGTACTTCCGCAGATGTTACAATAGCTTTCTTTCTTTCTTTCTTTCTTTCTTTCTTTCTTTCTTTCTTTCTTTCTTTTTTTTCTTCCGACCGCATTACGCGCACGCTCTCACTGTCATATATATATATATATATATATATATATATATATATATATATATATATATATATATATATATATATATATATATATATATATATATATATATATATATATATATATATATATATATATATATATATATACGTTATTGGTCAGTGTTGGATTATTATTTATTGTACAAATGTGGCACAAGGCCGAAAGGGGGAAAAGGTCAGTGTTGGATTAGACCAGGAAACAGTAGTATTAAAAATATATATAGAAAGTGATTGAAAAGTAACTCCCTATTTTATGTATGATGGACTCTCCCGTCTAACTAACTTTTTACAAGACGGGAGAGTTCATTATGCATAAATTATGGCGTTATTTTTCAATCAGCCCTCTGTATGTGTGTTTATATATATATATATTGAAACCGACGGGAGAGTCCATCATCATCATCATATATATATATATATATATATATATATATATATATATATATATGTAAGATTTTATCACCTATGGGGTATGTGTGTCACCAAGAAATGTACACTCTTCCGGAATATCTTTGAAAATACGCACCCTTTTCTCACTGAAACCCCTTTTTAAATCTTCCCTCTGTTAAATTTTAGTGCCCTCTCCACCTTCGGACCGCCCTGTCTCTCTCGTCTATTACCCCTCTATATAGATCACGGGGCCCCCACACTATCACACATACTCTCACCAATTTTTCCCGGAGTCGTTTTTCCGTTTTCATTTTGAATCTGTAGGTCTGATGAATTGGGTCGTTTTTACGATTCCAATGGAATAAATTATGACCATGGAATATTAGTGTTTAAGTCTTTTTATTATTATTATTATTATTATTATATATATATATATATATATATATATATATATATATATATATATATATATATATATATATATTTCGTTTATACGTTATTTTTATAGATATAAATATTTAGGTAAATGTTCTGTTTTTAATAAACAGTATTGACAATATTTACTAGCCTGGATGTCCGAGAAAACTCAAAGACAATATATGTCCTCCGACAAGAATTGAACCTGCATCCTACAAGGAACAGTCATAGAGCCTGATGTGCTGTACTATTTAACTACAGAGGAAGCATCTAATTAGCAAAGTTAAATTACTATTTTTGAACTACAGATTTCCTATGATTTTTCTCGAACGCTCATATCTGCTTGAAGCGTATCTTAACGTAAACAAATGACATTATATATTATGAAATGCACTAAGCCCGACAATTATTTTTATATATTTTTTGTTTATTCGCTATTTTATAGATAGAAATATTTAAGTAAATGCTCTTTTCATAATAAACAGTATTAACAACATTTACCGGCCTCAATGTCCGAGAAATCTCAAAAAAAAATACGTGGCCTCCGACAGGAATCGAACCTGTATCCTACACTGACGCGCGATACAATTTAGCTACAGAGGAAGCGTTTGGTTAGCAAGGTTACATTACTGTTTTTAAACTACACATTTCTCGTTTCAGGCTATATGATTCCTGCACATAAGATGTATGATTACTTGACCAAAATAGACTTATACACGAGTATATGCTGTACCTCTATTTGGCGCACCACTTACGCCACAATACATTGCAGTTCAGTCATAGCGGATATACTTCACATGTAGACCAAGTTCACTGAAGAGCGTCTCACTTCCGCTTGAGTAATCTTAAGAGAGAAAGGAAGTCTGTTCACACGCGCAGTAAGGTCCTTTCTAATTGGTTGAATCAAGATCGTACAACCGTTCCTCAAGATATCTGAGTTTGGTGGATAATTTCTGGATGTACCTCGTATGGATCGATAATAATGAGCAGCACCTTAACATCTAAACTGTCCCGTCTCCTTTCAAGTACTATTTTGAAAACGACAGTAGAGAAAGTAAATATTAGAGTAAAATTCACGACAAAGTTTTTAGTAGTAACTCATTTAATGATCCTTTACTAAGACCGATGCAGTCATAAGTGTTGTAGCTATGTTACAAAAGGATCAACTATAGAGGACTGGTTACATGTTGACAGTAAAGAATTATCGTATCCAAAACACCCTCCGATTCGATTAACTAATCTTTGGCCGACGAAGAAATGATGCTCCGGTGAAGAGAAACAGGGACTCTTTGAAAAGGATCTTCATTTCCTGTGGATACAAGAAACACCAATGAGAAACACAGGCAACAGATACGGCAACCTGGAGATGTGAGACCTATGAGGCAGCCGCCTGCAACTTCACTCAATCTAAAAACAGAAAATAACAGAAGAAAAGAGACAGTTCTTTAGGACTGTTACTCCCACCGGCTGCCAAACCCTCTCCTGTAGTTGATGTGAAAACACATGCCTCTCCCGTATGTCTTACAATCCACACGAGGACCATCTCAAATCTTCATTAGTGAAACAAAGCAATAATAATATGTGAGCAACTGTATACAGAGTCCGCCCAAAAGTGTATACACACTTCAAGAAAGGAAAAGTTCATCTTTTGTAGTTTAATCAAACTGCAATAATACTCTTTACTGTAGTATTTTTCGCGACAGATGGCATTATCCTCATTAGCAAGTCCTAAAGGATGTTGTACATCACAGAAAAGCGACTACACTGGCGGTCCTAAGACAAGAAATTGAAAATGCATGTGCTGTAACCGAACTGGACATTGTTCAATGTTGTTCATGCAATAGTTCTCCGTACAAATAAATGTCTGGAAGCTAATGGCCACCATTTTGAACATCTCCTGCGATTGTAGAGTCCAAATGTAACTTATATTATCTCGTGATTTCTGAATAAATTTAGTATTACAATATGTATACGAGTTTTTCCTTTCCTGAAGTGCGCATACATTTTTGGCGGACTCTTTATATATATATATATATATAAATATATATGTGTGTGTGTGTGTATGTGTGTCTGTTTGTGTGTCTGCGTAGTTATATATGTGTATATATGCATGTATTTGAATCTATGCATATACGTATACAACTATGCTTCACTGATCACTAAAATCTTAACCTGTTCGAGTCTAAGGTTAAACGTTTTCTTCTCAACATATCCTCATAAATTGTGCACCTTGCTCAGTAACCCTTTCACTCGATTGGTTTTTTGGCCTTGTACAGGATGAACATCATTATAATATATATGTGTGTGTGTGTGTGTGTCTGTGTGTGCGCGCGCGCGCGTTTGTGCATGATTCGCAGACAATACTGTATCACAGTTCCTCAGTGCGACTAGACGTCCGAAAGCCGAAAGCCAGGATCGAAACCCGACCGATTTGGGTCGGAGTTTCTAGCCCCAAGCCATCAGCACTCAGCCAAGAAAAACTGCTAATTCTAGCGTATTGTTTTTACGAATGTAAACAAACGCCAGTCAACCAGAGTGATCGTATTCATTTATTGTGTATTAATTATTTCCTCTGTAATAATAAATACATTGGGCCCTTTTTGTGGATCAGTTTTAATATTTTATATTACTAGGATCCACTTGGATTATATACCAACGGATTTATTATTTACTATATATACATACATATATATATATATATATATAAAGCTGCATTTCTTTTGCAATCGTTAACAAACGACTTTACTGCGCATGGCCTGCGGGATATCTATTGTTCTCTAAGTTCTAATATGTACGTACTAACAACTGTACTTAATGATAAGCTAATGTGTAAATAACTTGAGGAGTACGAAACTTAGTAAGTATCAAGACTTCATCATCACCATCTTTTGACCTCAGTCGAAATCATAGTCTACAATCCCACGCCAGTACTCACGATCCTGCATAGTTGCCATCAGGTTTTCTTTTCTAATCCTGTGTCTCTATTGATGGAAGGTTAATTTCTTGCTTTTCCTACAACGGAGATAAGATTTCCAGAAGATGTACGATGAGATGACCTCATTGTCTGCTATATGACAGCGACCCGTAAACTGGACCCTCCTAACTTTCACTAGGGAGGAGAAAGGACATAAGTTGCCGTATATTATTTCTCTGTTGTCACCAGGAAAGATTTTTAGCTTACCGTAGACGTCTTCCATATGGATCATCTAATGTTTTCTCAAGTGTCACTGACATTGCCTGTTTCTGTCCGAATTTTTGGATGAGGACTTATCGTTATTTGCACCACTTACAAATTTAAATGTCTGGGAAGTGTTCTAACAGAGGACGGAAAGTGCAACACTGAGATCTGAAGATGTATTAGGATGGCCAAAGATGCATTCCAAAGGCTAAGCAGAGTATTAAGAGACAGAAAATTTCGTTAGAAACAAAGAAAAGAGTACTGAACTGTTAGGTGATATCTGTCCTCCTGTATGGCAGTGAATGCTGGACATTCTCCTCAAACATGAAGAGACTTGAAGCAACAGAAATGTGGTTCTACAGAAAGATAGCGAGGATACCATGAGCAACAACGATATTTTGGAGAGAATGGAAACAAAAAGGAAACTTATACTAACATCAGGAAGAGGTAGTTGAGGTTTCTGGGGCACGTAATGAGGAAGGAGGACTTAGAAAATCCGATACTCATAGGTCAGATGGAGGGAAAGCGGGGCAGAGGAAAGTAGCGCGTAACATACTTGATGAGCTTGAGCAAACGAATGGCAGAACAAGATTTGGGAGAAGTAACAGAAAGACAAAACTTATTAAGAGCTACAAGGGACAGGAAGATGTGGATGACCATGACCGCCTACATCCTGAAGGGACATGATACATAAAAGAAGAAAGACATGCGGACTATTGTCAGCATTGCTATTTTTAGCACAATTTAGACAGTTTAGTATTTTATTAAAGAATTTCTGAGCTGTTAAACCTCGTTCTGTAAATCCAAGTACGTACTGAATTCAAGTATTTTGGTGAAATTTTCTATTGAATTTTGTTAGGGGATAATCTAAAAACGGACTTGCACATAAATATTAACTTCTTCAACTTCCCTTCAGATTCTCAGACTTTTAGGACAACGACCCTGAACAAAGGAATGTTTTTAGCGACCCCCAAAGCGAAATTTCAATGTTTCTTTATTTACTATTATCGAATTGATTTTATTGCGTTTTAATAAATAAATTTCAAATTTCCCGAAATTTATTAATCAATAAATTTTGATTTTCCTGGATTTAATACTCAATAAAATTTAATTTTTGCTGAATATTGAGATTTATTGTAACTTAATACAATTATGGCACAAGGCCAAAAAGGGGGAATGGGTTGAGGCTGGTCTTCACGAACAATTTTATACCTAGCTAATCGGATTCACGACCCATTCCCTCGTTACAATTTCCTCGTTCACCATAAAAACTCATCCGTCGTCAATCAATCCTCCATACACCATAATACCACATCCTCTCAGATAAATAAATATTTGCTGAATATTAACACTCAATAAATCTCGAAATTTCTTCCGTTGATCATGTGAAGGAATCACGTGCGTGTCATGAGTGAGTCATTCGTTTCTAAAACAGGAACGCCAAAAATGAATAAGAAACAACACTACGATTGCATCAGGCTTCAGCCGCATCGGCCTGCAAGTATTGAATATGAACAGATTGGAATACGTCAGGAGTTTTTGTTTTCATACATTTAACGATGCTTTATTATTCACAACTATTTTCACAACTATTTTCCCGTTCCAGAGTGTCAATTCTGATTTATATACCATAAATTTTACTTGTACTAACTATTTTAATACTTTTAACACTGTTGTTATCATTATTAGAGATCCATCCGCGACCCTCAGAATCATACCGTAAAACGTTCAACCAAAGTATTTCATGACCTACAGATCTCCAGCATACCATACTGAGTCATTCATAGCATTTCTTGAGGCAATATCCTCGCTGTCATATCGTTAAACAAACAATATGGTATGAAGAAAACTGGACAATGGATAATGTGTCTTTATGACTAAATATGAATATGCTGATGAGTTTCCGTGACCGAGTCGGTAATATGTACACAATGTCAGCAGAGTAGTTTCCAAGGATATTGAATGCGAGATCTAATATCACTGGAGGGAACTTTTTCATTTTCTGACGCATGCTGCTTAACTATCGTCGAATAGAAAACACTGCGTTAGATGAAAAGTAACGATGAAAAAATAATAGTCTAATTTTTTTTAAGGAAGGTCACTAAGATACAAGGTGTTACTAGGAGTGAAAAAGAATGAGACACTTTTGAAGGAACCGGAAATTCAATCCTAAACAGGAAACAAGAGATAAACATCTACTGTTCAAAAGACCAGGGAGGATGTGAACCGGGCGACAGGCGAACCTATCTCATAGTAACTAAAGTTTCAGAGTTTAAGCGGAGACGTTAGAAGTATAAAGTTGAAGAAGACTTTAGAATGAACCGGAAACCCAATCCTAAACAGGAAACAAGTGATGAACCTCTACTCTTGTACAAGAGACAGGGAGGGGTGTGAACCGGAGGAAAATGTTTCATTGAAGAAATTCAGACAACTTCAAAAATAAATTGAAAGTAAAACTTTAAAAGTATATTTTAATTACATTCCCGCATCGACGACGTTTTTTGTTTTTTGTTTTTTCAATAAAGGGGCTTTCTCGAAATTCAAATGAACAAAAATATTAAAAATATTGTTAGCCAATATTTTTGTTCATTTGAACATTTTCTGAGCGCTTCAGCCATAACTAATGGTTAGTGAGATATATCCTCACTGGGTGACAAAACTATGATACGCTTATTATTTTAAAGTCGCCTTGAAGTGGGAAAATGATTAACGAGCTAATCTGAATACTGATTTCCGTCATCATTGGTTGTGCAAGATAGCGAGATTCATTCGTCTTCGAACCTTATGGACTGTCGCTACACAATCACAAAGAAAGAACTGTACCAAAAAACAGAAACCACATCACTTGAGGATTTTCAAGAACAGCAATAACTAAAATGGATAGCGCAGATATCTCGAAGAGAAAATAATGACATAATCAAGATGCCGACGTTCCACACTACTTCAAACAAAAGGTTAGGAAGGAAACCCCTACCAATACTGGAAAGAGCGATAACAGTTACTGAACTTGAGAAAGCTATTTTACTGAAAAATTGTTTTAATAGAAAGATTTTATAAATTTCAACTGAAAGTAGCACTAGCTGCTCAGTGAATGAATGCCAAATGTTTCCTTATAAGGAAACAGTTAATACTACCATAACCATTGATTTACTCGGAATCTTATACCAAACTATGTTACGCTTAGTAAACAACAACAATAACAATTCTGACAAGAATGCTTATCCATTATACGTCGCACAGTAAAGATTTTCTGTAAATATTACGTATTGGTTCACGAATATTGAGTATGGCTCATTTTCCTGGTTTAAAATGAGCTTTTCTTGAGATGAAATAATGGCAATGACTGTCATTGATCCAGCATTTGTGGCAGACGATCCGATACGCTGATTCGTTTTCCATAGCCTTTCTCTACTATAAAACAGCAAGTTCTTTCTCTATCACTTGTGGGGCTGCTTCGCATGCATATCTGATACTAATTTGTGGATTAATTGTTTTTTGTTTTGTTTTTTATTCTTACGGTTTACCTAGTTCCCCCAGTTGTTGGGTAAATAGCAAGACAAAATGGACTCTCTGACTTTGGTTAACAAGCATTCGAGAAGAATAATGCTGTTGGTCCTGGTCGGGCTTCTTGGCTTGAGTCACTTTCCCACCGCGCTAACGTAGTTTCCCTGTGACTTTTCTATAAATATTTGCATGGTAATTGTTCTGATAAACTTTCCTTTTTGATATCTCGTCTTTACGAATTTAAGCTCAATACAAGATTCGCAGTGTGGTCTCATAGTTTTACAGTTGAAAATGCTAGATGTAACTATAAGTTCTATGCTAACAGTTTCTTCTCTCGCACTTCTCGCTTGTGGAACTCTCTTCCGGATTCTTACTTTTCAGTCAAATTTGATCTTCAAAAATTTAAATGCAATGTCAATCATCATCTTCTGTGCCATTAATTCCTGTTCTTTTATTGGCCTCTCTCCTTTTTCAAATTCTTTCACACGTAGTAAAACTTTGTGTCTTAGTGACTTTATCGCCTTACTTGAGGTGAAATGATAAAAAAAACAGCTTTGAATTTAAAACGGCTGAGAAGATAACATGAAACCACTCTACTGTCTTTTCAAAGAACAATCATGGTAAGACACAGTTTATTTAGTAAAAGAAAAATAGCTGTGGAGAGTCATGATCCCCTCTGTTCTGAACATCGCTCAGGAAATGATATGGCGGATAAAGAGGAAGAGGAGTTATCTGATTCAAAATATTTGCCTCGCGTAACTGACAAGCTCTATTTTTGGAGGTCAACTTTGCTGTTAATCTCTAAACATTCCTGGAAGGTCAGGTTTATTTTCAATTGCTCTCAAGGTCACCACATAAAACACTACACAAACCAAAAGTCGTCAGATTCACAAAATTATTGACATTATTAACATTCAGGATATCTTATACAATATGTATTGCCGAGCAATTAATAACTTCAACGATAAGGTTTATTTATTTCCTTGTTTCTGTAAAGATGTTTCCTAATACGTCTTACACTTCATTTGTCGGATACAAGTTCCATTGCACAACATCTAAAATCACATTCCTGTCTACCTTCACAATACAGGAAAATACGTGTTGTCAACACCAATATACTAGACCACGAAAATAATAAGCAAAAACTTCAAATTCTCAAGAAAATCTATATTAAAATCAACTAAACAATACTCAACAAAATTTATTATGAATATAGCAAGAACATATTAAAGTGCATATAACATTAATGTCATTTTACATTTCTACCAATTCCCGGTCAGCTCCTTTATATTAAAACGCTTGTTTTGCCAAAAATTCCATAACTATAAAGGATAAATTTTTAAATCCTAAAATAACTATAACAGAGCGCGTGCGTGTTTTTAAAAATCATTTTCACAGCGGAATGCAGATTTTATCGGGTTTACAATAAGTTTGTTTTTGTAATTTAACCTTGAAGATGATCTTAGAAAAGATCGAAAGTAATATTTAGGTTAAAAAAAAAAAAACTACGGCGCCTTCCTTGATGAATTTCCTCTTAACATCAAGAAACTGATTAGACAACAGGAAAAAATCAGTATAAAAATAAGTACACAAGCCGTCTATGTCTATTAATTACTATAATGATTTGCCTAAATCCCCCAAATTCAATTACTTGTATACCTCACTTGACCCTGTTAATGCTCTGCGATATTTATATTATTCGGACTGTTGTCCTCAGCTGTATTGCCATATTCACATTTATTTCCATAAATAATTACAATACCTCATCTCATATATATATATATATATATATACATATATATATATATATATAAATATATATATATATATATATATATATATATACGTTTGTGTGTGCCTTTATATGAGGCAGTACCTGTAGTTGTTATTTATTAAGCTTAGTTTTGGCACCAAATGGAAATCGAACTTACTTTCGCATTCCTGATCTACAAGACCGACTTGTTAACCATTACGTTACACTAAGACGAAGCGCTCTTGGAACAACGTCTGTATTTGTTATGGGAACTTACCTATAACGATAATAGACTCTTCCTGACTCTATAAATACTGCGCCTCTCTGAAAGAGAGGTGAGGAATGAGTTGAGTCAGAGGAACCCGGACGAGGCTTTGCCGCAAGGCGAAGTGTCGTCCGGGGAGGTAGACAGTCCCTGAATCCGTTCATACGGGTTCTAAATGGGCATATTTTTGGCCGAGCCTACGGGCTCGGGGATCCCATATTCAAACCGGCCTTGTGCCGCATTCGACCCGCGTGGGAGGGTTGTTAAATATCGAGGAATGAGTTGAGACCTAACGAGTCAAGACATATTAGTTCACTCTAAACCAGACTGACAGTTAATACTAACACCTTCAACTTCTTGTATTATATTTCTGTTGTAATATATCTTTGTTATTTTCTACTCTTGTGTTCGTGTTGTTCTTCCTTGTTCCTAACCTTGGACCATATAACCGTGGAGCGAGGATATTGGACAATAACACTATTTATACAATGCATTAAATGGATTGTATTTATGTATGTCTATCCTAAAAGGATTCATTATAGTTTTAGTGTATACAATAAAATATATCTGAAATGATTATTTCAGTATTTATTTTATATAGTTTACCTACAATAACAAATGAAGACGACCAACACATCACAATAAAAACAAAATGCTTCCGACTATACTTGACATCGGTACTTCCGAAAAGGTCAGCCAGTCACGTGCCATCACGTGATACACGTTTAGGCGATTATGTATCTTTCGATACATGACTGACGAGGCAGATTTTTTTCCCCGCAGTAGGTTGCCATTTCTTTCTGCGGTAGACCAGTTGCCATCCAAGGCTGTAGAATCAGGTCTGTTCTGCTATTTACCCATAGCTGGGGATGGGGGAGAGAAGAGAATTCAAACCTTTCTCAAGGATATTAGCACATTAGTGAATATAATGGATTCGACTGGAATTCGAACTCGGCTCTCCAATTCCTCAATCCGAGCCGCTATCTATTACTCCACCGAAAGATTATGGTTCCTTAATATCCCAGACTTCAAAAAATCTATCTTTTCCTTTGGTATACATGAAGAAAGAAATATGTTTGACAAAGTAATTTTTCCTATCATCAGTAATGTTTAGTTCTGCCCGAAGAAAATATTAAAAATTACAAACGAACTTTTGTGCTTGTGTTTGTGTGCGCGCGCGCGCGTGTGTGTTTGGCGGTGGCACTTTGTCTTTTGATCGGTGTAACGAATAAGTTTCTATGCATTTTTGCATACCTACTGAACATTGAACTTACAGTGGACAGGCATACTATTTGTTCCTAGCTCTGTATTTTATTACGCATCATTGTGTTCGGGTGCTAATTTTTTTTTTTTTTTTTTTTTTACGAACGTTCTCAAATGATTACTGTTCGGATTTTGGTCAACGCTTGCTTTTCCGCCTCGTGGGAACCGGCACTAATAACCATAATCGGCTAAAACTCACGCACGCACGCACACGCATTGCGATTGGTATGCGGTTAAAACCGTATTATTTGTGGGCGTCACAGATTTCTTTAATCTTTTTTAAATCAACATGTGATACTCATCCTTCGGAGACGACTGACGTCACGACTAGTACAAACTCAATTTGCTTACGTCCTAAACTACAAAATTCTTATGCATGTGTCTCCCCACCCTCTCTCTCCATCTCCCCCTCTTTATGTAAAAAACGTATAAAACACACACACACACACACACACACACACACACACACATATATATATATATATATATATACATATATAAAAAGAACGTATAAACATAAAAAAATATCTTAAATACATATATATATCAGAGGTGTGTGTGTGTGAGTATTGTGTGTGTGTGTGTATGATAGTAAAGAAAGATATACATAAGAAACAATATACATAAATAAAAATACAGAAGAAATATATAAATATACACAAGAAACAATATATATTGTGTGCGTATTCATCACATTACAATTTGAATTACAGAATGCCGATTTCAGCCCAACGTGCCAAAGATTATGTCATCCACTAAGGACATCCGCTAAAATATAGGTGTTGGCTTTTTTTTTTACTAGTTAATACCTAATTAGTCGTCACCATTATTTCCTAGTGGTGGTGGTTATTTTTGTTGCTGTTGTTGTTATTATTATTATTATTATTATTATTATTATTACTTTCCCCCAAATTGTTGCTGTTGATCCCCTTGTTCTAAGATGTTCTTTTATTGTTCTATTTTTTTAAATTTTTCTAACAAGAATGGAGATAATTATCGTCTTTACTGCTGTTCGGGGATGGGGGGATTCTAGCTCACCATTATTGCCGCAAACGATGTTACCCTTTCCTTTTATCTATTTTGCCGTTATCTCTTCATTCAGGGATGACACATTCTTAAATAAAATTGCCTTCAGATTTTCAGCGAAAACTTATCTTTCTCAAGAGAAAACTCAAATCATTTTTTGGTTACAGCACGAATTTTATACGCGCGCGCGCTACTTGCTACTCGTTTCCAGTTTTACCCGTCAGCTATGGTAGCTAGTTAATTACTTTTGCGGACACCTGCTCAGACACATTTGTGTTTCTTCAATATCTCAATGCCAACCCCTGCTATCATCTTCAGACACTTCCCAATGGTGCCACACACTCTAATCGTCTCCCCAAACCGGTAATACAATAAGTCACTTCCCTGATCAATCGACCATAATCTGATAGTCGGAACACTAACACTCTAAACATTCGGCCATGTGTCCACATATGCACATAGATACATAATGACTAGCTATTCGTTTCCAATTTTACTCGTCTGCTGAAGTTGCTAAATAATCCATTTTGCAGACAGCTGCTTAGATGCATTTGTTTTTCATTAAGAGCCAACCTGTGGTTTATATTGCAACCATGCTGAGTGGATCTTACTTGCAGTTTCTGAGAGATAGAACATGGCATGATAAGTATTTGAATAAGTCCAATGCGCTTAAGCCATCGGCTACGATGACTTGTGTCGTTGTCACAGCACAGTCATCGACGGCTTCTGAACAGTTTCATCTATTTAATTTTTACTCACAAAGCTAGGGTCTACCAGAGATATGGTTTTCAGGCACTTCGCACGTTAGGATCTTCTCCCCAAGTCGATATTATAATAAAGAACTCACCTCCCTTATAAAAATACTATGATGAAATTAGAACCCGGATCACATGGTCAGAATGCTAACGTTATAAACACACACACACACACACACACACACACACACACACAGAGAGAGAGAGAGAGAGAGAGACACACACACACACACATATATATATATATTTCCTTCGTGTGGATGTGTTTGCAAATCCCATGCATACGAAACATAAACATAAAAACTGAACTGAAAGACACTCGTACTTCGAATATATATATATATATATATATATATATATATATATATATATATATATATATATATATATATATGTTATGGTGAAACACACCTATTCTATAGTTATTAGACTCTCCCACCTAATATAAGTAGGAGTAGTAAGAGTAACGAGAGTCAATCGATGTCGGACGACTCGGCTAGACGGTCGAACTCTCTGCCTCTGAGCAGAGAGGAACCCGGACGAGGCTCCGCCGAAGGCCGGAGTCTCGTTCGGGGAGGTTGACCAACCCGATCCCGTTTATACGGGTTCTACGGGCATTTTTTGGCCGAGCCTATGGGCTCGGGAATACCCCACTTTAAACCCGGCATTGTGCCACATCTATCTCTCGGGGGGGGGGGGCAGTAACTACTGTCGATGTCGGACGACTCTGCTAGACGGTCGAACTCTCTGCCTCTGAGCAGAGAGGAACCCGAACGAGGCTCCGCCGAAGGGCAGAGTCTCGTTCGGGGAGGTTGACCAACCCGATCCCATTTATACGGGTTCTACGGGCATTTTTTGTCCGATACTACGGGTTCGGGAATACCCACGGTAAACTCGGCTTTGTGTCACATCTATCCCTCGTGGTGGGGGGGAGACAGTAAATACTGTCGATGTCGGACGACAGTAGTCGACAGTTAGTCAAATACGAAAGTAGTGAGCGACCACAACAAGATTACTCTGCGTAATACCTATTATATCAAGTTCCTAACGTTTGGTACGTCGAACTTATTTAGGACCGATTTTAGTACAAATACAAGCCTCCACTGCGAAATAACTCCACAACAACTTTGGCGACGAGAATTCGCACTCATACGGAGGAAGAAAAAATTCGCTCGCCACAATAACTTCGGCGACAAAGTCTCGAATTCACACTTAAAAAAAAAAAGTTTGTCGCAAGCCAAGACGTCAACTTAGTGACGAAAAAATCTGTCGAGAAAAGAAATATTTTTCTCGATAATACAGTTTGCTCAAATAGGTCACGAATTGCAATTTCGTAGGACCTCCCCCTCTACAGTATTTAGACATTATGTAAACTTTTTGCGAAGATGGAGGAATTTAAAAGTCTATTCCAGGAATTCTTTAAGTTCCAGTCGGAACAACAGACGAAAATATTAGAGCAACAAACAACATTCCAGATGCAGCTACAGGAGGAAACTTTCAATAGACAAATGCAATTCCAATAAAAAATGGAACAGATGCATAGGGAGTTTCAAAACAAAATTCTGGAAATAACTGAGAAGAATGATTCTTTCCCAGAGAATACAATATGGAATTCAATTGAAATATTTACGTACAGTTCAGATACAGAGATAACTTTTGCGTAGTATTATAAAAAGTATACGGACGTGTTTAACGAGGACTGCCACTCGTGGTCTGAAGGAAAGAAGGTTGGACTTCTTTTAAGCAAATTAGGAACTGCTGAGCATAACAAATGGGTAAACTACATTTTACCGAAAAAAACTAGCGAGTTGACATTTACCGAGGCGGTAAATATATTAAGTGAATTATTTAGTAAAAAGACATCTCTGTTCCACAAGAGATGGAAATGTTTGAATCTGATGAAAGATGATGAACAAGACTATATAACGTACGCAGCCAATGTGAATAAGCATTGTGATGAATTCAAGCTGGCAGAGTTAAGCGCAGACAATTTTAAGTGCTTGATGTTTGTTCAGGAAAGAGACGCAGAGTTGAGAAAATTAGTACTGGCAAAATTGGAAAGCGATCCAAGTATTACGGTACAGAAATTGACAGAAGACTGCACAAGATATGTTAGCGTAAAGAAAGATTCAAAAAAGAGATAACGGTCTGGCGTTTCGCATGTAAGGAAAATACGCTACAAAGAAGAAAGTCAGTCTACCAAAAAGAATTCTAAAAAATGCGGATTATCAAGCAAAAAGTGAAATACCAGAGAAAAATAAACAAAAACTCCCGAAGCCATGTTTTGCTTGCGGTGAACTACACTGGTACAGATATTGCGATTTTACGAATAAAAAATATTTCAACTGTAAAAGAGTGGGACATAAAAGCACGCATTGCAGGTCAAAAAATAAAGACAATAAAATAAGAAAATTAAAGTCCAACGAGGAAAAAGATGGAATAACCAGAAAATTTGTTACCGTCGAAATAAGTAATAAAAATATAAAAATGCAACTTGACACTGGTTCGGATCTATCTATCATAAATTTGCATACGTGGAAGAAGTTGGGGAAACCAACTTTAATGAAGACAAAGAAAATCGCGAGGTCAGTGACGGGAGAAAAACTACAATTTATTGGAGAATTTGTTACAAACGTCACGTTAAATAAAAAACCGCGAAAAGCTAAACTATTTGTCATAGAAAATACCACGAATTTACTGGGTACGAATTGAATAACAGAATTCCAATTATGGGATCTACCGATGAATTCTTTCTGTTACAAGGTAGAAAGTTTAAACACCGAAGCCCAAAAATTAATAAAGAAACTTAAGGAAACATTTCCTACTGTTTTTTCTCCAGGGTTGGGAACGTGTACCAAGATGGAGGCAAATTTCCAGCTAAAAGAAAACGCTCAGGCAGTATTCAAAAAGAAAAGGAATGTGCCGTTTGCCTCAATTGTACAGATAGATAAAGAATTGGACAGATTAGAGAAAACCGGTATACTTAAAAAAGTTGAGTATAGTGAATGGGCAACACCGACGGTATACTTGAAAAAAAGTCTAAAGAAATTCGTGTTTGTGCTGATTTCTCGACGGGTTTAAACGCGTAACTCAAAGACTATAATTATCCTCTACCAACAGCGGAAGAAATATTTCCGAAGCTTAATGGAGGCACAATATTTTCGAAGATAGACCTCAGCGACGCATATCTGCAAATAACGGTAGAAAAAGAAACGTCAAAACTTTTGTGTATAAACACACATCGGGGTCTGTATAAATTTAACAGACTACCTTTTGGGATTAAGGTCGCGCCCGCTATCTTCTAACAAGTAATGGATTCGATGTTGGGTGGTCTGAATTTTGCCGTAGCGTATCTGGACAACATCCTCATGAGAAGTACAAGTATAGCAGAACACGTGGAACATGTAAATGCAGTAGTTTCAAGAAAATAGGATTTGGGATTTAAACTCAAGGAAAGCAAATGCAAGTTTTTTTATGGAGAAAGTAAAATATCTGAGGCAGATCATCGATAAGAATGGTAGAAGGCCAGACCCAGAGCGAGCAGCGGCTATAAAAGACATGCCGGCTCCGAATGATATTACCGCATTACAAAGTTTTTTGGAATTAGCTAATTATTACCAAATATACATCCCTAAAATGTATGATCTGAGGGCACCATTAAATGAACTACTGAAGAAAGGAAAACCCGGGAAATGGACTAATGAATGCCAGAAAGTATTTGAAAAGATAAAGGAAGTGTTAACCTCGGAATTATTTTTAACTCATTACAACCCGGATTTAGAGATCATAGTAGCTTGCGACGCAAGTGCGTATGGAGTAGGAGTATGCATTTTACACAAAATGACAGATGGTCAAGTAAAACCAATTGCTCATGATTCTAGAGCACTACTTCCGGCTGAGAAGAATTACTCTCAGATAGAGAATAAGGCGCTAGGAATAATATTTGCAGTAGCGAAATTTCACCATTTTGTCCACGGTCGACATTTTAAGCTACAAACTGAACATAAGTCTCTAATTTGGATTTTTGGATCGAAAAAGGGCTTACCGACGCATACAGCCAACCGACTACAGAGATGGGTACAATACTGCTAAATTATAACTTCAGCATGGAGTACATGCCATCGAATAAATTTGGCTACGCTGATGGGCTGTCCAGGTTAATTCCTAAAATGAGCAAACCATTAGAAGACATGGTAATTGCCTTACTGAAGTCAGAAGAAGAGCTGAAAATTACTGTGTGTAATGCAGTTCGGAAACTTCCGGTAACTCTAGAAAAAATAAAAGAAGAAGCCACTAGGGACAAGTATATCTTGAAAATAAAAGAAAAAATAGCCGAGAGGGACCAGTACACAACAAATGTTTTTTTGCTTTGCAATACAGTATTGTTATACAGAGAACGTGTGGTGATTCCATACACACTGCAAAAGCAAATACTAAAGGATTTTCATACTGGTCATCCGGGCAGCACTAGGATGAAGAGCCTAATGCGAAGTTTTGTATATTGGCCGAATATGGACAGGGACATTGAGAACGCAGTGGCAAAATGTAAAGGTTGTGCTTTAGCTGCAAAGGCACCCCAATAAAATTTAATCCCTGGCCAAAAACAGACCTACCATGGTCTAGGTTACATGTGGATTTCGCAGGTCCACTGAATGGATACCATTACATCATAGTAGTGGATAGTTTCTCGAAATGGCCTGAGATACAAAGGATAAGAAAACCGACCACGCAAAATACTAAAAACTTCCTGCTGGAATTGTTCGCAAGGTTTGGTGTAGTAGACACAATTGTGACGGACAATGGAAGTCAATTTACGTCGGAACAATTTAAAGATTTCTGCAAGGAATACAACGTCGAACATGTTACCACAGCTCTATATCACCCAAGATCGATCGGGTTAGCTGAAAAATTTGTGGACACCCTAAAAAGAGCTCTAAAGAAAGCTAGGGAAATACCTGCAGATGAAGCCCTACAGAAGTTTCTACAAGGTATACAGAATTACCCCAAATAATGGAACACCAGCCTCACAATCGCCAGCCGAGGTGATGTTTGCACATCGGGTAAGATCTGTCTTCGATAAATTACTACCAAAAAAGACAAACCCAGGTAGAGAAAAATTTATTCAAGTAAAAAATACAATCCTGGTGAAAAAGTATACTTTAAGGTCTGTAAACAGAATAAATCATTCTGGGAGATTGGAAAAATAGAAAAGCGGATTGGCAACATGATGTACTTTGTGAAAGGCGAAAAATTCACGTGCAGACGGCAGATTAACCAGATCAGACGACGCTCTTCAGGCGTGGTTGACAGCGATCCCGCGGAAGAAACGCCTATGGAGGTGATTTTCGATACGTTTGATCTAACAACGCCAGCAACGATTTTACATGAGGTACGCCGATCCAGGAGAAAAAGAAAGGCAACTGATCATTTAAAAGTGGATCCAAAACGTAGGAGATACTCTACGATGTTGCTAAAAAAATGAAGTTTTTTTTTGTATTTTTTCTTCATATTTCCTGTAAAAAATAAAAAATAAATAAAACTGTTTTACTCCTACGGTGTAAAGTTTTAGGAAGGAGGTGTTATGGTGAAACACACCTATTCTATAGTTATTAGACTCTCCCACCTAATATAAGTAGGAGTAGTAAGAGGAACGAGAGTCAGTCGATGTCGGACGACAGTAGTCGACAGTTAGTCGAATACGAAAGTAGTGGGCGACCACAACAAGATTACTCTGCGTAATACCTATTATATCAAATTCCTAACGTTTGGTACGTCGAACTTATTTAGGACCGATTTTAGTACAAATACAAGCCTCCACTGCGAAATAACTCCACAACAATATATATATGGTGCGATGGGTAAATTGTCGCCATTTTATATTTTTAATATCGCTAATGCGCGTTGTTTGTTTTTGTCGACTGTAGTTGGGCACCCTCTGTGAGAAAAAGAGCACTTCTACAAGTGCTAAGTGGTCACTGGTAAGTATACTAAGCGAAACTTAGATGTGACACAAGTCCAAAAGCATGGAACACACATTGAGGATCGAACTCACGACTCAGTCGGAAATTTATCTACCGAAACAAGGTGGCTAACCATTGCACCACACCGAAGTTTCCAAATAAAGCAAGTAGTACCAGCAATGAAAGTTATTATAAGCAATGAAAGTATGGCGTATGTTTACCAACAGCCGATGGCAACAGGCTGTAAAGAAACTGTCAAGATGTTAGTGAAATCTTATTGATTATCGATTGTAACTTAAACTTTCTTTCCTACTGTGATAGTTATACTCTGGATTCAGCTTGAAGCCGTCAACATTATATATGGCCACTATTCAAATGAAAACGTTTGATTCTATTTCTTTATGGACTTGTGTGTGCGTCAGCAGTTTTGGGGGACTAGTTTATTGGGTTTGAAATTCTAGCAGTCTTTCTAGTTCACTCTAAAAATAATAGGACAAAATAAACTTTTTTGAAGACAAGAATTCACAAAACAAATTTAACTTTCAATCAACTTACGCCGTATGGTAAAATGGTTTTGCTGAAGTAAAAAAAAATAATAATTAAAAACTAGACTGGAATTTCAAGTCTGAAAAATCGCCGGAATAGTAACATTATTAAGATTTTTTTCTTACAGAATTTAATTTCCAATTTAAAAAAAAAAACGAGTAAAATAGGCGCCTTGTTTTTTGTTACTATGTTGTATGTTTTCCTTAGTCGACTTGAATACGTACAAAGAAATTCATTTTCCACTATACATCAATCAAAAGAAAAGACCGTGATGGCTGCTTTTAAGATAATTATAGGATTCGTAAAAGGAATTGTTGATATTCCTAGAGATTTTCCAACAGGCCTACTTTCTGTGTTGATCATATTCAACATCATCGTCATCATCATGATTAGTCCCATGACCCCGGGTGTGGTCGTAGGGTCACGGTGCAGCTCTACACCTGACCAGTTCCCTCTACATGTTTGGGCTGAAAGCCGAAGAGGTCTTCATTTATGTGTAGCGTGTCCTGAGCAAGTAGAACAGGCGGAGACCATCCCTCTCCAGGTCAAACCACAGCTATGCCCTCCAACTTGAAGGCTCGCTTTGGTCACGGACACATAGCCACTGATTCCTTCAATGTGTCCCTCTGCCCTGACCGTTAACTTCTGTCTAGGAAGCTCTCAACCACAATCTGCTGTTTAGCCTGACACGGTATCGCTTGCTGGTCAGGCTCGACAGTATATTTTAATCGACTAACTATCCAATCAGCCCAGATAAATTATATTCTATGCAACTACATGGTTTATTCATTTATATTTTATTTATTTATTCACGTTTCCTCTACATTATTTTGTCAAGATTTACTAATCTAAGCTTAAGCTTGATACAAGAATAAATGAGGAGTCGGAAGATTGTGTTGCGCCTAGAAAATCAGAATTTTAAATTTTGATATTTTCTGTGCTCAAACACCAAACACTGGCTCCCATAAAGCAAAAACGAGGAGTGTAGATTTTCTTAAAGGTATTGACAAACACGTCTGACATGTAGTTGGGCAATTTCGCAGCTTCTCGTCAAAATATCTACAGTATGCCCAGTAAAAAAAGCGACAAATTTATTATCGCTGTTTTATCTTTCAGGAATAATTGACCTTGAATAAGCTTGAATAAATTTCTTGAATATTCATGAACTTGAATAATCATTAAACTCTCGCGTAATTACTTAACTCTGATTTGTTCTTTCATGATTGATTAATTGCTGCTCGATCTTGTGACTCGATATTCAAAGGATATTTGCAGACAACTTTCGTTTTTCGTTCTGTCCTTCTCCTATGGCTAAACAATTTTGAGCGTCAAGTTATCGTACTTTTCAAAGAAGAACATCCGACGTGAGGAGTGACGAAATGTGCAGAAATTATTCCTGAATTTTTCAATCACATCAGTTGTCACAAGTTTCCAACAGTTGTTCCATGTCTTTTTGAATTTACAGCTTTTTACTGGGCACCCTGTAGATCTTAAATATTTCTGAAAATGCATTAAAAATCAACCTTTTTCGATAAAAACACTGAAGTCTCGCGTTTTGTTGATTCGCTTTCATATAATTAAGTCGAGTGACCGAGGGATTTATAAGTAAAGAGACATGATGATTTTCTAAGGGTAGCTTAAATTTGACACAAGGTCGAAAGTATGTGGCACCCAGTGATGATCGAACTCACTACTAAGACGTAAAGTGATCTAGCAAAACAAGCTTGTTAACCTTTACACCACGTCGAAGTGCCCAAAGTAAGGCGACATGAAAGCGATTTACGTTTCCTCATTGAAATGTTAAACAATCTGGCAAGCTAATTTGCTAATGTAATTAGTTCGATCCTCACTAGATGTACCACTACTGTGACTTTATGTCAGACTAAGCTTAGTAACTGTCTATATTTCTGAGATGAGGTATTATGTATACTATTTACATTATTCGGACTATTATCCTCATCTTTGTCGCCATATTTATTACAACGTCTCGGCCATTGTACGCTCCGGCCTTCGTCAGGTGGTTGGAATGTCCTCAAGGACACCTGGCACAGTAGATAAAGGCGATAGTTGAGATCCAGTGACAGGACCCAAAGAGTATGAGTTCAATACCTGGTTAAGGCGGTGGAGAACTTGGAGAGGGGAATTAACAGGAGATAACTGATAACTGACATCCATTAGACATGGCACGTTGAACTAGAACAGTCTACCCCAGTAAGCGAAATAAAGAGTTCAGTTCGACATTCACTGGTCATCAAAAAAATTTTTTGAAATGTTGTCGAAACACCAAACATCGTTTTAGCTAATTTGAGTGCGCTGAATCGGAAAATAACCTTACCTTTTTTGGTTAGCTACCGTTTTTGCTGTACAGAATTGTCCCATGTTTTGGAAAAAAAGGCATTTTGTTTTCTGTATATATGATATTGGATTATGACAATATTTCTAAAAATAAAATTGTAGAAACCTCTCAATTCGTATTTAAACCAACAAATTCTGATCTGCTTATTGAGAAATACTATGTTTGCAATAACAATCAAACCCTAAGTGTTTAAAAATAAAACGATTGAATATACCAAGACCAACAAGTATTTTCATCAAATCATTTAATAAACTAACAGCAGAAATAAAACCTTCGTGAACATAAGAACTATGGGGAAAATATTCTTTCTTGATTGTCATGTTCAATGTTATTTAAGTCCATTTTGATACTCCAGCAGTATCACGTACAATGGAATAGGTGCAGTCAATTGGGATGTCTTTAGTTGGAGTTTCTTTCCAACTGTGAAAACAAAATGCTCTCAATGTGTTTGGTTTCCTTCCATAATGAAGGGATAAAAGTGATGGGATAAATTTATGAATATCGAACAGAAGATTTTAGGGTTTCATTTTTATGTCACCTTAATTATCAGGTTTACTAATGTATTACTGATAAAATTTATCAGTTAATTTGAATTTTGGCGATAATTTGGAAAACTTCGGTACATCTATTTTAACATTTTTGACACAAAAACACTTTTCTTATAAAAATAGTTTATTTCAGGTGGCTGACATAAATTGCTCGACCTACCTGAAAATTGATGGGGTTCTGCGACCTTTTTAACTAAATTTTGTGATCAGCTAAGATCGTAAATTGATCATTTTTTTCTCCAAAAATGAGCAATTTCAGTACAGCAAAAACGGTAGCTAACCATGAAAAACTAAGGACATTTTCAGAATCAACACCATCAAATTAGCTAAAGAATGTTTTGTTTCTTGGCACCAAAAATCGTGTTGACCAGTGTAATCAACAGCGCCTTTTTATAGCCATCTGTCATTAACTAAGACTGTTTTTTTTAACATTTACGTAAGTAGTGAAGTAATCGTTTTAAGTAACGCAGTTAATTGATATAAGTGCTGCGAAATTTGTTGCGTTTTGTTAAGTAATCACTACACTTTTATTTTGTTTCGTCTTTTTAAGAAGCCTATAAGCACGAAAATATAGTTAAAAAATTAAGCATATATGAAGTGTGAAGCGAAAGTCAGATTTTTTTTAAAGCTATTTATGGAAAATGACTTCCTTAGGGTTATATTTATTTTAAGAATGAAATAAGATACAAAGTTGAGAATTTCATAAACATGGGCAGGCTCGCCTAAAATTACCCGAAGAAGACTTTTACAGTTGAGTTTTTAAATATCATATTAGAATTCTGCTTGTTCCTGCGTTCGTTAGCACGACCGTTACGCTCTGTCAATACCTCATAAATAATGGACTATTCCATTTTGATCGCGTGGAAAGAGAAGAAAAGACATTACTTTGTTTCTGTGAGAGAAAGAAAGAAAGAAAGAAAGAAAGAAAGAAATGTTTATCGTCTCCTATCAATACCTAATAAATAATGAACTATTCCGTTTTAATTGCGTGGGAAAACAAAACACATATCAAATACGCTACTTGTTTTCAGTGAGAAAATGAATGAAAAAACGAAGGGAAAATAGAATTGTTTAACATCTGTTTCAGTGAAGTGGAAAAAGTTGTCAATTTTAAGTCATTTTATTTGTTCCCACTTCTTAAAATAACAACCAGCATTCATATTCGATGTGATAGGGTAGTGATTCGCAATATATCGATCACGATCGACCGATCGATCGCATAGGTAGTGTGGGTAGATCGCATGGCATTAAAAAAATAGCCTATGATCCATCCTCACTGTTGCATTTGCCATTTCATTGATGTACAGTGCAGCCAGCCTGAGATCTCATCTCTCATCAACACATGGGGCTACCGCGCATGCGCGGCTAAATCGCGCGGGCTTCTGCAAAACTCCGGCGAACTAGTTAGCTGTTTCCATTTTATTTCTACAAAAGAAAGGGTCTAAAAATGAGTGGGAGGAGATAGAGCAAGTAATAAACCAAAAACGTACCACTTCCATTCGGATTTTTTTTCACAATGTCATATTCGAAATGTGTTCGCCAGATTTGCCAATCTACCATCGTTATTCCGAAGAAAGGAAACGTGGAGCGACACTTTCGATCTGTTCATAAAAACTACGACACCGTCTTCTTACCGAAAAGCCAACTGAGAAAGAGAAAGGTGAAGGAATTAAAATCACATTTGTCCGGACAGCTTATCGGCTCGACTCGATTCGTCTCTCTCTCTCTCTCTCTTGAGAGGCGTAGTATACATAGTGTTAGGAAGAGTTCATTCTGTAGTTATAGGTAAGGACACATAACACCCGCTCCCAAGCTTTTACCTCGCAGGGGTCTTTAATATTTTTTCCTCTTCGGATTAATCATCAAAGGCTCTGTAAATTTTCTTTTTCTGCTTGATTTCCGCGCTTCTGAAATTGCTTGAGGCCTTTGCATATTGAATGTGTCAAATATTGTGTCCATTAATTCCTCCTCTTCTTGAGGTAAACCGTTAGAATCCTCTAACAGCCTCTTTCTGATCTGATTTAAGTGCCTTTTATGCGAGAACTTTGGACCCTGAATTATGTAAATCACGTTCCCGATTCGTTTCTCTATTTTACCTGGCTCCCAATAGGATGTGTTGTTTTTGAACATTTTAAAAAAAACTTTCTCCCCTGGGTTAAATTTTCTTTTTGGTACAAACGACGTTGGTGATTGCTTTGTCTGTTTTGGCAGTAATTTGTCGAATACCGATCTAATTTTTCGGGAGAACATTACTTCCGCCGGCGATAATGCCGATGGCGTAGTACTGCTCGATGTAATTCTATACACTTGCAAGAATTGTTGTAAAGCCTTTTCTGTTGGTACGTCATAAGCTTTCCTTAGTGCTCTTTTTAATGTATCTACAAACCTCTCCGCTTGCCCGTTTGATCTTGGGTGATATGGCGGGATTTGATGTGTTTCACCTGAAAAGTTTCACAAAATTCTTGAAAATCCACAGATGTAAATTGTGTCCCATTATCGGTGACTAAACAATCAACCACTCCGAAACGAGCAAACAGCTCGTGAAGGTAATTTATTGTAGTCTCAGAAGTAGGTTTTCTACAACGAAATACTTCTCGCCATTTGTTGTAACTGTCTACTACAATCAAGTAGTAGAAACCCTCTAATGGACCTGCGAAATCTACATGGATTCTCGACCACGGTCGATCTGTCTTAGGCCATGGCTTATGAGTGATCGGAGGTGCCTTGGCTGCTAAGGAACAGCCCTTGCATTTGTCCACCATATGTATAATATCTTGATCCATGTTTGGCCAGTACACGTAACTTCGCATTAAGGATTTCATCCTGTTCTTTCCTGGGTGGCCCATGTGAAAATCCTTGAGGATTCGCCTTTGTAGCGTTTTCGGGGTTACTACTCTTTCATTATATAGCAGAACATTATCACATAATGAAAAATGTCTGATATATGCTTATCTTTTCCTACAATTTTTGTTTTCGTTTCCTTTATAAATTCGTCATTCACTGCTTCGTTTCTTATTTCCTGTAATGTGACGGGGAGGTCTCAAATTGTACTACATAATGATGTTCTAATATCTTCCTCATATCGTAGAGCTGCAATTACGGAATCTTCTAATGGCTCCGTTTTCTTTGGTATTAGGCTCGAAAGACCATCTGCATGCCCGATTTTGTTTGATGGAAGATACTCCAATTTAAAGTTATAGTTTAATAAAATCGTCCCCCATCTTAGCAATCTATTAGCAGTGTAGACAGGTAGACCTTTCTTTGATCCAAATATTGTCAATAACGGTAGGATGTAGTCTACGAATTTAGTGTATTCGCTTGACCCTAGTTTCCTCAGTAGTAGACGTACTTTTTTCGCGTCTGACCAATTCCCGCAAATTCATATGAATCTTCATATCTTTTGAAATAAGCCACGGAGGTTTTGTCTTCGTCCGGTGCATAAGTGAAGTTTTTGATAGAGCTCCATATAGTATTTTGCGAGAATGCCGTTTAATTTCCAGAATGTTGTCCTTTATTTGTTACTGCCCGTAGTAGTAATTCTTGTAGTTCGAGTTGCTTCTCTTCGTTTTTCTGTTGAATTTCCAATAGTTTTTCTTCGTTTTTCTGTTGAATTTCTAATTGTTTTTCTTCGAGCCTAGTTTATCTTTCCTCATTTTTTTGTTGCTGCTCGAATATAATTTTCATTAGTTCCAATATGGTTGCCTTAAAGTCTTCCATGTTTACACCGTAATTTTGTGTAACGATTTTTCCTTTTTTTTTCTCAGTGTAGACTTCAGGTCTTTGTCGCCTGTTGTTCTGGAACCTTAGTACGAAAAAAATTTCCTGCGTAGAATTCGATTCTGTTCTGGCTGACAGTTAAAATTCGTGTCTTCGTTACCACTGTTACGGTTGGTGCCCCCCCCCCATTTTTTTTTTACCTTCGCGTAGAACTTGTTTTTTTAGATTCTCCGCGTAGAATTCGTTTCTTCAATATCCTCGTCGCCACTGTTATGGTCCAGGTTAGGACCAATGAAGAACAACACGAACACAAGAGTAGAAATAACGAAGATATATTACACGGAATAATAATACAAGATGTGAAAGGTGTTAGTATGACTGTCAGTCTGGTTTGGAGTGAATTACTATCGAGTCGAGTCTCTTTCTCTCTCTTGAGAGGCGTAGTATACATAGTATTAGGAAGAGTTCATTTTGTAGTTATAGGTAAGGACCCATAACACTTTCTTATCAACATTTACTTTTTTACCGACCTTTATATGCGTTACAAATTAAACTAAGCATGATTTACTATTAAAGGATAAAAAATCTTTTGGTGGCATTCTAAGGTCTTTTTTGTCCATATCCGTTAATTTGTTTTGTTCATGCTCAGTCTCGGAAAAACACTCTATAAAATTCCCTAATCCAAGAAAAATCTCAAGTTGATGTTAAAAATTGTTGCAAAATATTGTTGATTAATTAAAGATGGGATGATCTACGGGGGTCATTCAATAATTTAAGGTGAATTTTTCGGTATAAGGACTTCTAATACAGATAGAAGCTTACTTTTTTCTTTCTTTTTTTTTCAACGTAGTCTCCCAGTACTGTCAAACACTTTTCCCATCTGTGCACAAGCTTCCGTATTCCCTCAGCGTAAAAATCTTTGGACTGGTGTCTCAGCCAGTCGCTCACAACACTTTTGACTTCATCGTCACTTTTAAACTTCGTGCCTCTCGTGAACGCTTTCAAGGGACCAAACAGGTGAAAGTCTGAAGGGGCAAGATCTGGGCTGTAAGAGGGATGAGGGAGCAGTTCCCAGCCCAGCTCGTTGATGGTCTGCACCGTTTGGGCTGCTGTCTGTGGCCTTGCGTTGTCATGATGCAAGATGACTCCTTCTGACTGATGACCTCTGCGTTTGTCCCAACAGATAAGCTCAAAGTCCTTGCAATGTCATCCACTGTCACCCTTCTCTCAGACTGAATGAGGTCATTGACTGATTCGATCACCTCAGGAGACCTCACTTCTGTAGGCCTCCCAGGCCTGTCTTCATCCTCAACACTGCTGCGTCCTTCTTTAAACAATTTAGCCCACTTGTAGACATTTTTTGGCTGAAACATGTGGCACCATACACAGTTGACATTCTCCTATGAATTTCAACTGGTTTGCACCCTTCAGCAACCAAAAACTTGATAACTGACCGCTGTTCAATCCTGGAGCATGCTTCTTGGTCGGCCATCTTTGTTAATCGCCAAAACTCTCAAAGTTTTTTTTAATCTGCAAAAGAAATTAAATCCATGTGAAAAAGAAGTAAAACAAAAAAATAAAATAAAAAAGAGTACGGTTCTATCTGTATTAGAAGTCCTTATACCGAAAAATTCAACTTATTTATTGAATGACCCTCGTATTATGACATGTCTACTCTAATTTGTATTTAGTTACATTGTATTTATTTTCAATTTTTCTAGTTGAATTGTTCACCTATATTGCATATGATCCATATGACTTTTTGTTCGTTGTTCTTCCAGTAAAATATAAAGATGTGTACCCAAGAAAATAAGCAAGATTGTAAGCTTATATCATAAATTAGAAGTTTACTAATTTATTATAGAAGTTCGAATGTCAGGTAAGGGACCTGAAAAGATGGCAATTATTACCGCAAAAGTTAATGCACAGTTGTACATGGAAATTTTGAATACTTTTATTTAATAAAAAAATATTTAGTGATGATAAACTCATTGTTCAGGATAATAATTCTTATGTGACAAAACAAAGTGTGTTGAACTTTTTTCTTCTTCTTGGTCATCATCATCAGTCCTATGTGTGGTTGTAGTATCGCCGTACAGTTGAATATCTGACCTGCTCTCTCAACATATCTCGATTGCATGTCAATATCAGAGTCTCTGTGAATGATCTTCCAAGCCATTTTGCTCTGCCTGCCTTCGTACTTTTCTTCTTCAGGAAAGATATAACAACGTGGCTAGCAAACAGTCTGAATCTCAGTGTAACTGAAAATTTGTTGTGGAAATTTAAAAAAAAAAAAAGAAACATGTGATGACAAAGCTAATTTGTCAACTGTTATTCGAGTTAACTGGAACCAGTTTGAGGAGGAATATTGCTTTCCTTGTGTGAACTCTCAATGAATTATATCCCCCATAAAAACCCAAAGAACAGTAAACTACAAAGTGTGATTGTTTTTGATGATTGCATACAGTGTCCTCCAATATTGATTGATTTCGTCATTTTTCACTCTCATTGACCTGGGAAAATTATTAGTAAAAATAATTACATTTAATTTGTTTGGGGTTCGTGTCACAAAGCCAGAGTATTCAGTTGGTAAACAAAAATATTTTGTATCATAAAATATTTATGTTATTATTAAGAGGAAAGAACAAAGTATTTTTTAAATATTTTTTTCATTTTTTTCTTCTTTCTAACACGTTTTAAATTTGGGTAAAAAATCTGGTTTTTTTTTTCTTAAAACCGTACGACTTGTGGTCATCGCAATTTTTAGTGTAGCAGTTTCGGGAGAAAACCCATTAATCTTGAAATTATTGCAAAAATCAAATAATTGTCTAATTTAAATGAAACTCTCAGAACTTATTCAAAAATGAATTAATTTATTTTTGAAATTTTTATTTTTAGAAAATCTTAGTAAAAATAATTTGTTTTTTACATCTGTTACCCCCCTCCCCAATTAATTTCATAAAATTTTATAGAATTTCAAAGAGTGTGCAAACTTTTTTTTTTATAAGCAGGACTCCTTGGCTAATTTAAATTATCATTTTTTTCCCCAACTAATGCCAACTTTTAAAAAAAATCTGCTTTAAATCGTAAAATGAAAACTGCAATAAACTATCAAATTATCAAATTAGATAGGCTTTTATAAATAATATACATTAAGGACATTATTATCTGAAGAAAAAAAAAATTTCAATGAACAAAGAATTTTTACAAGAATTGTTTGCATTTTTCTTTTAATTTTTTTAATTTAAAAAAAATTTTTCTTTAATTTTAAAAAATGTTTTAAAATTCTTTCATGCAGCGCATTGGGTCGGTTATTAAGTTTTTAAGTGAAGACTATATTTACTAAGCGAAAATTAAAAGCTTAATACAAATAATGCTACCAGAACTTTTTACAATAATTAAAAAGATTTTTTCTTGTGCGTCAAAATGTTATATTTTTTGTTTGTATGATATCTCATAAGTGACATTATGGTTAAAAGGTCACGTGTTTCAAAGCTTGTCTCCTTCTTGGGCAAAGCCCCTTTACATGTAAAGGTCTTATCTCACTCTCAGTTATTAAATTAAAAATTAAATTGAGATAATAAAATTATCTCATTTATCAATTTAAACAATTAATAACTCAGTGACATATTTTAATTATTAATATAATAATAATTTTATTAGTTATTATCGCAGTTATTAAATTAAAAATATAATAACTTAAATTAATATTAATAATTAATAAATTAATTATCATTATCTTAGCTATTAAATAATGAAAGAGATAGAAGTAACTCAATAATGTAAGAAATTTTTATAGTATTTTAAATTATTATAAAGAAACAAAAAAACCGTTATGTCACTTTTGATGCACCGTACTCTAAAACCTGTCAACACATTCAGTCATCAAATTATTGATGGAGACGTGAAAATAACAAGACCCCAAGGTCAAGAAATGTTTGCCTAGAAAATTTTATGCTATAAGTAAGTGATTTTTGTTTCAGAACAGATTAATTTAACTTTAAATTTGCTAATTTTACGAAAGTAACCTTTCAGAAATGTATATCTTATTTTAGCGGGAATTTTAAAACTGAAACTGATAGGCTCCAGAAAATGTTTTAAAATTTTGTTGCAACTGTACCTTTGATCAGATCAAATTAAGGTCAGACGTGCGGACGTAGTCGACAACATGCCTTGTGATATTTTTGAACCAATCAAATTATGTTAGTTGTGTGATTTAATTTGGAGCCTATGTTTTGTTTAACTTTGGAAATTTTGAAAACAATATAGAATGTGAATCCTATAGACCTGAACCACGTGTTATACAACGCAATATACTATCACTGCACTATCTCCTGTTCATAGAACCCCATACGACCACAATAAATTCAATATATCCGCAACAAGCTATCGCATAAATTAATTATCTCCATTCAACACACGAAAGTATCCCTGTTCAACAAACTCAAACTCAAATATGTCAACAACTCCACTACTAAGTTTTTTAATGTGTCACTTTCCCATTTGCAGTAGAAGGTTAGTGATTCATTGAAGAATTGATATTTTCTTGAGCTTTTCAAAGCTATGTTACATGCAACTCGTTCTGTAAATAAAATTCCATGTGTGTGTTGAATTAATTTATTTTTTACCGAATTTTGTGGGGGAAGGGTCGCTGTTAATCTAAACGAGCCTCCGCATAACTTTGTGTTCCGTGAAGCACACGCAAATAACGACGATTACTTTTGTATTTAATTAGGAAAGTTTATAAAATGTCATTTGTTTCATTTCGAACGTGCTAGAAAGGATTAACAACTTTAATAAAATAATTAAAAAATACTTTTTGGCCTTTCCTATTTCTAATAATTTAAATAATGTAAAGTTTGACGATAAAACTTCGTTTTTTTGGGGGGGGGGGCTTTAGCTATCCTCTTTTCTTTTCCGCGAATTATTGGAGGTACCGAAATGGATCTACTCTACTTTTTAGGACTAATAAACTAAACTAAAAAAACGTATTGTTTTATTTACTACTCATTGCCATTATTATTGTTTATGCGATCGAATTTTTTAAATCTTTTGCCTAGTGTAGAGACGGGTACTGCAGATAATTATTTTTTAGATTTTAAAGAGGAGAAACTGCTTAACAATCTTCTTTATTTAGTAAATAAGTGCTGAACGACTTATTGAAATCCAATAATTCAGTACTTGAATTTTTGTAGATCTTTCTAGTTTTTTTTTTTTTATCTGGTTTTGGTTTTCTTACTCAAATAAAAACTGATTGTTATTTGTTTTTCTTTTTCTTTATAAACGAATTTTCAAACAACTTTCTCCGGTTAATATTTGTTTTTAATTTTATTCACATTTTCTTACTAACAGTATGAGATGACAAAGTAAATAGTGTATTTTTCTTTCTTTTTTCTTTTTTTTGTCACGTAGAATTTTGGCGCCAATGTGCGTCTCAGAATTTCAAACAAGCATGATTCTGAGATTCTCAACTTCATCTAATTAATGCTTCTAAAATCTTGTGATTGCTAAGTTATATCTCTAACCACTGACCTCCAAATCATTATTCTTTTTACATACTTCCTTAGGTTTTTGTTAAAAGACCTAAGGAAGTATGTAAAAAAAATATGCTGAAATGATTTTTTTTTTTTTTACTTTTTTATACTCTAGTTTGAAATATCAATCTTCATGAGGAACCCCAACAACGTAATTGTTGAATTTACACTTCTTAAAGCTATCGATCAGTTTTTGTTTTTTAATTTTGTTTTTATTTTTTCTGTGTAAAAACTGTTTCACGCGGGTTCAAGGAAAAGTTTCTCACGAACATTTTTTTTGTGGTTTTTTAACGAGTTTCCGGTTTGAACTGGGCGCTGATTGGCTAATTTGTCTCCACCCGACAACCGGCTGATGTTGGCTGTTGATGTTTGCCTTGGAAACCGAAATTAGTTTACTCGGACGGCATGACCCTAAAATTAAAATAGTAGCAATTATTATTAATTACTATACAAACTCCTTGTTTTGTCATTTGCTGTTGTGGACCCTATTGTTTGCAATGCATCAACACGAAGATGGGTTTGTAAAAAAAATAGCGTGTTACTTTTTTTTTTATTTTCGTTTTTTAATTGTTTTTTAATTTAAAGCTTAGTTTTTCACACTCAAACAAAAGGTTATAGTAACTTTGCTTGTATTGATATATATTTTTTCTTTAATAATGTTAAAATAATGTGAGTTGGTTTGAGAAAATAATAACTAAAAACAATTATTTAAAAGAAAATAATAATCAAAGTAGTGCCGTGGTTCATCAGATTTTTTAATTTTCACGTCAAGTTTCTGTTTACATTCGAGCTTTTTAATTTTTTATACTTCAAACAAAAACTCATTGTTTGGTAAAAATGTCAACACATACAACAAATACTTAACTTTAAGTAGGATATTTCCATTAAATTCGTGTTGTTTTGACATTTAATTAGGCTATGATTTGCAATGCAGTTTGTTGTGTTTTTGTGTGTGTTTTTTTTTTTTTTTTTTTTTACGGATTCCCGAAACCAGCTGCTTTACGGCGGTGGGGAAATGAAAATGTCAAAAAAACACATCAACAAATTAAACTTTAAATAATTGAACTTTGTCTTTCCTCTAGTAGTTTATCGTAAAAGTTTTTTTATTTATTTTTTTAATCTGAAGGTCACAAAAAGTTAAAATTCAAACAAATTTCGTAAAATTTATATTTGATTTTGATAATAATTGGATGAATTTAATTCAGGTTTTTTAGCAATTAACCTACAAGAACAGAAACAGTAGTTCATTTTTTAGAAATTTTGTTTCTTCGCTCATAATGTCTGAAAAGTACTTACCTGTGTTTTTTGGAAGAATAAAAAAAAAGAAAACAAATAATAAAATTGAGAGGACAATAAACCAGATGACCTCAAGCTTTCTTTTCTTTTCAACTCAGTTATGGAACACCTGATTTCTCATCGATCTCACATGTACAAAAAATTATCAATAATAATTATTTTTTATTTTAAAAGTAAATCCATTTTTTGTTCTTTTATTTCTCAATTAATTTTATTTTTATTTTAACTTTGTTTTGTTATTTTTTTCAATTTCAATACCAACTGTTTCGTTTGAATAATAATGGGAAAAAACTTCATAAACACATTTAAAAATAAATAAATATACATTTTTATTGAATTGTTTGACATCATTAATGTGAATAATGATTAATGTATTTGATGAACAGTAGGAAGGTCTTTGAATATTGGCGAGTTTTAGTCGTAAAAAAAATGATCACAATTTATTTATCGACCATTATTATACCCCAGACATTAATCGACCCTCTGGAATGGATAGTCCCATTATCTTCCAGGGTTCGACATCGACTACTTTTTGGCAGACCCTTAAACCTATGTACGATGCTCTTTTAGGTAATAATGGTTAGCAAGCTTGTTTTACATATCATTGTCCCTATTTAGTGAATTTGCTTCTTACAAAGTGGCTTGTAGATTTGTATGAAGCTTACCTATGAGTTAAGTTGTGAAGCACTCCTCACCAAAGACGAGGAGTAATGCTTAGAAAGCTAGTGGAGCAGACCGTTACTACTATTAGTAAATATAGTCCTCACTTAGATTGGATACCCCCATACTCATAGCCCTGTACAAGACTAAGCTAAACTTACTAAATAACTATAAAATTGTATATGTAAAAATTTCAGATAGAGTATATCTGTAAAAAGACAAACTTATCTTAGCCAATGCATTTTATCCTCAAAGGGACTTTATCAAGGCAAATATTTGTTAAGTTTTCCTGTTGTCTTTTTTCAAAATTGTATATGTATTGATGATACATTTTCCTTAATATTTTCTCAAATTAACAGATTAAACAATGAATGATTTGATTTGTGAAATGTTTGCCTCGTGTTGACATAGCGAAGAGACAACTGGCCAGATTTATTGTCACATACATTTTCTTCCTGATTTTATTTGAGATCCATATTGGTCAAACTAAATTCATTAACCTTTTCTCCAAACAAAAGGTATTAATAGCACAAAGTGAGAAGAAAGAAAAGGACAATTTGGTATGTTAATGTATAAAATTCAACAGGGATTTGAAAGTCAATGCCTCAAGCCTATATTGCCAAGGGGCTTTGTGTGGTGAGGGAGATGGCCGTTAAGTCAATTGTGGCTGCAAGTAATTGATTCACATCAGTTTCACAATTATCTTCTGGTGAGAGTAGACTCCTCTACCTTGGTGACGGACCTGCCCTGCCTTAATGTTATCATGTTGGTGAAGTTATTGTCATATGCACAGGGATAAACTATTCTCAATACTTCATATTTCATTGGTAAGAAGGAAGTTCCATTCAGACAACGCCTTCTCAAAGACTAACTGGAACAGACTCTCAAGATAATTCTACCTTGAGAACTACAATTTTAATCTTTTCCAGGAAGTTTCATAATGCCAAAATTTGGTCAAAAATTAAGAAATCTTTTTAAAAGATGTTATAATTTTTTTCATGCATATATAAATACATAAGTACACAAACACACTCACACACACAGTCACACACACACACACATATA